>JAYEPQ010000008.1:48840163-49452663 GCA_036321105.1 Dracaena cambodiana
GGAGGCACTTAGTATATTATTACCCGACAATGAACACAGAGTGTGCATGAGACATTTGTGGAAATCTTTTAAGAAGAATTTTTCAGGAGATTTCTTTGAGCAGACCGTGTGGGATGCAGCCAGATCATATACAAGTTTCGAGTATGACATGCATATGGCAAAGTTGAAAGGGGTTTCGGAGCCAGCTTGGAAGTATTTGAAAGAAAGGAGGCAAATGTGGTCAAGAAGTCAGTTTTCATGTTCTTCGGGGTGCCACTACTTAACTAATAACCTGTCAGAGTCATTCAACTCATGGATTTTAGATGTACGAAGCCTACCAGCCGTGGACCTAGTTGACAAACTAAGACAGAAAATGATGCTGAAGATGAATACAAGGAGGATTTCTGGGGCAAAGTGGAAAGGAAAATTAGTTCCATATGCTGATAGATATTGTCAGGATATTAGTAAGAAACTTGGTTCTTTTGAAGTGCGCCACACAAGTGAGTTTGAGGCAGAAGTTGAAGATGAAACAACAAGGAGAACTTTAAATATTAGAGAGAAAACTTGTTCGTGTAACCGCTGGCAGTTGTCTGGTTTACCATGCATACATGTAGCTAATTACATTGGTACCATCAGAAATGCTAGGTGGGACCAGTTCTGTGCTGATTATTTCACAGTTCAAAGGTATGTATTTTCCTATTTTGGAGTTAATTCACATTTTAAATTTATATTTCGTATCAAGTAATACAAAGAATTCAATTTTTGCAGCTACAAGCTTGCATATGCAAAACCAATTGCACCGCTGCCATCAAAGGACCAATGGATTTCTTTTGACAAGGGTTACGTAATTGGACCACCTAATGCAAGGAGACCTAGAGGAAGACCTAAGAAGAAAAGAATACAGCCAAAGGGGGGAGATGATAGGTCAGAGTCCAGCTTGTCAAAAAGGACTCACAAATGTACTAGATGTCAAGGATATGGCCATCACAAGAATACATGCAAGCAGCCACTCCACACTTCTGGGAGTGAAGATGTTGCCTCTTCTATTGGTGCTTCACAAGTTCCTTCAAGGTATGATGTGTAGAAATAAGTTAGAGTTATAATTTATGACTATATTATTATTGTCTATGCATGTCCATAATAGTGTTGCAACCAGGTCCTGTACTGCAATGTCAAAAAGGAGGAGATTCGAGGTTAATAGGGGTGGGGGTCATTCCCAAGGAGTTCAAAGAGACTCGGCACCATCTATTCCTACTTCTCTGAGGTTGAAGTATTTCATAGTAATTATACACTTATACTTACAAATTATACAATACGTTACGTGTTTCTTTTATTTGCTATAGGGCACAACCCATTCAGAGAAGAGTAAAGGAACTCTCAATCAGAGGAAGGAGTGTACTACATATACAATCACATGCACACGAAGATGCACAACCACATGCAGGAACTCCGCAGCCACTAACATGGATAGGAACTTTTGATCAACCATCTCAAACGCAACAATCGCAGACAACGCCCCGAGATATAGAATAAGAGCTATATTTGTCCAATATTTGTAATGAGCTATGTTGATGAATTTGGGCTTTCTTTATTTGTCAAATATTTGGAAAACTTGAGATAATTGTGATATGTGATGAATATTTGTGATATGTTGATTTCTCTGGACTGATATCATGTTCTCAGTCCAGAGAACAGGTGATATATGATATATTTGTGATATGTGATGAATTTGGCAGTTGTCAAATATTTGTTACTTATTTATTGTGATATGTTGATGAATTTGGTCTAATTGATGAATTTGTGATATGTTGATAAATTAACATATTTGTGAACATTTCTCAGTGTTGATTAATTTGTGAATATTTGGAAAACTTGAGATATCTATGATATGTTGATTTCTCTGGACTGAGAACCTGCTCTCAGTCCAGATCTGGACTGAGAACCTGTTCTCAGTCCAGATCTGGACTGAGAGCAGGTTCTCAGTCCAGATCTGGACTGAGAGCAGGTTCTCAGTCCAGAGAACCTGCTCTCTGGACCTCAGTCCAGAGAGCAGGTTCTCTGGACTGAGAACCTGCTCTCAGTCCAGAGAACCTGCTCTCTGGACTGAGGTCCAGAGAGCAGGTTCTCTGGACTGAGAGCAGGTTCTCAGTCCAGAGCTGCTTCTCAGTCCAGAGAGTATTGGAAAAATTGATTTGGAGAACTTGAGAAAATTGATTTGGTGAACTGGAGAAAAAATGCATAAACATGAAAGAGTAAAAAAAAAATGAAGAAAATGAGAAGAGAGGAGGAAAAGAGAAGGAGAAGAGAGGAGGAAGAAAGGAGAAATAATGAAGAAAAGAAGAAGAAAGGAGGAAGAGAGAAGAGGAAAATAAAAGAGAAAATGAGGGGTAAAATTGACAAAAAATTAACTGTGTTAGGGAAAGTTAGAGAGGGGGGCAAAATTGTTGTAACTTATGAGATTTGGGGGGCAAAATTATAAATATGAAGATTTGGGGGGTAAAATTATAATATTTAAAGATTTGAGGGGCAAACGAGTAAATACCCCTTTTTTTTAATAGAAGTTATATGTTCAAAGTTTTTTAGTAGAAAAGTAATATTTCAAAGTTTTAAGACAAGTCATCTGTTCATGTAAAATGAAAATCATTTTCAAATGTCTTCTTGTAAAAAAAAAAAAAAATCATATTTCAAAATTATTATTACCAAATGCCAATCTATTATGATAATAAGCTAGTATCGATTATGAAATAAAAAATATTATCAAATCAATTTATTCACATAGTGCATGAAATCATTTTTTTTCCCTTTTGAAATATATCTCAATTATAATTGAGATGTTGACATATCAATGATGCTAATCATATAGTTTAAAATCATGAAAAAAAGAATCTCAAAAAATTACCAAAACAATACATGAATATGCACGAATTATGTTACATAACCGGCTATAAAATTTTATCCTAATAATATTGCCCTTATACCAATGAGTTTTGCCTCAATTGACATCACCACTTTTCAATTTGTGAGAGCTTATTGACTTTCGATGGTAAAACTCAATTTCAGCAATGTTACAAAAAAATATATGTGTATATAAGTCAATTACCTACTACAATTTTAAAACTTCCAGACAATTTTAAAGGAATTTCATTCCCATTGAAAACACTAAAAAGATTTACATAAGCTAAATCCAAGCATAATATAATATAGGGTTAATTACATTCAGACTCCATGTAGTATGGAGAATGTAAAACTTATCACGCTTAAAATTTAGAGGTATTTACAGATTTGTCCCTTAAATCTTTATAAATTATAATTTAGTCCCCAAAATCTTCATATTTAGGATTTAGTCCCCCAAATCCTCTGGGTTACTACAATTTAGTCCATCTCCCTAACTTCCGTTAGCCTAGTTTATTTGTTGACCTGATTTTTCCATTTTATCCCTCTTTAATTCCTTCTTCTCTTTTCCTCCTCTTTTCTCATTTTCTTCATTCTTCCTCCTTCCTCTCTTCTTCTTTGCTTTCATTATTCCTCCTCTCTTCTATTTCTCTATTCCTCATCTCTTCTTCTTCTCTCTTCATCCTCTCTTCCCCTTTTCTTTATTGGGTTCATTGGTTTTCCCCTTCTTCTTCCCTTCTATCTCTCTATTCTTATCACACTTTTCTTCATAAGAATATTTAAGTCATTTTATTATTTTAAAAAAAGTAAAAATTAAATTCTGCGGTTTTTTTGGAAGGAAAAACTAATAGAGAGACTAAATTGTAGTAACTTAGAAGATTTGGAGGACTAAATCCTAAATATGAAGATTTGGGGGACCAAATCATAATTTATAAAGATTTAAGGGACAAATCTGTAAATATCTCTCAAATTTAAAACTCTCATTTAGATCCACTGAACTATCTAAATCACCGTGTTTTAATTACACTTAGACCCCATGGTCCAGGGGGTCTACTTGATAGTTTTAAATTTTAGAAGTGATAAGTTATATAATCTCATACTACAGATGCTCTGAGTATAATTAACTTATAATATAATTAACAAAAATGTTTAAAAAATTACAAGGGGCGTATATAACAGGAAAGCAAGCGTAATTCTATCAACTTCTAGAAGAGAATAATACCACGAGGCGATCCGCCGAAGGATCTCGTACGCGCTCCTCTATAAAGAGAGGAGGACTCGGTCCGTACGCGATCTCTCTCTCTCTCTCTCTCTAAAGAGCGAAGAAAGAACTCGTCTTCTTCCCCAATTTCAGAGGTCGAGGGGAAAAAGAAGAATTTAAAAAAGAAAAAAAAAAAAAGAAATTTTCATGTCTTCTCCATTTTAGAGGTACGCCTTTACTCCTCATCTTTATTTCAAATTTCAATTCTTTTCACGTTCTTTTGTAAATTATTACTTCAATTTTCTTGCCGCCTCGTGCCATTTTTAATTTCCATGAGAAACCCGTTATAGGTTTTTCTTCTATATTAAAAAATAACCAGAAAGTTCGGATTTTGATGAGATTTTTGTGTTAGTGAGAGTAAATATCTTGATGGGTTTCGTTCGAATTCTCTGAATTGTTCTTTTTGTTTTTGGTTCTTTTTACTGATTTAGGGTTTGCTGGTGCTTTGCGATGTGGGTTTTGGGCGTCGAAGTTTTTCTAATTGGAAAAAATTGTATCTTTTGAAAAGGATTTTGTTGGAAAGTTCTAGTATTGGCCGGAAATGGAGGAAAATAGCAGTTCTTGGGTGAGAAGGGCGAAGCTCTCTCATACAATGGTACCGAGATCGAGTTCGACGAGAGAGACGTGCAGTCGTTACTCTGCTGCTCAATCTAATCGTAGCCAGGAGCTGAAACTGAATAGTTTGAGTTTAGAATCGAAGCCGAGGAAACTAGATTTTGATAGCTTCTCAATTCCACTGCCCAAGGAAACCAGTAGCGATTCTAGATCATCTAAAATCGACGTGTCGAGCTCGGACGTTTCGAATTCAAGTTGTTCGCAGTCTGATAGGAATCTTGGCTCCAAGGCCAGTGGATTGGATGTAGGATCTTCAAGCTCTCACATCTCTTTCAACTCCAAATTTGATTCTAGAATTGTCGGGAAGCCAAAGCCCTTGACTTTAGATACTTCTACCTTCTCCTTCGACACTAATGGAGGTTCCAAATTGGGATCCAAGTGGTTAGACTCCAGCACGGTCCCAACTCCTACTCTGTGGGGTAATTTGCATCCTGATGGAAGCTCAAAGCAGTCGGACTCCAGCACAATGCCACCGCCTTCTCTGAGAGATGTATCGGAAGTGGAGACTCACAAATTAAATAGCTCCCCAGATGAAGGTTCAAAATCGAGCTCAAAGTGGTCGGACTCTGGCATCGTTCCATCCCCTGCTTTGAGGGGTAAATCAGATTTGGATTCTCGTAAATATGCTAAGAATGGTGGTAGAAAGGAAATGCATTCTAAGCCCAAGAGGAGGTCTGCCTCCCCTCTTCCAACTTCCTTACTTTCCGATGTTTTTAAGGAAGCTAAGTCCATTGGTAAGAGATTCTCCACCCCGCCTTCTAGTAGGAAAGGGACATCTCGGTCACATTCAGAATTGAGCCCTATGAAGCATTTGTCGTCGTTGAAAGCAGCTGAGAAGGTGAAGGCTACGAAGGACCAGTCGTGGGCGAAGTATTTCGACCATGGAGGGGGGAGAGTTGCGTCTTTGGAGACATTGGATGAATGGATGGTTGATCTTTCGAAACTGTACCTTGGGCTTAGGTTTGCTTCTGGAGCTCATAGCAGGTTATACCACGGTATGTACAAGGATCAGGCTGTTGCAGTGAAAATTATTCGACAACCTGATGATGATGATGAAAATGGAGATGTGGCGGCCAGGTTGGAGAAGCAGTTCTTCAGAGAAGTTACTTTTTTGTCGTGCCTTTCTCACCGCAATGTTATCAAGGTATCTTTCTTCATCATATTTGTTTAGTATCGTCTATGCTATATTAGAACCCTTATTGGTTTTTTAGCTTAGTATCTGTAATTCATTTATTTTTACGTAGTGTTGTAATAATTCCACAATAATAGTTCGGCTAATAATATTTTCCCGTAGGCTCGAATTTATTCACATATCACAAATTGAATTTCTTGGAATACTCTTCACCTCACCATAATGTGGCTGCAAAATTTTTTATGAATTTATTGCATAGCTCGAGTATATGTGGATTGTGTAGCTACATTTGATGTTTACTCTTTGCCAAAGTTAATTGACAAATTTACATCACTTATACCACATTTTCTTACTTGATCCAAAATGAGTAGCAAAACCTGTAACAGCCCTTAATTGTCTCACTGCCAGCTAAAATTTGTGAATGCATGTATCTATACATCAAAGCTTTGTCTTTTTTTTTGAAGTAAAATGGTAGTCCTAGCCCTTCGTGTTCCATTAACGAAATTTTAACAGAACAAAGGATACATCACCGCTTTATCTTTAGAGCTTTGTCCATTATTTTTACTGTCATTTGCTGGTTCCTCTGTTGTGATGAATGACCATAGTAAAAAGATATCGTTCATATCGTGAGATACAATGATGAACATAAGAGCTTCATGTCTTCTTCTGCTTATGGCAATCTCTTTTATTATTGCAGCTGGTTGGTGCATGCAAAAATCCACCAGTTTTTTGCATCATCACCGAATATCTTTCTGGCGGTTCCTTGAGAGCTTTTCTGCACAAACTCGAGCACAAATCCTTACCGCTACAGAAGCTGATTGTGGTCTCACTGGAAATTGCTCGAGGAATGGAGTATATTCATTCACAAGGGGTTGTTCACCGTGACCTGAAACCTGAAAACATTCTATTTGATCAAGACTTCTGTGTAAAAATTGCTGATTTTGGAATCGCCTGCGAGGAGGCATATTGTGATGTATTAGCTGAGGACCCGGGGACATACCGTTGGATGGCCCCTGAGATGATCAAGCACAAGCCTTATGGACGGAAAGTTGATGTCTACAGTTTTGGGCTGCTGTTATGGGAGATGGTTACCGGAACAATCCCTTACGAGGACATGACTCCTATCCAGGCTGCTTTTGCAGTGGTCAATAAGGTATATTTATAGAACGCGTGTTTCTTTTTTATGCCCTTCAGTTTGTTACCCTTGCTATTTTCATCTGTCCCCTTGAGTTAAAGAGGATAAATAGTTTGAATCGTCATGCTAAAGTAAAGAAACAAATGAAGATAATGCAGTTCCCGGGAATGCTATGTGATAATTTTATACCGTTCGTGTCAGCTAATTAAGGAGTTACACTTATAGATATGTTGAATACTGGTACCTGCCGTATTTTAACTAGTTTGAAGGTGATCAAAGTACAAAATCAATCATCTCATCCGGTCTAAACAAAAAGTTCTTAATTTTTCCCTTTTTACATCCACAAATGGTATGTTCTAACCATTTGATGAGAGTCATGGCTTTATATTAAATAAGAGAACGAACAAAAGGGACTTTGTAAAGATTTGATGAAACGATTGTCTTTAGAAATTTTTTTGGAGTGAAATCAGCGGGATCTACCCCTCCGTGTTCCATTAACGATATGTTATAGAATTAGTACAGAAATGAAAGCAAAAGAAACAATACAGTCCTGAGCTTATGCCCGTAAAACACAGCAATCTCAATCAGATATAAAACAAAAGGAAAAGTACATCATTGCCCATCTGATCTACATCTCACATAAACTTCTTGACTCTTCTAATCCGTCTTCCTCTCTTAAGTGTTCATCCACTTCTGTGCTGGGCTGACATCCTGGGTATAGTCATCCTCCTCGCCTGTGATACAAACTCTCTCTGACGGATAACTGACCTGTCCAAAGTCATATATCAGAGTAAGTTTTGCATATACAGTTATCAACTGTGAGCGCAAAATTATTAAATATCCTATTGTTCATTTCTCTCCACAGGTTGCAGCACACTGCTGCGATTACTATGCTTCTTAGGTGTTTGTTGTGAGAGTCTTTTCTAATTCTATGCCAAATCTCCTTCCTAAAATTCGTATACACTTCTAGTCCGGTCCAGCTAGCACATCTTGTCCATACGTGGGAAGAGAAGGGGTATGTAATCAGTAGATGTTCTATGTCCTCCCTATTACTCCTACATAAGACAAATGCTCGGTTCTTATCACCCTCTTCTTTGCAGATTTTTCCATATCAAAATGGCCTTCTTCTCTACCAACCATAAGAAGATACTTAATTTCAATGGGATTTTCGATGTCCATATATCCCTATAGTTGGCATATCCCTGTAGTTGGCCAGACGACTCCCCCCATCAATCAGGTGGTTATAAATTAACCGAACAGAAAAGACTGCATCAGCAGACCATTTCCATGATGTTTCGTCCCGCTCTTGGTGTCTAGGGGTGGTAGTCATAAGTGTTGAGTGTAGAGAGTATAGAGAGTTTAACTCAATGATTGTCTTTAGAAATTGTTTTCTCGTTTTCATTTCGCTTTTGTTTTTAAGGATGGCTGCAGAGACATGCCACTTTAATATGTGGTTACCTTTAATGGTTTGAATTTAATGTAGTTGTATACTGTATAATGTTCTCTTCCTGATGAAAGGACATTCATTTTTCAGAATGTGAGGCCTGTAATTCCGGTGGACTGCCCGCTGGCGCTGCGAGCCTTAATTGAACAATGCTGGTCGTCAAGTCCGGAGAAGAGGCCTGAGTTCTCGCAGATTGTAAAGGTTTTCGAACAGTTCGAATCTGCTCTTGCTCAAGATGGAACGCTGAACCATCTACTGCCAAATTTGACCAGCCAAGAGCATAAAAATCGGCTAGCTCACCAGACCCAAAAGCTCAAACCGCTGCCACCTGGTAATGGACAATACCCTTAAATCCCAAATTACTGTAATTTCTTTCCTTTCTTTCTTGTTTCCTTGCTAATTCTGGTAGTTTCCTTAGCCTGTAATTATGCAGTTCGATTTTACTTTCATATCAGTAAACTGCTAATTTTAATATCGCTTGTGTTACAAATTTCTGTTCTACTCTTTCTTGTATGTGCTTTAGAAATTTTATCTGCAAGAATCATTCACCAATGTAGGATATGGTATGTGTTACTAGTTTTCTATATTATTGTATATGACAATTTCTTTCAACTAAGACAAATAATATCTTACAATAGCCTCTGTAATAGTTTAAATATAGAAATATTACTATTTAACCCAATAAAGTAAATTTTATTAATCTTCGATCAGTTTATTGGTTGTATGACACCCAAATTGCAGCATTCTTTTACTTTTGATTTCTCTATGTACATCTCTTTTTGAAGAATAATGTTGGAACCTTACTTATTAAGTGTTTAAATTTTAGCCAAAAAAGAAAAGCAAAAAGAAAAAAAAAAAAGAAAGAAAGAAAAAGAAAAAACTTTTTGCTTTCAATGTCTTCTGAGTTTGATTTTCATGAAATCATCTTGTTCTCTTATCTTATTGCAAGCTGGGGAAACTATTTCGCAATATATCCAACAACTTGAGTTCTCCATGTATCCTCAGCTTCCTCATAAATACAATCCTTTCGATTTTTGGTGGTCGTAGCTAATAATTTTCTATACGTAGCGGTCAATCTATAACTTTTTTTATTTTGCTTATCGAACTATTGTATTAGACTAGTTATTCATTTGTTGGATGACTGCATCATCGTATACGATACGTCCACGGCTACATACATGGTTCCAAAACCTTAGATTTCTTTGATTTTACATAGTTTTTACTACCAGGAATAATAATCTTTGGGTTGCATTAGACATTTCAGCGACGTCCTTTCTCAACAAGGTTACACATTGTTTTATATATAGATGGTTAGTTTGATTTAGCTTATTTAAACTTTTTCCGTAGAAACCTTTGCAAATTTCGTCATATATGCATGTAGTATATATTTGACTTGTACGTATCTATGAAACGTATCACTCACTATCGGCCATTTCATTTTTGGCTTGTGGACTAGTTTTCTACATCAATTTATTTATTTTTAGTGATTTGTTGGCCGTTAGGTCTTTTTCCACTGTGAGCCTAATCTTCTTGACCGTGAAAGGGTAGGATCGAAAGATCTTGATTCCTATCGAAACCAAACACTTAATGTTAACAAATACACTTAGTTTTTGCTGAAAGTTTGGCATCGTAACGTACGGTATGTAGTACAAATATATTTGACTTAATCCGGTCACTTATCTTGAATTTGGATTGAAGTTTACGGACAATATATTGAACTGGTTTAGATGGTGAAGTTGTGGATAGTTTGTCCATCCTTTCTCGGTACAAAGACTTAAGCAAGATATACTGACATTATATATATATATATATATATATATATATATATATGTTTATACATACCCCCGTATCTCTGTATCTGTCGGGTTTTCTGTAGTAGTTAAGTCATAGAACTGGAATTGAGATGGAGAAGTTTCAGTCCAGCATTTAGTTTAGCTAATACCCGTGAATATTGACCATATTCGCCAACTTGCACAATCCAATGATAACTTACGTACACTGATTCTTCCGAAACTTTCTTGATCCGACCATCCTATACGTGTGCCTCGCCAGTCGACCAGCCCCTGGTCCTGGCTGCAGCCGTGTAGCATCTCCAAGCTCTGAGCAGTTTGGGCTCCCTGCACACCACCCCCCTGGTACGAAACTCTCGTTTTTCCAACCAAGTAGCTCCCTATCAATCTTGTCGAGCAACGGGTCATCATGCCTGAACTTACGGGCGAAGGGAACGTTGCTGCTGACCATTTTAGGTAGGTCGGCTAGTCTGAGGGTGCGGGGATGCTGCTGCGGCGGCCAGTCCCATTCGATGAAATGGAGGTCGTGGTTCACGACCGTGCGTGCAAACTTGGGGGTGTTGCAGATAACCGTCTGGAAGTAGCCCTCAGAGGAGGACACGAAGTTGGTGTAGTACATTAGGAGAGTCCTGGGTAGATTGTCCCAACCCAACACACAGTACTCCACAAATTCTCGCGATAGAACCATCCAAGCAGAGCCTGTGGGCATTGTAGAAGAAAGAGACCGAAAAAACATGTAAATAGCAGTTATCATGGCTTGCAAGTTGCGAGTTTCAGTCGCCATTCCGTTTGTTTCGAAATTCATATATATAGTGATCACCTGTGAAAAGCTTGAAGGCAGTCGGCAATTCTCTCTTCTGGGTCACCCAAAAGATATCAGATTTCTTCGATTGATAGAGCCCTGGATCTATGATCAACGGTCTACCCCTGTTCATCCTGTACATAACCAGTACGATGAGTAAAAACTCATGTCCCGTAGACTACATTTTATGCTGCATGTACGTACTCTTTCCATCCCAATCGACTCGTATGCTCCACGAAGTTCAGATTCCTCGGCAACGAAGCAAATATGTGGAGGATATCTGAACATCAAAACCGTATAATTCAGGAGAAACTAAAACTTTTGAGGAAATTTATTTAAGTATGAACTCACCATCTTGAGTCACCAGAGGGTAATCCGATGGACTTAGGTTTATGAACCAGTCCCAATCCTTGCTCCTCTTGAGGAGGACGGCGCATGAGTGTAGAGTATAGGCAACCATCGTAGGACCTCGATAAGTGACCATATCGGCCTGGGCAACAACATGCACGTTCTCAACCTTTGCAAACACCGTATCCTCCTTCACCCGAGAAACCAGCTCCTCTCTCTCGGCTTCTGGGGATCCCAAGTCCAGATGGACTACATAGACGTTCCTCGGATGGTAGACTGCCCGCAGGGTCCTCCAGAGGCTGTTGAGGTCTCCCTTCGTCCCAGAGATCGAGTATGCTAGCCTTGGGACTGTGGGAGAGGAGCTGGGTTGTGCACGTAGGACAACGTTTTTCTGGGGAACTGCTTGTTTGCCATAGGGAGTGGTCGGGAAGCTGAGTAGAGACGTGAACACGGGTGGGAAGTTGAGGAGGCTTACGTTAGAGTATGTGACGAAGATGAAGACGCAGAGCAAACTCATCGCAAGTTGGCATAGCCATTTCTTTTCCATATGACCAGGGGATCGATTCCTGATAAAATTAGAGAAATGACTCCTACTTAACAGGCAGGAAGAGGAAGGAGAAGAGCGTGACATGGGAGGGTGGAAAGAGCGTGGGGGATGACGAGGAGAGCAGCCGAAAGAGGGAGGCTACGACTTGAGAGTTTACCTCTCTCCATGCTTTGTGTGTGAGCTTGTACTGCGATCACGATCGAACCAACAACACATGTCTGCAGCTACCTTGAGAAAGCGCATGCGTTGCATCCCCTCGGTAACAATCTCTCTGGCCGAAATCTCGGATCAAGCAGAAGTTGGTTTTTTTTCTTCCTTTGTTTCTCCTGTCACTTGGTTGCCGTTTAGAGTACAGTAGAAGCGTAAACAACAAGTTACGGAAGTTTGTTTGTTTTCTGGTCGTTCAGTTGGAACAATGTCTTCAGCCACACCCAAAATTCTATTGAAAGATCAAACCAAGTATCTCAGTACTATTTTCGTATCTTGCATTGTGGTGTTTTTCTTTTCTTTTTTTTTTTCTTTTTTTTTTTTTAACAAAATCCTGATATTAGGACTGTATTCTATTTCTGATGCATTTTCATTTCCCAATCCAATTGCAAGTTGCAACAATCAAACAAAATTGGATGAGTAGGCGTCCTTGCAAAATTGTGAAAAGGAATTTGGGATCCAAGTTGCCGGAAAAATGTCTTTTTGAGTCCCTTTCCATGGTAGAAGGGCTGAAGAATAAGTTGCCACTTGCCATTTTCTTGAGAAGTCTAGGGGAAATTCTAAATGCGCCATATCTTTTTCTCAATGAACTCCAGTGCCTTGAGAAAAAATAATTACATGTTCCATAAATTTTTTGGACAAGAAAAACTCTTAACTCCACTGAATTTTTCCTTTGCCGAGACAACAACAGCGACGGGTGAAAAAATTAAGGTTAGGATTTTGGGGTGATCGGAGGATGAGAGAAGGGAGAGTATAATTGCGTAAAATAGATGGGGCTTACTAAGAAAAAATGAACATATTTCAAATTTGCATGGGGCTTACTAAGAAAAAGATGGAGTGCATTTAGAATTTCCCAAAGTCTAGTAGAGGGAGTTTCCAAAGGAGCACACCATTTTTCCTAATGAGCCCACTTGACAACTTCCAGTCCGGACCAAAAATACACTAATAAGTGGGCTCACTAGGAAAAATGGTGTGCTCCTTTGGAAACTCCCATAATATACAGTTATCTTGTAGAAAACAGTTTCATGTAATTTCTTTTTTCTTTATCAGTTTTTTTTTTTTTTTTATATTCTTACGAGGAGCTATGGCTCATTGTGTTCCATTAATATGTTACTAATAGAACAAACCATACATATAGTTCACGAGATCCTCACACTCGGTTACACATCAAAAGTACTCTATAGACCAAATAAAATAAAATAAAATAAAATAAACAAAAGTAAGATACAAACGGCCCCTAATACCTGGGAAGGATTTAGGACTCTAGTCATGGGTCACTCCTCCAGAGGTTATAACAGGACTATCTCCCCCCACCTCGTCCAGCAACAAGTCTGGCCCCTGTTAGGCTTCGGCTAATAAATCTGTCCAAACATGAAAATCTAACCATATTAGTTAGGTGAAAATAACTATCAATCGAGTGCAAAACATTATTAAAAATAAGGGGTATTTACTGGTTTGTCCCTCAAATCTTTATATATTATGATTTTGTCCCCCAAATCTTCATATTTAGTTTTGCCTCCCAAATCTCATAAGTTACAACAATTTTGCCCCTCTCTTTAACACAGTTAAATATTTGACCATTTTAGCCCTCTTTTCCTCTTCTATTTTCCTCC
The DNA here is from genome assembly GCA_036321105.1 of Dracaena cambodiana. Classification (NCBI taxonomy): domain Eukaryota; kingdom Viridiplantae; phylum Streptophyta; class Magnoliopsida; order Asparagales; family Asparagaceae; genus Dracaena; species Dracaena cambodiana. The sequence goes on from JAYEPQ010000008.1 coordinate 48,853,929, forward strand.
TCTCTTCTTTTTTTCTCTTCCTCATCTCTTCTCATTTTCTTCATTATTTCTCTTCTGTTTTTTCTCCTCTCTTCTTTCAGTATTTAACTGTGTTAGGGAAGAGAGGAGAAGAGAGGAGGAAGATAGGAGAAAGAAGAGAGGAGAAATAATGAAGAAAGGAGAAGAGAGGAGGAAGAGAGAAGAAGAGTCAAATATTTAATTGTGTTAGGGAAAGTTAGAGAAGAGGCAAAATTATTGTAACTTGTGAGATTTGGAAGGCAAAATTCTAAATATGAAGATTTGGAAAGCAAAATCATAGTATATAAATATGATTTGAGGGACAAACCAGTAAAGATTACATTTCTCTCCGTACCCTCCAACTAGTTGCTGCCGCCACCAATTGTGAGAAAAACACACTGTTGCTCGGCCCGACTCCATTCAAGTGTCGAGTCGGTATCTCTTGTTGTGATTGCTATGACAGCACTCCATCCAATCTGTCTAGAAAATACGCAGAGTAGGATAATGTGTTTAATAGATTCCCCATCCCACCTCATAGGGTACAACAATTGAGACCTTTCCACTCTCTTTTCTATATATTATCTTAAGTGAGTAGGAGTGTGTTTTTTTTTCAAAGATACGTATCTTAAGGGGGCGCTTGGCTGTCCAAATCGACCTAGCATTTTTTAGTCGGAACCCCATCATTAATGAACCAGTGGAGCTTACATTATTAATAGACATGTAGATCTAACTTAAAAGACCCCTTGTCCTTTCCAAGCTTCCTTTCCCTTTCCCCAGTGATATTCCTTTGTTTCTTGATTTCTCTCTCTTTAGCGATCATTCTCTCTCTTTCTAAATACTCCAAGTACTCTCATTTAAATCCTATGTTAAATTGTATTCGCGAAGCGAGTTTCGAAGTTTACAAATTTTTAAAATAAATTGTGGAATATAATTATCTTGTTTGTTTTTTTTTTTTTAAACAGCATAATTGTGAGTAATCCTTATTAACAAACATGCTATATACATAATACAATAGATAATCCTAATAAAACAAAAACCATCACAAAGATGTTTGTCATGCTACCCAATAGTCTGCATTGAATCTGAACAGTAGGAATGGTAATGAACGTCTATGACAATCTTATTTTTCTAATTTAAAATTTTATATAAGAAGGATCAAAAATTGACTTGTAAAACAAGTTCATTATCCCTACTGAAAAGAGATTACAAACTATCGTCCATCTTTTTCTCCCAACATGCAACAGTTTATTCCTCCATAAATTCAATAAATTTTTGGTACCATCTGTTGAAGCTTTACGTAATTCCTTCTTTGTTTTATTTTGTTTTTTTTCCCGAAGATTATTATCTTGTTTTGTGAAGGAGATAATTGACTTTATCTCTGGTCAAAAAATGCCGAATACACAAGAAAGTATTCAAAGGATTGCGATCAGAGATAATTAACATAACGGCTAACTTTCTTCCCGCCATTAAGCATTTCTTAAAAATACTCTCATAACTACATAAAATACACCACTCTAGTAACTGTAGTAGCACTGCCCACAAAAACGATGCAAACACAAATTGCACAATTAGGGAACATAACCACCAAGCATCTCAGCTCACAAGACCTTAACAGCAGTACTACTGCAATGCAAATCGAAAGTGAGCATCGAAGCCCTCGGCCTCATCATCGACTTCCCCTGAGCCGTGCTCGACGACGACGATGACAACACCAGGCTCGGCATGGCCCTCTCGCAGGTGCCCAGCCACTTCGACTGCATGTACTTGTGCTTCCTCCACGGCGCCATATGCATCTTGTTATCCTTCATGCATTTCTTCGCCGCAGCGCACATGATCTTGATCACGCTCCTCAGCCTCTCCACGTTCCCGACGAATATCTCAGTCAGGCTGTTCACAAGGCCGTTGTATTCGGCGCTCGCTCGTGCCATCTCAAACTCTGCTCTGAAGTTTGGCTCGATCACTACTCTAGTTGGAGCCTTCTTCGTACTCTTTTTCGATTCTATGACTACGTCTATGTAGTTATGCTCGCCTGTATTCATACGATCGATCAGCGGATATATTATTATTAGGTATATAAATATAGATACAAGTCAATCCACAGTATTTTTGAGCTACTAGAAACAAAATATATGTTATGTCTATCTGATGTTGTTCTTTTCTTTTTTCTTCTCACTTTGTATGTATATCTAACTCCAATCTTGTACTTAAATTTTAGGTTTTTGCTATTCGATTAACTATTTATAAAACTATCATTAGATCATTTTTATTATTATATGATACTGAATGCTAAACTATAATAAAAAAACGTTTCACAGTTATAGCAGAAATAATTAATTTTTTAACATCAAACACAATCTTAAATTTTTAGGATGTGTTTGGACGTGAAAAGCAAAGTAATTTAGGATATTTTAACAATGTGTGTCTTCGAGTGTTTTGGTGCCATGTGTTTTGTAGCGTTCTGATAGTAGTTTTTAGGATATTCAACCTTATACTGGGAGTTTAGTTTTCTTTTGTGTTTTCAAAGGTTTTATAAATCAATTAGGAAAAAAAAATGAGAGTAGGTAGGATAGAATTGAAATAACAAAAGGAGGTGATTTTTTTGAATAAATAATTCAAAACATTACAAAACACTTCAAAACAATAAAAAAGAGTGTTCTGAAAAACATTTTAAATCCCCTTGTCCAAGTGTCTTGTCAAAAAACTCACAGCCACTACAAAATATTCCAAAATATTTCAAAACTAATCTCTTAACTAATTGACCAGTAAAGTTAGTTTGATTTTTTATTTTTTATTTTTTGGGAATCCTGATTAGGAGCGTACCATTATAAAGAAATAAGCAAAGTATAAACTAAGAGATCCCTGTAGCCAACTAAAAAGATTCCAACCGCGAGGGATCAATCACCTGGAGGAATCTCCGGCGACCGACGCCATTTAGACTTGCAGAGGGCGCTGTTGTATCCTGCGTCGCGAAGCCGATCATTGATATTTTTCAGGACGCAATTCTGGCGGCATTCCTTCAAGCAGCCGCAAACTGAAGAAGAAGACTCCTCCAATTTTCTTTTGGCCTCCTCTGCGTCCCTCTGGATCCTCGTCTCCGTCGAGCTCCGACGAGATAAAGCTTCCTTAAAAAAAAAAAATTAAAAAAAAAAATCAATTAATAACATAATAATATATATTGATATTAAATTTAAAAAAGAACGATAAAGTAAGAAAATTACTTGAAGGAGCTGATGCTGTGATTCCCAAAAGACCTTGTTCTCGGCCGAGCTCATCTCGCCTTCGCCTTCGCCTTCGCCTTCGTCGTCGCTTAGCCATTCGATTGCTTCTTGTGATTCATTATCGAATTCTTCGAAGAAATCTAGCTCCATATCCGATAGAGTTTTGCCCATTTCCATCTTTTGATTTTAAACTTCAATTATTCTTTTTCACTTAAAAAAAAAAAAAAGAAATTTCTAATCCTCACTCTCTCTCTCTCCTGCGGATGTGGGCCGTGGGGTCTTGGGATTGCCTTTGCTTTGGGCCGGAGGGGAATTTATATAGGCTCGGTGGTGTGGGGCCCGCATGCCAGCGTGGACGAACGGGACGCCGCGAACATGCAGCGCGATGGCAGCTAATGTTTCTGATGGTGTGATTGGGATCCACGTCAGCTACTCGCAGCTTGCCGGTTATTAATTATGGCGGGGCCCAACGATCTAATCCGGAAGGATCGAGTTATTAAGGGAGTTTCTATTGGAGCACACCAGTTTACGCAGCGAGCCCACTTTATAGTGTTATTTTGGAAGCCGACAGTTACAAAGTGGGCACACAAATAAAATGGTGTGCTTCTTTAGAAACTCCCAGTTATTAATCGGCCTACTCGTTCTGACCCGGTTACGTTCGGCTGCCAGAATATTATTCGGGATTATTCGGATCCCGTTCTGTGTAAGCTGGGGCTGCGGGTATATCCGGGTTTATTCGGATCGGATCCGAATAAAGCCTGATTTATTCTGGTGGGCCAATCTTTTTTTTTTTTTTTTTTTTCTTTATCACTTCAAAGAGATGTTCTTTTAAGTAGGACTCTATTTGAAAAGTATTATATATATATATATATATATATATATATATATATATATATATATTTGGCTAGTAATGAAATAAGGGAGTTTTCCAAAGGAGCATATTATTTTTCCTAGTGAGCCCACTTTATAACTATTCAGGCTTTGAAACTGGACAAAAAATACATAGAAAAGTAGGCTCACTAAGAAAATTAGTGTGCTCATTTGGAAACTCCCCGAAATAAAAATATCTTTACCTCCAGCATTAATACCAAACAACATTCTATCGGAGTCCACATTTGTTAAGAAACCTAGATTAACCTATTAATCGAATCCTTGCTACTTGAGCAATGTCTTGAAATATATATATATATATATATATATATATATATATATATATATATATATATATATATATATATATATATATATATATATATATATATATATATATATATATATTTCATTAGAAAAAAAAAATGAATCCGAGAAATATTATATACAAATGTTCACACTCTACAGCTTTCTATACATTCCAAAAGAAGGGAAAAAAAAAATTTAATGTAGCGGAATAAATGAATGAAAATTTCGAAGTAATTAAAATGATAATTTTAATATTATTAAATTATCAATTCTGAAAGTATTTTTCAGTCTCGTAAATAAAATTTCTAAAAATTCTAAATATTAGAAAACTAGTTATAATGAAAACCAAATGTTATTTGGAGTTACGGATTTCAAGTTACGTCCACCGAAGTTTATTTCGGTATTAAAAATTGATTTCGGTGGATCTATTTAGAAATATTTAGAATACTGTAAATATTTGTGCGGATTTCTAAATATTTCTAAAATTTACAGAATTCTAAATATTTCTAAACACATGTACATAAGATGTTAATGGTTTGCATATGTAAGTTCAAACTTATATCACAAAATTAATGTCCGGAAATTATGTTGCTCCAAATTGGAATTTAATTCATGAAATGAGCGAATGACACATGAACTTCTCTCTCTGTGTGCGTGCATGTGTGCATGTGAATGTGCATGTGTGGGTGCACGTGTGTGGCTGTGACACGCGTGTGGGTGCATGTGTGGGGTGTGGGAGTGCACACACGCACACAAGCCTGCATGCGTGGGTGCATATGGAGTGTGTGTGCATGCATGTGCTTATGTGTGCATGGCGTGCGCACGGGCGTGTGTAGTCCACAAATTTAGTCGATCGGTGCAATATGAATAATTTGCCAACCGTAGGAAAAGTTCAATAAATCTTATAGTTAGATGGAACAAAATAGCCCTGGCCAATTTGAAAGAGTGACTTCCGACACTAATGTAGTTAAGAGTTAACTAATTTCAAATTAAAAGAGTAACTCAATTCAAACCCAACCTTAATTTCCAACTTTGGGTGCTAATTTCATACACGCTAAAAACTTTGAGTTAAGTTATAATTTAAAAATTTTATCCTCAAACTTATCATGTTTGGATATGGATACACTTATATCCATATCTACTAGCCCAATACACTAACCAAAAACTTAATGAGTCACATGAGGATCCTTAATATTATTCTACTAAATTTATAATTTTCGAGAAATATTATCTTATATAATAAGGCAATACTATATTTATTCATAAAGCTAATATGTAAATGGAGATTTCTAATTTTTTTTCCCCATTGTATTACTTTTATCTTGAAAGTAATTACTTTTATATATATATGAAGAAATATTTAAAATCCAATAAGTATGTGATCCCTTATACCATGATTCATCTTATTGATGATCAAATGCGTCTAATATATTGTGGATAAACAAATAACATATGTATCATGGACAAGCAACAAATACTAGTTATATCTATCCGTCACATTAAATATTTAAAAAAGTTTGAAGAAGACTTCACTAGGACACGATAGAATTTAGTTGGTAGACTTTACATGCATTGAAATGTTCCACATATTGTTAAGATACTTTATTTCTTATTTCCCATCTTATTCCTTGATTTTTGTGCATAACGACTTAAAAAGAAAAAAAATCCTTTCATGATTGCTCCTCAAGCATTAGTAGAGATGAGAATGGGCTCCAAATGGAATAAACATGTTAATCAAATAACTAAGAGGATTAATCTTAGAGAATATTCCAGTTTATACTAATTCAGTTGAGCATTCTAATTATTTTAAAAAGAGCAGTCAAACCCCTATAGTATTGGAAGTGTGTAACTTAACACTCCTGAAGTTTGAAACTCTCAAAAAACTCCATGGACTTAGTTATTTTCACTCTCCCTTTTTATTAAAATGCACTCTTGTCACTCAAATTCTTATGCTACCATTATCCCTCCCTTTAATTAGCACATTTTCTCTCTCTCCTCTCTGTCTCTATCCCTCTCTCTCAGTCACTCACGCTCCTTCTCTGACTGAGAGAGAGTGACTGAGAGAGAGGGATAGAGAGGAAGAGAGTGTGTGCTGGTTAAAAAGAGAGATGAAACTAGAATAGGAATTTGAGGGACAAGAGTGTATTTTAGTAAAAAAAAAAAAAACAGAGAGAGTGAAAATAACTAAGTCCAAGAGGTTTTTTGAGAGTTTCAAACTTCAGGGGTGTTAAGTTACACGCCCCCAATATTAAGGGTTTAACTGTACTTAACCCTTTTAAAAATTATACTTTTGTTTTAAAGAGTTTTAAACGTGAAAAAATGTAATAATTTTTTTTTTTTTGTGATTGTGATGGAATAGAAAAAGAAAAAGGAAGAGAAGAATTTTCTAACGCCCGTCGACGTCTTGATCACCTATGGAGAATAAAATGTATTGTTATCAATGATTGTGACAAAAACCAAAAAGAAAGGAAAACAAGAAATGGTGCTCACTAAGTCAAAATGTGGTGCGCATTTACAAGTTCTCCATCCGATGGGATTCTAAGTCAAATGTGGGCCCATTTAGGATTTCTCCATCCAATGGGATTCTTGAAAGAGAAGACGGATAAGAGGTTTTTTTATTTTATTTTATTTTATTTTTTGCAAGTGAGTGATGTCTCTTTATTAAATAAACAAGAGGGATAATAATAATCAAGAAGCTATAGTTTTCCAACCGAGTACTCTTAGGGTGTGTTTGGCTCATGGAAGCAATGGAAGTTAAGGAAGAATTTTAGAAGTAACTTTCAAAATTGAAGTAAGAAAATATTATTTAATTAGTTAAAATATACATTATCTATCTTATTTTATTTATTTTTATGGAAAAAAGTACCACTTTTAAATGATAATGATGATATATAAATAAAAAAAATATTTTATTGTCTTACTCATTTACTTCTAAACTCTTCCAACCCAAAAGTGTGACGAAGAAAATTTTGGAAGTGAGGTGCCACATAGATTCCACCTCACCATATAAAAAGTAACTTCCAATTTTTTTCTTGACCAAACAAACACTTGAAGTAGTGAAAGTAGACTTACTTCCACTACTTCCATTTTACTTCCATGCAAACAAAAACACCCTTACTCGAAGAGATATTTCTTTTGAACCCAAGAGATAAGATCATTTCATCTCATGTGTATTTAAAAACTATTTCCAAGGTGCACATACAAGAAAAAGGGATTTATCGTACAAGTACCATTCCATACGGAATTCATCTTAACTATTCATTAAATTAGTGGATTGTTTAGGATATTTTCTCAATCGACATGCACCATGCCCTTGCAATCGGCACTATTATATATTATGTACACTTGATAAAATGTTAACTTAATTGTTAAAATTTGTATTTTGAACGGTTTTTATAATCTCAAATTTCAGAGAGGATATCGATCACCTAAGAGTAAGTTGGAAAAAATAAAATAACCTGATCGTTTTATACCTTCTTCCTCCTCTTCTCCTCTATGTTTCTAATGGTGTTCATTTTTGGACCAAAACTCCCATGGCATCCATTATTAAGGTCGTTGAATCATGAACTTTAGTTCCATTTCTTGGATTGCAAGGATCCAAAACTTACGGTTGGCCAACTAATCTTAATTTTGAGATAGCAAGGGTAAGACTTAAAAACTCCACTAGTGTTGTGCTTAAAAATTTATCCTCTCATTGTCTGTTCCAAGATATGATAAAAAAGAGAGTTGTGGTAGGTATGTGACAGTAAGTGTAAAACATTATTACATATTATGAAATGAGCCAAAAAATGAATTTCGTTGGGCGTTCCGTATTAACGTGATTGATCTAATATGATTCTTTTATGGTTCATATAGCTTACCCCAAATACTTGAGATAAAAGGATTAATTATTGTTGTTTTTTTTTTTTGAAGTAAAAACGGCGGGTGGAGGCCCTCCGTGTTCTATTAGCAAGTAGATAATAGAACTACAAAAGTAAAGAGTTCAATCACTCATATGAGTGATTCTCATAATACATTAGTTCTTACATAAAATTAAAATAAAAAAATACTTAAAAGAAAGTCTGAAGCATATATCTCTCTTCATGAGTGCCGAGGCAAGAATCTTCTCCAAACTAACAGAAGTGGATCATGTGTGTCCTGGGGAGTCCAAATCATCCCTTGACTAACTACCTGAGATTTGTACTCGCTCCTCGTCGGAAGGAATATCTGTCCAAAAGGCAACATCATGCATTTTTAACCTAAAACAACTGTGAAAAGAACGAGATGAAGAATTAAAAATTCTTTTATTTCTTTCCTACCAAACATTCCAACATATTGCCGCGACTAGTATTCTAGACCTAACTGAAGGTCGGCTATCGAGACTCAATTTACTCCAAATACACATTTCTTCCTCCATATTGAAATTGATCCCTAGATTTCTTGCATAATGAATCCAGAGATCCTTAGTGAAGCTGCAGCTCAACATTAGATGGCTAGTGGATTCCCCATCCTTACTACAAAGGGCACAGAAATTTGAGCCTGACCAACCCCTCATTTGTAGTGTCGGCCATGTGAGTAGGGCATTGTTCTGAGCCAACCAAATAAACAACTTGACTTTAGAAGGACATTTTATAGTCCAGATATTCTTTATATTTCCAGAGCTAATTCCACTATCCATAAAATGATAATATGTGGATCTCATCGAAAACGTTCAATCTTCATTCCATCTCCAAAAGGGTCTATTTTCACATATTTCCGATAGGGTTATGCCACACAAAAGGGATCTTAGATCCTGAATTTGTATTTCCGCCGATATTGATGATGGTTGGGAGATACTCAGTCTCCATCTTGCTCTCTCCCACAGAGAGCAAACTAGTACATCTTTGTTCGGGAAAAGTTTGAATACTACAGGGAATAAGGACTTGAGAGATACTTATGTGCACCATCGATCATGCCAAAGTACGATTCTCCTTCCATTGCCTAATTTATATTCCAGACTTGGCCAGATTAGATATTTAGACATGATTAACTCTTTTCAAAATTTAGAGGTCCTAAGTGTCTTTCGGCAAGGAGTGTGCCATGTGCCACTTTTAGGAAAATATTTTGAATATAAAAGCTTTTGGAAGGTACCTTCGGGCCGTGATAGGAGATGCCACCACCATTTAGCCACTAATGACAAGTTGAAAATTCTGAGGTCCAAAACTCGTAGACCTCCTGTTTTCTTAGGTTTACAGACCTTCCCCCAAGAAATCAGATGATATTTATTGGAATCGGACGTGCCATTCTATAAAAAAAAATTCTGATTTGGTCTATTTTGTTTCTAACCCAGCCTGGTATAAAAAAGAATGACATATAATATAATGGTAGTGTGGATAAGACTGCGTTGAGCATGACAATTTTTCCTCTCAACGAAAGTAAATTGCCTCTCCAGCTCTCCAACTTCTTTTTAAAGCAGTCTAGGAGTGGGTTCCAGTCCTTTTTGGTGTGTTTACCAGGCTTGATAGGGATGCCAAAATATTTCATCGGAAATTTTTCCTCCTTACATCTAAAAATCTCTAGAATAAGATTAATGGTGAGATTCTTAGCCCCAAACAAATAAAGGCACTTTTTGAGAAATTGATGCTCAAACCAGACCAAGCTTCAAAGCAACAAAGTCTCCATTTTATGTGTATCGCTTCAAAAATACTATCTTTACTGAAGATGAGTATGTCGTCTACATATTGGATATTATCATAGGAAGTCGATGCAAATCCTGCCAAACCCTTTATTATACCCGCACTCTCCATCTTTCTGAACATATTGTTCAGGCCATCAGCCACGAGGACAAACAAGAGGGAGGAGAGTGGGTCCCCCTATTACAGTTCTCATCTGAGTATTATCTCTTTGTCCATCTCACCGTTAATCATAATCTGTATTTTAGCTGACTGCAACCAGTTTGTTATCCATGAGATCCACCTCTGTCCAAAACCCTGAAGGTGTAATACTTTTATTAGACAATCCCAATCCACCATATCATAAAATTTTCAAAGTCCAGTTTAAGAATGTATCCATTCGATCTGGTGATATATAATATCATATGCTGAGGCACCCCCTTTAAAATATTTCTTCCTGCTATAAAACCAGTCTGGTAGTCTCCAATCATTTGCTGTAGTCTAGGAGCTAGACGATTGGATAATATTTTTGTGATAATTTTTTATAGAGTTATTCAGCAAAGCAATAGGTCTATAGTCTCCAATGCGTTCTACTTGCTCCCTTTTGGGAATGAATGTGATGACGGAGTAGTTGATCATGTCTAATCTAGCTTTACCCATGTATACCTCCTCAATCACCTTTAGGTCTTCCTTGATCTCCTGCTAAAAGGTCCTATAGAAGAATAGAGGAAATCCATCTGGACCTGTGGCTTTATCAGGACCCAGTTCCCATACAGCCCGTTTAATCTCCTCTTCTTGAAACTCTAGCTCCAGATCACTTAGATTCAGTTTGGAGGTCCAAGCACTATTTTTCATTTGTATCCTGAAACTGTTCTTCCTCCTAAATAGTTTCTTGAAATGCATATATACACACTCATGTAGCATAGGGCCTTGAATTAGTCCTTCCCCAGACTTCAATATATGAATCTTATTTATCTTGCTGCGCATACTGACAGCCCTATGGAAAAAGACGGTATTGGCATCTCCTTCATTTAGCCATTTACATCGGGCTTTTTGTTTCCACATAATTTCTTCTTTCCTATGTATTTCCTCTATGGACTTTCACAGATTGATCAATCTGGAGTTCTCGTCCAAATTTAGACATCTGGTCTCTTTTATTTTTTCTAGAGAATCTATTTCTCCCAGAAAATCGGTCTTTTGTTCTTGGGAAAGAAGTCGATATCTTTTCTCCCATCGCCATAGGACTTTGCGGAGGCGTCGTAATTTAATACAAAAATTTTCAATAGAATTCTCCGCTGAAGTCTGATGCGACCAACTTTCCTTGATGATATCATACACCTCTTTGTGTTCGAGCCACCAAATTTCGAAAATAATCTTCTTTGTCGAAAATGGTTTTCTCCAAACTCGATATAAATAGGTAGATGGTCTGAGGTAACTCTCTCCAGAGGTCTAAGACCGGCAAGTGAAAACTTTGCATCCCATAAATCACAAATTAGTACCCTGTCTAATCTAACTAGGTTCAGATTCTCTCTCATATCAGACCAGGTGAAGAGCCGGTTGTTAAGGGGCAGGTCGATGAGACTCAGTTGTGATATGACTTCATTGAACCTCTCCCTATCGCGGGGGTTATGATCCGCTCTTCTTCTCTCATGGGTAAATCTATTTATATTAAAATCCCCCTATGATTCATAGTGAATCCCATTTACTCCTTATACTCTTGATCTCGTCCCAGAAAAGGGGACGTAATTGAGAATCATTTGGACCATAGACAGTTGTGACTGTGTGGACCCATCCATCAGCCAGTCTCTTCAGTCTTACTGAGAGGGAGAACTCCCCTTTTCCATGTATCAATCAGATCAAATTTATTATTAAAACCAATTATTATACCTCCTGATGCCCTCTTTGCATTCTTATAAAGAAATGCGACAGTGTTATTTGGCCCGATTGTTCTGAGTATCCTATGGGAAGGGTCTGCAAGTTTAGATTCTTCCAGACAAAAGATGTCAATCATGTTATTCCTAATGATCTCTGCGACCATCCGTCGTTTTGTCGGATTACATAAATCTCTAACGTTCCAAAACATACAGTTCATTAGCATAGGTTAAAACTTCTCCATAAATCGAGGATCGCTCTAGATCCCCTTACTACTCTCCTCCACCAACTTAGAGGAATCTAACGTTTTAAGTTGAGTTAAGATACTGCTAGTCTCTATTTCGTCAAGCCCCATGTCAATATCGCATATCTCAGCCAATGATAACAACATTTCATCAGAAATTAAATTCAAAATATCAATATTTAGATGAGAAGTATCTGGAGCGAGCTCCGAAATTAGAGCTTTGCGTCTGCTAGCTGAGACTGCAATCTGCCCAGTCTGATATTGTTGTCCCCCTATTTTCTCCTCCAATTTTCTACTTCTCTTGCTAGGAGTGATGATCGGGATCCCCTCTCTGTCTTCGAGAGTCACTCCTTCCATATCTGGGTCCTTTTGTATATCTTCCACTACCTCCTCTTCAACTAGAGTAGGTTCTAAAATCTTCTCAATTTCAGTAACTCTAGTTGTCGCCCTGACCAGCTGAGGCTCCACTTCTCTCTCTTGCAGGGGGTCCTTCTGGTTCATAATTACTGGCAATGCTTCTTGTCCTTGTTTGAAGTCTCATTTTATCTTGAATTCTTTTTGGAAGACGAGAGGGTTATCTACGCTTAGGTGTTATAGCTTTTGCTTGCTCCTCTTTCATCACGTTTTCCAGAAGTTTGGCTATTGTTTCTCTAGTAAAATATTTGTTAGACTTTTAAGTGCATTAAGGAAGCCCATATAGTCATTTTGAGGGAGTTGGGCTTCAGAGCAGCCTGTAGAATTATTTTGGGACAGCTGGGTTTTAGAGCAGCCTACTAATTCAACTTGGGTCTATATCCAAATTACTTTGGGCCTCCATTTGTATATCCTCTATACCCAATTTATTGTCCTGAAGATTCTTGGTCTTCCTTTGGGCTCCCCCTGAATTGGGTGTATTAATCCCCTTTTCCAAAGAGTCAAACAAAGCTGGTTTCTTTCTATGTTGCGTTTGTCCCTCGGAGGGCCTCGGATAACTTTTCTCATTAATTGCACCTGTCTCTCTTTTCCCCTCTCCTCCTGTAGACCAATCTTCTTCCCTGGGAAAAATGGAGCTCCGTCTCCATTTTCTTTCCCTGACTCCGAAAGTTCCCCTCTCAACCTTCCTTTATTGTGTCCCTCTGTCTTTTCCCACTTCGAAAGATCTAAAATCAGTCTTCCTTTTGAATGTCTACAGATAAATCCAAAGTTCGACCCCTGTTTGTCAATCGCAAGGTTGAAACTTTGTAGATCTGCCCCCGTTTCCTCTTCTGATGATCCCCCATCCCTATCCCGCCGAAAGACTTGTTGGGAGTTTCCCTCCTGCGAAAATGGGAAGGGGTTTCAGTTGACCAACCGTTAGTGTTCCTGCTACCATATGGTTATTGGCTTGAATCTTTCTGAATTGGCGATCCTCTGGTTGCTCATCAAAAGTTGACCGAACCTCTTTCCCTTTGTTTCCTTTGGAGATATCTGTTTCCGTTTGTCTTCCTGCCATACTGATTGGAATCCTGAACTTATCCGTATCTGGGTATTGACCGGAGGTTCCAAAGTAATGATCCACGCTCTTACATGTGTAGCTCCTCCGTCTGTCGGCATGATGGGCCATGACGCCTAACGGCGGCCGATCGGATGAACAGATCTTGCTGACAGTATGGGTCATTCCATCGTCCACCGAAAATAAAGTATTGTATATAGCACTGAGCTCTGGAGAGGTTTGTTCTATCATGTCAAATTTACAAGTTATTTTGATCTTGATGGAACAAGTTGATCGCCCATAACAATATAGAATTGACGGGGAATTGTTGCGAGATTTTCACAACCAATGTAGACTCTGGCGAAGTCCAAACTTGATCTTTTGCTTGTTTGTTCACTGATATCTAGCACATGAGCAAATTTCCCGAGCACTTTACTACTATCGCTTCTGTTCCAAATGGTGGATATGGATGCCATAGATGGCTATCCATACTGTAACAGGGAATAGATAAGTGTGGGAGTTCTCATCTTCTCTCCAACTGTGAACTTTGAAATCTGTCGCTGATCCACGACATTCAATCAAAGGTTTGCGCATTGCTAAAGCTAATCCTTCTTTTGATGAGAAATAGGTGAGGAATCTTTCATCGTTTCTGTCCAATTCTAGGAATGGTTTGCAAATTCCGTGGAAATAGCTCTCAATGCCTCAATCATCTCCAATGTTGTCGGATTACCCTGGCCTGATGTATGACACCCACAAATCTGGTAAATTATTGTTGCTCTGTTGCAGCTAGGTCCGAAGTCGGAATGAATGCCACCGATTTTGGTTGAGCTTACTTGACTGAACCCAACGTATTCTGAGCTATTGCAATGTGCTGGGATTGTTCCTTCTGCTTCTCCACATTTTGGGTGGTTTTTCCCCGCAACCCATCCTTCTTCGTTGGTGCAATCGGACATTCTCCAATTCGATGACCCAATAACTTGCAGAATCTGCATCTGATAAAGGGACATTCATCTTTAAAATGACTGGTTTTACTGCAAATCCAGCAAGTATCTGGACTATCCGGGGCTAGTTTCCTCACCGGAGAGTATTTTCTCTTTTTGCTTCCCCTACCATTCAATGCCGAAATTGTTGCTTGCTCTTTCTTGATGGTGTTTCGGGATTTAACGGTCCTCCATATCCCCTGTTGTATATCCTCCTTATCAGCATTGTAGATTTTTTCTCTCCTGGCGACCGCGAGGAGTGCAAGAACTTATTCACCATAGTAGGATGTCTTGAGGTCGATGGCGCGAGGGATTGCCGAGGAAGAAGGGGCATTTGCCTCTTTTACCGGCGACTCGCTTACCACCTCTGACCAGCTCTTTCTCTTATATTTGGGTTTTTGTCCTCCTCACTAGAGTTTTCCTTTCTGTTTTTGCCCCTCCAGAGCCAACTCCATCCAAAGTCCATCGGTGAGAGGTGATTGGTTGAAGGTCGTATACCGGTCTCCCACTTGCCCCCGATCACTGTCGATGATGATGAAAAAACTGAGACAACAAACACTCCAATCTCCTCTTCCCTGTGTTCAGCAAGTCTTCTTCCCTCTTGCTTTCTGTTTTTCTCTTTTTTGTGTTTTTTTTTTCAATGCAGATGGAAGAAGGATGAACGTTAGGGAGAGGAGTTGCCACTTACCGAAGATCAGGTTGTCAACTTGCCATTGCTCTCTTTACCAAACTCGGATTAATTGTTGTTGTTGTTTTTGTAAGAGTAAGACTTAAAGCGGGTGGCTTTAAGAACCTTCATGTGTATTGGAGAAATTTTATTTGAGCACACCACTTTACTTCGTGAGGCCATCTTTTTGGGTGCGGATTTAACATTATTCAGGATTAATTCCCGACCAAAGGAAAAAAAAAAAATATATGGTTACAAAAAATAATAACAAACTTGTAATTTTTTTTATCGATTTAGGAGGTGGGCTCACTGAGCAAAGTGGTCTGCTCAAATATAATTTCCCGGAGTATTATCAGCATGAAGCTACCATAGGACATGGAAGCCATCAAGTAGGGATGGTAATCCACGCGTCCACGTATCAATTTTTGGCATGATTTATATAAAATTTGAATTAAAAATAAAAAAATTATTTTTTTAATTCAAAATATTGTAAGGGAAGGCCAAAAATTGGTCCATAGATGCATCTATTATCATCCATACATTCAAGATAAGAGACGTGGGTCGGTCGGTTCGGTTCGGTTTTTTTGTAAAAAAATTACAACCGACAACCGAATCGAATTGCAATAACCAAAACCGAAACTGACCGACTTCAAGTGAAAACCAAAACCGAAATTTCGGTTCGGTTCAGTTATCGATTTTTTGGGTCTGGGTCGAAAGCCCAGTTAAAGGGAAAAAAAACTAAATCCATTTAAAAACAGCTCATTCACAATAGCAGCCAATTTACAATAAAACAGGTTTTGGTTGGGTAATTCGGGTAAATGAGTTTAAAAGTAATTCAATTTTTTAAGTTGGTTTCGGTTTCGACGACTGGCCACCTAAACCCGATCCGAAATCTATTTTACAGTTCGATTTTTAAATTGACCCAACCCGAAAACCAAACAACCGGTTCTGATAGGTTCTGTGAGTCGGTTCAGTTTTTTTGGATTTTTGCTTAGCCCTGTTCAAGTATGTGACACAAGTGAAAGTGTAGGGGAATCTGCAAGATCCCAAATCCAATGATATTGATGTCAAAAGCACAAGTCTAGACTTTAAAAGCAAACGAGTACGCGCTACTAAAGTAGGAGGCAACCCCTTACCAACTCCCACCCCAACCTGAGATTGTATGTAGTGCTTCTCAACCTTTTCGTGGGCTCCACCATTCTCTCGGGAATATTCTATAGTCATACATGGAAAGAATGAGACAGAAAAAAAAAGTATAATTTAAACCGAGAGTTGGAATCTATATTCGTATACTTTTTTTTAATGAAAGTACAGAGAAAATAGTAGAAATAAAGTTACTTATTCTCTTTCATGTATTTGTTTAGTTTAGAAGTAATATAGAAGTTACTTCCACAATGATGAGATGCATCCCATGTGACAATCCAACTTCTCAAATCTACTTCACATGGATTTTGGGTGGAAGAGAGTTAGAAGTAAAAAGTATTAATAATTTATTATGTTGTGTTTTACCCTTCTTTAGTTTATTCCAAGAAATAATTATATTATTCCTTTTCAATTTCTTCTTTCTTCTAAAAAGTAAGAAACAAACACTAAAACTATTAGGAGTGTGATACTTTCAATTTTTCATTTTTGAAAATAACTTCTAATTTACTTCCTTACTTCTACTATTTCTAAATATCCAAACACACCCTCAACCGAATTTCCAGAGAAGGGGTTCGTCAGCCCCTACTATAAGAACTGTGGCAAGAACGGAACATTTTCTTTTTACAGTTTTTGTACGGGAAGCGTGGCGAGTAGTTTTTCAATTTCGTATAAATATGGTAGTAGAGGACAGCATTTGGCTCATGTTGGAGTCACGGAACATACACCCTCTATCATTTTGCTCATGGTGGCACCTCTACGTTGGAATATCTGAAGATTTAGATAAAAAAAAAGAACTTTTAGGTACTATCCTATAGAAAGGTTTTCTATCAGATGAGGAGCGTCATCATGCCAATCAGGATCTGAGACTATTTGAGGTGATATCGAGGAGGTGGACTACCAGGACAATGAGGAGTGAGTTGTTCCGACTAAGGTCCTTTTGTATTTTGTATGTACTTCTGTTGTAGCTTTGTCGGGCATATATTCTCTGGTCTGGCTTCGCTTATGATGATCAAGATTTATTTCTATGCAGAGCTGAGATCCATAAATGATAAGCCCAAATTTATTTATGGACACTGGTAGTACTACTTATGGCTATCAATCTAAATCAATATCTTACTTACTACTAAAAATGGATAGTGCCTTGGATTATTGCTTAAGGGCCCCTATTCTGGGGAAAAACTATTAAGGTATGCCCTTAAAAATATGAGACTGTAGGGATATTCTTGTGTGAAGGTAAGCCTCACAACTTACAAAATATATAAAATGATTTTTCGTAGACGATCCAGCTCTACTCCTAACTAATGAGTAATAATCATAGAGGAAAGACTGTAAAATGTTGATATATGAATATAATACACACCCAGCTATATATATATATATATATATATATATATATATATATATATATATATATATATATATATATATATATATATATTGTATAAGGAAAGTCAAGCAAAGTATTGCCCACCAGGCCCAAGCACATAGTTCTGGGCCCTGGAATTGTTTTTATTTTTCTTACTCGTCAATGAGGCCTTAGATGGGGCCCTAAAATTAACTGCAAAATAAAATATACTTCTAGCTAGGAAATTCTATTCACACACACCACTGTGCTCAAGACGCACACATACATCAACTTCATAACTAATTACTTTACTAATTTCTATTTTTCCCTTCTACTTCCCTTTTCTTTTCTTTGTTGAGAAAAACTCGTTATTTTTTTAAATAAGAAGTCCTTTTTTTTTTCTCTAAATAAGCATATATATTAATTAATTATTCAAGTTTGATTTTCTAGTTGACATTGGGTAGAATCAAGTTTAAATACTCCATTTATGAGTAAGTAGTGTTACAAGTTGGACTAGTTCACTATTGCAATGTAGTATTTTCTTAAAAGTATGGTAGGAGCAGTTTCAACAATAACAACAACAACAATAACAACTAAGTCTTTTATTTCCAATATTTGGGATATGCTACATGAATTAAAAGAGAATCATACTGGAACGATCACATAAGTGATCCTTCTCCGCTCATTACTGTTGAGCAATATTGCTCTATTTAAACCTTTAACATTCATATTTTTTTGTATCATCTCTATCCATATTTCCTTTAGTATTTTCTTAGCTCTTTTTATTTATCTTATATTGATAAGCTCCCTCATCCATAGTTAAAAAAAAAAAAAAAAAAAAAAAATCAATAATGAGCATATCAAATTAATTTACACAAATATTTATCATAATACCAAATACAAAAATTTAATTTATCACTGAGTAGAATTTTACATGCACTTCATAAAAAAAAAAAAAAAACTAGAATTCAATTTCATTGAAATTAGATAAATTTATAATATAATACGGTTAACTAGAATAACCACAATAAGAAATAAGAGTTAGTATAGTTTATAATGATTATTATAAATTCATAAAATAATTATAACTATCCTTTTTATGGATAAATCCGTAGTTAATCATAAACTATTTTAATTCATGATGTTTATTCGAGCCTTAGCATATTTATATTCTGCTATTAAAATTTTGGATTTTGAAAATAAATACTCATAAATTTAATTCATATTTTTAAAAATTATACGAGTTAACCTTTACAAATCCAAATACTAATTATCTCATATTATCACGAATACGTCTTTGGCATTTTAATTAGGAGAAAAAATGTGTCAACTTTAGATTAAAGATTTTATATAAAACAAAATAGGGGTATTTACTGGTTTGTCCCTCAAATCTTTATATATTATGATTTAGTCCCCTAAATCTTCATATTTAGGATTTAGTCCCCCAAATCTCCTAAGTTACTACAATTTAGTCTAACTCCCTAACTTTTGACCTGATATTATCATTTTACCTCTCCTTATTCATTCTTTCTCTTCCTCCTCTCATCTCCTTCCCTCTTCCTCCTCTCTTCTCCTTTTCTATATTATTCCTCCTCTCTTCTCTTTTCTTTTTCTTCTCTCTTCCTCCTCTTTTCTTTATTGGGAGAAGAGAGGAGGAAGAGAGAAGGAGAAGAGATGAGCAATAGTGAAGAAAACGAGAAGAGAGGAGGAGAAGAGAGGAGGAAGAGAAAGAATGAATAAGGAAGGGTAAAATAGTAATATCAGGTCAAAAATTAGGGAGGGGACTAAATTGTAGTAACTTAGGAGATTTGGGAGACTAAATCCTAAATATGAAGATTTGAGGGACTAAATCATAATATATAAAGATTTGAGGGACAAACTAGTAAATACCCCAACAAAATATTCTCATCTTACAAACAACTTAACGAAAGACGTGGCACCATAGCTTCCTCTCTCTCTCTGTCCCCCCCCTCTCTCTCTCTCTCTCTCTATATATATATATATATATATATATGAGGAAACGGAAAATACACCGGCGGTGAAGGAAGTTCCTTCACCGCCGCTTAGGTGGTCCAATAAAATTATAATACGGGGCGCCATTCAAGATAACAAATAAATGAATTCTCTTAAATGACACCACGTGTAATAATTTTATTGGGCCACCTAAGCGGCGGTGAAGGAAACTTTCTTCACCGTCGATGTATTTCCCGTTTTCTCTATATATATATATATATATATGAAAGGAGCTTATATCGTACAGGCCATGTCGGTGGGTGTTGCATTTACAAATTAATAATGCAATCTCAACTCAGAAAGTACGCAAAATTTGACCCCCTACCTAATTATTATCTAAAAATCCAACTATCAGATGAAAAATTCGACCTAATTGGGACCAAAATGCAACCAGATCTGATGTAAACTAGTCCAAAGTGATGATCTAACCCACCCCATCAAAAGTCACGATAAATACAAACTCGACCGAACCAAAACCTAAACAGACTCATAGATTGGATGGGGTCTAGGTCTACATCCCAAACCGGGTCGGGTCAGACTTCACCTGAACCCGACAAAATCCAAGCTGGAACCAACCAGCTTTCTCCAAATTCCACCCAGACACTTTTGCTTAATGGAATCCCAAAATTAATGGATTTCTATAAATACACTCCCCATTTCCATTCAACCCACCCACTCATTGCCAATAACTAAGATACGATGCCCATAAGATTCAATAAACAGGCGCGGTGTATAAAATTACCATCTCATTACTTGTAATCGCTAGCGGTTAACGACAAAATTATACTGTATTAATATTAAATCCCCCCTTCATCTCCCTCGTCTCTCTCTATAACTACTGCAAGAGCTCTCTCTCTCTCTCTCTCTCTCTCTCATATCTCAGACCTGATCCCAATCGAAAGCGTAGATTTGTTGATTGGCTTACTTCTGTGATAGCTGAATCTTTTCGGATCTGCCAAGATTCGGGAGGATTTAATGGAGATCTAGGTTTGATTTGATTCTATTGGAATTGAGTTGAATTTTTGGAGGGGGGGATAGATTCAAAGGCAATTGGGGGAGATGAGAGGGATGGTCGTGGGGGTTGAGGGACAATGACTGGAGGGTCATTGGGACTTCGACCAGGGAGTTATGGGTCATTGCAGCAACTGCACACCGCCGCCGCGGCCGCCGCCATTGCATTGCCGATCAGTACAACGCCGCCCCTCTCGGTTCGCAAGAACTCGAAGATGCTACTGCCGGGGTACAGAGAGAAGGACAGCAGGAGGTTGTCTTGGATCTTCAAGCTTGCTAGTAGGAGGAAGGTTGGGATGTCGTTGTTGCTCGTCATTACCTCCGTTGCCGTCGTTTTGTCATTCTTGTTCGCCATCAGTAAAGGTCTTGACTTTTTCGCCTCTTCATTTGTTTAGTGATTGGATCTGAATGAATATTAACACTTAAGTACTCATATACTAGGACCAATAAATTTGAACCTTTTCGCTAATAGTTAAGGTTTCAACACTTTTGCATTCTTTGTTTAATCCAATATAGTTGGTAATGGTTGATGGAAAAGTTCATTTTGGAATTTGTTTATGTGTACATAAGAATAGTTTATGTGGATTATTTGATTTGAATCCAGTGCTATTTCCGGAGGGAGCCAAAGTGTTAAATTGAATCAAATTTCTATAGGTTTATAAACCTTAAACTTTAATACTATTTGGCCCAGTATCATATGATAGCAAACTCTGGTTTTAATTGGAATAAAGAGTATTATCATTTCTCTCCTTTTATTTTCAGTTTGTCTTTCTAACGACTAAGTTTAATCATGTGGAGATTTTTATTTCATTATATTGAAATTCAATCTTAAATCGTGAGAAGCGATTTTAACAATTTTTGAAAATCTTCCTCAGGTTTTTTTGGGGGGATAAGTGCATTTAATTAGTTGGCTCAGGTTCTTGTTGTCATGCCCTTCAAACAATAGTGTCGAACCTGTTCATAATAAGAATGTGGCAAACTCGTGTGTCATCTTTAAAAGTAAAAGGTGCCCTGCTTGGGTCTTACTTACACAATCTATATGAGCAGTCTGTAGCACATTCAGGGCAGAAGCATGATGTTCATGTAGGCAAGGACACAAATTGATTAAGTTAAATTTTTGACTGAACCAAATAATGGTGCAATTAACTATAAAAATTTAGTTGTTAATTACATACACACTTTCCCCAAAATTAAATTATCTTGCTATGCGTATAATAAACACTGCAATTTGCTTCTAATGCCCTTATATGCTTCTTACTGAGAATCTGTAATAGAAACTAACTATTTTAGATAAATTACATATCGTATGCTTCTTATTTGATTCTCTAGATATTAATTAGTTTAGATAAATTACACATAAGTACCCTAAATTTCACCTGCTTTACACACAAATACCTTAAACTGTTTTTCGTTGGATAAATACTTTAAAGATTAATTACACTTAGATTCATGTAGTATGGGGGTACCAGAACTTATTACCCCTGAAGTTTGAAACTCTCATTTAGCTTCCTGGGAGAACTAACGGAGTTTAGAGGCCATTTGGGGTGATTGCACTTATAATGCACATGATGTAAAAGGACAGTTTTGACTCTGACCGAATAGAGGGGATAGCGGGGGGGTGGGGGGGGGGGGGGGGGCTCGGGAGTTTCGGTAACTGAGTCTACTCCTAATTTGAGGGGAGAAAATCTAGGGCATCTTACATTGACCAAACATTGGGCACTGCGGAGGCGATCGAAGGGCAAAAGGGTGAGCAGCGGTGGGAAGATAGTGGTTCAGTCCAAGGCCCGTAGGCGAAAGGGTGAGCGACGGCGAAGTTTAGGAGGTCTTCAGTCCAAGGCCTGCAGGTTCATTTATTCCTTCTTTTCTTCTGAATTGGATAAGTTTCTCATTAGTACGTGCAAGTACTTTAAAAAAAAATGAAAGATTTGCTTCATCAACTTAGTATGTGCAACCATGGAATCTAACGAGATAATAAAATTTGTATCACTTAGAAGGTATATAACTAATTAATAGCATCAATTGTATCTAGTGACTGCTAATTTGGATATCTTTGTACTTCATAGTTCCCTCTTTAACCTATGGACTAAACAAATGCAGGATGTTTGAAATATGGAGTGGTTATTATTTACCATTGTTGTAAGACCAGGTGAACACGCTTATGGAATGGAAACCATACAATGTACTTGGGTCCAGGAGAGCCAAGACAAATACAAATGTGGTTTAATTTTGAGGATGAGCCCCTATCACCATAAACTTAAATCAAGATTGGCAATAAATTTGCATCAACTATTGAGGAAATACAGTATAAGAAATGACTGCATTCATAAGAAAAGAACTTGAGAGGTAGCTACCAGTGAGGAGTATAATATGAAAATCATGTAATATGGTACATATACATGCTACACAGGTCAATGAGCACATCGGTTATGAGAGATTTGTTTGTTATTCAAGAGGGAAAGGAGGACTTGTGCATATCTTTATTGAGTTTAGTGTAAGGATCTATGCGGCCAACCCTTGAAGTTATAGTAAGGCCTCCATAACCCAATCTAACTCCTTTACCACTTAGGCATGCCTTGTGGCTTTTCTTGCAGTTTTAGATGAATAACATTTATCATAAATTGCAGTTACACATCAAGGGAATAACAGTATCTACTCTTACCTTGCTAATGTTGAAGTTGTCATCAAGCATAAGCACCATTACCTTATTTCTTTCCATTGGGATGAAAATAAAAACTTAACACTATTGCAAATCATGAAAAAACAAAACACAACAAAAAAAAAGGAGCATGGAAGAAAGGAAGAGGAGGGAGTATCTCCTTGGACAATACAACAAGAAGAGATTCAATCAAGAAAGAAGATTGGGGGGGGGGGGGGGGGGGGGGAGTACCTGCAATGAAGTAAAGATGGGAGCTTGTCTTGGTACCTGCAGAGCTGCAATGAGGTAGAGATGGGAGCTTGTCTTGGGTGGAATTCTTTAGGAGGGAGAAGAGAGCAAAATTGAATTAAATAAAAGGAGTGAAGATTTATTTAAAAGAGAGTGAGAATATCTCACTGTTGACTAAGTCTACTAACGGTCTAGGGGGCTAAGTGAGAGTTTCAAATTTCAGATGTAATAAGTTATACTACCCCCATACTATAGGGGGTCTAAGTGTAATTAATCCTAATTTAAAGGCTTAAAGTTTCTGCTGCTATAATTAAGTACCTTGAAGGTTCTTTGCCTTAGCTAATAATAATTTTTCCCAATTACTCTTCTCTTAGTTTAAATGAACCTATAAGAAGGAATGATTATGGAGGAGGAAGTGAAGCAGGTTTGTGCTGGTACGATAATGGAGAAGAGAGAGTAAGGGGGTCCAATTTGTTATATACTTGGTTTAACATAAATAAAAATTATGAAGTTGGAAGTGAAAGGAGAAAATAGAAACGTGGTGGGGAAGAAGGATGTGATGGAGTGGTAAACTTATCAGGTTCAATTTTTATCAAGTTTGTGGAGTTAATGGTTTCAATCTTAATATGGTTAATGGCAGGAACAATAGGAATATTGAAAAAAAGATAGAAAGTTGGTGGAATGATGATGGTAGAGCTAGAAGAGGTAGTTTAATTTTATAGGATTAGAATGGTATTTGACATTAAATTGAAGCTGGAAGAGTGAAAGAATAGAGAATTGGACTTTTAAGTTTTAATTGAAGGGCAAAAATATTCATGGTAGCAGGCATTAAAGTTAAAAAAAACTCTTAAGATGTTTCTATGTAGAAAAAATAATACTAAGGTGTTGATGTGTAAAAAATGTGGATTTTTTGGGTAGTAATTAGCAATTAGTTTCATATAATTTAGTTTACAAAGTATTTGTAAAACAATTGCTTGAGAGGGTGGGTTGTTTCCTATGTGAAGATATGTGAGTGGCAAGGATTTTTACTAGGAGGTCAATTTATTATTCAAGAAGCCAGCACCCTCATTCAGCTTATCCGTCAGTTTTCTTATTCTCGTACTGTGTCAAATAGTGTTTGGTATTCAAGTGGCTACATTAGACTTCTGTTAATCTTTGGATCAAATGCTGGAAAAACAAGAAACACATATATAGTTAAATGGGGGGCATCAATTTAGGTTTTACTGGATTAATCAGATTAGAGCCCTATTCTTTCGAAATTGAGGGGGCATTTTATTTTGCTTATACTGTGAATACAAAGCATGCACCTTTCTGTATAATAAAATTAAAGGAAAAGTCACAAGTGACTTGTTATGTTTCAAGTAGACATGGCTTCTGAATATACTTGATGACATCAAGCAGCTGCTTCTAGTTGTTTATGGTGAAAATATTGATAGTATATTTGGAAGCTATGGATGGTTAGCGAGATGGAATTTATAAAAAGTTCAACACATGCAACTAAGCTTGTGTTTAACATATCAATGGTATTGTTGACTTAGACAGTATTGCTACCTGTTCAACAATGGTGCAAACCAAGATTTAAAATATCGGAACGGGTGTCGATATCAGCTGACTTTGTATGGTATTAAAATTGGCATTATTGGTGTATCGGTGATATCAGCAATATCGGACATATATTATACAATATATCGTGTGTTGGCCACCACAAAATCTGATAGGATATATGCTATATATATAAATCGGCCAGTATTTAAAACTTGCCTTCAATTTATTTGACTATATGTGACTGTTGGTCGAAAACATTGTATTGAGATTGTTCTATATTACAGTTTTATTAGGTTTTCTTTAACTTCAGCATTCTTCCTCTCCGGCAATACATAATTGATTCTGCTATGGATTTTCTTTCAGCTAACTTGTTTATCTGTTTTTAACAGATGTAGTCCAGGCAGCAGGTTCTGAGACTGTCATAGGTTATTCAGATCACGTTTCAAATCTTGTACGTCATGGTAGAATACCATCAAATTACCTCAGCCATCCCCCAGCTCCTGTAACAGAATATAATGAGAGTATAATGTCAGTGTTCAATATACAGATTGATAATGTTACTAATAAAATCCAACCTCTTCCATTTTTTAATCTTGCACAAATTCCATTTCGACATCCTTGCGAGAATTTCTCACTTCCTGATTCGCCTGTTGATCCGAAGCATACTGGTCCCCGCCGTAAGTTTTTGATGTTATAGATTCTTGATACCTGGATTTAGTTTGATCTCTTCTGAAGTTTATGTTAATACTGATGGTTCTGTTTTCTCTTCCTTGTAGCATGCGATGTTTGCTATGTACCTGTGGATCTAGCCATGGCTTACATGCCATCTTTGCCATCAGTATCACCTGTTATCAAGAATTTGCATTATGTTTCGGAAGAGCACTTGGTGGCAAATGAGTCAAATGGAGGCTCTATATTTGGAGGACATCCGTCTTTGCAGCAGAGGGAGGAGTCTTTTGACATAAAAGAAACAATGAAGGTCTATTGTGGGTATGTGTATCTCCCCATTAACTTACTGTTTTTTGTTTTTATGAATGTTGAGAGCAATTTTACTTGATTTTGTTTTGAACCTTTGAAGGACCATATCTCTGTCTTGTTTAAATTCAGTTTCGCACATACACTTCATGCTCTCTTCAGAAACATAATTATAGAGTGATAGATATTTTTCCAACGGATAGTAGTTTCTCAGTTTACACATTTTGGTTATTACAGATTTGCTAAAGGAAGGAAACCTGGTCAAGGAACTGGGTTTGACATCAATGAGGCTGACCTTCTTGAGATGGAGCAGTGTCGTGGTGTAATTGTAGCCTCAGCTATATTCGGTACCTGCACATTAATAGTTGTAGTCTTTTCAACCTTATCAGTTGCTTTAGTTTTTCCAGCTTCTTGTCCCTCTAAAGGCCTAACCTAAAGTTATGTTATCCGACAGGAAATTATGATATTATGCAACAACCAAGAAACATTAGTGAAGCTTCAATAAGAACTGCTTGCTTTTATATGTTTGTGGATGAAGAAACTGAAGCCTCTATAAAGAAATCTACTACCCTTGATAGCTCAAGAAAAATTGGCTTATGGAGACTTGTAGTTGTTCGTAATCTTCCTTATGCAGATTCGAGGCGCACTGGAAAGGTATCTTTTCCTTTTGCACTTTCCTTTTATTTGTTTTTGTCTTCATAGTTCATAATATAACTTGTATGGATCATCTGAGCACATTGCTTTTATTTATCACTTTTATGCACGATCTGCATTAACCATTCATATATTGTATTTTATTTGATGTGCACCACATGATAGATGCTGTACAGGTTCAATAATTTCTCACCCTCCCTTTGTTCAAAGCTTACAGTGCACCTTAATATTATTGAAACACATCCTAAGAGGTTTCTTATCATATTTTTCTCATTGACAAGTCCTTTACCTTTCAAGCACATATTGAATACTTGAAAGCAACATAAACTGTTCACCTTAAGAACATGCATTTCATCGACCAGGTTCAAGATGCGCCAACCTTTATATTGCCTGAACTCTGTTCATTTCACCAGTTGATTGTTAGTAAATATGATTGTAGCTTTCTTCTTGTCATTGACTTCACTTTAAAAGTCTTTGTTAAAAGGAAAAATGTTTTCATGCCCCTTCCTTTTTTCAGAATGAAAATAGAAACCTGGCAGAACTTTTATTCACATTTTAGACCATTCTTTTCATGACTCTTCATCTGTTATCGTTTCGACACATTGCTTCCTTTTTTTTTTCTCTTTCAGATTGATGGGACAATGAAGAACAATAATTGCTGTTGGATTACAAGTGATAAAATAAAATCATAAGCGTTAAAACACTAGCATGTCAATAATAACAGTCATGTAAAAAAGGTGTAGAATTATGAAAGCAATTTAGTAACCTACTACTATCTATAAACATAGCATCATGATATGCATAATATTAGAATGAAATTAACAGTTGCAACCTGCAATAAGGATCAGTTTTCTATGATCAAAAGCATCCAAGTTTGACTTTTCCAATCTGCAAAAGTCTTTGTCCTTAAACACATAGTAATAAGCAGTGTTACTAGGTTCACAGCACACTTCCATTCGTGGTACATTACATGGTACACTACTTCGGTTTTGTTACTAGATTCACAGCACGTGTTGGTTCGTTATACAATATGTGGTATGCTACTTTGAATAGTACGTGGTACACGGGGAGCATGTTTAATTTGATAGTTAGTTGAGGTTATGACACTAATGGTGGCATTTTTAAGGTCATCTCAATGAGTATGCATGTATTATTCACATACATATGGATTAACAAAGGCTTAGTACTAAAGCTAAGTTTACCAAAAAACTCAATGGTTTAATTTGTCATTGGTCCTCTTTTATTTTCGAGTAACCAGTTCTGGTGATTTGGATCAGGAGTGCACCATAAATTAGTACACATGACTTGGATCATCACTTGAAAAGGGTATGTATACACATATATGTGTATGCATGTATATATAATGGTATTAATGCTTATTTCTCCTTTTTGGTAATAATCCAATGGGTTGTGGTTTGACCATTTTAATTGTCTGTATTAATGAGAGTATGTAAGTGGTAAGGTCTGGTTCATGTGTGTGAGCCACACACGCTTAAGTTGAAAATCAAAAAATTATGGGGGTCAATACAAAAGAGCCAACTTAGTTGGAGATAATTTAAAAAATTGTGAACCCCCACCTTATAGTGGTGGACAATTCATCTCCTTCATAGTTGGCTCTTTCCCATTAGCCCCCTTACCTTAGTGTTTGTCGCTCATACACCTAAACCGACTCTGACCAAGATATTACTCTTCTAAATGACGTTGAGATCAATTCGCACCATCTGCATTGGGGATGCCTAAACAGGATTTTTCCCCTCATAATTGATCTGGATTAGGTTGGTGATCCAAGAGGCCTAGATACAGGTTTGTAAATGATATCTGAAATGCAAGTAATTTGATCCAGTTTTCAAGCATAAAATCATATTCAGATTTCAGATGGAAATTGTAAACCCGACACATTCAGATCTAGAATATTGGATCCAATTTTTTTTTTGAATCTTGTGTTGACTTAAGAAATAAATAGTATGAATACAGTCTGAGCATCTGAATTTTTTTGATGTGTCGATCCAAGAATCTCTATCTATTTTGGATTTGAACACAACATTCTCTTATGGATTCCAATTCAGAATTTATATTAACCTGATCTGAAGGTAACCTGTCTACTACTGTATATGGGTACCCTGAATAGCATAAAAACGTGAATGATTGACCAGTAGCGTAGACTAGAATATTAAAATTTGAAAATCTTATAGGGGCTAGTTCTATGAGACAAATACAAAAATTTGAAAATATTTGAACGTTCTTAATGTAAATGTTCTTTTAGCTTAAAAAAGCGCAGACACAAAAAAAGACACTTTAACATGAACATAGCATAATGTGACACGCACTGACGTAACAGATTCTAAAAAGCACGTAAACAAACGTTGTTTCTGATACGTGTATCCGACATGGCACCACTTCATAATGGAATCACATGTGCTATATGACTAACGGCTACATAGAATGGGAACATGTGTCTGGCACAGAGTAATTGCTCTGAAGCAATATCATGTCTTATTCATTGTTGCTTTAAAATAATGTGTCTAGTTGCTTTGCGTGATGCACATGCCTGCATTTAGGATAGGACTGAAGAGGATGTGAACGTGTCCTACCTCATGGATTGGGGCAGAACATAGTGGATCTAAAGTCACTATCGTTGTTCTCGTCATCATCATCATCTTTATTTTATTATTCATTTACATGCACTATATGGAAGGAACTTGGGTTGTTAAGAGAGGAACATTACTGGGAGGTGGTTTCACGTCTGAGCCCCCGACTGGCTGTCCCTACTTCTGAGAAGTAAACAAATAATAATCATCTTCAGCATACTGTATTCATAACAGCCCATATGATGACAATTGTTCCTGGTTGGGTTTGTGGACTCTCTTTAAGCCATCCTTCATCATACTCTCTCTCTTGCTCAGTAATTCTTGTATTTTCTTTCTTACAAAAATCCAACAAACAAGGATAGGCCATATAATAATCTCTGTAATATTCTTTAATCAGGAATTGAATTTTATCCAAGGAAAAATTCAGCATGGTCTCATTAATTTATCCAGGAGATGCTAAACCATGAAGTCATTCTGCTGAATAAGAGTATATGTGTATTTTATCCTTGTACTTACACAAGTGTAGCTTTTTATTTTCCTAGTTTTATTTGATTGAAGCTTTTAGTAATATTTCTAAAAGCTAGGTAATGTAGTTAAGGAACTTCAGGGAAAAATATCTATCGTTGAGCACTGAACTGGTTACCTATAGGCGCCAAGTAGGTCCATTTCCCAGTAAGGCTTTTGCTTCTTCTTGTTTGCTAGTCTCATCTTTGTTCACCTTGAGACAGAGGCTAAACATAGTGACCTAGACCATAGTCTATGCATTGAATTCACGTGTTACACAACTCTTCAATTATTGCACAGTGCTCTTTGTATTACAACTAGAGTAAGAGTTACAGTGTCATAATTGGGAATCAATTTCATTTGCCTCCGTATCTTAGATTATGCTGGAGAGCTAGATGCACTTTCCTATGACAATTCTTATGGTCTTAACTCATTCACTTAGGCTGTGGGCTCTTTCCTAGTCTGGGGGAAGTTGGAAAATTAGTTCCTGGAGGTTAAATTGCATGCCCCTAAAAGTAGGTTTGTGTACCTGCTGTACGTTGTTTAGAAGCAAGGTTCATACACATGCTCAGTGTAGCCTTGGACCAGAATTTGGCATGTCCACATAAAAAATTCACTGGGTTAAATGCTAGAAAAACTCGAAGAATATTTCTAAGTTTTGAGTTTTCTCAACTTTGATTCTACTTTAACTTTTGATGTGAAATTGTTTTGAGCAGTGATGATGGTTCAGACCTGATAATTGAATCTGACCTCATAAAGATGGACTCAACTTGGTATAGCTCCTGTTTGCTTATGTGGAAATTAGTATAAAAAACAATATTTATCATTATCTTCATTTAATTTTTTTTTCATAAAATGAGATTATTTTTTCAAATCAAGGTATACAAGTAGCTCTTTGATGTGATTTAAAATCTCAGAACTTGTACTGGTATTTGCCAATGGTTTATAGTATTGGAAATCAACAATTCTGGAAGATAGATAAAGTATCGGAAATATTGACAATATTGATACAGATATTATAGGGTCTATATCCTATCCAATACCTCCAAATTTATATTACATGTGCAATAACATATCAATATTAAAATATTAAAACCTTGCTCTTTGAGATAGTTAATAATTTCTTCTACTTACAACTGAAGGATAGGCAGCACCAAGGTTTTCAAATTGATATGAATTATAGCATTAAATTTTTCTTTGGAAAATTAAATACCATGTTGTCACCATTATTTTCTTTATTCCTTTAACTTCTGAATCGCCATAATGTCAGCATCATGTCTGAATAAATTTTAACAAATTTTCAGTAGCACACTTTTACTTGACTGCTTAGCCTTCTTAAAGTTGTTTTGCAATGCTAAAGAACTCCCACAGATGGCTTCCTGACCGATATAGCATTTAGCAGGTTCCAAAACTTTTACTTCACAGACTTTTCCCTAATGCCCGGTTTTCTATTTGGATTGACGGAAAACTGGAACTTGTGGTGGACCCATATCAAATCCTTGAGAGGTATATTTCTTAATATGCTTCTAGGTTGTACTATTGGTGTGTTCTTCCATCACTGTCTGTTAGATGTAGTTTTAATCATCACCCTCCTGATATTAAACACCTACATTCTATTTAACAAAGTTAACTGCAGAACTGAAGGTACGGTTCTATTTGTCTGTTTACCACTTGACTAATTTTATGATTCACCTTTATTTTATTTAACTAACTGCAGAACTGAAGGTGTACTTCTATTCTCATTTAGCAAGGTTAACTGCAGAACTTAAGATGTAGTTCTATTTGTCTGTTTGCAGAACTGAATTTACTGCTTGACTAAATTCTATTTGTCAGTACTTTGATTTTTTTTTTTTTTTAAATTGCATTGGTGCTTTTAGTCATCATTGACTTAACTGATGTAGTATTCATAATACCAATAGGACACCATAAAAAATACGAGGCCTAAATAAAGGTGAAATTGAAACACATTAGGAAACAACTATGAATCAAGGTAATAGAAAATCGACGAGTACACCTCAAGTTAGAATGGAGGAACTACCCATATTGCTTGTACCACATAACGAGATGCAATCCCAATCTCTATAAAGGGATCTCTTCATTATCCAAATTTACTAGTCATAATTATTCACACATATCTCACATTTGAAAATAGATTTGGTAATAGGAATAATAGATGTGGACTTACAGTGCTTTCTTTTTGACATAATATAGTTAATACAGAGAGGCACTTATCCAAAACATGTCTGTTGAAATGGAATTTATACGTCTCCCTAGAAAACAGTAAATTAAAGTAGCAATCATTATCTCAATGTTAACAATCCTTGTTAATCCTTGTAGTGTGAAAATCAGACTCCCATATTCCTGCTAATCAACACACATGGCCAAGAAATCAATATATTATTGGAGACATTTTAAGTCATAGGTCCAAAGAAATGATAAGTTATTTCATATTATTCTTTTTAAGTTATATTCTTTGTATAATTTGATGTTTAACGCTAAGAATAACCCTCCCATCTTCAAATACACCTAGGAAGTGGAAATCTGTTACTATATGTTTTTAGTAAAAATATATATGCTTTCTGAACATGGTTCCCTCATAACATGTTTCACAAGAAACTCTGAGTATTTGCCTATTATCTAGGTTGCATGGATCTTGTACGTTGTGGCAGCATATGCATTTCCCGCTCATATCTGATCAACAGGGATTCGGGTTGGACATATAAGTCCTTAACCAACAGTTATATAAAAATGTTGACCCATTATTATTTTATAAATGAGGCTAAGATAGTCTGAACAACAATAACAACTAAGCATTTTTCCCAAGTATTTGGAGGTAGGCTACATGAACTAAAAGAGAATCACGTGGATCTATCACATGGATGATCCTTTTCCATTGATTCCTATCAAATTTCATTTAACCTTCTAGAATTTATATCTTTTCGTATTCAGTAAGATGGTCTGACTATTGAGGAAAAGAAACCAGATATGATCTATGCTTATAAATGATACATCTGATTGAATTGAGATCTTAGTTGGTGGTGAGAAGAAAAAAGTTTTCGATGAAGTTGCCCGACAGTTTGGGGGGGGGGGGGGGGGGGGATTAATTTGGATGTTTCAAGAGAAAACAATTTCATTGTCAAGGTCGTTGATTTCTAAATGTTGTTGCATCCCCACTAACCCTTAGCACCATTGAGGTTGAGGTTGGGTAAACATATGGATGCGGTTAGGAATTGAATTTAGTCCTAATAATTTTTATTCAATACACATTTAATTAAATGGGTTTCGGTTTTGGGTTACAAGGACCAAATTATGTCATAAATGCCTTTTAAACAAATAATTATGTAGATACTCATATGAAGTTCTCAAGTTGCAAACATGATGCTAAGTTGCATATGTGTGGCAAGCTGGTGAAAGTCAATGTTGATGATACGAGATGACATCGAGTATGGTTGAGGTCGGGTCTGGTTGAAGTGAATGGGAATGAAGATGAGTGGATGGGTTTCATGGTGAAGAGACGAAGAAGAAGAGGTTGGGGTGGTTCTGATACTCAGATATCAAGGTCAGGATTTAAGATAAATTAGGAATAGCTTGATGAGAGAGAGAGATAATCACCATCTCATCTCTCCTTTTATTATATTACTATCTATGGACTTCCACATGAAGGACCCCTCTTGCTTATTTATTAAATAACACAAAAATCTAACTTATCCACATATCAATACTAATTCAATCTAGCTTATCATTTTGTAGAACATGAACATAAGATGCCATCTGATATTGTTCTATATACGTCAGAGTGATGTTCTAGCATAAGCTTCTTATTTATGTTGAACTTGGCTAAGTTTGGCATGTTATAGATATAACTTACTAGGCAATATTCATGATGAACTCCCATGGTCAATGTTGTTTGCGATGAGATAGTACTAATTGATGAACTATAGAAGAGATAATTTTCAAAGTGGAAAGATGGAGAAAAGCTTCAAGATCTATAGGGATTAGAGTGAAGATGAAATATATGGAAAACAACTCTAGCAAAACCATATTAAATGAATGTTGTTCGTATTGATGGTAAAAAAATTACCATATTTTGATCATTGTCCTTATTTTGGTTCAATTATTCATCAAGGTAGAGAGATCTAGGAAGATGTAGTGCATAGAATCAAAGCATGTCGGTTAAAGCAGAATACCCGTGAAACCGAAGGGGAATTTCTATGTAGGACAGCTATAAGAACAACATTTCTCTACAGATTAAAGTTTTGGGCAATTAGGAAACACCATGTCTGAAAAATGAGTAGCAAAAATGTAGGTGCTAAGCTTGAACAAGAGAAACACACTAAGAGATTGAATAAGGTTCATTACCAAGAAATTAGAGACTGCACCTATTAAGGATGAAAATTATGAAATGGAAAAAAACCCACTGAGATGAAGGCCAGTAAATGTGCCACTTAAAAGAGGTAATAGGATTATAGTTAATGAAGTGGTAAGTATTAGAGGTAGGTTTAAGAGAAGCTTGGCGGAAGCAAGTAAGAAAGGACTTGCAAATGCTTAACTTTATAGAGGAGCCCTTTAAGAGAACTGAGTGGAACAAAAAGATTCATGTAGCCAACCCCAAAATTTTGGGATTAAGGCTTTTTTGTTGTTAGTTTGGCAGGTGTCTAAAAAGTATTTGATGCAACTTAGATGACATTCTTTATTGATCTCCTGTATCATGAGAGTATATATAGTTGCTGCCCAGAAATCATTGCAATATATTTTGGTTCTGACACTTGGGCATGTCTCCAATTATTTCACCATTCTCCGTCAAAAAGTTAAACCTAGTATTAATTTTTCAGGTTCTTGTGGCGGAATAATGCCACTTTGGCAATCTCCAAACATTATAGACGCTTTGATGTATTTGAGGAGGCAGAGGCTAATAAAGCTGCTGGGAAATATAAC
The DNA here is from genome assembly GCA_036321105.1 of Dracaena cambodiana. NCBI lineage: Eukaryota > Viridiplantae > Streptophyta > Magnoliopsida > Asparagales > Asparagaceae > Dracaena > Dracaena cambodiana. The sequence goes on from JAYEPQ010000008.1 coordinate 48,888,763, forward strand.
AATGCCTCTATTGATTATCAAATCGAGTTCTATAAAAATGAAGGCTTGACTCATTTTTCTCCAGACAAATATCCTATTATTAGTGGTGAGTTCAGAAATCATATTTTAGCTTCAGTTCCTATTTACACATGGATCTCTATATTTATCATCTTTTGCTGATTTGCAGATGTGCCTGAAGGCTGTGTGATAATCAAAGAGCACATTCCGATTACCAACCTCTTTACATGTCTGTGGTTCAATGAAGTTGATCGCTTTACTTCCAGGGATCAACTGAGTTACAGCACTACGAGGGACAAAATAATTTCTAAAACAAACTGGGCTCCTTACATGTTTAGAGATTGTGAAAGGCGAAACTTTGTCATTCAGGTATTTCATTTTTTTTCATAAACATATTATATTCTTTTTCTTCGTCAACTTATAAAATATAGATTGAGGTAGGTTAAAATATCGGAGAACCAGTTTGGATTCATGCCGGGGCGATTGACGACAAAAACTATTCATTTACTTCAACTTATTGAGTGATTCCGAGAGAGAAATAGAGATTTGCATATGATATTTATTGACCTAGAGAAAACCTATGATAAGATACCACGAGAGATATTTTGGTAGATATTGATGAAGAAAAGAATTCCCATCAAGTATATTGATATAATTAAGGATATGCATAATAAAGTAGTGACCAATGTGAGAACATGTGGTAGTCTAACAAGTGATTTTTCTATCACAATTGGGTTGCATCAAGGATTTACGTTGAGCCCATTCTTATTTGCTATAGTGATGGATGAACTTACTAGAGCTATTCAGGATGAGATATCTTGGTGTATACTATTTGCTGATTATATTGTCTTAGTTGATGAGACAAGAATAAAGATGAATACCAAATTAGAGTTATGGAGGCACACATTATAATTTAGAGGTTTTAAATTGAGTAGGTCTAAAACAGAGTATATGGAGTGTAAATTTGGTAAACGACGGACCCTAAACTATAATGCTGTAACACTGACGGGTAAGAGGTACAAATGAGCAGTCAGTTTAGTTATTTAGGTTCTATTATTCAGAATGATAGAGAGATCGATAATAATGTCAATCAATGTTGAAAATAACGCGTTATGACACCCGTTATATTGCGTTACGTAACCTAACGGAACTCCAGCGCTACATAACAATTGGAAATAACTCAATACACCGTAACAGTACGTTTTTTATATTATTTTACGTTATATTACGTAACGTTACGTTAAATTACGTTATGTTATGTTATTTACAATTATTTTTTTAGTAATTTCTATATTATTGTTGATTATTATTTTGATTATTAGTGAATTGTTGTTATTTTCTTACTTGATTAGTTGTTGCTTTGTATGATTGCTTTTGGAATTGCTAAGTTGTTAATTTCCGATTGTTTTCTTGTTCGCTTGTTGTAATTCCTCTCTGGTTGCTGAAATATATTACTTGTTGATTCTATTGAATTTTTAATTGAACTGCAATCAACAATTACAAATAAGATAAATTGTACATTACAAAATATAAATTTCAACAATGATAATAACTGGAATTGAAATAAAAAAAAAATTAGAATCTTATTTTCTTATTTAAATGATGAGTGTAATTACGATTGTAGACTTAATATAATTTATGAAGATAAATGTGAAAATTATTGTAAAACTTAATATAAAATTAGAATATACTATGCATTACAAAATGGTTTTATATTCTTTTTTTAGACATTTTAAATTTATTTTTTAATTTATAAAAATTATATTATTTAGTTTTACATTTATTTTTATTAAATAAATAGGAAATTGCATAACCTACGTTATGCGTTACGCTATATGCGACATAACCTAACAGAGGCAAAACGTTACGTTACCGTTATCGCTATTTTAAACATTGATGTCAATCATAGAATGCAAGCTGGCTAGTTGAAATAGAAGAGTACAACGAGAGTTTTATGCGATCGTAACATTTCATTAAGGCTGAAGGGAAAATTTTATAGAACTGCTCTTAGGCCAGTTTTATTATATGGCACGGAATGTTGGGCTATAAAGAAACGTCATTCACAGAAGATAAGTGTAACAGAGATGTGCATACTTCACTAGATATGCGGCAACACTAGGAGAGATAGAGTGAGAAATGAAGATATTCGTATTAAACTAGGTGTAGCTCTCATTGATGAGAAAATCGCTTACGATGGTTTGGTCATGTGCACTGTAGACCTATAAATGCACCAGTCCAACGAGGGGAGTTTATCAACGTAGGACAAGTTAAAAGAGCGAAGAGAAAACTGAAAAAAATATGAATGTAGGTGATACGAAAAGATATGGATTCTAGATGTTTAAATGAGGAGATATTACTTGATAAGAATGAATGAAGAAGGATTATCAACGTGATTGATCCGGCGTGATTCTTTTTTGGTTCATGTAGCCTACCCCAAGTACTTGGGATAAAAGGCTTAGTTGTTGTTGTATATTATATTCTTTTTCTCTTCCATAAACATTCAAAATTTGTATTATGTACCTTTTACTTTTTTTGTTTACATCTCCTAGGTAGTTTGTGCTTGTTGCTAGTCAATGTAGGGAAAGAAAGTGGGTCATAAATTTAAAAGTTGTGGAGAAAGAAAAAGAGAAGATTCCCCTATATTTTAGTTACAAGACAATGGGATTTTTCCACTCGAGGCTCCTGGAACTGAGAGGACTGCATTTGCCCCCCTGTTTTGTTTTGCATCACTTTATATGCAACCAAACACAGCCCTAACCCTTTTGAATTCATATGGCAGTCCAACATGATAAATTAAAATATCAAAAAGACTCTGACGCAGGACGAAGGCTAAATTAGGGTTAGGATTTTGAAATTAGGGTTTTTGTAGAGAGATTGGGGAAGAAATGATAGATTGGGAAAAACTTTTGGGATTTGGGAATCCACCCAGGCCCACGCCCACTCTCCACGAATCCACGAGGAAAGATGAAAAATTTGGGAATCAATTTCTGTGGATGAAAAAAAAGTTCCATCTGGTACTAGTAATGGCTCATCATGAACTTCTGTATCCGGTGTAGGCTGCAAAATACATTCACCAAACATAGGAATATCTGCTTCAATCTTGTTAGCGATGCTATCATTACTAACCGTTTGACTTCTTTCATCCCTGCATTTAAGTGTGTTTTTAACACTGTCAAGTATTCAGCTACACTTCTTAAGCTCATCGATCATACATTGAAGTTTTTCATCACTAGTCATTGTTTTAGGCTCAGATGATTGAAACCGATGAGATGATAAATTTGGAAGGTGGTGTTGAGTATACTGATGACGAAGTAGACGTCGCAAAATATTCCAATCCAAATATAATTTATACTTTTTACTCCAAGTATAAATTTCTCCACCTAACTTTTGTCGGGCGTGAAGGCATTTCTGTGTTGAAGTCAGATCAGAAGCTAGAAAGAAATCTTGGATATGATTATCTCAATTTTGATAATTTTGTCGACCATCGAAACCGAAAAAAATGGGTATAGTAGCATACATATCTCGCTCAATTTGCGATTTTTTAGCATTTGTGTTGATGTAACGAGCATAGAATATGAACCCCATATATAATCAACTCAAAATTTTATCTCAAAAAGTTTAGAAAATACCCAAAAATCACGACGGATCGAAAACTGCTTGAATCGGAGTTGAAACGGACTCCGAATTGAAAGAAAACCCTTAACGGGTCTGCACTGTCAGCGCGTCTGCACTGCTGTACTGATCTGAACCAAGAGTGGAATGGATCTGGATCTGCGGGTCAGATCTGAAGCTTACGGGTCGGACCCAAAATAAATCCAAACTTTTATTCTTTTGGATGTGGGTCTGAATCAGGGGATCAGAACCAAACCAACCCAATAATAAACAAATCCAAAACCCAATAGGTTTCTTCTCCTTTCTCTCCTGCTGGGACTAAATAAGTGGAGGTGGTCGCTGCTCGGTGAGGTGGTCGCTGCTGGTAATAGAAAGAGAACCGGGTGGGCAGAGCGACGACGGGGATCTGCGCCGGCGAGGAGAGGGCGCTGGTGGAGAGAGAGGGGAATGATGTGTGGGAGGTGCTGCTGCTGAAGCGAAGGAGGACGGCGACGTGGCGACGGAGCGACTGCGATGGCGACGAGGGGGCAGTGGCGATGGCGACGAGGGCGGCGACGAGCGGAGGTGAAGCAGTCCAGACGAAGACATAGGCGGAGTTGGTCGAGAGGCGGGCGGAGGTGAAGCAGAGGTTGCAGGCCGGAGAGGGAGGCAGGCAGCAGGCGCAGGCGGCGTCGCTGGGGTTCGGTCGGATCTGGTGGAGAGGGCGGCGGCGGGCGGCGACGTGGCGACGAGGGGAGGTGAAGCAGAGGTTGCAGGCCGAAGCGGGAGGCGGGCGGCAGGCGGCGCGCGGAGGCGGCGTCGCTGGGGTTCGGTCGGATCTGGTGGAGAGGGTGGTGGCGGGCGGAATTGAAGGGGAGGGGGTTTGGTGGAGCTGAGTTGGGGAGTTTTGTGTTGGAGATGGTGGCGATGAGAACAGGATGAAGAGAAATTTTGGTCTTTTTGAAATTTTGGTCTCTCCGTTTTTTTTTTTTTTTTTTCCTCTCTCTCTCTGATCTGATCTGAGTTTTTTTTTTTTTTTCTCTCTCTGATTTTTTTTTTTTTTTGCTGGTTGATGGAGGGTGAGAGTGGTTGGGTCAGGTGGAGGAGGAGAAAATAAATTTAGACTCTGATACTAATTTGACGTAGGACAGAGGCTAAATTAGGGTTAGGGTTTTGAAATTAGGGTTTTTGTAGAGGGATTGGGGAAGAAAGGATAGATTGGGAAATTTTTTTGGGATTTAGGAATCCACCCAGGCCCACGCCCACTCTCCACGAATACACGAGGAAAGATTTTTACTCAGCGAATTCCACGCCAGAGATTTCTCAAGAAAATTTCTCAAAATATTATTCATCTTTCAATTCTTCATACAACCCCTATATATAGGGAAACCCTAACAAACAGAATCTTAATAAAATCCAAACTCCTAATCAAATCAAATATCTAGTACAATCCAAATCCTAATCAAATCAAATCAAATCTAATCTAATCTAATCCTGATCTCCATCAGACTCACTCAGTATGGGGATTTAATGCTGTTGCTAGTAAATTGCAGTATATATTATTTCCATTTTTAATCAGTTTTTTTCCCGTGCTTTGTATTTTGCAGGCATATCACAGAGACTTGCTAGAGAAAAGACTTGCATCCCAAAATTTCCTTCCACAACCCAGTTCAATTAAAGAATTGCCGAGCAAGTCAAAACCTGTTGTGGCTCACAATGTGGTAACATCAAGATCTACCCCATTGAAAAGGCAATCATCAAAACGTGGAAAGGACAGGAAATCAGGTTCAAGACGGCATCGCCTTAGAGGAACTGCCAGTGCCAGAGATCCCAACTCATTCTAAATTCTATACCAATTTTTTGTTTCATATTTTTTTTCCCACTAGTTTGTCTTAATCATTCATTGTGGGCCTGAGGAGTTGGCTTTGTGGTTGGGGTTATTTTTGGAAGAATAATGGCTATAATTTTTGTCAGGAGTTACTTTTTAGTTATTCATTTTTGCTGTATATAACCAATTCAAAATAATTATTATATGAGCTGCTGTGCCCCCCTATGAAACTAATATTTTCGTTGATACTATTGAAGGAAAACCAAAGAACTCTACAGGCTTAATTCTCTTTTTGATCAGAGTTATTTGCTAGTTATATTTTAGTTTAGCAACTATAACTCTGTAGGTATGATTATAACTTAGAACACCACTGTGAGTGAAATTTTGGCAGTCAGAACCTTGTTCTCAATCAAAGTTGGCAGATAAGCTCATAATCAAAATTTGATACTGCTCAGCATCGCTAATTTGCTATTACTATTGGCCTATTCTGGCTGTTTTGCATGTTGTATAAGCAGATTTGCTCGCACTGAAATTTTTAAGCAGACAATTGTAACTTCCATTTTTTTTTTCTGTTGACAAAAATTGTAACCTGCAACAGTTTGAACGCCATGTTGATGAACTCTGTTGTGAGACAGTTTTAGGGTAATGCTGGTGATCTCATTAGAGGAAGCATGTTTACTTTTTGCAACTCTTAGTCTGATACATGTAACCAGGTGAGGGAGTACATTGTTGTTCATTTGAAATTTGATAGTTGTTTACTTAGTAATTTCTATAAGCTATAATGTAATATCTGTAAACTCATCAGTTTATTTCATGCAGCACGCAGTGGTGAGAGCCAACGAGCACTTGGATTCCATTTGAATAGTTCTCGAATTCTGGAGGAAACAGTAATTATCACTAGGTGAGCAATCATTCCAACCGTTCTAGTCAAATGCTTCCCATAGAATTTGTTAAATACTCTTTTAATTGATGCCCGACAAGAAAGCATAGACTTGCTTAGATCCTTGGTGGAGTTCTGCTTCTGGTATCCTAATGATTAATGTCAGTTGAGTCCGAGACTTCAGGTATTATTCTAGTAACTTAATGCATTAGTCTTCTATGAGAAGGATCTGTATGATTATATGCATTTTGCAGAGAACAAGGATGCCCCTTAACGCGAGGAGTGGGAGTTTCCATTATTTTTGGGTAGAACATGCTTTCCCAGGAATTTATAAGCAGTATGGCATTTTATCTTTGAGATCCATTTTATGTTCATTCTTTCATGCATAAGACCTTATTCAACACCTCCATGCTGCAAATATTTTATTCATGCAACAGCACATATGTCATCATTGTCTATACAAGTTGACATAAATTTACATCATCATGTTATACTCTCCTGAAGCCCTTTTAAATCATGTACTCGAATCTGAACTGCAATCTCCCTTTTCAATGAAACCATCTGGACTTTGCTCTTTTTCTGTACATCACCCTTACTCCTGCTTTACTTGGAAGGCTTGTTTGGTGGTTGATGGGTGTAACATCAATGCATTCATAAATCTTAATCTGTAATCTGTCAGATTGGATGCCGGATGTTTGGTGAATTTGTATTCTGCTTCACCACCACCTAATATGCTGCCTGCTGCTTATTCTGCAGTGAATTTCTGATGGCCATGATTGCCATTGTTTACTTTGGATTTGTGTCCACTTTGTCAAGCCATTTATCCTTGTTAATCTATCTGTAAGAAGGTTACTCCGCCAGTACTATGCTTAAAGTTTTCGTCATGTCACTATCTGTCCTAAGCAAGGGTAAAGGAGGAGGGTGGTCGTAGGCCTGTGATAACTAATGTAAAATATTGTCACATATTATAATATGAGCTAAAAATTGAATCTGCCTGTAAGAAGGTCTGATGTGGATGATGGAGGAATAGCTGGATCCTGTTTTAAACCGATGCCTGACTAAGGGTGCATAATTGAAACCCTGACCCAAGTCCGATATTCAAGTTAGGCTACTGTCAGTATCCAGATGGTCCTGACAATTACCTTTTTCCAGTCAATTTTTTTTTTTGTTACTCGCTATTTTTGCATATGAGTGCATTTTCTTCAATGATTAGTACTTTTCAAGTTTTGATGTTGAAGCTATTGGATTGTTATGGAATGTATAGGCATGTTTTGTTGATTTTAGATTTTAGCAAATGCATGTATAAGTTTAGTAATATAACAGGTGTTGTCTTGGCTTTCTTAAGTAGCTGATTCATGACATAGTAAAATTTAAATTTTAACAGTCAGTAACCTCAGGTTTCTACATCAAAATAAGGATCTGAATTAGGTAAACTTCGATATTATTTTGGTAGAAATATATGCTGCTTGCATAATTGTGTAACAAATTCCTCTTCCATGCATATGGGACTGACATGGCTTGTGCACTAGTTGTCATCAACAAGCCGGCATTTATCGGCATATCATTCACACAGTATGTTTGATGTTCACAGTTCTGGTATATTTATATTCTTGGCTCCCACCCTGAGATTGTCCGTTCTTGTAGGCAATAATCGCAAACTGCCAGGTCAGTGACAATTCATGCCACTACATATATATAATGATTCAATGATCAGCAACAAATAGTAAGCTTCATTCATTATATAATAATTGACATGATATGCATTGATCCAGTGTTTGTATTGCAGTTTGATTTGGTGCCAAGATAAACAGGTAAACCTAAACTTTTGCATACTGTAATCTGCCATGTGTATATATCAGCATTTCCTTCTGCTGCATTTTAATTCGTATATTTGTAGCTTTCGAGTTAAAATCTTTCATATGAAATTCATACTGCTTGTTAAATTTCGAAACATTTCACTTTCCAATTGCAACAATGAAATTTACACATAATATAGTGGTCCATAACGATACAGAAATGTGATGCTTTCCATCATTTCACATTCCTAGGCCCTGCAAAGGGCTGATCGGCCTATTGCAAGATGACCTGTGCCTTTCTTCAACCAAATGAACATTATTTGTTTACAAACATCGTCTTGTCGATTTGTTGAGATTAAACTTTCCAGACAAAGGTAAACTTCCTGAATTAACAAAATGAGTCATGACCCACAAATCCTGAAAGTGCACAAATATTATACATACAGTTTGAATTTTTTGCTTCTTCTGGCAAAGTTTGGCTGCAACGATTAAGTGCACATGAAAGAACTGTCCAACGCTATTAGGCATCAATTTTCAACTTGAGTTGCCACGGTTTTTGACTAGCGTGCGAGTTTATGGTTTATGCACCATAATATATTTTCAAACATGTTCAGAATTGATGTGCTTTATTCAAGTACAATAACCATGATAACGAATCCAAAGAACTAGTCTATACCAATTATGAAAGTATCTAGGATTGCACAAGAACAGATTAATGGTTGCCGAATTTATTTAACTGAGTTCTCTATATGAAAATTTGAAGATTAGGTGCAAATAACAGTCTAGAATTTTTTTTTAGTGTGTGTATGTGTTAGAAATAAACAAACGAATCTTATCATAATTCTTGTGAAGAAATTAATTAGTTTCGAAGCAAGATGGGAGGTCAAGTGATCAACTTCGGATATTTTTTAAGAGAAGAGGTATTTTTCTCTGATAAGGTGTCATTTTCTCTTGTATGCTGAGTGATTTCTCCATGGAGACCAAAGTCATACAACAGCTTTTCAAATTTAGGTTAAGATCTTGTGCCATTGAAGCAACTCTTGATTCTTATCAGTTGGTCTGGTGTGCAAATCATCAGGCTATTGCTAATCACCTTGAACATAACAGAAAGAAATATGAACTTCTGAAACTTTTTTTATTCAATTTTATTTTCCATCACTATCAGGCTATTCTACAAAAAAATTTGATAGAATGAAACTTAGGGCCATTATCCAGTATTCTTTCCAACAAGTAGTATCAGAGTTGAGCAATGCATGGCTGTGCAGGTGCAAAAGTATTCATAAAAACTATTATATCTTAGAACATAAGTGTTTAGTAAATACTTTGTATTCATAAAAATAATTATATCTTACTGACAAACTTAAAAGTGTTAAGTAAATATTTTGTTCTTATCGATATATATGTGTGTGTGATTGTTACATTTTAATAGATTAGCTAGATTTGATTTGATCAAAGCGATCACTCACATATATAGATATTTGCTCTTTCAATATCCAAGAATATAAAGATAATTCCTTCTTTCTTTTTTTTTAAACAAGGAGAATTCTCCTTTCAACCTTAATAACCTTCGAAATTTATCTCTCTCAAGTAGTATAATAATTGTGCCCACCCAAAGCTGATACGTAAGAAATTGTTGGGCAATAATACTCAAGGAGTCTTTTTTTTTTAATTTATTATTATTATTTTTTAAAAATTGGGAAATCTAAGAGTCTATCCTTGTTAGATGTAGAGGTGACAATGGCTAGAATTCGGTCATACCCTACTAGATTAGCTAATAATATAGGACCCACCATATCAACTAAAAAAAAAAAAAAAAAAAAAAAATCTTGGATCTACTTGAGTATATGAACCCAATAAGCTACCAGAGTTAAATATCTTCTTTTCTACAAATATCGCAACTTCTACTAAGAATCAAATAAAGTTCATAAAAGCCTTTTTTTTTTCTCCCCCAAGTATTACATTATTTTGTCCCCTAGAAATATTAGTCATTTTTCAATATGTTCAAATAAACTAAGTAATCTTAAGAAAAGAACATATGATCTATCTAAAATTAAACGAGCTAATATATTTATAAATACTTATCGAGTTCCTTTAAGATCTATATCTAAATTCAAAGCAATGAGATTTACTTTTAGGATATATAACCGTAACAAATAAGCTACAAGGTATAATTTTAGGATCCAAATAGGATAGCTTGCAATAGATAAGGGTCAAATTAGCAAAGCTCTATTAGCTTCCTTAGCCAGACCAAGGGAAAATAAAGGGAAGAAAGAAAAAGCAAATAGGGCCCTAGGATGGAGTCCAGTCAAATATGTTTCTATTTCTCCTTAAGACTTGCGTCTCAAAGTGAACAATCAGAGCTCATTCTTAAGCTTAATTTGCTTAATTTTCGGAGATGGTTCCTTTCTTTATTAGTTTGTGTTAAGTTCACCTTATCTTAACATATCTCTATATTAGCCTCTGTCTGTCTCCATCACATCTTATTACAAAGTCTCCCATGTGCACCCCACGTGCCAATAATACGAGAGGGTAAATTGGGTGTAGAAATAATTGGGTGCGCAAAGTATTTCTCAAACAACAAAGAGGAATCCCATGCCTAAGGTCCATAAGGACCAGGAGTGAATATGGACACCGATTCTGAAAGTTTCGTCCGACTCCGATCAAAATCGGTTAGAGTTTGGTCGGAAAAATTTTTCGGCGGCGGTCGGAGCCTTTCTATCTTTGGATTCGATCAAAGAACTCTAATTTTCGACCAATCGATCAACTGAACGTTCAAAAACGAACTCCACCGTAGATTCTAGCGACTTTGCCTGACTCCGACCGATTTGGTCAGAAATATTTTCCAGTGATGATCGGAACCTTCTGCCCTTATATTCAATCGGAAAACTTCGATCCGACCAATCCACCGGCTGAATATTCCTAATAAGAACCTTAAGCTCTTCCCTAATGACGACCTATAAGCGTTGAGCTCACTCACTTGCAGCAGAGAAGAGATCCAAGGGAAAATATCTTCCAATGTCCCAAAGTAGCACATTATTTTGTACTAAAATCTTTCTAAATCATAATTGTGAGATTATTATTATTTAATAATTAAATCATCATAATTTTCAGATTATTTTGTAATTATTACAATTTGAGGGAATGCAACTAACAGCACATATTCATATATATATATATATATATATATATATATATATATATATATATATATATATATATATATATATATATATATCTCATCCTCCTAACAAATAATTTTATGAGATATAGCAATCTAACTTATGTCATGTTATTTTTCCTCAAAGAACAAAACAATTATCATCCAAAATTAATCAGAGACAACTACTTTTAAATGATTTCAACTGAATGTAACCAACAAATATTTCTTCAAACATGTTGGAGAGTTATAGGCGGGTCACCAACTAATCTTCCGGAGACGGTACTGAGGTCTCCACGGCATTGTATAGCAGGATTGGAGCCTGACTGATGCTCACTAGTCGATATGGACTTATTGTTTTTTGCATTTGTACCTTATTTGTAGTATTTGTCCTTGAGGGACTTATATATATAATAGAGTTAATTACTGTTAGACCCCCTTAGTATTAGGCGTGTGTAACTTAACACCACTGAAGTTTGAAACTCTAAAAAAAAACTCCCTAAACTTAGTTATTTTTACTTTTTTTTTTTTTTTACTAAAGTGCACTTTTATTCCTCAAATTCCTATTCTACGCTCGTCCCTCATTTTAACTAGCACACTCTCTCTCTCTATCCCTCTCTCTCAGTCACTCTCTATCCCTCTCTCTCAGTCACTCTCTCTCTATCCCTCTCTCTCAGTCAGAGAGGGAGTGTGAGTGACTGAGAGAGAGGGATAGAGAGGGAGAGAGAGAGAGAGAGGAGAGAGAGATGAAGTGTGCTGGTTAAAGGGATGGATGGGAATAGAATAGGAATTTGAGGGATAAAATTGCACTTTAATAAAAAGAAGAGTGAAAATAATTAAGTCTGAAATTTTTTGAGAGTTTCAAACTTCAGGGATATTAACTTACACACCTCCAATATTACAGGAGGTCTAACTGTAATTAATCATATATAATAACTATATATTTTATAATTTTATTATGTATTTTTAATGAAATGTGAAGAATTTAACCCTCCTTTTTCTGCGAACATGCAGGCCTCCATTTAGGTTGGAGATAGGGGATGAGAGAGTCCTGCAGGCACGTCATTATGAGATTAAAGCCATTAACTGCATCCTTGTTGATAAAAAAAATTCATTCATGAATGACAAGATACAGTAAGCGGGAAAATTAACCAGCACCAGCTGATGCTACAGTGCACCACACTTTTTTAGTTTCAGAGAAAACTCAAAACACTGTAAAACAAGGTCATAATTAACCATTTCTTCCACAGGCCAGAGCAACTCTCCAAGATTCTATAAAAACCACAAAGAAATGCCCATGTGAGGCCTGCTCTCACCTTGGGATACTCAAACCTCTCTCTCTCTCTCTCAATTTTTATATTTATATTATCTCTGTTTGTGACTTTTGTCACTCAGAAAAATTTGCTTGCTTAAGATTTGACCCAAGTATCCTATCACTTCTCCTCATCTGGGCCTCTCTCTCTCTCTCCATAACAGCAATGTTGGTGGGAAATGGGCTGCTGTACCCAGTCCTTGGCCTTGCATCCTGCGTCGCATTCATCTACATGTCCTTTGGGGATCTTGGTCTTCATCTCGAGTTGGACTTCAGATCCTCAGAGCCCAAGATGAGCTTTGTCGGGAGGAATGGGACCCAGTTCTGGTTGGACGGGAAGCCGTTCTATGTGAACGGGTGGAACTCGTGGTGGCTCATGGACCAGGCCGTGGAGGACTTCAGCCGGCCGAGGGTGCGGGCGATGTTTCAGGCCGCCGCAAGGATGGGCCTCACTGTCTGCAGGACTTGGGCTTTCAATGATGGGGCCTACAATGCCCTCCAGGTCTCCCTCGGCCAGTTTGATGAGAGGGTGTTTCAGGTTTGTTTTGATTTCAAATCCATCTGCTTCGGTTTTTGTTGTTCATATTTGATTTTATCTTGCCATCTCTATCAGACCTGTGAAGATTTGCGGCCCACATGATTGGTAAATGAGAAAATATGGACAATTTGACATCATTAATTATGCATCTCTATTGAAGTTATTAGCATTTATTTTTATTATGGCAGTTTACTGTGTTAACATCACAGTGTAGTCTTACTAGCATTTATTTTTATTATGGCAGTTTACTATGTAAACATCACAGTATAGTCTTACGAGATAGAATAAGAAAAATTTATGAATTAAATACTTTTGATTTTCTTGGTTCACAGTATAGTCTTACATGGATAGAATAAGAAAAATTTATGAATTAAATACTTTTGATTTTGTTGGTTTTGGTTTTGTGTTTAAAGTCCATCTGGAAGGGCCCGACCCAAACCTACCCAACGTTTCTTCCTAACAACTGGTATGAGAGTCCAGAATGGTCGGCTGTGACTGTCCTGCACGTGGATTGTGATATTTCTATTTTATGAAATTTGAGTTGTGTAACTTAAATGGCTTTTCTTTTAATATTTAAGAATAGCTCATTCATTCCTTGATTATGGCTAATAGTTGTTCAAATTTTCTATCCTCCCTTTGTCCTAAATAATAAACGACGTTTTAGAAATTTTCATACTCAATAATTATTGTTTCCTTTTTTCAATAAAAATTTCAATTAGGGAGTAACATTTTGTTATGTATGATTATGTTTATCATATAGTCAGACCCCCAATATATAGTATTAGGGGTGTGTATTTGAAACTCTCAAAAAAACTCCTAAACTGTTAACACTGTCAGTGAGAATTAGTTATTTTCACTCTCCTTTTTTATTAAAGTGCACTTTTATCTCTCAAATTCTTATTCTACTCTCATCTCTCCCTTTAACCAGCACACTCCCTCTCTCTCTCTCTTCTCTCTCTCTCCCTCTCTATCCCTCTCTCTCAGTCACTCACGCTCTCTCTCTGACTGAGAGAGAGGGATAGAAAGAGAGTGACTGAGAGAGAGGGATAGAGAGGGAGAGAGAGAGAGGAGAGAGAAAGAGAGAAAGGGAGTGTGCTGGTTGAATAGAAATTTGAGGGACAAGAGTGCACTTTAATAAAAAAAAGAAAGTGAAAATAACTAACCTCCTGGATTTTTTGAGAGTTTTAAATTTCAGAAGTATTAAGTTATAGACTCTCAATACTACAGGGGTCTGATTGTAATTAATCCTAATTTTTATTTAATTTGATAGATGGTTCTAAAGGGTTGGTAATATGCCAGGCACTCGACCGTGTGATTGTGGAGGCACGAAGGCAAAAGATACGGCTATTGCTTAGCTTGTCCGACGATTTACCATCACTTGGTGGGAAAAGGCAGTACGTGAGATGGGCATGGGAGGAGGGCATTAGCACGAGCTCGTCTAATGATTCCTTCTTCTTTGAACCGTCCATCCGCAGCTACTTCAAGAGTTACTTGAAGGTATAACTTGATTTTAATTTCTTTTTTGTCCTCATTATTTAATCAATGCTTCGCTAGCTAACGAAGTATTGATGTTTGAACGGTGTTGGATATATAATTTTATCTTTAATTGTTTTGCAGACTATTTTAACGAGGAAGAACTCGATAAATGGAATTGAGTATAGAGATGATCCTACTATATTTGCATGGGAGTTGATGAACGAACCTCGTTGCTCATCTGACCAATCCGGAGACACTCTCCAAGTAGGTTTTACCTTGCATCTGTTATTTAATATAACAAGGGGATAAAAAAAGAAAAATCATTGTCAGTTGTAGAGCCAAAAAACTTAACAATATGAAGATAGATAGAAATTACAATAATCATGATAACAGTCTTTCAATATCTAACGGATAAGTAGATGCTAAGAAAAGTACAGCCAGATTACTATTATTGCCATGATTATGGTTATGAGTGTGGTGTTGGATTCGAGCTGATAAACCATAAATATAAGTACGAGAGTAAAGTTCTATCCTATGTTTATTGGATCAAGAAAGAAATATGTTTGCATTCAAATAATTTTGTTAAAATTTTATGTATGGAACTGAGGTCTCGTCTAATCCTTCGTCTTGGGACATGACAGGGTTGGATCGAAGAAATGGCAAACTACATCAAGTCCATTGACAAAAACCATCTGGTAACGATCGGACTCGAGGGATTCTATGGACCGACAAGTCCCCCAGAGAAGTTGGCTCTCAATCCAGGAGAATGGTTCAGTAGTTTAGGAACTGATTTCATCCGCAACTCTAAGATCCCAACCATTGATTTTACTTCTGTGCATATATATCCTGATCAATGGTAAGCACACCAAACTTCGACATATTCATCATTAAGTTTCCTAATCATTGAACTGAAAATATAACAAATTTG
Source organism: Dracaena cambodiana (assembly GCA_036321105.1). Taxonomy (NCBI): domain Eukaryota; kingdom Viridiplantae; phylum Streptophyta; class Magnoliopsida; order Asparagales; family Asparagaceae; genus Dracaena; species Dracaena cambodiana. The sequence continues at coordinate 48,904,266 of JAYEPQ010000008.1, forward strand.
GTATTATTTATTCAAGGTTGATAGATGCTGAACTTGATGTGAAAGTCCAGTACATCTCCAAATGGGTAGCCTCTCACATTGAAGATGGAGACCGAGAGTTGATGAAACCAGTCATGTTCTCTGAATTTGGGCTCTCAAATAAGAACAAGAAGTTTGATCACTCCCATCGAGATTTATTGTACGAGTCTATATACGACCTCATATACGAATCCGCGAGGAAGAATGGAGCTGGAGCAGGTGCGTTGATCTGGCAACTTTTCGTAGGAGGCATGGAAGAGTACAATGATGATTATGGATTCGTTGTAGGGGAAAGGCCCTCCTTGTTTAGGCTGTTGAAAAAACAATCGTGTCGGTTGGCTAGAATTCGCCATGAGAAAAGAGGAGGATCCATATACAAGTGCTAGAGGGGATTAATTCCATTTTTTTTTTTATTATTGTTGTATCTTTTATAAGTACTCATGATATAATAGGTGATTGTTTACAAAGGGCACAAATTGGTTTTAGAGCACTAGAGATTTACATATACTTTGTAAATGTAATGATTGTTTATACTTTCTCAAGGGGAATGTGAGAAGAAATTTTTGTGCCTCTGTTTGTGTGCATTACTATTGTATTTGTGGCATTGTCTCTGGTAGGGTTGAACACAATCCTCCGCTCCGGCCACTCCGTCCGGCTCCGATCAGATTCGGTCGGAGTTTAGGAGGGAGCTCGGTCGAAGTTATATATCAGAAATAATAAGTGGTCGGAAATGGTCGGAAGATCGTCGGAGTCAATCGGACTCCGACTGTCCGCCGAGAACCAGTAAGATCTGCTGTCCTCCCTCCCTCTCCTGCTCTCCCCCCTCTCTCTCTCTCTCTCCTCTCCTGCTCTCCCCCTCTCTTGCTCCCCCCCTCTTTGTCTCCTCTCCCCCTCTCCTGCTTCCTTTTCCTGCTTCCTTTCTCTCTCTCTAGCTCACGTTTTTCTATAAATTCCTAAAAAAATAAAAATTAGTAATTTTTAAAAATTAGTAAAGAAAAAAACCATGGGCGACGAGCACTCGGTTTTGGTTTTGGGCACAAGAAACTATAATTGTACAAATCACGCAAATTAAAAAACAAGCACTCGGTTTTGGTTTTTTTATCCTCATTCTTCCTCACCTCGCCCCTCTCTCTCCCTCTCCCCTAACTTTCTGTCTTTCCCTCTTCCCTCTATATTTCCCTCTACCACTCTATCCCTGTTGTCTTTCCGTCTACCTCTCTATATGCGAAAAAATTCCTTTCGTTTTTCTCATGAAAATTCCGACCGACTCGGGAACGGTCGGAGATCAGTCGGATTCCGACAAGTAAAACGGTCGGAGCTTCGCCTCCTGTTTCTCATCGGAATCGGTCGGAATTCTCCGACCTCCGCCGGCTCCGACCGATTGTTCACCCCTAATCCTCATTCTTCCTCACCTCGCCCCTCTCTCCCTCTCCCCTAACTTTCTGTCTTTCCCTCTTCCCTCTATATTTCCCTCTAGCACTCTATCCCTATTGTCTTTCAGTCTACTTCTCTGTATGTGAAAAAATTCCTTTCGTTTTTCTCATGAAAATTCCGACCGACTCTGTTAGATTCCGACCGCATCCGACCGACTCGGGAACGATCGGAGATCCGACAAGTAAAACGGTCAAAGCTTCGCCTCCTGTTTCTCATCGGAATCGGTCAGAATTCTCCGACCTCCGCCGACTCAGACCAATTGTTCACCCCCAGGTTATGCTACTTTTTGCTAACCTGTCATTTAAACATTCTGTTCGTTTATCTTCCCTGCATTTTAGCAATGATATATGGCTGGTCTTAAATTAATTTGGAAAACTAGTTCTTCAATTTGAGTGTATCCAATTTACGCTAAAATAGTGCACCAACCTGGGGTGGATAGGGAAAGATCTTATTTTGACTTTCAAATCTTGGTGCGACTGCCAGGGAATATTTTGACTTTCAAATCTTGGTGTGACTGCCAGGGAAGAGAGAGGAAGAAAATGAGGACAAACAAAGGGCCTCGTAAACAAAAAGAGAGAGGAAAAAACCATTCCTACACATTCACAAGAAAAAAAAATTAATAATAGTAACTATTTCATTCTTGTGAAAATTTTACTTTTATTAACTCTGTTTCTTCCATTTCGGGGCAATGTAATAGTTTGGAACTACAGGTTTGTTGGACAAACTAATGGAAAACCTAAAATAAAAACACATCATTTGTCTCATTGCTTGGTCCATAATTTTGGATCTGACTGCATTTCTTGTCTTAACGATAGTGTATATAAACTACCGGTATTAGGTGCAAGCTTGTACATGATTATCACCACATACATCTGGAAAACAAAATAAAAACGACGAAGATACTAATAAGAAAAGGAAACAATCAACGACAAGGAAAGCATAGTAAGACAGTTTTTAGCTCCTTCAAGGATATAAAGATGAAGAACTATTCCAGTAAAGTTGCTTTTTAGCCTAAAAACGTGGCTTCTTCACCCATTTTACAGTTAGGATATATTAAAAATAAAAAGTAAATTATTTTTCTTCAATCAACACTTGCACACATTACAAGATTACTACTGTTTAAACCCTATTAAATGATAAATAAGTGAGGACAAAAAAAGGACACCTAATAAGACCACAGCTGGAAGAAAATAAATAAACATAACATATTAGTATTGTGATTAACATCCTGCAACTTTACACAAACAGATGTAACGTCAGATAAGCCTAGCAACCGACCTCAACCAAGTATACAAACGCTATTCAACTGGGAATATAGACAAAAAGATTGTCTAACTGATCGTGTGTCCATGCGTTGGGTAAAGCAATCAAAGTTATTATGTATTAGGTACATATTTTTGTATTAAAAACCCTCCTCCCAATAGAAAATGAGGAATGCCATATTCGCATACAAAAAATTACAATGAGGAAATACTCAAGGAGGGCACTCACAGAAGGAAGGTCAGTTAAAAAAAAACCGTAAAAGTTGAGGGAAGATTCGGATACAAAAACTGAAATAAAGCAAGGGCAGATGGAGGAGAAATCAGTGAAAAGTAATATACCCATCTTTTATAAAGAACAGCAAAGAGCTCTCAGCCACGGAACGCCACGACGTCACCCAAGATATCATAGAAATGATTTATGTCTATTTTCTCTTTCCCAGAGTAAATAGCTTCTGAACTTGCACCCTTGGCTCCCTGCGCAGCCATCTCCACAACCATATACAGTTTCTTTAATGGCATCTGAAAGAAGTTAGAATTACATAAGAATCAATCCAATACGATTATTACACTTAGTCGTCAAAAGTTAGTATTGCCGCCATGGTAACCACAGTAACAACCAAAATCTTTTTCCATAAAAAAATCAATCACAGCCCACACCCGTGGTAGCACAAGGAAGCAAGTAATGGAGCCCATTTTTATAGTAGTAACAAGGCAAGGCACGAGGATGAGTATGCCTAAGAATCGCAAATTGCCTTCTTCGAGGCATGATCAGGGCACAAAGAGAAATAGTAGAAAGAAATAGCTTACATGAAAGCACAAAAAAACTAACTTTCAATTGATTAATGATAAAGTCTCAAAGAGAAGTATTTCCTCTTGGACCGGCTTAAAGCACATTGAGCTAAAATCAGAATCAGGAAAGGTTGTCCATTATACAATAACTGAGATTCAAGACTAAGATTCAGTTGAATACTTGATCTAGCTTAAGACCAGATGATGAATATACTGGAAGGCAACAAATCTAAAGTAAAACAGAATAAACTTACATTATGCACCACTTCAGCTGCTGAATCGATATCGTCAGCTGCAAATACATTGAGTTGTTGCAGTACCTGAAAAATGAAAAAAATTTTGAGACTTGACCTTCGGATCAAATCATGGTTTACAATCAATCACTCTTTCAAGTCTTAAGTAGAAATCATAATGCTAGTATTAACCTAGTTGTCATAATACTCTTACTCCTCCATATCAACAAAGTGCAGAAGGTGAAATCAAACCAATTGCTTATATATCACGGTAAATTCCATAAGATTCCATAGAAAATGTTAGATCTCATCAGAAGCAAGAAAATATGCATGACAGCTCTAATTTTTAAGCATAAATTTTGCCCTAAAATGAGAACTATGACAGTTGAAATAAAAGGTAAAATATGACCTTATGTATGTCAGTTAAAAGATCACCATGTTCACTAACAATACATTTGCATTGACTCGAAAAAATATTTTAAGAGCAAATGTTTCTTGCTCTGTAACATAGAACATATCTAGTACACAGCATGCTCCTTATATATGTCCATTCAAGACTGGAACTTCTACGCTATGTTTTCCATAGTAAGCAAACATATAGGCATGTTGTCACAGATGCATCCCAGACTAGGCATGCATTCAATAGACAACCTTCCATATGCATTCATTAACCAGTGCCGCACAAGTACATAGGGAAAATCAGTAATGTTGCCTCATGTAATAGAAATTCAAACTCAATTTAGAGATTATGAAAGCCCAAACTCCACATCAAAATATCACATGCTATATATACTGAGAGAGAATCTGGCCTCTCAACTCCGAAAATCCATGCATAAAAAGTTGCTAGACTAGCATAAAAAGTGGCTTGACTCAAACAGTGAATTCTCTTCACACTCACTAAGATGAGTTCTAATAATCCACAAGCAGTAGTAACAGACAACGATATCTATATACTACTCATCTCAACTAACCATTATTTTTGGCAGATAACACAGTTTCAAATTCATTTACCTTTTTGGCATCTTTCTTGTCTAATGTCGGAACGTGATAAGTGACAGAGAAAGCATCGCAAATACCAAGAGACTCAAGAAAGCCCACTTCACTTGTTGTTCCAATTACCAGCATGTTCTTTCCCTGCAGACCATAGCATGTTATCATCTATCCATGTACAAAATGCTATAATTTTTGTAACCAACAGAATTATTAAGATGATTCATAGCATTTCTAGATATAATTCGGTGTGACATAACTGCCAGAGCTAGCTCCTTTCACAGATGAAATCAAAATAAGAATAGAAAACGGAAAACTCTGCACAGAAAATACTAATATTCGGCTGAGAAAAAGGGAAAATAACACTTAATATAACAATATGGCTAAAAGCCTGAAAGAATAAAATATATTATAAATAGTTTTAGATGCTGTATGTATGAACATCCCTAATAAAGGAATAAACCTTAAAATCATGGACACAAACACAACACAACAATTCTCCAGAACAGGACACGGTGACATGACACTAAAATATATAACATAAACATATAAATGCATCGAAAATTCAAGATAGATGTTTCTACTTTCTAGTAATATAATCGCATACAATGTTATGCTTAAGTTTTAATCTGTCATACATTTCATGGTTTTGGAAAAGCAGTCCTAGTCTCTTCAGCCTTCAATAGAGTAGTTCAATGTTTCTCACTTCTGATATCAGAAAATATCTAGCATCTAAACTAATCATAGTTTTACACAAATCAATATTTTGACCGTTGTTTCCCTAATGCATACTAGTATTTAAGATATAAATGGAAGTAAATAAATATCTAAAAAATACACTGTGAATAAAGAATTATATTGACAAATGTTGGAAATGTATCCAAAAAGTGCCCAGATAATGTCCGACAAATATCCTAAATTAAAAATATAGTACATAATTGAGGACATGCTTAAGAAGTGTCTGGCATAAGTCCATGAAGTGTCGGCATCTGACCAGAACAAGTTTCATGATAGGAATGTCCATACTACGCAGTGGTTAACACTTAATCCATCTTTTTCATAAAAGTGCATGGGATGGAGAAAACCTTCGGAGGAAGCCGTTTCAGAAGAACCATTAGTGTTTGTGAAATCAGATTTGAAAAGCGGGGACCAATAGCAACGTACTCCAGTAACCTGAAGTAAATAACACAAGAATTTAAGCATGTGCAGAAACGAAATCCCAACAAGCACACACAAAAGTGTCATTAAAATATTACACAAAATTTACACCAGAAGCCAACAATATTTAACGAAATAAATATCTGAAGAAATTTTTAAAGCACACTTTAATGATATAAGACTGCCTGCGAATTAATATCGCACTGAGCAGACAACATAACTTAGTCTGACCTACTTCCTATATCATGAGAAAGACTATTATAGAATGCGAGAGATATGTATGTACTACCATATATTGTCCATGAGTCTCTCTCTTTCTCTCTCTGTGTGTGTGTGTATGTGTCTGCGTGCGTGCGTGTGTGTGTGAGAGAGAGAGAGAGAGGGAGGGAGGGTGAGAGGGAGGGAGGGCGGGAAAGAGTCTGACTGCTCCCATATCAAGAGAATGACCATTACAGAATAAGAAAGATATGTGAATACCATAGGGCTGTATGTGCGCATGCGTGAGTGGTTTGCGCGCACGCGTGTGTGTGTGTGTGAGAGAGAGAGAGAGAGAGTCTGGTTGCTTTCCATATCCATGAGAATCACTATTATAGAATAAGAAAAGGGCGTGAGGGTTTGTTTTGTGTGTGTGCGAGAGAGAGAGAGAGAGAGAGAGTCTAATTGCTTCTTATATCATGAGTGACTGCTAGAATAAGAAAGGGGTGCACATGTGTGTGTGTGTGTGTGTGTGTGTGTGTGTGTGTGTGTTGTGTTTGTGTTTTTGTGTGTGGGTGTGGGAGGGAGATCTAATTTAAATAGCACAAGTAACATATATGTCAATCTAAGTAACACATAAACACAAACACCATGAAGTCTTAAAGCTACAAGGAGAACATGATAAACATTACATATAAGCAAATAGAACCAAGGCTAAGAAGACAGCAGTTCCAAGGGCTACCTTTCAATGTCATCAAGAATTATAATGCTTAATTGGGATCTGTAGGCATCCTCAAAGACCTATATTAAGATTAAAAGAAAAGGTTACTTCAGAATTTCAATATGCATGTCAATCCCACAGAGGAAAACCTAAAGGAGTAGCTAATTCAAGAGCAATCCAATTTTTATAATATAAAAACTAGACTAAATTCCAGTTAATCTGATAAAAATATAGCAGCAATTTCATAGCTCAGAAGGTTCACCCAGTGTTATCTTTTCCAGATTCCTGAAATATAAGATAAACAAGAAACATGGTAAGATAATGGTAACCAACCTTGACAATTCTTGCACATTTCGTGCTTTCGCTGAGACCAATCATCGTTTCCGCAGAAATCTACCATAGAAAAAGAGTTTTGTCATTAAGATGCAAGAAATAAACCATGAGCTAAGTTTACGAAGGAGGAACTTACAATTTTGACATAGGCAAAATCACTATCAATACCAATTGTGGCTGCCATTGCACTCTTACCACTGGGAAAGAATAAAAACTATCAGAGAAATAACAGCAGACAGATTAAGCCGGAAAAGAAACAGGCATTGAAGATCCTACCTGCCACCAGGACCTTCCAAAAGGCAAGTAACTAGAGGGCTTCCCTTGCTCACTTTAACTTGCTCCACAAGAAGCATAGCTCTTTGGTAGATATGTTTGTGCCTCTCACCACAATCAACAATACCATTAAGTCTGCAGATGTTTTCCGATCAGAAGATTATGTGGGCACATCTAAGTATATATGTCTAAAGTATGTATACTTGTTATCTGAAGGTACTGGCAGATTTGCAGTTTTACCGCGTCAACAAAGATAACATAATTATTTTGTGTCATGTGTATCCTAGAAGCCAGTGAGCCAGCCAGGGGAAAACGAGAATGTCCTTACTTCTAACTTTTAAAACTTTTAAGTGGAAATATACAAAAGAATGTAATCCAATATTCTAAAATACGTTTTCATTACGCGTGCGGTTCAGAAGCGCATAATGCATACACGGATTCCACATAAATTAAACGGATTATGCGGAATTATGCGAAATATTAATATTTTAATAATAATATAATCACACTTAAAAATACACATATTAATTGCTATGAAATTCAAGAACATTAGGAAAAAGTATAAAAAAAATAGATAATAACCTAATCACCTAATTTAAACCTGCTCACGATGTTCAATAAAATAGAAAATAACCTAATCACCTAACTTAAACCTGCTCACGATGTTCAATTTGATTATTTCTCTTTTATGTTCATGTATTTCTTTACTCTAGTTTTCCTTTAATATCATGATTTCTTTTTTGATAACAAAAAACACCTAATCACTAGTTTACTTAATAACAAAAATTAAACATTACACTATCACAAGTTTTCAGTGAACTGATATAAAAAAAAGATCAGGTTCACAGTGAATTACCAGAGGTTCATAGTGAACTAAATCAACTAATATCAAAAAAGAAAAAAAAAAATCAAAACTTAAACATCACACTAATCTTGAAAAGATTAATCAAATTAATCTGTCATAATTGAAGAGATGAAGTACCTTCACAGTGACCACACAATTCACACATAGTTGTTCAGCTGAGAAATTGGCTGGAGTCAAATATCACCATGTTTGCTGAGACTAAAGAAGATGATCGGAAATTGAAGAGAAAATCGAAAATTGAAGAGGGAAGAGAGAAAGAGAGCGATCGAAAATTGAAGAGAGAAAAAGAGAGTCCGGTTAGGGTGTAGTAACCAAGTTCAGACTAGAGTCAGGCCAGTCGACAATCAAAAATTGAATAGAAGAGAGGGAGAGAGTCGAGCGTGGGTGTAGTGAGAGAATCAGGTTAGGGTCGACGATCAAAAAATGAAAAGGAGAGAGGGAGAAAGAGTCACGTTTAGTAGACGATTCGGAGGTGAGAGACGATAGGAGGTGACGTGAGGCGAGAAATACCGAAGGCGATGAATTGAGGATTGATTGCGAACTGGAGACGAGAGCGAGTGAGGAGAGAGATGGAGGAATTAGGGATTGATCGGAGATTTGATTTAGGTGTCCTAGGAACTGAGAAAAGGGTGGGTCGGGTATTTTTCGGAGTTAAGTAAATCCGCATGCGGATTATGCAGGTTATGTGCTTGCATAACCCGCATGAATGAGGTTGTATTTATGTAATAACCTAATTTCTATCATAACTTATATTACTGACGTCAGATTAATCTCAGATGAGTGCGTCATGTTCGTCTTATTTTTCTATATTTTTTATGATTTTCTTAAAATTTTCTAGATAGTCACTTAAAATAATATCATTTTAATCACCGGTGTGCTCTACACATATTTTGACTAGTCTCTCTTCTTTTAACTTGTAAAATTAAATTTAACTTTGTTTGGATTAGTTTAATTAGAGTTTATGGCCTTGAACAACTCTAATAACCTATTATTACTAGTCATTTGTCATATACCTATTTTGTTTTTATTCACTCATACTTCCCATACCCCATCTCCCTAAATTATGCATCTCAAACCCTCCCACTGCTGGACTGAAATGAAAAGAGAGGAAGATAGACTTTTTTGTCTCATTTTTCTCTCAAAAACTCTTTCATTTTTCCTCTCTTCTATACACTGTATTAGATTTGGATTTTTTGAAGAAAAGATAAAGTTTCCAAGCTCCCTCAGCCTCCAAACTTCAACATCATCTCTCATCTTCAACCTCTACTTCAAGAATGCATTACAAGGTAATTAAAATCACATCCACTCTTATTATTTCCTTTTTGTAATTAAAATATTTTATAGTTAATTTAGAATTTTGATTTGTTTAAACTTAGAAAGATGATATCTTTATACAAAAATTTCTATGATTATTCTAAATATAAAAATATGATTTTTTTACATTTTACTCTATATTTATGTATCGAATTTATGATTTTATTTATAGCCTCTCATGCTTAAACTACAAGTTGCAAACTTAAACTATATGCTCTATTTTTAAATTATAAAGAAGCTACTTTTATGAATGTTCATCGTGTTTAGATATAAATTTGAAATTTTCCATATAAGTTTTTCGTGTTTAATGTAATGATTTTACATCATTTTCCACTTGCCATTAGAAAATTTCTATATAATATATGTATATATGGATTCAAAATCATATTTTAAAGCGAGGGTTTCACATAAGTTTTCACAATTAATTTGCTAAAATATTTTTTTATATAAGCTATTATATTAGGTCATAACCCTTTTTATGCTAATCCATATTTACTTGGAAAATATATGCATTAGTAAATTTTAATAAATTTATTACTTTCCATAACATGAAATCATACTAGAATTTGAAAAATTTATATACCGTTAATATAATAGTTATAATAATATTGAGCCTATTTAATTCATTTCCTTAAACCTTAGTACCCACTTACGTAATATGTGTTTGTATGCATAATTGTATGTGTGGTTTTCATACATGATCATAATTTTCATAACATTGATTATATCATTCTAAACTCCATTATGCTTGTCCTTGAAATATACATACTAGTTACTTGTACAAGATACATGAAAATATGTCGGATTTTCCTGATTAGTACATAGACATTTTTTTATAATACCCTGAATCCTGACTTGCCTGTTAACTTGATTTTGACATTGACCATATCTTACTTGTTACTCGGATATTGATTAGATGATAAACATGTATATGTATTAATCATAACATGATTGGTTCATTATATTCCAGATTGATTTGCATGTAATATAACTTGAAACTTTGGTTTATAGGAGAAATAAAGGGTTGATAAATATTATATCATGAAAGCTTTAAGATAGTTTGCACAACCGAAATAGGAGCCGGATAGTACTGAGCCATCATCTCTTGTTTAGTTCATGTTGATAGGACGATCAATTACTCAGTATCGGTATCTGCTTGAGTGCTTAGAGGCACAACTGGTTCAGTGCTAGCATCTTGGCCAAATTCCGGGTATGCACGGGTCACGATACGAATCTATTTCTTCACTAATTAGTTCAAAAATAAAATAAAATATGATATTAACTGAGATTTGATATGCATGTGTGCCCGTACTTGATATTGTTACTTAATCATTTACTGTTTTTCATACATGTGCGTATTTTTTATATCCACATTCATATTTCACTTGTTAATTAATATTGCACACTCCCTGCCTTTTATTGTTTTACTTGTCGAGTTTGACTCTGAACTCCCCCCACACGCTCAGGTACTGAAGACGTGAGCGAGAATCCGCCATTGCATGACCCATACTTTTTGGAGCAAGACCAAATAGTAGTAGATTTCTAGGCCTCTACTTTTATATTTCTGGGTTTAGTTGTATCAAACCTTTGGGGCTTAATTTCCAACTTTTATATCAGTATTGTACTTGTTGCTTTCTGTTTTAGATATATTGTATATTTTCTCTTATATGGCAATAGACTAACTTCAAAGATCCAGATAGATAACTAGTATTTAATTCTATTCGTTTTAGCTTCTCTACATACTTACAGGTCTCGTGCATGTTAACTTACACGTGCCCGCCGGTAACGCACTCCGTTCTGTGCTTAGTAAGGAGCAGGGCGTTACAATCTTACACGTGCCTGCCGGTAACGCACTCCGTTCCGTGCTTAGTAAGGAGCGGGGCATTTCGTGCTTATAGGCCTCTTGCCTTGTGACATCTATAGCAAATGTGCATACAAAGTTTCATTGCTAAATTAGTACGGTAGCAAGCCGGTGTCGCATTAGCAAGTTGCTTTGCCCAGAACTCTCTCTCTCCATCAAGACTGATCAACTAGAGAATAATTGGGTCAGCTCCACATGGAACTAAATCGAAATGGTCAAACTTCCTTATAATCCTCAAAATCTAATATGATATTTTACGACATACATTGGTATTGGCCTATTTGAAACTGTGGTCCAAGTTGGTTGACAAGATGAAATTATACTCTCCAGTTTGATGTGCACATAGGAATTTTTGCTCCACTATAACTGAGAATCTGGTTTTCACAAAAATATTGCTTCAAGTTGTGTTCATTCACTGTAATTCAGTCAGTATGTTTGTGTGTTTGAGCATGCAAGTAATTGAAACAAATGCCCATGACAACCACTGAGAATAAGTTGTTAAACACCAAATAGTGCGACATGCTAGAAGCAATAAACTTCACACCTAGCTCAAATTCTATGTATAGATCCTGCCAGTCATTTGAGATTCTGAATATACTTTGGGAGAGAGTTAAGAGGGGTTGACAGGCGTTTCTTTGAATTTCTTTAGAAATTAAATTTAAAACAGACAATATATATTAAAAGTAGATTATTAGATAAAGTGAGTCATTTGAGGAGTGCAAGCTTGATCCAACTTTAAAAACTCAGAGTGATTGTTCTGCTGTAGAAGAGGCAGAAGCCCATTTGAAATTTTACAGCTATCTTGGGCCATAAAACTAATATTCATAAGCAGTGTATTCACAAGATAAATATGACTACCAACTTGAGTATACCTGCAACGTTCCAGATCATCAGTGGATGCACCAAATGCAGGGACAATTTCTTGTAGGGCATGCAGAAAGTCATCCATAGTAACTTTTATGCTCTCCTCATCCAGAGGTTTAGTAAGATCATCCATGCTAATCTGACGATTTAAAGCAAAGGAGACAGCACTTTTGACAACTCCTTCAAGTTCAGCTCCACTGTAATTCTTTGTCCGTGCAGCTGCAGCCAGAATATCAAAATCATGGCATGACATAACCAACAATTTTTTTAGCTGTCTATATTGGCATCCTAAATTTATCTAAAAAAGATAATACATGAAGTATGAATAAGCATCCAGGCACCTTTAATTTCATATCTAATAATGATGTAAGTAGCAAAAAATAATCAATTTCCGGAACCAGAAAACTTTCTGAAGTATTATTAAAACTCAAACCTCAAGCTGGGGCAAGAAAAACTCCTTACTACATATTGTGTTAGTCCAAGTAGACAAGCACTAGTCTTTTGCATGTGTAATGCATGTGATTGATTAAATTTGGGGTGCATAAACGTTTTTTCATACACTTCTCTAAATGTAGGACCCAAAATTAGTAAAAAGAGCCTTCTTTGAGGAAGTTAATTATGCAATTTAAATTGTGGTATACTTGTAAATATATATCTCTTTAGATAGTTTTTTGGGACATTGATGAGTGAGGCAAATCAACTTCAATCCCTCATCCCCCAAGAGTTTGCATTACCACAGCAGAGAAAAGGTGCGTACAGATTTCATTGTTTTCATATATGGGTTACTTCCGGATATGAATTCAATGCAAGTTCCTCTTGTATAATTTAAATAAGCACTAAACAAAAATTTGATTTATGCATACATTACGTTTATATGAATACAATACAATTCCCCAGAGTCTGCATGCGTTAACCTCAAGTCTATTAATAGACAAGTTTGCATGCACTTAATTTATTATATAAGCTTTAAACATCTATTGGTAGTCAACCAAAATATGTGAACTCTAACTTCCACAACACTATCGTCATTCATCTCATGCACATGCATGCTCATCAATGACAGGCATTCCAACCATAGAGGAAGATATTCTTAATAAATCTTCTAGTTCTTGACATACCAAAAGTCATAACTTATAACATGTCCATTGCTTGGATATTAGAGGATATTTCACATCAGTTCAACAATATCACAAGATTCGCAACTTAATTGCAGAATAACACACATTTCCAACGTTACGACAAGATTCACAACTCAATTGCAAATTAACACAAAATTCCATATGAAAGATGTAATCTCTAGATTGTATATTGCAATGAAATTTCAACCGTGAGTTCCTCCTTCCCCCCAATGTGCATTGTTCCGTGTTCGGATGTTTTAATAAGAAAATTCAGGGGTTTTAGTTTTTCAATAACTTGGAAGCTACAAGATTTAAGAGAATCTCAATATTTACTGATTGTTTGGTTGAAAAAAAATATATATGATCAAAATTGTAAAACACGTCAATGTGCACAAGAGAATTATAAAATTTGAAATCTCTATTGATAATAGAAATTTTGAATATCAAGACTTTATGAGACTTCCATATTTTCTTACATATCCAAGCACTCACCTAATAATATCATGGATTATCTTTTTTCAAAATCCATCCAAAATTATATATTTTTGTGATTTTGATTGACACAGCCTGAGATGAGATGTTGAGCCCATTCATAAAATTAAATTTAATCCCCAGAGGAAGACACTAATAGTGCTTCCTTGACAAGATGTTCTTTTGTTAGTAATCCTACTAATGGAGTTGACTGAACATTTTTAATTTAGAAGTCGGACATGTTAGGTACACTAGGCAGTTCATGATGCTTCAATAATGGCATCCACCCAACTGCAAAGACTTTTATACAAAGCTTTTTTTTTTAATTCCAATTGGCCTTAATTCCATTTTAGTCCCTCATAACTTGATATATTTCTACTAGTGCCTCAAGTTATTTAAGTTGCAATAAATTAGTCGTTCTGGTTGGATTAAATCACAAATATTGAAATATTTGATTCTCTAATAGAGAATAAATCAGTATAATTTTGCCCTCCTGTTAATCACCTACAACGCTCACATTCATATTTTTTCACAACAAGAAGTAGCTGGAGAATTTTGAGAATGGTTTCATCTATTTAACCTAACTAGAAAGACTAATTTGGTTTAATCTGAAAATGGATAGGCTCATGTAATAATATGTAAATCACGGGCCTATCACAACCCTCCTCCTTTATTCTGGTTTAGGATAGGCAATCAAAAGATTGAAAATTTTAAGCCTATCCCAAGTACTTGGTATAAAGGCTTAGCTGTTTTTCCAAAACGATTTAAGGGATTGATATGAAGATATCAAGATTTAGGATTCAATTATGGAAATAAGATTAATATGTGGGGCTAATATTACTTTTTTCTTTTTAACTCATATGACCAAATTCAACTTTAGCTTACTCTATGTGTGAGCATAGGATATTAGAGTCTTTTCGGGTTTTCCAATTGAAATGGAATCAGTTATGAAGCACTAGGTATAAGCCAAAAAGCCAGGAACAGGTCCCAAATTCTAAATGATAAATGGTAATGCCTAAGAGTGCATGCTAGCACATATATTTCCCAAAAAAGTAGAATAAACATTAGAATGATGAATAATCTATTGTAGTTGGAATAGGCATATATAATCTCTATACAACTCTCTTTGACCTTTTGCTCTGCTAACCCTGAGATGTTGATATTGAAAAAATATTCACATCAATATATATCATTGACTTTTTCAAACATTGAAAACTGGGGAGATCTGAAGGCCAAAATTTCACAAGTTAAATGTGTATGTTGTGACAGAAACATTAAGATGAAATCAAAATGATACATCCAAAACATTAATAAATGTAGAAGTAGACTTCTAATTTATGTGCGTGCATATGTGTTGAATCTATACAGAGTTTACTAAAAAATTAGGGTAATTATGCAAGCACAAAATATCAAGCAATTTTAAACTCCTAACCTCTCCTTATCACGTGATCACAAAACAAACTGATTTAAGGAATAAAACCCGATCATCTTTAGTCTTATTCGATGTAGTAAGTTAGTAATTGAAAGATATATACAAAAATTTCATACAATGCATACAAAAAGTAAAAATCTGAACAGAAAGTGAAGTACATACCAAGCTCCTGAAGGTTCACATCTGCCGCAAGAAAAGAATTTTCTTTCATTTTGTTTGTGTGTATTTGGAGGATTTGTAAACGTCCATGCTCATCAGGGAGGTTTATTTCAACATGAACCTCCAGCCGTCCAGGTCTATAATAAAACATAAATGATGATTCAGGTTACAGGTCCCACAGATACAAAAGAGAGATGTCACAATAAATATTACAATTCATTGGAACATCAATCTACTATAAATTCACAACCTACTAGAATCGACTTTCCATAAAAACAAGTGCACCGGAAGAAAATAAAGCTATTCAATTAAATTTCTGCTCAAAAGCAAAATATTAAGAGACTCCCTGATGCACTTAATGAGATGAGAACCATTATTGTTTAGCAAAGCAAAGAGTCTACAATAAAATCCACATAAAGCAGAGAATTACCTCAATAAGGCTTCATCCAACAAATCCTTCCGATTGGTCATTCCAATAAGTAGCACATTGTTTAAAGACTCAACACCATCTATCTAAAATACAATCTCGGTTAATTTTTTGGATAAAATGAACTCAAGAGAAGCTAATTGGATTCTAGCTGCAGTTGAGTCTAATTGGGCAAATCAAAGCAGACCTTTGTAAGGAGTTGATTCACAATGCTATCATGTACTCCAGTACCATCCCTTGTTGAACCCCTAGACTGTAGATTTAAAATAAAATGAGTTGCAAACCAAAGGACGCAAGAAGCATAGTTCTCCAATAACTAACAAGAAGCCTAAGCCAAAAATATTTCATATGATTGCAAATATTTTCTGATATTTCTATCACAAATATCAGGACGTGCCAAAAGCTCCATCCACTATAAATAGTAGCCACCATTGCAAAGTTAATACAAAAGATACTACTGTAATTACACCCTACACATACAATATGTTGGAAACCTTACTGCATAGCTGAATGCTCAAGAAATAGAGGAATACTAGTTCTAAACAGACAAATGAGCATGAAAAACATGAGCCAGGTGGAGCAGTGTAAAAACAAAGCATGAAGCTATTTGAGTTCAGGTGGAGCAGTGTCCAAACAAATGAGCATGAAAAACATGAGCCAGGTGGAGCAGTGTAAAAACAAAGCATGAAGCTATTTAAGTTCAGGTGGAGCAGTGTCCAAACATGCAATACTAGTCCTGCATACAACTGTGCATTATGGAAATGAGAGAGTTCAGATGGAACACTGAAAAACAAAAAAAAGCAAGAAAGCTAACTTAAAGGAGAAATGAGAGCTCCAGTTGTCCCAGTTGAGGCCAAAGAGGAAAAAGACTATATATGGTACATCAGGAGCAGTGAAGATTAAAGAAAGGCCATGATGTGACTAGGGTTCAAACCTCGGTCTTTGGGAAAATGTCATAGAAATGGAAGGGAAGGAAAAACTAAATTAACATCGTTAAAAGCCTCGTTAAGGATTTGGAGAGCCTAGTAGCAAGATCTTGTACAACCAAAAGTGAAGGCTCAGAAAGAAAGCCCCAAATAGTTGGCAACAATATTACATACAGCAATAAATTGATTGATTTAACAAGTTTAATGTAATGGCGAGAACACTCGCTCCTCAAGGGGCTGCACCGTCCAAAGACCATATTCATATTGACCTCAAACAGTAGGTAATGTCAATAACACCCCTCAGCTCCTCATGTGGTAACAATGACCAAAGACCTATTCACTATAAACTCTGAGAGCAGGATGTGAACAATGGAATGCTAAATGAAGAACAGCACCTGAAGCCTTAGAATTCAAAAGGATAGAAGGGCTTTGTTACCCATATACTGAAATGAATCTAAACAAACAAAGGGGTGACACTGGAATGAGCCTGAATAACAAAAAGAACATATATATTTTTTCCATTGGTAGCCTGACTTTGTTTGGTATTAAAAGCCCTTCATATCTATTCCCAGGTTTTCAGGTTCTTTCTTGCATCCATTAAACTTTAGAAACCTCCTTACCAATTTCTTCTCATGACTTGGTCAAGTTTGTGTGGAACTCAAAAGAAATCCACATGTAAAGCCATTAACTATAGTTCTCCTTCTCTACCTTCCTTCTAACTACTGCAGAAGGTTACACTTGAATGAACCATCAACCGAAAGCTTGCATGTTTGGGTAATTAAAACTGCAAGCATACAACAGATGCAGCAAGATAGCCTCCAGAAAAAAGTAAGCCATTAAACAGAGATAGTAAAGAAATCAATTTCCAAGTACATCGACGTTCTCATTGCATATTACTCGCACATAAGGAAAAGTTGCTACAAATTTTTATAGCAAGGCGAGCCTCTTACCTTACATATAGCATCAATTTCATCAAATATGATAACATGCAAATCACTTTCATCACCTGAAAACAAAACAGAACTTGTAACGTACTATAATCATGTGACAGAAACTAAAGATAATATGTTGCAGCAAATTGGTGTGCTGAACAAAGACTGATTACCTCGAGCCCTCTGGTCATTTTCGGCATCGGCAAATAAATCTCTGACATTTTTCTCTGTCTCGCCAACAAATTTGCTTAATACTTCAGGCCCATTCACGATCTAAAATTTTTCACATAAAATTGGTCCTTAATAAATAACAGGTAAGATATTTGTAAGAATGAATGCACCAGAAAATTGAGTAACAAGCAGACAAAAAAGGACAAATTAATATCTGATTTCCTTAGTCAAGATGCAAGCAATAAAAGACCACCACTTAAATTTCATAAGAGTCTAAATGTCAAAAAAAATCTGTCAAATGGTATATAAATAAGTTGAATGGTATATAAATCTCAACTTATTTCAAAAAAAAATCTCTTAAATTGACTTCTTAAAACAGTAAGATGTAATCCAAAGACTCAGGGCAATCATCCATTGTCTTGCCTCTAATTCTAAATAACTCCTTTACATCACTATACCAAAAATCTGTATCTTTGAATGGCTTAATAAGTTCAAAAAGTTAAAACGATTTTATGCAAATGATACACTAACTTCTTTACAAACTAGCACAATTTCACCATATTAAAAATGAAATGATCTTTACAATTTTGGAAAAGCAAGGCTTCCTAAGTTATCAAGCTAGCGCTTATATTTATTTTTTTTAACAATAAACATCTAAATAATGATTCTCACGTAGAAAGTATTTTTATAGGCATCAACGGGGTCGCATAGTCTTCTGACACGTAGGATATAGACAACCACATAAGTTATATACAAAACGAGAAGGAAAAAAATGCAAATAATTTAGATATATATACAAAATAAAATCAACAGTAAGCGGAGTCTTCCCTGTTATGTTTTGAAGGACATATACCTTCCTACTAAATTCCCATCCCACTTTCTTCTATTTGGTTCAAGATGCTAAAGTCAATATGGTATAAGCAAATTATCAACGATCTGAATAGAACAATCTTATTGCACTTAGGAAAGTCCATATGATATCAATATTCAAATCAATTCTGCTCATCTCTCTCATGTGAGAAATTTTTTCCCATAACTTCATATAGGTCCAGCACGGTAACATAATGTAAATTTTAAAACTAACCAAAATTTTTAATCCATGGAATGAATACAGCACATTTCAAATACTTCTATCCTTGGCATATAGAAAATTTGCAGAATTTTTCTCATCAATATAAAACAAACAGTAAAAGATTACAAGATTTATGACAGGATAGAAAATTAATGGCGATAAATAATACAAACCTTCGGTTCCCTTCCATTTAACAGTTTTCCTATCTGGCGAGCCATAAGGGTTTTTCCAGTACCCGGAGGCCCATGAAGCAACATGCCCTTGACATGTTTGATCCCCAATCTGTAGTGTATGACCATCATAAAGTCATCTTATTATTACACAAGAATGCAGGAAATAAGAATAACATTGAAGTTCTAGAGCTTTGGAATCAAGTTAAATATGACATTACTTGTTAACAACATGAGGTGGGAAGACTCGAGAAGCAAATGCTCTTCGAAAGATGTCAGTGAATTCCTCACTTAGTCCTCCTATCCCCAGCTTCTGGAGATTAAACTCTTTCTGTCTGAAAATATTGCTGCTGGCAGCTTCACGTTGATTAACTACCTGCAGAAACAAGTATTACAATAGATATTGAAGTTACCATCATTGGGAATCAGCGTTTGCTCATATGAAAGAAAAACTGATGCTAATATTTGCACAGAAACCTAAGGACCTATTAACACCATAGTCCAAAAGATAAACAAGGAAAATTCAACAAAGAAAAAAGAAAACGTATATACCTTAATTCCAGAGTTTGGAATAGTTTCAAATACGATGTACGTATCAGGGGTAATAATTCCTCTCTCCACACCTTTGGATTTCTCAGCACCTTCAATCATAGCCTGATTGACTGTAAAGATATAGTTCACTCCACAATATTCAAATAACACTTTCTGGCCCATTGTCATGACCTGCATGCCACAAGATACCTTCTGCATAAGCTAATAGCAACAACATGTAACAATAGAAAGAAATGTACAATTAGTTGTAGACATGTGAAGTCCAAAAACTGACTAGCATTTGACATGGTTAAAAGAGAAGAAGCATAGGGGAAGAAACTGACATAGACTTTGAATAACCACAGGAAAACTAATTATAGATGTGTACAATATGATATTGATGGTGATTCATGTTGGAGGTAAAAATTTCCAAATAAAAGATGGCAAATAGCTCGCAGAACGCGAAACTATTAATTAGCTTCGCGCGGCAGAAGTTTAACTCCGCGTGAAGAGGTAAACGCGAAGCTAAAGCCATAGCTCCGCGTCCAGATTATTTAACTCTGCGTGAGCAGATTCTCAAAATCCTAAATTGATTGTAATTGAGATTTGGGCTTATCCAATACCCGAATTGAGTCCAATCAGAATCCAAAATCAAGAGATTTAAATTAAAATCAAATATTTGATTAGAATTCTTGATGAATACAAAAACCTTCTATTCCTATTCCTATAAAAATCTTCATTCCTATTCCTATGGAAACTCTCATAACCAATTAAAGTCTATAAATACCCTATTTGAGGAGACTTTAGGGATCCATCTTTGATCATCAGAACTTTAATCCTTTTGATCCTTTGGCAATTTAAGTTACACGTGAGAGTTTTGAATTCATTGGAGAGACCTAGGGCCGGCCATCATCTTCATCGAGTAGAAGATCTTTACATCGGATCGTCAACAGGAACTACTAGATAGATCCCATCGCCACATTAAAACCCACGTTTTATTGTAAAAAAGAGCGATAAATTATAAATCATCTCGTTTGTTTTTTCTATTGTTCCTCTTTCGTTGTAATCATTGTGTTCAATGGAAAGAAGCAAGAATTTTGCGGAGAACAATTCAATCAAATTCTAACTACCAACCTTCCTTTGGGAAAAATACCTTCTAGTTAAAAGAAGTCTTCAGAATGCCTCTTTATTAACTTTTAAAAACAAGACTTGAAACTTGTTTCAGTTCAGTCATCTAATGGAGTTTCTCTAAGCAGTTTTTGAAAAAGAACAAATATGTGCGTGCATATGTGCACGCAAATAACACCCACCTGAACTGGGCAAAATCCTAAGTCCTCAGCCAAGAGAGGAAAAGGGCAGCATCATTGTTCATCACTTGCCCAACTGGAAGCTTCAAAATCATAAATATGAATATCTATTTCATATACGCTTATGTTATATGATGCAGCCATTATGGTAGGAAGAAACAAATTAAGATGGACTGGTGCATCAGAAAACTATCCTATAATTAAGATTGTTGCAGTCACAAACTGTGCTTCCAGTTTAGCAAATAACATCTTTTGCATTTGAACCAACATATTTTATGAGAGACTAGCCAGCTCTATTACATTTCAAAAAGTATGGAAAACCTACATAGATTGGCATATAGTAAAACGCTCTCAGATGAGTCAATGTATATTCTAAACTTAATGTTGTTTTGCCCATAAGCTACATGAACCACAAACACAGGAGTGAGTAATAAATATGTTGTCATTATGCCTTCAAGATTTTCAATGTCTAAGTGTTCATGGTGGATTTGCACTCTTCTATAAATAGAGCATTTGAATCTATGCTGCAGCAATACTCATTTGCATGAGCACTACATTTACATAATTTATTCATATTCTTATGAAGAATATGATTACTTGATATACATGTGATATTGTTTTCTACAGCTTGAAGTTATTCCACAATATCTAAGATATTGTGCTCTTTCAATCATTCTATCCTTGCAAATTCGTTCCCCAAGTAGTCAACATTAACACCCACATACAATTTATAAGTTCATTATAGTTGTATCCACAATGCATAAATGCTCATGCATCATGTGTCCATGCACATGTTTACAGTTTTTGCTGTATCACTATTATATCCGTCCTAGCTTTTGAAAAATTTTCGTATTACCACGTCTATATTACATTACACCCATATTTTGTATTCATATTCATTTTAACAGCTTTGAACCAACGGTTACCATTTGATGATTGCGATAATTGACAAATCAAGGTCCCTAGAAGGATAATTTGGGCTAACCTATGAGTTGTCTAACCATCCAAGCTCAGAGTCATAAATTATGTTGCAGCAGATTATGTTCACCAGGTTTCTGCTATCTAAATTGACACTAAGCCAATAACCAGTCGATCTCCCACAGGTTAATTTAAGACTACAATATCAAGCATCAAAAACACACTAAATGGTACCACAAGTGACCAGCAGCAACAGGTATTACCTGGTCAGAAAATCTTTTCCGCAGTTGTTGAGCGAGAACAACAGCATCTATCTACAGAACAAATATCATCATCAGAACTCATAAAGCATTTCAATAGTACAAAACTGCATCCCTTATGATAGAAAGATAGTTTAGTTACTCGAAGTAGATAAAAACTTAAAGATTAATATATCTCAAATCAGAGCATTATACAAATAAGGAATCAATCTTGAGGAAGAAGCTCACTTGTTCCGTTTTATTAGCAGTCTTTTTAACAAATTCCAACTCCAATGTAAGCAACGCCAGGTCAAAATTCTCTGGCGGGATAAATCTGATATTGTGAATAGTAATGGAGAATAAGAAGATAGGAGTAAGGACAATAAACACATAAACAAACTCATCGAGAACTCGGATAGGTTTTGAAGTCAACCTGCTAACAGATATTTCATCACCCGAGGAAACTCTAGCATGACGACGCTGGATGGCATTTAGACCAATATAGCCATCTTGTTTCCCGCCAGCAGTGAGAATTTGTCAAGGCTCGCTCAAAGAAAAACATCGCTTGGCTAATAGATTCAGATAATGTATAAAATCAATCAAGTAAACCTAGCATAGCTCGAATTTGAATCCATTTTATTTATTCTAGTTTAAACTAGATGACTGCTTGCGTAACTTCATTTTTTCCTAATTCCATGGGAAATGCATAATAACTCAAAATTTCAAAAAAATGTACATTTTTAAACTTTCCTCTCAACAACACTTACTTGAACTGCATACTTTCGACAACTATTTCTTTCAGGATACCATAGGTAACAGGAAGTTTCATTTTTGATTCTTTAGTTATAACTTGGAACAATTATGTCTTTGACCTATTTAATAGAAAATTCAAAAAAGAACTCCATGATCAGATGACATATTCTCAGTCAAAAACCTATAATAATAAGAGATTCAAAAGGAACTGAACCAATATAGAGCTCAAACTTATTTCCAATAGCATTTGCTTCTAATTTCACAAACCAGTTTGTAGCACGCACGATAATAAACAAGTCCAGCTTTAATTCTTGCTAACTAGGGGAATTCGAACAAAACTCACTGATCCAGTCTCAAATTCTCAATCGAAAACCTAAATCAAGCGATTCAAAAGCAACCAATCCCAAATCAAGAACACGACTATAAGAAACTATACAAATCAACCGAATTCATCGTCATTAAGATCAGGGGAAAAGGATATCGTAGGGTAAGGACGAAGGCATCGCCGACGAGGGCGAGGACGGAGTCGGATCCAGGGGGAGCGAGCTTCTTGAAGTCGTTGAGGGAGACGAAGGCGCAGTTGGTGAGGGCGAGATCGTTGCCCGGCGCGTTCTCGACGATCATGGACGTGGTCCGCGACCTCCCCGCCATTGGAGGAAATCTGGGGAGAGGATGAAAATGACGATGAGGGATTTTTTTTTTTTTTTAAATTTTTTTCCTTTTCTTCTGTCGGGGCTTTTCTCTGATTAATATCAAAGAGAACTAAGATCGATCAATCGATCCGAGTTTTTATTTTGTTTAATTATAAATACAGCGTCGCTTTGCTTGGATTCGAAGAAATGTGAGTTTCTAGAGAGGCACAACATTTTCCCAGTCCACTCTTTCTGCTGAGCACACCTTCTCTTTTGAAAAGAGTTGGTTTTTCTTGTGAGCACACCAATAATTTTCAAAATACCTGTTCAGTTCTCTCTCATCTCCCACATTCCTAAACCGATCCTCTTCTTCCTCTCTCTCCCAAATCTCCAAAACCCATCTTCTTCTTCCTTTCTCTCTCTCTCAAGCTCTCTCTCCTACCACCTCTAGATTCTAGTTTGCTCGTCGTCGCTCTCTAAGCCATCGTCAGTCCTTTCATGTCCGCTGCCGCCGCTCTCCATTCCGGCAGCGCTCCATTTCTGGCCGCCGCCACAGCTCATCTCCCGCCTTCTGTCGGTCGTGAAAGAAAAATCTAGGTTTTTGAGAAAAAGGGAAAAAAAAAATAAAACCCTAATTTTTTGTATTCATTTTAGCATTTTGATTTCGAGATAAATATGAACATGAATGTTGACGAGGGTATATTTAGTTAAGGGACGAATAAATTGGACAAAAATTTATCGATTACTAATGGTTGGATTTTGTAATAGTAAAGTGCCAAATTTATAATGTGAATATTAATTGGTAGGTTTTTGTGTTTAGATTAAATTGGTAAGTTTTGATGTTCGAATAGGGAAAAAAAATGAAATCTAAATATTATATGTTTATGATATGATATTTAATGGATTTAGATCGGTCGACGTTTATGATATTATGATATTTAATCGGGAAAAAAAGTTATGATGTTCATCAGTTTCATCGGCCAATGTTTCCTTTGGACAAGCACTGTTTTCATCAAAGGAGAACAACTGTCAGTTTCATAAGCAATTAACTCGAATGCACATGGATTCCATTTTATCGAGTAATCACACTTCCTTTTCCGGCGCGCTACTTGTGCTATCACCTTCGGAACAGGATCTGCAAGTGAAGAACTTACTGGATTTGATATTTCATTCAACTTCTTCAACCTTCGAGCTCGTTCCTCGTTATCACATCTAAGGAAGTTAAAAATAAAAACCTCCACATTTTTTTGATAGTATAAACCTTCAACAGCTGACGCTTTAACTAGGAATATGTCAAACTTTCGCCAGTATTGGTCAATGCAATCCAATGAGATTGGTCGATTGTCTCTTTGATACATTGCAATTTCATGGGCGCACGGCAAGTTATGCGTTTGCCGAATTATGCAACCGCATTCAACTGGATCCACTCCGATACTAGCAGCTCTTCGTAATTGATTCAAAATCAAATTCAATGCATGTATAGATATCACGCTCCGGAGTTCTCTAAAATCTGCTAGCATAAAATTCCGATTAAACATTGTAAGGCTTTTTTTTTCTAAAGATGCCTTAATCTTAGTATGTTGCAGTTCAAGTAAAGAGTGAATGTTGCTCCAGGAGTTTTCGAAGATTCCTTGACTGGTTCGTAGTTACCGCTTCAATTTGGCATGAGCACTCTCTGCTCGATTAGTTATTACATTATCCATGTGGAGACACATGTTTGTCCAGTAAGCAACAAATTTATCTTTATATGGATCCAACCACGTCTTCGTTACATAATCGACTGCATCTGTGCATGCTCGGAATTCATTCATGAGTAAACTCTTATTTGAATCGTACTCCTCAAGAGTATCAGATAATATAATCAACTTCCACTTTGAAAAAATTTTCTCTGATTCAGTCTTCTAATCCAAAATTTTTTTGCAATGAGCCAAGACATTCCGATTGATATGCCATCTATATATTAAATGCTGATTTGTTGAAAATATGGATTGAACAGTAACTAGCGCTAGATCTCTATCCATTACTATCACACTTGGATAAATCTCATTGACAAATAATCCACGCAAACTTATCAAATGTCCATGCATAGTTAGTTTCCCACTCTCTTTCAAAAAAAGCAAAAGCAATACAGAATGACATATTAGTCAATATTACGCCAACTATCTCAAGTAATGGGTATTTGTACTTATTTGTTTTATAGGTACAATCTAGGATGATAACTCCTGAAAATGCACGTAGAAGCTCCACACCAACCGAATGAGCCTAAAAGAGGTCAGTTACTGTTTCGATTTGGTCATTGATGCGATGCCACTCGATATACTTGCACTCTGAAATTTTAAATAGTAAGTATTGAATTTGCGTTCTCCACCTTGTTCATTAATCCGAAGTTTGTGTTGTGCATTGTATATTGTCTTCATTGTTGACGCATTCTTTGGATCTTTAAGCATCAAAAATGTCAGAATATTTTTTGGTCGTACATGACATTTCAATATCTCCATTACAATAGAAGTCTCGTTTTGCAATAGTCTTCCTGCATACAAGTATCTTTCAATATATTCTGCTGCAGAATAATTATGCGTACCGCAGATAACTATAAGTTTCCACTCGGACCCCTCAACAGATATTTGTTGACCCTTTAGCTTAAAGGGGCATCCACATTTTTTGCTATTCCTGAATCGTTCATCATCCTTGAATTTTTTGAATCTTGGACTTCCACCTCTTTCACAACCAAACCAGATTCTTCCATTCTTATAATGGCCTCCACTATTAGATTTTGAAACAATTATAACCAATCCTAACGTCTTTCCTATATCACAAACCCAATTTGCAAGCTCGTCTCAATCTGCAAAAATCTACAATCACAATATTTTAGTTAGACATCTCCACCAAACATAATACGTTAAATATAAAAAATCGTCTATGTCATCATACCTCACTTGTTATGAATGTCGAACTATAATCAACAGCTAACTCACTCTGATCTCGGCTACAATGTATTGAAGCTTCATCCTATTACCCAAATACACATAATAGAATGAGAAGATGGAAAAAAACACAATCCGGGTTATTTTACTCAATTTATCATATCACTGGGATTAATATCCTGGATAGAGCACTCTATGTCCGGGATACCCGAACATAAGGACTCACATCGGGGATATTAATCCCGGACATAGTGTTAAACATCTAAATTTCCCACACCTGGATGGCTGCGAAATCAAAGTCGTTCTTCCAACCCATCTCTATGCTAATTAAATCTATTTTTTTAAAATTAAAAATATAGAAATTAAAAGAAGATGATGGATTCATATCTTCAAAAACCTTTGATCGTCGAATGAAATATTGCTAAGTTGCGCATCTCCATTTTTTTCCCGTAGACCCACAAAAGAAAAAAAAAATGCTCTTTTTTAGGGTTTCATGATGAAAAAACTTATCTAAGCCAAATATAGATTTTAATTTTTGTGATTATTTACTGAAAGGAGTAAGTATTAAAGAGGAATGAAGTTCGAGTTCTGGGATCGGAACTTTCCCTGGCTTTTCTCTGCCATTTGCACGAGAAAAGAAGCTGGCGCTAGGAGGGTGAAGGAGGGACAGTTTTGACCATAAATTTTAATGACAAAGTAGTAAATGAAGGGAAGGTTTTAAGTGGGCTCACTAGGAAAAAAAGGTGTGCCCATCTAGAAATTTCAGAAGAAATGGGCCGGCGAAAGTTGCTTTTAAGGATGTAGGATTTGGAGCCGAACCCGAACGCAAATTTTCACAAGCTCGTTTACGGAACCGCTTAATTTTTGGGAGTTTCTAAAGGGGCACAATATCTTTCCTAGTAAGACCAATTTTCCTAGTAAAATCACCCTCTCTTTTGAAAAGAGAGGGTTTTTCCTAGTGTGCACACCGAAAATATCCAAAATATCCTTCCTACATTCTCTCACCCATTTTCCCTAAAACCCAACTCCCTCATTACTCTAGAAATTCCTTTCCTCCTCTCTAGAGCTGGCCAACTCCCCTCAATCCACTGCAGATCTCCTTCCTCTCCTCCTCTCAAGTCAAATGGATTAGATTTGAAGCTTAAAAAAAAAATCTGCAGCTGTTCATGGGGAGGGAGAGAGGGAGGAGAAGCTGAGGTTGAAGGAGATGGCAACTTGGTCCAAAAAATTTGGGAGCAAACTTGTTATAAAAGCAAGCTTTTAAAGTAGGCTCATTAGGAAATATGGTGTGCCCCTTCAGAAACTCCCTTAATTTTAGCTGGTTTTTGAATCCTGACTAATTAGTAATTAATCTAATTCCATTTTTTCCCCTATTTTAAATCTCCATTTTTCTTTATTTTTTGTTATATCCCAAAATTCGAACTACTTGTATTGCTCTCTTGAGACTAATCGTGCCGAATAAGTCCACCGAAGTCAATTTTGGACACCAAAATAACATTGGGTGAATGTAACTTTATATCCAAAATCCAAATAAAATTTTGTCTTTGCGATTATTAGTTTTGTAATATTTAGGATTTTTGGAGATTTTTCTTACGAGGCCGAAAAATACTCCAAAAATTACTAATTTAATAATATTAAAATTATCCTTCTAATTACTTCGGAATTTCGGTTCATTTATTTCGGACATCGAAACAACAAACGAATAATTTTGTAGAGTTACTCTCGTCGAGCACTACGTCCTGCATAAATTTGGAAGTATTTGAAAAATATTTACCTGAACCGTAAATAATAAAATATTAATTAAATTAGAAATTACTTTGTACACACCCTATTTCTAAAACAAATTTCTAAGAGCACACCCTAAAAAGAGCGTCAGTTTGAGCTGTCAAATGGGGAATGGAGGTGCAAGTTTGGGGTTAAATTATAAAATTATCCTTGAATTATTTTCCTTCTCTTATCACTTTTTTCTTCTTGTCTTCTTCTTCTATCTTTCAGCCAAACCAACCAGCAGAGAGAAAAAAAAAGAGAGAGAGAAAAAAGAAAGAAAAGAAAAAATCAAACCGAACCGAGGATTCAAACTAAATATTCGAGATCAAGCCGAGGCAAGTAACACTACTATTTTTCGTTCGTTTCTTTATTTAATTTAAATTTGTGTACATAAATTATTTTGTAACAATGCCTGGTTCCGTTTCTTTATTTAATTTAAATTTGTGTACATAAATTATCTTGTAAAAATACTTTATTCTTATTTTTGACTATTAACTGATATTGAGAACTGAACTATATTAGTGGGTCAAATTTAACATATATAGATATTGTGATATTTACTTATTTTTAATTTTTTGTAAAAAAATTACGTACTTCAAAAAAAAATTTATTTGTGCCATGCAAAATATGGTTTGCATGCAAATAATAATTCTGCATGCAAACTTGGGCCTTCACTGTATACAAGAAAAAGAACAAAAAAAAAACAGAAAAAAAAAATTCATGAGCCAAACTGTTTGGGCCAAAATTTATATATATATGTATATATATATATATAGAGAGAGAGAGAGAGAGAGAGAGAGAGAATAGCAGACTGGGCCGGCCAGTCCAGTCCAGAAGAAAAAAAAAGAAAAAGAAAAGAAAAAAAATGGAGAACTAGGCCTGGCCCAGTCCAGAAGAAATTATATATATATATATATATATATATATATATATATATATATATATATATATATATATATATATATATATATATATATATATATATATATATATATATATATATATATATATATATATATAGTGTGCTTGGATTTAACTTGGAATAGAAAAAAAAACAAAATATAATAACACTGGGCCGGCCAGCCCAGCCCAGTAAAAGAAAAAAAAAAAAAAACGAAGTAACAGTGGGTTTGGACTGGGCTTGGGTCTGGACCTGACAGAAAAGAAAAAAAATAAAAATAAGTGGGAATTTAGTGGGATTGTGCTTGGGCTTAGGTTGGATTTAATTGGAAATAATTGATGGATTGGAAATAAAATAAAAATAATAACAATAATAGTAATAAAATAAATAAATAATTGATGGATTGGGTTTGGATTTTAATTAGAAATTAATCAAAGAAAAATATATAAAAATATATGATTTGAGCCTAGAATGGAATAAGTCCATAAGTTTGAATTTATAAATAATGCAGTATTATTACATGATGCACTTGGTTCCCAAATTGGGTCATTGATTGACATTGAGAATTAAACCAGATTATTAAAATAAGTTTGATGATATGCATTGTGGTACAATTGTGCATTAATATCTATCATGCTACATGTCATGTGTTTTGATATTACAAGTCATGTGTTTTGATATTACAAGTCATGTGTTTTAATATTACAGATCATGTATTATGCTACTACATGTCATGTACAGTCACGAAAATGCAAGCATGTTATCATGAATTTAAAAACAATTAAAGAATGGTTATAAAAATTTTCATGCACATAATGAACAAGAGGATGAGAGAAACTACATGATGGATAAGAACTGTATTGTATAAGGATTTTGTTGGCCAACTTCTTGATTGAGGTGCTGAGAACTTTTACTGTAGCAACACTAAATGGTACTGGGCCACCGTCTGATACATGAGTCACTATAACGGTGATGTCCGTTACTATTTCACATTACGGGGTTTGACTTGAACACCGAGCGGTGTATCATGATTCAACACCATGAGTTTGAGGCCGGGTCCCGGATATGCACGGGCACTTGTACAATACGGAAACTGCGCCCTATCATATTCATTATTTAGTTTCAAATGCTAACAAAGATTTGACTTAGACTTGACATCTTTACAAGATATTCATCTTTACATGATATTTATATGTTATTTGCAAATGATATATATAATCTTGCTGTTATATTTTTAATTATTCACTTGACTGTTCAACACTATCACGATTTAATTGTATTTTATCTGTTTATTAAGGGATATTCCCAATAAAAGCATTTTATTTATTTGCATACTTTTATTTTTAGTACTGTAATAGTACACATATATTTTCCTTGTGTTACTTGCTGAGTTTAATCCCCTGGGCTTCGAATCTAGGTTTAGAGGACCAAGAAGGAGAACCAGCCCCGACTAAGGATCCGTACTTCATCGATCAGACCGAGCAATATTAAGTAGTGAAGTACTTTCCAAAAAATCTTGTATATATTGTTCGTATTTCCTTTGTCTGGACACTACTTTTCTCCTTTGCTTATTTCGTGTTTATATTTAAAGCAGTGTGTCATTTTATGTAATGAACTTTTTATTTAAATGAAATCTTTTCAGTTTCAGACATGCTATTTATTCATCTGATTGTGACAGTAGTTACGGTTATTTCAAGATCTTGTGACTGTTGGGTTGTCTAGTGCAATTAATAAGTAACGTCCTCCGTTTTGGGAAGCAGCTGAAAAACGGGGGCGTTACATTTTTGTCCCCTTTTTTGTTAATAACCTAGTCCAAATTTTAGTTATGCATATAATGGAAAAAGATATTAAACTAAAATACAATTTATATCTTTAAAATTATATGATTTGAATGTTTCAAATACAGAGAGATTTGAATGTTTCACATATGAAGACATTTATAAACACATCCATAATGCGTAAAGGAGTACATTATCGAACTAATACTGTTGGAAATATTTAATATTGACAAAGTATTATTCTATCTCAATTTGCATTTTCTACATTATATTAATTCATGCTTTCCACGTTTTGCAAAGAAGATGTAAATAATTTGTGTATGTGTATTTAGTAATTACACTCGTCATAATTTATAACTTGTTCAGCTGACAAATACGAACATGCTAAAAAGTAGCAGATAACATCAATTGCACGAACCATACCATGTTAAAATAATAATGAAAAAAAATATCGAGTATTAGATCAAGAACTAAATTTTGAAGTAAATGGGAAAAGCCCTATGCACTTCTAATGTTTATGTTTATAGACGACTCCATAGTATCTCAGGCTCTCAAAGGATATGGATCTTTTTAAGATTTTAATTTGTTATCTGGTTAACTACAATAGATGAAACTACAATAAAAATAATAATAATAATAATAAACTCCATAAAAATTGGAAGAGTATTAAGATTTTAGACTAAACCTATGGAGCTTAATAAAATCATACTTTTATCCGCTGAATGTTTTACAGTGACATTAAAAGTTGAAATTGATAGGTCGTTTTCTAGGTATAAAAAACAAAAACAAAAAAAACAAAAGGAGTAATACAATTAATTGTAAATTCTTTTTTAATATGATTAAATTAATTTATGACGAAATAATAATAATCATTTTCAGACGTCACCAATTAACTTTACCATGGACACATCAAGTTTTAGCCATGTTTAGATTTTTATTTTTTAATTTTTTTTGAAGTACCAATAGAGGACGTTCGTACAAAATAAGATAGCCAATTTTAATCATTTTCTCCCGTGCTGTTAGTACTTAGTATATACTTATTGAGACAGGAGGCGTGGCATCCTAACCAACGCAAGCCTCTAACCTTTATTAAATATGCTATAGATTGGAGCCCTTTCACTTTTGAATGAATCTAGAACTTAAATTTCCTAATAATTTCGAAATTTAAGTACAGTGGAATGAATTTTAATATAATATCTGAGCAACATGTAGACACAAAAAAAGAAAAAAAAAAGAAAGAGAAAAAAGAAAAGGAAAAAAAATAGGAAAGGAAAAAAAAAAGAGCCCCTACAGGGTAGGCACCTGCATGTGCGGGTCTGCTTCCCCTGTGCGTGCCCAGGGGCACCCTGCGCACAGTATTGGGCGCACACCTGAACGTGGTGTTTTCCGTTTTACGTGAATTTCGCTACGATATCAAGAGATAAAAAACAAAAGGAGAAGCGGAAGCGAAGAAAGAGCGTTAAAAAAAAAATTAACTGAGTTCCCAACGAAAACGAATAGGGAGACTTTTCTCCCCTTCTCCTCCGGCCAGAGTTTGGTGCCGAAAAATCAATTGACGCGACGCTCGGATCGTCAATGGAGTGCAAAAATAAGGCTCCACCGCTGCCAGAACCCATAGAAATTAAAAGGGGAATTGAAATCAATCGTTCCCTACTCTTATCATCTCGATTTTTCTGTAATTTTCTTTTTATTATTGTAATTCAAAAGTAAATTAACAATGAAAAGAATCACTCTCAATTTCGGGCGTATAAGAATTGACAATCACAGTATGAGTCTCTCTTCACTGAAAAGAAAATGACAACGTAATTCGATCGTCAAGTTCCTCTGGTTTAAAACCTAGGACAGAAAAAAAGTGAGGCGTCATCGCCCACTAAGACTGACAATGCATTATCGCCTATCAAAAAAGAAAAAATATGAGGCGTCATCGCCCATAACAAATGATAGTACGTCATCGTCTATCAATAAAAATAAGGCATTATTGCCTCTAAACAAAAATAAAGCGTCATCGTCTATCTTTTGGAGAAAATGCAAGACTATTGAGCATTCCTCAATATTGCAAAAGAAGCGTTAATCGATAAATTATAGTCAGAAACACTATGTATAGAGAACTCCCAGCCCCTGCGCTCTCCCGAAGGAGCGTGCGGAGAAGGCAGAGCATTCGCTAGCAGGCACACAAGGAAAAAAAAAAAAACCACAGCAAGCGTGAGCTGTGAGCTTGCCAAAAACAAAAGGGCACAGCAGACGTGAGCTGCGCGCCTGCGCACAGAGAAAAAAAAACCGGAGCAACAGGAGCGCAGCGCGCGTTTGCACAAAGGAAAAAAAACAGACTGCAGCCCGCGCGCAAGGGGCCCACCCGTGGGTGCAGGGAGCTGCTCCGCACGGCAAGAAAGAAGAAAAATTTGACTGCAGCCCGCATGCATAAGGAGCCCACCCGCCGGCAAAAAAAATGGGGTATTCAAAGATCTGTCCCTTAAATCTTTATAAATTATAATTTA
The DNA here is from genome assembly GCA_036321105.1 of Dracaena cambodiana. Lineage (NCBI taxonomy): Eukaryota > Viridiplantae > Streptophyta > Magnoliopsida > Asparagales > Asparagaceae > Dracaena > Dracaena cambodiana. The sequence goes on from JAYEPQ010000008.1 coordinate 48,937,699, forward strand.
GTCCTCTAAAGCTTTATATTTAGGATTTAGTCCTTAAAATCCTTTAAATTACTACAATTTAGTCCTCAGTTTATATTTTGACCCGATTTTTCCATTTTACTCCTGATTTCTTTCACTTAATTTCCCTTCCCTCTTCTCATGTATTCTTACTTCTTATTAGGTTCTCGCTTATTCTTCACTTCTCTCTCTATTTATTTATTGGGTTCTCCCTTTCTATATTGAAACCAAATATATTTTTCTTCACTAAATGTATTAAACCTTTAAGTCCAATATAAATTCATTTATTGAGTTCTCCCTCTCTATATTGGATAAATTCATTTCTAGATTTAATACATTTAGTAGAGAATAATACATTTGTCTCAATATAGAGAGGAAGAACCCAATAAATTAATAGAGAGATAAGAGAAGAAGAAAGGAGGAACCAAATAAGAACTAAGAAGAGAAGGGGAAGAGGGAAGGGGAATTAAGTAAAGGAAATAAAGGGTAAAATGGAAAAATCGGGCCAGAATATAAACTGGGGGACTAAATTGTATTAATTTAAAGAATTTGGGGGAATAAATCCTAAATATGAAGATTTGGAGAACTAAATTATAATTTATAAATATTTAAGGAACAGATCTGTGAATACCCCAAAAAAATTGCAATCTGCACGCGCAGGGGGTCCACCCGCCCGCGTAGGGATGCACCCTTGCGCAGGAGGCCACCCGGACGCAAAGGTTGTACCTGCACGCAAGTTCCCTCACTGGGGCAGCAAAGAAAAAAAGGGTTAATTACAGTTAGACCCCCTGTAGTGTTTGGGGTGTGTAACTTAACACCCCTGAAGTTTGAAACTCTCAAAAAAATCCCTGAACTTTTAACACTGTCAGTGAGAGTTTGTTATTGTCACTCTCCTTTAACACTAAAGTGCACTTATGGCCCTGAATTTCCTATTCTACCCTCACAACTCCCTGCACACTCCCTCTCTCTTTCTCTCCTTCCTCTCTCTCTCTCTCTATCCCTCTCTCTGTCACTCCCTCTCTATTCCTCTCTCTCAGTCACTCTCTCTCTATCCCTCTCTCTATTCCCCTCTTCCCCTCTTCTCCTTCAACCTAATAACACAGTTTTCTTTAAGGTTCGAGTATGGAACCTTATTTTTTAGGGGTTTTTTTTTATTTGATTTTTTTTTACTTATATTGCTCTTTGATGGTACAATATATTTGTTCTCTAATTTTCATTAATATTCTCAACTACATCCACTGTACCCCTTTGATACTCTATCGTGCCACTATTAACAAATTTACCCCCATGGTGAACATGTAGGTCAAATACAGTACTTGTCATAACTCTACTGCACATAACATAACAATTAAACATTAAAATAAATAGACAATTAAAATATAAAATAACAATTATAAATTAATTAATCAAATTAAGACTAAGTTTCAACACAAATACAAAATTTTGTTCAGATTTTTCTATGCAAAAAATGTTATTTGCTGCATTATTTAAACAAAAACCAAAGATTCTACATGTGAGAGTCAACCAAAAAATTCGCATTCCAACCCAACTTGTGGGACCTTGACGTTTATCAGCACGTTTAAAATTCCTACATGTGCCCACCACGACAGTAAACACGTCAGGACAAAATTTTTTTTCGACAATAATCTATAAAGGTCACTGTGTCTATATAAATGTTTACCGGTACCTAAATTTTTGCTTCGTTGGTACTTCGAAACCCACCGCGTGATGCCCTAGAGTCACCCTTTGGCCTTCGTTGCCCTTCGCCGTCCTTTGCCGCCCTTCGCTGCCCTTCGCTGCCTCTCTGCTGACGAGAGAGAGGGGGGGGGGGGGGAGGGAGGCGGGTGAGAGAGAGAGCGTTGCCGGCGAGAGAGCGAGAGGGGGAGGGAGGCGGGTGAGAGAGAGAGCGTTGCCGGCGAGAGAGCGAGAGGGGGAGGGAGGCGGGTGAGAGAGAGAGGGGGAGGGAGGCGGGTGAGAGAGAGAGGGGGAGGGAGGCTGGCGAGAGAGAGGGGATGGAGGTGGGTGAGAGAGAGAGAGAAAAGGAGCTGCCGGCGAGAGAGGGGGGGAGGGAGGCGGGTGAGAGAGAGAGAGAGAGTGTTGCTAATGGAGCCCATTGCCGCAGCAGGTTTCGGTACACCGAAACGGGTCCAAAACCGGCCCAAACCTGTTATGATATAATATATATATGGGGTGTGGTGCTAGGGTTTTGATCGAGCCGAAAAAGGAGCCGAAAAAAGAGCGAAGGGATTTTCTTCTTCATGTGCGGCTGCTACTATTGATTATTTGTGGCTAAAAGGAAAAATTAATAGTGGGTTGCTGTTAATAAATATTTTGGCCGGAGCAACAATAATCAAGGAAGTAAAATAAGTGGAGGGCTGTGTGTGTTCGGCTCGGCAGAACAGGAAAACAAAAGGCGGCTTCCTTTGGCGATTCTTTTGGATTTTCGGCGATAGAAGCAAAGAGGTAAATCACTGCAATAAGAGGTTAGGGTTTGATCTTAAAATCTTATGTGATTTCTTTGTGATTTCTCTTATGGTTGAGAACTAGAAAGTTGTAATCCTCTTTTGATATAGTGGAAGTTTTTCGATCGTGTCCCCGTGGACGTTGGCATATTGCCGAACCACGTTAAATCTGCGTGTTCTCTGTCTCTGCTATTTTTTTCTCTTCGGTTAACATTTGATTCCGCTGGTTGTTGCATTAGTATTATTCCGCTATTTTTTGCTAACAATTGGTATCAGAGCTCTGGTTCGGGTCAGATTTCACTCAGATCGGTGTTGATTTTGAGTGGGAGTTATGGCGGAAGATAGGAAGGGAAAGATTGAAAAATTTGATGGGACAGATTTCCAATGGTGAAAATTGCAGATGGAAGATTATTTATATCAAAAAAATTTACATCAACTACTGTTTGGAGAAAAGCCAGAAAAGATGACAGATGGGGAGTGGGAATTGTTGGACAGGGGGGATTTGGCGCAGATTCGATTGTGCCTGACAAAGCAGGTTGTGTTCAACGTCTCCAAGGAGAAGACCACTTCAGGTTTGATATCAGCGTTGGCTAAATTTTATGAGAAGCCGTCTGCTTCAAATAGACTGTTTCTAATGAAAAAGTTGTTCAACTTGAGAATGCCTTCTGATAGTTCAGTTGTTAATCATTTGAACGAATTTAACACATTATGGGTACAACTTGAATCCTTAAATTTTGTCTTTACTGATGACATTAAAACTTTGATATTTATGTGTTCGTTACCGGATAGTTGGAGTAATATTGTTATGGCCATCAGCAATTCTTCCAACACTGCTCTTAAATTTGATAATATTGTGAGTACAATCATGAATGATGAATTGATGAAAAAGAGTATGGATGAGAGCACAGTTTCTACAAGTACTGCTCTGTCGGTTGATAATGACAGAAGAAAGGAAAGGAGTAGAAGTTTTAGCAGGGAGTCGAAGCAAAGAGGGAGATCAAAATCTAAAGGGAAATTCAAGAAAAAGTTAGTGTGTTGGAAATGTAAGACAGATGGTCATATGAAGAAGGATTGTCCAAATAAAGATAAGGAAGGAGCGAATGTGGTGAATCCAAGTGAAGAGTATGATGACTTGTGTTTGTCTGCTCATACAGAATCGAGATCAGATCTGTGGTTTGTGGATTCAGGGGCTTCGTTCCATTGCACTGCTCGCAGAGAATGGTTTAAGAATTATGTCCAAGGTGATTTTGGGCATGTGACTATTGGTAATGGGCGGGAATGCAAGATTGTCGGTAAGAAAACAATTCAGCTAAAGTTGCACAATAGTGGAAAGTTGCTTTTATAAGAGGTCAGGCTCATACCAGATTTGAAGAAGAATTTGATATCTGTTAGCAAGCTGGATGGCGAAGGTTATCAAATCTCATTTGAGAAGAAACAGTGGAAGATCAGTAAAGGAGCAATGATAGTGGTCAAGGATGAGAGAGTGGGAACTCTATATTTACTCTCAAGCTCGGTGGATCACGTTGTTTCTTTGGCCACCGTGAAGAATGAGAAGGCTACCTTATAGCATCAGAGGTTCGGTCACTTGAGCGGAAGCGGCATGAGGGTATTGCAATCCAGAGGTATGTTGACAGATATGAAAAATGCTAACTTTAATTTCTGTGAGAACTGTGTGTTTGGAAAGTATAAAAGAGTTAGTTTTATGAAGGATGGCAAGGAAAAGAAAACCGAGAGATTGGAGTTGGTGCATACAAATTTATGGGGGCCTTCTTCGGCGAAGTCTCTTGGAGGTAATTCTTATTTTGTCACTTTCATAGATGATGCAAGCAGAAAAACATGGGTGTTCGCACTTAAGCAGAAATCTGATGTCTTCAAGATTTTCAAGGTATGGAAAGCTCTTGTTGAGAATGAAACAGGTTTGAAGGTGAAATGTCTGTTGTCAGACAATGGTGGGGAATTTTGCAATAGAGAGTTCGATGACTATTGCTCTACCCACGGGATCAGGAGAGTAAAGACTGTACCGAGGACACCGCCGCAGAATGGCGTGGCTGAGAGGATGAATAGAACCATTTTGGAGCGAGCTCGGAGTATGAGACTACATGCAGGTTTGCCTTTACAACTTTGGGGAGCCGCTGTAGATGCGGCATTCTATCTGATCAACAGGAGTCCAACTAGTGCTTTAGATGGAGGAATTCCAGAGGAGGTGTGGTCTGCTAAGACTGTAAATTATTCATTCTTAAAAGTATTCGGTTGTATAGCATATGCACATGTGGATCATGAGATGAGAAAGAAACTTGATTCTAAATCTCAGAAGTGTGCATTCATTGGATACGGTGGCGACGAATATGGTTATCGCTTATGGGATTATGAGCATAACAAGGTAATTCGTAGCAGAGATGTAGTATTTAATGAGGGCTGTATGTATAAAGATCGAATGGAAAGTAAGAGTGACAATGTAGTGGAGAAAGAGCACTTGGAGCTGGATCAGCCACAGGATGGGATGGATCCCATGGATAAAAGAAAGGAAGAAATACTTACATCTGAAGGGGAAGAAATGACTACACCTGAGAATACACAAGTTTCAGATGAGACCGAACAGGAAAGAGAGCTATTGACTGAAGTAGATGGTTCCAGTACTTTGAGGAAGAGCACGAGGATAAGGAAGCCAACCCAAAAACTTTGTCTTCCATTATATCATGTTTTGTATACTGATGTAGGTAAACCAGAGAGTTACCAAGAGGCTGTGCAGGATAAATTTCGTCTTAAGTGGGAACAAGCCATGCGTGATGAGATGCCTTCTTTGGAGGAGAATCACACATGGGAATTAGTGAAGCGACCGGAAAAGATGAAAGTATTGCATAACAAGTGGGTATACATGGTAAAACATGAGGCAGGAGGGACACAAAGGTTCAAGGCTAGACTTGTGGTGAAAGGACACGGTCAGAAAAAAAGGTATTGACTTCAATGAAATATTTGCACATGTTGTCAAGATGACTTCTATCAGAGCAATACTAAGTATTGTGGCTGTGAAAGGATTGTATTTAGTGTAGCTCGATGCGAAGACTGCTTTCCTTCATGGTGATTTGGAGGAGAAAATATACATGGAACAGCCGGAGGGATATGAAGTTAAATGAAAAGAGAATTGGGTCTGTCGACTAAAAAGGAGCTTGTATGGGTTGAAACAGGCGCCGAGGCAATGGTACTTGAAGTTCGACAAGTTTATGTTGGATTCGGGTTTTGCCAGATGCAATTCAGATCATTGTGTATATTTACAAAAGTTTAAGGATGGTAATTTTATTATACTTTCTTTGTATATAGATGATATACTTGTGGCAGGTACATGCATGAAGAAAATCAATGATTTGAAAAAGAAGTTGGCAGGGAGATTCTCTATGAAGGACATGGGTGAGGCTAAACAACTTCTTGGAATGCAAATTACCCGAGATAAGAAAAATAAGAAATTGTGGTTATCTCAGGAGGGGTACATCAAGAAGTTGTTGGGGAGATTCAACATGGAGAATGCAAAACCGGTAACTACAGTTCTTGGCGGTCAGTTCAAACTGTCAAAAGAGTAAGGTGCTAAGACAGATGAGGAGACGAGACACATGGAGAATGTGCCTTATTCATCGGCCGTTGGGAGTCTCATGTATGCAATGGTGAGTACAAGACCAGATATTGCACATGCAGTAGGAGTAGTGAGTAGATTCATGAAGAACCCTGGAAAGGAACATTGGCAAGCAGTGAAGTGGATTTTCAGGTATTTGAAAGGTACTTCAAATTATTGTTTGTGTTTTGGGGGTGATAACATTGATGTGCAAGGTTTTGTGGATTCGGACCATGCGGGTGATGGAGACAATGACAGGAGCACCACTGGTTGCGTCTTTACTGTAGGAGGGACAGTGGTAAGCTGGGTTTCAAGATTACAATCAATTGTTGTTTTATATTCGACAAAAGCTGAGTATGTTGCAGCTACAGAAGCAAGTAAGGAATTTATTTGGTTCCAGCGATTGATGAGTGAGTTGGGTTTTGATGGAGTGGATTGCAGGTTATTCAGTGACAGTCATAGTGCAATTCATCTTTCTAAGAACTCAGCGTATCATTCACGGACTAAACATATTCACTTGAGATATCACTTCATTAGATCCTTATTAGAGGATGGCCAATTGAAGTTGGAGAAGATTGAGGGCAGTAAGAATCCTGCAGATATGTTGACAAAGCCGGTTGATGGGAAAAATTTGAGCTATTGCTCAATTTTGGTGTATTTGTATTGAATGCTGAAATTGAGACTTTGAACGATCGAGGTAAAAACTTTGGACACTGGGATTATCATGTATAGAGATTATATTTTTGCAATAGGTCTCCAAGTGGGAGATTGTTGCTAATGGAGCCCATTGCCGCAGCAGGTTTCGGTACACCGAAACGGGTCCAAAACCAGCCCAAACCCGTTATGATATAATATATATATATGGGGTGTGGTGCTAGGGTTTTGATCGAGCCGAAAAAGGAGCCGAAAAAAGAGCGAAGGGATTTTATTCTTCATGTGCGGCTGCTACTATTGATTATTTGTGGCTAAAAGGAAAAATTAATAGTGGGTTGCTGTTAATAAATATTTTGGCCGGAGCAACAATAATCAAGGAGGTAAAATAATTGGAGGGCTGTGTGTGTTCGGCTCGGCAGAACAGGAAAACAAAAGGCGGCTTCCTTTGGCGATTCTTTTGGATTTTCGGCGGTAGAAGCAAAGAGGTAAATCACTACAACAAGAGGTTATGTTTTGATCTCAAAATCTTGTGTGATTTCTTTGTGATTTCTCTTATGGTTGAGAACTAGAAAGTTGTAATCCTCTTTTGATATAGTGGAAGTTTTTCGATCGTGTCCCCGTGGAAGTAGGCATATTGCCGAACCACGTTAAATCTGCGTGTTCTCTGTCTCTGCTATTTTTTTTCTCTTCGGTTAACTATTTGATTCCGCTGGTTGTTGCATTAGTATTATTCCGCTATTTTTTGCTAACAGAGAGAGGGGGAGCTGTCGGCGAGAGAGAGAGGGGAGGAGGGAGGCGGGTGAGAGAGAGAGAGGGGGGAGGGAGGCGGGTGAGAGAGAGAGGGCAACTGTCCGCGAGAGAGGGGGGAGGGAGACGGGTGAGAGAGAGAGAGCTCTGATTTTGGATCGCTCCTATGACCTAATTTTGGTTCTGATCTTACCTGGAGACATTTTTGACTTTTTATAACACGTACATATTACATGCCCTAATTCACCTTCAGTTAACGCAGTTAGGATGTCCAAGGAATTTTTTGAGAGTTTAAAAATTTCACACCCCTAATACTAGAAAGAGGCTAACTGTAATTAACCAAAAAAAAAAAAAATTGCAGCTATTCACCAGCTCGTAGGGGCCCATCCGCGCGCAGTTGCCCAACTCGGGGAAAAAAAAAAAAAAGAGGGCGATGACGTGGCCGGACGAGGAGGAGGAAAGAGCTGGCGATCTTCACTGGGTCCCATCGTGGTCAGCATCGGCAAGAAAGCTGCGATCGCCGGCGCCGCCATCACCGCTGCCCTCGTGGTGGTCCGCCGGTGCTCATCCTCTCCGCCGTCGGCCTCGCCTTCGCCTTCCCCTTCCGCGTCTTCTTGGCCGGCATCGCCTGCACCGACAAGATCATGAGGTCGCTCCTCTCTCCCCTGCCGCTGGGTCCACAAGCAGCGGCAACGCACGAGGATATCGACGAAGGAGACGGCGAGTTCATTGAGGCGGACGACGGTGGAGACGCGTCCAATCTGAGCTCATGCTATGAATCCGCAGTTGAGGACTTGCTTTCCGATGCGGAGGACAAAGGGGCGAAGGCGACGGTATCCTACACTGAGGAGAAAATATGGGAACAGATTTCTGCCATTAGGACCGTACTGGGTTATAAGGCTGCGTTGTGCTCATCCCACATAGACGAGCTTAGGGCCCTCTACGTGTTTACTGGTGTAGAGCCACCTCTGTCGTTAAAGAATTCTTCAGAACTCACAGAGGTCAATGAAAAGCTGCAGTGCTTGAAGTCTTTAGTCGGAATCAAATGAAGATGTACACGGCCATTCATACTTTAGATGCTTTGTTCGAGATAAGTTTTCATTTACTTGCGCATCTTTCTCTTCTTTTGGCTTTGAAATAAGAAAGAACATTGTCTTAAATCAGAGAATCATTGATACTCTGATGGTTTCTTCGTGAACTTGGGAGCAAGCAAGAGCTCGGAATGTAAAGCAATATTGCTATCTCGTGTGCCTTGTACAACATGTACAGGACTTTCAGAATGATGGAAACCCTGCTAAGCTTGTTGCCAGGACAGAAAAAAAAAGAAAGAAAAAAACTGCAGCGCGCGCCTGCAAGAAGTTCTACTTTCGAGTTCTCTTCAAGGGTATGGCCTAGTAGTTCAGTTGCCAGTTCAACTTCTTCATCCACTTCCATGGCAATTGCTACAAGCATTGATGCCTATCGTCATCAGGATGGTTCCAACAGAGCAACCATGCATCAGAAAAGAGATTTCTGCAAATCTTTACCAAGTCGCCTTGTTGCTAAAGCATCTGTGGTTACTCGTGTATTATCTGAGTCATCAAACAAGGATCATGTTAGAAACTCCATCACTAGCAATATAGGAGCAAAAAGCTTCAAACCATCAGGCCTCCGGATGCCAAGTCCCAAGATTGGGTATTTTGGCACGAAGAAAACTCTTGTCGGCAATTCCAACAATCAGATTGGCCCGCAGAACAGTTCGCCGAAGGACAATGGTTGACCTAGCAATGATGTTGAGGATAACAAACCAAGGACTAGTAAGATTCCCTCTATAAGACCTGCACAACATGCATCCTTGAACTCTCAATTATTACAGGCTCAATCAACACCTTTTATCTCCACATGGCATGTGCCCAGCATCGCCTCTGTCAATGCATCAACAGTCTAAATCTGCTCAAGTACACAAAGATGTATATCTTCTGACCGCTGAAAGCAGCCATGGTATGGTTGATAAAGGAGCTGGGAAGGTGGCTGATGGGGTTCCTATGCAGCCTACGGCAACCTCGCTTTCTTGAAATGGATCTCCCTTTGTTAGTGAAGATTCAAAGGGTACTTACAGAGAAACACAGGCAACTTATCAGTTTCATGAAGAGGTCAAATATGCACAATTCAAAGGGTCTATTTTCTGATGCGTGTAACTCAGCGCGACATGATTCGGACGGAGGCATATTTAACTATATTGGATAAGTAATATTTATCCAATTATCAAGAGAAAAAAAAATATATTATGGTCAAAACATCAAACTCAAATATTATATACAAATTCAAATACATCCAAAAAGAGAAGGGTGTTTTATTCTGAAACAGTTATCTTCGATATCATATGTTCAGAATACACATCAATTGAAAATATATCCAATCAAGTTTTCTCCGGTGAGGATTCAAAGCTCATAGTGCATGATGATACTCTCACTGTTCGTGCAAAATAAATTGGGTCAAACTCAAATTTAAACTGAACCCAACAATGGACTCAAGATCATCAAACAACACTTATAAATTGTGAAGCCGATAGGCTTAAGCAATCAGATGTGAAGCTCAGTCTGATGTGAATCAGATCATGCATAAGACTCAACCCAATTTTGATCAAATCAAATGAAAGGCTAAGCCCATAGAAACCGAAGGGCTCAGTACATGATTCTTATATGCTGCAATCCGAGGAATTTTGCACGGCCCATCCAGAGAGTAGGGCCGATATTTCATGAAGGCTCTTGCTTTCGCATAACCCACTCAAGAGATAGGGCCTGTGTCCGTATTTCAAGATGGCTCATATTTGTTACAAAACCAACATGCGGATCAAAGTTACAGTTTTTTATCAGACTCAACTTCAAAATACAATCCTAAAGAAGCTCTCATGTATAAGGAAAGTGAATAAAATCCTCCAAAGCAATACTGGATTCGGCTCTATTATATGAGGCTATATTCATTATCCAAGTAGCAGTCAATATGGCGAATTACAACAATATCTGGATGGTTTAAAAAAATGGACAACTCTTCTTCCAGTGTCTGAAGATACTTCAGCCGGATACGGGCTAAGCAAATCACCAAAGAATTGATTCTTTCTTCTACATTAAGAATTGATTCATTATTCAATTAGGGGTTGTGAATGAGATCTATGAAGTTCCCAAGGTTTCTCTATTTCCTCATATCATTCGTGAGGCTTACAACATGACAATCAACTAAGCCAACGGAGCTCTATTCTGAGATAAATATCAATCTTGACAAGAGATCTCTCATAAGTTCAGATAAATTAAAAGCTAGTTAGACTTCATAATTTTACGGTTGAAAATATTCCTACTCAACTGAGCAAGATGCGTATTTTGGCATCCATCCGAAGATGAAGATATACAACTCAAGCGATCCAAGTTTACAAAAGAGCCCTTCAGGCTCAATACAGAGTTTAAAATGACACTCGCATATTTCAGCTTCCGTGCGAGCCTTCTCATGACATTCGCATGTCTCAGATGACATTCGAGATTTGTTATGACACTCGCATATCTCACTTCACAAGAGGCTCAAGTTGGTATTCATGTGTTCAAATCATCACATAGTTTCATCTTCAGGGTTGCATCTATTTTGTACCCAAGGCTAAAAACACAAGCCTTATCTTCAAGGTCGTGTAGTCTATAAGACACAAGTGAGAGAAATTTCCTCTCAGATTTCCTCTATAAAGCTCTCTCAGAATTGAAGTCATGTGATGACAACTTAAGGTTTGAGACCACTGAAAAGCTAAAGTTTCATGTGAGCCTCACGACCATTGTATCTGCTTCACTGGAGATGATGCTCGCATACTTTTAAAGTCCATTGTGAAATGCAATGACATTCATGATGAAACTGCCGATGTTTCAATTGTCTGGAGTGGTGATACAACGTTCTCATATTGCCTCCAACTCAGAAAATTGAGGGTCAAATAGCTTGAGATTTAAATCACTCTAACCTTAGTCTCGACCAACTCAAGAAAGACAAATTCAGATATTATTATTTGATATTCTAATATCAAACAACTATCAAGCAGATGGACATCCATGTCTTGCAGCATACTAATATGCATGCAAACATCTTCATATCAGTAGCAGTTATCCTACCACTGCTTGCTATGATTAACAAACACATCATGTCTGCTCGCTGGGTCAATCCAACCCATTTCTCATCGGAAGGGTTTGATCATATGCGACTCCATCCAATGATGCTGAAGATGAAAATCAAAAAACCCTTCAATTCTATCACTACGGACTAAAGTTATTCTGAATGATGAAAATGGGGTACATCTTCATCTAAAGGTCAAGATTAAATTTTGTCAAAGAGCATCAAAACATGCTCCGTTCCTTCGTGTTCAAAGGAAAAAAATCAGATTACCATCACAAAACCAACAGGAGGTTGCGATATGTCACGACACTTGATACTCCAGTTATAAAGGATGGAATATATCAAAATGCAGAAAACTTTGATGCGGACTCAGACATCAGTCTAGGGTACTATCCAACGGGCTGATTACAAACATGATGCCCGTCAGCTTGACTCTAGACGAAAATGATGAGCTAACTCTTCCTCAAGATGAAGCGTTAGTTAAATATCTTGATGCCCAATGGAGCATATATTTTGAACAACACAAACCGCCTACCAGAAACAATGTGGTTCAAGCGAATATGGGTGATGAAACCAATCCCAACCCATAAGATCCTCGAGTTGTTTTGCATCGGTTAAATATTAAGTCAAATGTAAAATCAGTAAAGCAGCATCAATGAAGATTCCGTCTAAAACTAATGGAGTCGATCAAGGATGAAGTTAAGGAGTTTATACAATTAAGCTTTATTCGGGAAGAACAATATCCTGATTGTGTAGAAAATATTGTTCTTGGTCCCAAAAAGAATGGAAAGATCTGAATTTGTATTAACTTTCCAGATCTGAATGCAGCATGTCCTAAAGACGGATTTTCATTTCAAATGACGGATGTCATGATCAACAATACCTGCAAATTCAAAAGAATACCTTTCATGGACGGATGCTCTAAGTACAATCAAATCTAGATATATCCTAAATATAAGAAGTACAAGATGTGCTCAAAGAAGCTCATGAAAGGGTCTGCAGAGCTCATCAACCAGGACCTAAATTAGGAGACTGAATAAATTGAATGAGTTTCTACTGGCCAATGGTGGTGGCAGACGCCATGGCATATGCAAAAGAAGTGTCATACTTGCCAGGTGCATGCAAACTACATACATTAGGCTGCATAGCACCTACATCCAATTGTGATTAGTTGGCCATTCGAGACATGGAGAATGAATATTATTGGCCCTATCACTCCACTATCTTCTTGTGGGCATTGGTTCATATTAGATGTAACCAATTACTTCTCAAAATGAGCTGAAGTTATCCCTTTAAGAGAAATAAAAATAAATAATATGGTCAACTTTATCAAACACCATGTCATCTATCCCTTTGGTGTTTCTAGACGGATCATCAGCGGCAACAACCCTCAATACACTAGCAAGGCCTACATCAAATTCTGTAATAAATTCAGAATACAGAATGTGTTCTCATCCCCATATAACCCAGCCACTAATGGTCAAGTAGAAGTATTTAACAAAATCATTGTAAAATTTTTGCAGAAATTTGTCATTACAAGTTAGTGTAACTGGGATGAGAAATTGAGAACTTGTCTATAGGTTTATTACACAACGGTAAGGACACCGACAAAAGTCACACCATTCTCTTTGGTGTATGATTGTGAGGCCGTGCTACCTCTGAAAGTTCAAATTCCTTCCTTTCGGGTGGTATTGGCTACAAGAATGACCACCGAAGAAAAAACATGGCTGACGACTTCGGGAATTAGAAGCGTTGGATGAAAAGCGCTTAAGAGTTAAACAACAAATAAGAGCTCTATCAAGTACGAATATCCCAAGCACGAATATCCTAAGGAGAAATTCTAGTCAAAATGGGAGGATCTGTTTGTAGTAAAAACGGTCTACTCAAATGGAACATACCGATTAATCAATCAACATGGTGACCGAATGATGATGCCAATCAATGAAAAATTCTTGAAGAAATATTATTTTTAAGGTAATGAAGTCATCTGACCTCTTCTTCAACACATCAAATGAAGAAATATTGGCTTGTTGCTAAAGTGTAGCCTCACACCCCAACTAAGGTGTCAGACGAAGCAATCCCATATCTCTATGACTAAGGATAGAGGAAATATTTGATATGTAAATCCAAACAAAATCCTTGCTAACCCTATCATGCTGGGGTAGAGGCATCGGCTACCTAACACCATCAAGATAATGGGAAGAGAACCAATTTCTTGCTAATCCATCATACTGGGGGTAAAAACATAAACTGTCCTAAACTGCTAAAGCAAAGGGAAAATGAAAAGTTTAGCATATAAACCCAAACGAAATTATCAACAACTTACCATGCTGAGGGGAATAGCATGGTTAGCCCAACTCAAACGGTAGTTGGTAAAGGTAAAATCAAATCCGATAATAGCTGGAGATTTGCTAAAAATTCCATATCAAATCTGTCACAACTGTAGCCTTATTTGATTATAAGGATACATTACTGTCCAAACATGCTAAAGTAAAAGAAACAGGAAAAGTTTGATATATAAGCCTAAACAAAATTCTCGACAACTTATCATGCTAAGGGGAATAGCATAGCTAGCCCAACTTAAACAGTAGTTGGTAAATACTAATCAAATCCGTTGATAACTAGGGGTTTGCTAAAAACCATAATCAGATCGATCTTCTGTCACGTTAAGATTTCATCTCTGACAGCAAGATTTTTCTCATTGCTTTTCTCCAACAAAGCTGGGGTCTCTCCAAAATATCTGTCACATTAAAATCATATCACTGACACCAGAGTAAAAGTCAAATCATTTTTCTCTGTGAGATCAAATCCAATCAAATCTCCTGTCATGTTAAACTTTTATCTCTAACAGAAAAGACAAACTCACAATTCATCAAATCCAACATTACAACCTCTGATGAACTTGTTTCTTTGACATCGTTAAGTTAAAAATTATCTTTGACGAACATCATCTCTCTCTCAAGTTAACAGTTATCTCTGATAGTCAGATTCCAAGACTGAACACATTAACAATTACCTCTGTTTAGTCAGCTCATTTATATTATGATCAGATCCTCTAAATAGATGAGCTTTGGGGCATGTTTAATAAAACCTCTATCCTCACTTAAATCCCATTATACTAGATGTCACTGAACGAGTAGATTAAACAAGTTAAACCCTACCTCTGTTTAATCGGTTTATTACTATCAAGTCCCGAACCTCTGAATAGAATGAATCATAAGACATATTTAATGACACTTCTATTTTTTTCCAATATGTCATACTAGATGTCACTGAATGATTAAGATCCGATGAACACGTTAACATCATACCTCTACTTGTCATTTAAGGATGAGAATGGACTCGGGCCAGTCCAAGGCCTAATCGAGCTGGCCCAAAAAAGCTGGACTTTAAACTGTTCATTTTAGTTTTGGACCATATTGAATTGAACCTATTTGAACTAAACTTTTTTGGATTTGGAGATGTCCAAGCCCACCCAAACCCGTCTCCCAAACTCGCTGCCCGAAGCGAAGCCCAACTCATTTCTCCCGAGAGTTCGAGATCCAGCCGCCTCTCTCCCTCGGAGTCCCTCCCACCCTCAATAATCGATCGCTGCGTAACTCAAAACCCTAGATCTCTTCCAAGTTCCAAGCCGGCCTCTCTCCCTCGGAGTCCCTCCCTTTCTCCCTCAATCGACCGCTGCGTAACTCAAAACCCTAGATCTCTTCCAAAAGCCCCAGCCGACTGTACCTCTGCTTGATTTGCAGTGAAATCGACTGCTCCGATCACTTTTAAGCCCACATCCAGTCCAATCACGGCCACGAGATCGGTCTCGACGTGGAAAGATCTGAGCTTTACTAATTTCGCTGTGATCAGGTCTACGACCTCGATTTCGATAGGGTTGTGGAGATCAAGTGGCGGCAGTGCCGAAAGAGGCTAGATATTGACGGCAGAAGGAAGAGGGAGCTCGATCAGTTCTGGGGTTTGAGAGGGCTGAACAATTTGGGGAGCACTTGCTACATGAACTCGGTGCTGCAGGCTTTGGTTCACACCCTGCTACTTAAAAATTACTTCTTGGGCCACAGGGAGTGTTCGCAGCAGAAATTCGTTGCTTTCCTTCCATTGAATTCAACTTAGATTACAATGAAAGTGAAAAAGAAAAAAAAAAAGAACAAACGAGAGAATTTATATTTATCGCTCTCTTTTACAATGATAACGTGGGATCTATGTGGCGATGGGATCTAACTAGTAGTTTCTTTGGACGATCTGACGACGATGGTCTTCTTGCTCTTGATGAAGAAGATGCCAGCCGACTTTGGATGATCTTCTCTGGTCTTGATTCATTCAAGGCTCTCACTCGAACTTCACAAAAACTTTCAAAAGATCCCCTAAGGCTTCCTCAAGAGGGTATTTATAGCCTTAGGATAATATGAGAGTTTCTATCTAAATAGAATTTGTATTCATCAAGGATTCCAATCAAATATCTTAGTTTTGATTTAAATTTCTTGATTTAGAGTTCTGATCGAACTTAATTTGGGTATTTGGATAAGCCCAAATCATAATCTCAATCAATTTAAAATTCTGATTTATCTGCTCACGCGGAGTTAATCTCACCAAAACACGGAGCTAAGGAACCAGAACGCAGAGCTATTGATTAGCTCCGCGTTTTTCTTAAATACGAGGCTAAAAATAGCTAAACGCGGAGCTATAGAGTTAGCTCCGCGTTCTGTTATGGAAAATCCTTTTTACATAGAAATTTTCACTGCCAACAAAACCCCCTCCAAAGTTTTCAAAATGGTTTAGAATTTAGCAAATTTTGAAATACTTTGGACTTTCAAACTGAAAATGCAGAGTTAAAATACCAAGTTATCTTCGCGTTTCCCATCACTACGCGAAGCTAATAGCTTCGCGTTTCAGAGAGCAACTGCTCGGTAATTGCTCCGATTCTCGGGCGGGTTTTTTCATTTAAATAGAGTTCTAACTCTTCTTCTTCCTCACTCTTTCAAGAACTCCAGAGCTCAGGCAATCCAGACGACCGGTGACCCGATCAACTTTCGACTGATTTCCTTCAATTTCACCAAAATTCCTCGAAGATCAATGGCACCCAAGACTCGCGCTTCTTCTCGCGCATCCTCGCCGTCGGCAGCCGGTGCAAGCAGCGGTGGCAGCAGCCACGGAAGTGGCCGCAGCAGCGAGCCAGTCCACGTCACGCCTATCGGCGGTAAGAACCTCTGGATTTGGACATTTTATGATGATTTCAGGGTGATTTGGCTCGGTTTTGACCGGCCAATCACCTTTCTAACCGGTGAAATCGCCGTACTCTGGCCGAATAGCTTGGAAAAGAAGGAGAAGACCTCTGGTCTTCCTCCACGCGAAGCTATCGCGTTATCTTCGTGTTTCTAAACGCGAAGTTATTTTTGCTAAATGTCACATTTTTACGCGTGAAGTTATCATCCTCGCGTTTTGTCAAAATGCGAGGCTATTTCCTTAACTTCGTGCGGAGTTATATTTAACTCCGCGTCTCCATACTTAGAAAATTTTCTGATCTTGTAATAACTTTTCTAACTCTTGATTCTTCTTTTGCAGTTGACTACTCAGCTGATCCACTCTCCAAAGGGCATCACTTTGGCTTTGCTGGGAGTACGGATCTGACGGCCCAATCCCGTTTCACCACTGTTCTTGTTGCATACAAGCCGGGCCTAAGGGAGCGCAGGGAGAAATTAATCAGGTACCACCCTGCTACTGCACGGAAGATTATCACTGATGCAGTTTTCGAGGCCACCATCCGAGAAGTGTTGAAGAAACCTGCTTTTCTCTTTGGAGATGCAATGGAGCATTCAGACCAGATTCTCTTTGAAGAGAAGTGCATGTGGCTCTACCAATCTGGCGACCTGCTGATATTTCTACCCAGTATGGAGCGTAGCTATCCCCTGGTCTATCTTCAAAGGCTAGCCAAGCACCAATCTTCATCAACAAAAGTAACTCTAAGGAAGCCAGAAGCATATCATAGTTGCAAGTTTCAAGCCCGGCTCCAAAAAGTAAACTTTTGAAGGAGTTACAAGAACTCTGCGGCAGCTCATTAAGTTTTCTTAAGGATCATTTCTGTTAGATGACTATCTCTGTTGCTTTCCAAAGCGATAGAAATGAAGTATAAGGGCTTGTAGCATGTCGAATTCAACTTGTGCATCTTCATTAGGATTCTTGTAGCAGTATCTTCATATGATCCACTAAGAAATTTAAACAGATCATAGTTGACATTTGCAGAGGAGATCTTTTGCATGTGAACCAGGAAATTGAGCTGGAAAAGCACGTCGTATGGCACAGTATAATCAACAGGATAGTTTTAAAAAAAGGAGCCGTTCTTTTGAAGAATCTCATCAGCGGTTGATCCAGCAATTCACATTAAATGGCGATGAATTGCGCCGGCAAGCTCAACACTTGGTGGAGGAGACTTGTCGTCGAGTTATTAATGAGTCGATGAATAGGTTGAAGCTTTTGGGAGAGCTATAACTCGCTCTACTTTTGTAACTCTTTGCTTTATGAATAAAGACAAATCTTTTTCTTTTGTCTGTTGGTTACAAAATTTGCTTGCACAACAAATAACTTGTCATCAAAATAGTTCATTGTTTTTGGTAAAAACAATCCAAGGCTCATCTGCATAACTTAGATTGTTAATACCGACCGGGTTACAATTATTAACCTCGGTAAAACTCTCAGAGCTAAATGGTATTTTGGTGAAAGCGTTTAACTACTTACACCAGGATGATCGGGTCAGGATCATTAACTTAGACAGAGGCGCATTGCACATATCTTAAATTTTGACGGAGAAGGTTCAAGTCTCTCTCGCGTAACTTGAACTGCACACGCCAAGATGATCGGGTCAGGATCATTAACTTAGACAGAGGCCTTAATTGCACATGTCTTAAATTTTGACGGAGACTGTTCAAGACTCTCTCGCGTAACTTGAACTGCGATGGAAATAATCCAAATGATACTGTCAGAGGTAAAAACTTAACATGACAGGTTTTGTGGGATTTTTAGCAAACCCCCAGTTATCAACGGATTTGATTAGCCTTTACCAATCGCCGTTTGCGTTGGGCTAGCCATGTTATTCCCCTCAGTATGGTGAATTGTCGAGGAATTGATTTCCTCTCCCATTTTTCTTTAACACCATTGGATAGTTAATTTCATACTTTTACCCCCAGTATGATAGGGTTGGCGAGAAACTTGATCTCCTCTTCCCGCTGCTTTAATAGCATTGGGCAAAAATTTTATTTATAGCACTCAATTAGCCATTCCAATAGCTATTGAGAATAGCAGAAGTATGATGTTTATTATCGTCAATATTTTTGGCACCCCCAGCCAAATCCGGCTGTAACCAATGAGGACGATTCAATCGCAACTGTGGTTCGGAGCATACCCAAGAGGCTAGCTTGCAAGTGCGGGCTGCCCGTGCTTGGTGTCGATATTGGCTTTCTTATTGGTACAGAGATCGCTCTGGCAGGGAACTCATTGGTTTCTACTACTAAAGTTGCTATATTTGCAGAAACTTTCTTCTGTTCCTCTTTAAGTGTGAGAATCCCAGCTTCTATCAATGCCTGAATTCAGTTCTTAACAGGATAGCAATCCTTAGTTGGGTGCCCGACGTTCTGATGGTACAGACAGTAGTTAGGATTGTTGGTTTTACCAGCATCTTTCGGTTTTTGATTCTCCGGAAGCTTCAACATGCCCTTTCTAAGGAGGAGATGGAATAGAGTACATGTCTACTCCTTCTTTAATGTATAAGTTCTATCTTGTCAGGACCTATTCTGACCTGAACCTCTCGGATTCTGAAGTTTTGGCTTCGGATCTGCAACTGTCGTCATCACAGCCTTCCCTTTATTTTTAGGATTATGTGGATATGGCCTATTATTTATAGAGTTTCTCGTGCTACGAGATTCCTCAATCTGGCGAATTATATCTTTCGCCTGCTCTCCCTACTTTAACAGGTCTTTTCAAGTTTTGGACGCTACAGCTCCCATTCTTATCAGCACGCCGGTCCTGAAATTATACTTGCAGGTTTCTACCAGGGTTTCCTGGGTCATACCGTGTTGACAATACACGGATTTTTCCTGAAGCGTTCAATAAAACTTTTGACCGTTTCTTCTTCCCCTTGTTTCGTCGCAAGGAGGGAATGAACCTATATTTCGATATCATCCTCAAAGAAACATGCCAAGAACTGTTTCTCGATATCATACCAAGTGTTTATGGTTCCCGGGGGTAGCTGCATAAACCATGTAAAGGCAGGCCCTCGCAGGGTGCTCGCAAATATTTTGGTCATTACGGGATCATTTCCTATCAGATGACCTGTTTGCGATAAGAAGTAATAGATATGCTGACTGAGAGATCCTTTCCCATCATATGGCTCCAACTTGAGCGGTTTATACTTTTCGAGATACGGTGCCAAATCCCATTCAGGCGGGTATGGTTTTGAAACCCCCGATTCTTTCAATTCTTTCTTGTGCATTAGGGCATCCAGTTGGCTTTGCAATTTCTTGATCTTTTCTCCATGAGGACCATGGAAAGAGTATTTATCATCATCCTCATATATCGAATAAGCCTTTTGTTCTTTAGTTTCTTCATTTGTATTAGGTGGCGGTTCCGAAGAAGTTTTAGCCTTATCATCGGCTATCTTCTGGGTATTTTCGACCACTTTTAGAAGCATTAGTTTGAGGTCATTAATGGCCTTTTGCTGACCTCGAATCATCTGTTCTTGGGTTTCTATCTTTTGGTCAATATCATCTGACCTGTCTACCACGTGCGAGTGTGATTTAAGTGATCGGGAGGATGCACAAGATTGTATGGAAGTTATGGCTGAATTGTCGCTGTCATTATCATAAGAATCTTTTGCAAGTTTCTTGTATTATCGAGGAGCGACAGCGCCTGATTTGAGCCGGGTGAAATGATGAGCTTCTTCATCGTCTGCATCTAACTCATATTCTTTCTCCATAATCTTTTTGCCTTTGCCGACCATATTTGAGGTCACTGCGTTTAATTCTTTTTCTTTAATTTTGTATCTCAGATCATTCTTTCTCCTCTTTGGAGTACCTTGACGAGACTCAGTTATTATGTTAAATATAGACACTCTCTTCTTAGTACAACAACAATTATCCAATACAGCAGATATGGCTGCTATGAGCTGCTCACAATGACATGTTGAGTGTGCCTGAGCTTGAGTCATATTTCTCATTTTTGTCAAGTAATTTCTGAGATTGGTGACCTTGGATGACGAAGAATCGTGGGGGCCACCTGGTTGTTGAGAGGGTCCAGGGGCCCACTGAACCTTCTTGGATTCATTAGAGTCAAGTCCTGATCCAATAGTGTGATTATCAAACCTGATTTTATATTCAGGTTGATTTACGCGGAGCTGAGAACTAGCTTCGCGTTCTGGCACGTGGAGTTGAGAATTAGCTTCGCGTTTTGATACGCAGGGCTAAATAATAGCTTCACGTTTTTGCACGCTAGCCTCGCATTTCACGCTGGCTTGGCGTCTCTGCAGAAGTTTATCTTCTGGGATATTAGCCTCGCGTGGAGAAAAATTCTTGCATGCTGGCTTACTTTTGCGATTTACGCAAGTGATAATTTTGCGTTTAGCGCGATTTTTGCGATTAACGCAAATTTGCCACTCATCTTTGTTCGCAGCAAAATTTTGTTGCTTTCCTTCCATTGAATACAACTTAGATTACAATGAAAGTGAACAAGATAAAATAGAACAAACGAGAGGATTTTATATGTCAATCTCTCTCTTTCACAATGATTTGTGTGGGATCTGTGGCGATGGGATCTATAGTAGTTCCTTTGGACGATCGAACGTCGAGCTCTTCTCTTTCGAAGGTAGCGGCCGAGTGTAGATGATCTTCTCTGGTCTTTCACGAACTCAAGGTTCTATACTTAACTTGAATTCTCCAAAAGGAAAAGATCTTAATTGCCAAAAAGAAGACCCCTAGGGTTTCACCAGGAAGGTATTTATATCCCCAGGTCAATGCAAGAGTTTCTATCTAAATAGAACTCGCATTCATCAAGGATTCCAATCAAAAATCTTAGTT
This sequence comes from Dracaena cambodiana, assembly GCA_036321105.1. Taxonomy (NCBI): domain Eukaryota; kingdom Viridiplantae; phylum Streptophyta; class Magnoliopsida; order Asparagales; family Asparagaceae; genus Dracaena; species Dracaena cambodiana. Next base: position 48,959,349 of record JAYEPQ010000008.1, read on the forward strand.
TTGATTTAAATCTCTTGATTTGGAATTCTGATTGGATTCAATTCAGGTATTTGGATAAGCCCAAATCATAATCTTAATCAATTTGAGATTCTGGTTATCTGCCCACGCGGAGCTAATCGCATCAAAACGCGGCGCTAAATAACCAGAATGCGGAGCTAACGCGAAACTATTGATAGTCTTGCGTTTTACTCATCGCGAGGCTAAAACTAGCCAGACGCGGAGCTACAGAGTTAGCTCCGCGTTCTGTTGTGGAAAATCCTTTTAACTTAGAAATTTTCACTGCCAACAGAACCCCCTCCAAAGTTTTCAAAATGACTTAGAACTTAGCAAATTTTGAAATACTTTGGATCTTCAAATTGAAACGCAGAGTTAGAATACCAAGTCTCCTTCGCATTTTGTTCACTTGCGGAGTTTAATAGCTTCGCTTTTCAGTGAGTAATTGCTCATTAATTACTCCGAACTTCTGTGCCGAATACCAAGCGGCGGATCATCTGTTTAAATAGAGTCTTTGACTCATCTTCTTCTTCATTTCATCTGAAGAATTCAATAGCTCAGAGCTCAGGCGACTCAGGCGAATCAATTTGAAGGGATGATCTTCGACCGAGCTTCCTTCTACTTTCCAAAGATTTTCATCATTACGATGTTATCTAAGAAAAGTACGGCGTTGCGCACCTCCTTACCATCGACAGCTGGCGTTAGCGGCGGCGGCAGCGGCCGAGGCAGTGGCCACAATGGCGAGCCAATTCTTGCTGCACCAATTGGAGATAGAAATTCCCAACTTTTAGACTCCTTAGATTAATTTTGGAGTGTTTTGGCTTGGTTTTAACCGACCAACCAATTTTGAACCGGCGAGATCGCCGTTTTCCGGCCGTAAGGCTTGGGAAGAAAGGAGAAGACAGAGAGAAATTCTGATCTTCTTCTACGCGAAGTTATCGCGTCATCCTCACGTTTAAAACACGGGACTATTAGCAGTCGCGTTTTAACGCGAGGCTATTTTGATTAGCAGCCGCGTATCAAAGCGAGGCTATTTTGACTAGCAGTCGCGCTTCAACGCGAGGCTATTTTGACTAGTAGTCGCATTTCAACGCGAGGCTATTTTGAATAGCAGTCGCGTTTTAACGCGAGGCTATTTTGATTAGCAGTCGCGTTTTAACGCGCAGAGTTTACCCTTAGCTCCGCATTTTTATACTTAGAAAATTTTCTATTTTATAGAAACTTTTCTAACTTTGATTTTCCCTTTTGCAGTGAAGTGCTTGGACCAGATCCTTTTTGAAGAGGAGTGCATGTGGTTTTACTAGTCTTCGTCAGCAAAAGTAACTCTAAGGAAGCCAGAAGCATATGCTTTACAATATAGTTGTAGGTTTCAAACTCTGGCTCCAAAAGATAAACTTTTGAAGGAGTTACAAGAACTCTGCGGCAGCTCATTAAGTTTTCTTGAGGACCATTTCTGTTAGATGACAATCTTTGTTGATTTCCAAAGCGATAGAGATGATCATCTATGTCGAATCTAACTTGTGCATCTTCATTAGGATTCTTGCAGCAGTATCTTCAGATAATCCACTAAGGACTTTAAACAGATCATAGCTGACATTTGCAGAGGAGATCTCTTATATGTGAACCCTGGAATTGAACTTCAACACCCCGCGTAGGAATCTCGCCGTTAGGTTATTGATGTGTCGATGAATTTGTAGAAGCTTTTGGGAAAGCTATAACTCCCTCTTCTTCTGTAATCTTTTGCTTCATGAATAAAGATAATTCCTTTTCTCTTTATCTGTTGGCTTCAAGAATTTTGCTTGCTCAACAAATAGACGACTCATAGTTTTGGTAAAACAATCTAAGGCTCATTTGCATAACTTAGATTTGTTAGTACTTGAAATGATCAGATAAGGATTATTTAACTTAGACAGAGGCGCTTATTTGCACATGCCTTAGTTTGATGGAGGCAATTCAAGGCTTAGATGCGTAACTTGAATTGTCCATGCCAAGATACTCAAGTGATGATTATCAGATTTTGGCAGAGACGCCAAATTGAGCTTGCCAAGTCCAAGCTTCATAGAAACGCGTAGCTAAAATATCAGGCTAGCTTCGCGTTTTGCATATTTGCGCAGAGCTAATAGCTTCTTATTTCTGATGACCACGCGAAGCTAAATAGCTTCGCGTTTTTTGGGATAACTGATCAACCAGTCGCTTCGATTTTTGCGCCGAATATCAAGAGGCGGTTTACTTCATTTAAATGGAGCCTATTTTCCTTTCTTCACTCCTCTGAAGAATTTTCAAGAACTCCGGCGACTAGAGCTCAAGCTATTCAGGAGACCAAGCGACCCGATCAATTTCTCCAAGTTTTTCGTCGATTTCTCTTCGAAATTTCGAGATCAATGGCACCCAAGACTCGCGCTTCTTCACGCGCAGCCTTGCCATCGGCGACCGGCGCAAGCAGCGACGGCAGCGGCCGTGGCAGCGGCGAGGTAGTCCATGCTTCACCCATCGGAGGTAAGGACCTCACTTTTGGGGCTTTTTAGAACATTTAGAGAGTGATTTGGCTCGGTTTTAACCGGCCAATCTTCTCTTTTATCGGTGAGATCGCCGTTACTCCGGCCGAACTGGTCTGGAGAAGAAGAAAAGCGTCTGGTTTTCTTCTTACGCGAAGCTATCGCGTCATCCTCGCGTTTTGAAGCGCGGGGCTATTTGATTAGCAGTCGTGTTGAAATGCGAGGCTATTTTGAGTCGCAGTCGTGTTGAAACGCGAGACTATTTTGAGTAGCAGTCGCGTTGAAACGCGAGGCTATTTTGAGTAGCAGTCGCGTTGAAACGCGAGGCTATTTTGATTTCTGCGCGGTCTAATTTTTAGCCTCGCGCGGAGTTACTTTTAACTTCGCGCGGTCTAATTTTTAGCTTCGCATTTCTATACTTAGAAAATTTTCTGTTTTATAGAAACTTTTCTAACTTTGATTTTTCCTTTTGCAGTAGGGTATTCGGTGGAAGCTCTTCCACATAAGCACTACGTTGGTTTTGCTGGGGGGTCGGATCCATCAGCTCAATTTTGCTTCACCACTATCCTGGCCGCGTACAAACCAAATTCGATAGAGCGCAGGGAGAAGTTGATCAAATATCATCCCACTACTGCACGGGAGACTATAACTGATGCGGCCTTTGAAGCCATGAACAGAGAAGCGCTAGAGAAGCCCGCATTTCTCTTCGGAGATATAATGGAGTAATCAGACCAGATCCTCTTTGAAGAGAAGAGCAAGTGGCTCTATAATTCTGGCGAAACTTTAATGTTTCTGCCTAGAATGGAGCGTGGCTATCCCCTGATTTATCTTTAGAGGCTGGCGATGCATCGTGAATTAGAGTGGGGGTTAACTCAAGAACAGGACGGCGTCCCAACGGGTAAATTGGGCGCTCATGGGGCTTATCAAGATGGCCCCACCAGATGCATTACTGGTTTGCTTCCAGGCAGATTTAGCAAGGAGCACCCAGTAGGAGAGGTTCCGATCCGCGCACGAACTTTCCTGAGTGAATTCCTGGCGAAAGAAGGCCAATACCCGGCTAGTGACTTCAGGATGCCTGGCTGGGTTTACTCATCTGGCAACATGTAGTGGGCCCGCCTTGTTCAATATATGTTGGACTCCCATGAACCTATTCTGAAGGAGATTGGTTTATTCAAGACCATCAGAAATGTTCAATTTGGGTTCCCTCAGAGTGCTTATCATTTCTTCTGCTTTCTGGAGATGTACAACCCTGAGACCTGCACTCTTTTTACGCCAGTGGGTGAGCTAGGGTTCGCTCTCCACGAGATGTTCGAGATATCTAGGCTTTCCATGGGCGAAGTCCCCTATGAAGAGTATATCCCCACTACCGAAGAGTTGAACATGCTGATGGCGAAGGACGAGCGAATTTATGCTACATACTGGGAGATGATGTGCCACTACCGCATCTGCGCTGACCTAGCAGGTGTGCGTAATCAGGGTATCGGCAACAAGAAATGGGCCGAGTACCTTTTCGCTAATTTGAACTCTAAGGATAGTTCAACAACTATCCATGGCCATGCTCCTGTCTACGTCACGGAGATCGATCACCGCATCGCCAAGACCCGCCTAATGTATTATACTACTGAATCCAACGAAGGTGGATTCTGTCCTGGCACCTCCTTTAAGAGTTACCACTATCAGGCTCAGTCCCCAGTATCCAATAGAGGTCTTATTGCTGGGTTCTTGATGCTGTGGTTGAAAAGATGTGTTGTGCCGTCATTGCCAAAAGAGGCAATTGCAATGACTGTGGTATACCCAGCAATTCTCCTTGCATATGGCCGTCCTTTCGGACTTCTTCCCACCATGGTGTGCAATCTACAGCATGGATTGCAACACTCTATAATGACTTCATCACTGCTGACAAGGGCAAGTGGAAAGGAAAAGGCAAGTCAAAAGAAATTGCCCAGGTGAAGACTCCGAACCCTAGGGTGGAGATGCCTTACACCTATCTGATGGCGTGGCTCATCATGCACTGCTCGTCTCTGATAAGTGTTGCTTCACACCGTTCTGGTGATAAGTCCTACTTTGTGGAGTTTTATGAGCGCTCTTCATGGAAGCATCACTATATGTCTCAAATCCGGAAGACTCTCCGGCATCACCAAAATTATGAGATCTTCCGGTGCTTTCCCGATTTCCCTGGTGGTGGATATGTGAAGTTGAAGGATATTGCAGGAGCAGATAACTTCACTGCCTTATCTTCGGGAGCATTCTGGTGGCTCCTTAACATCCGACCCGGGCACCTGGTGTATCGTCAAGATGGTAAATGTCTTATTGAACCTTACACTCCGAGCCGCTTCGCTCGCCAGTTCGGATATTCCCAGTTTTATGTGGGTAATCCGAACAAGAATTTTGCCTATAAGGGGAATCTGTACGAGGGTGCTCTCGGCTGGTTTCATTTTACAGCTGGTGGGACCGGCGCTGAATTCATCCTGCCATAGAAGTCGCCAGAACTGGCATGACTCTTAGCTTTTGCACATGGTACAGCGTTGCAAACACTGACGTGCCCCACTTCTCCATCAACCGAAGTTGTTGCAAGGAGATTGAGGCTTTCTACATTAGCCGCCAAGGTGCTACAAGAATGAGAGTAAAAGGAATGGACGAATTTCTTGGCGCAGCGGCCGAACCCTCAGACGTCAACGAGTCTGATGATGACAATGATAATAATGATGATGACAATACTGATGTTGGATGTGCTCCCCAACCTGTCGTCATTCGCCCCTGGAGCCCGACCCTCAAACGCCGTGGTGCCCCAAAGAAAGGGCCTGCCAAAAAGAAGAAGAAGTTGGCTCCGGGAATTCTAGTAGCCCCCCAAGAAACGGCTGTCAAGTTCGCTTCGGATCTGCTCGCTTCAACTCTACCTCCAGCGCCGGCAGGGGAGAGTGGACCTGCTGGAGCTCCAAGTGCTTCTGAGGTTCCGGCTCTTCTGACGGTAGAACCTGTTGAACACCCTGCGGCGCAACCACTGGGTAGTGAGACAGGTACGCTTCTGGAAACAACGGCAGCTCCCCCTTCAAGTCCGACAACTGGACTTGTATCTCCTGGTATAGTTCTCTCAACTTTTATATTTTGTCTTCTATTTATTTTTCTGTATTTGTATGCAACTATCTTTGTCTTGCTTTTTTGAGGTACAGGTGGCCACCCCCTCTCGCCGATGCATTCGACTACCAAGGGAGAGTCTGAGGAGAGAGTGGACTATTCGGGCACCACTGGCTCAGCGGGTGGATTAGGTAGTTCTGCAAATGATCTTGACGCAGACTACTTCACGACAACTCCTCCCTCTGTTTCTTCTTCAGTTCCCCCAATTGATGATCTTGGGAGCGACGACAGGACAGAGTTAATTGTCGCAGCTGCGGCCAGAGAAGCTACCCCGTCTCCAAGTTTGCCGTCTCCAACACCAAATGTCTACTCCGAAGAGACTTTTCCAATAGTTGTCAGTGTGCCTTCTGCTCCTCAGCCAGCAATACTAACGCCTTCTACCATAATGGTTGTTGAGACACCTGCAACTCCACCAGCTCCAAGCCTTCCAGCAGGGGATGAGAAAAATTTGAAGTTCTCATTTGAAGCTACTTCTGCCACCGGAGGAGCTTCTGGTGGAAACACTCATTCATCTTCTCCTGTTGGTGGCGCTGCCCGGGTGATTTGTACTAGCGATGCTCCTCCTCGGGTTCCTAGTTCCGCCAAATCTGCGTTGGCCTTACTGGCCCCGCATATCATGAGCCTGGTACAGGGACGGGCTTCTTCTTCTTCAATTCCAACGGATACCGCTCCTCCCTCAGCGACATCTTCTTTAGCGCTGCCTGCTTTAAATGTAGACACTGTGGATCCTTTTGAGGAACTCTTCAACCACAGCGTTAATGATTTTATGCGGTTGCTAAGAAGATGCAACGGGATGATTTCCGGCGGAATAGATTTCTTTAGTCTCGGCCGTCCGATGTTATCTAGCTATTTGGATAATATTGAAAGAATCGGGGGACAGGACCGAGCAGCTCCCTACCGGGCCCGCTTTAAAACTTTAGAAGAGCAGGTGAACACGCTAAACACAGTTCGTCAAGCGGACATGGAAGCGATTACCGAAATAGAGTTAGCGCGGCTTCGGATGGAGTTAGAGGCGTGTCGAGAGGAATTGATACGACAGGAAGAAGGATGGTCTCGGGAGTTGGCAGAGTTCCAGGCTAGTCGGGAGTCCATTCTTAGGGGTTTGGAGGTGGAGGACTCCGAGATTGAGGGGAGTCAGGCCGCCATCCTCAATGTCCAGGAGACCATTGCTAGAGCTCGGGCGGTCTTAGTAGCCAACGAGCTTCAATTAGGGGAATCCATTAAGAAACGGGAAGAGCTGATCCTCCAACGGGAGCAAATCGAGCAGGAGGAGACAATAAGAAGCCATGCTATGGATGAGTCTCGTCAGCATCTATCCCAGCAACTTGCAATGAATGATGATGACTTACTCCGGCAGGCTCAACACTCCGTGGAAGCAACTCGTCGTCGAGTGATTGACGAGGCGATGAATAAGTTGAAGTATCTAGGAGACCCATAGTTTTTTTTTCTTTTATTCTTTTATTCTTCATTCCTTTTGTAATAAGAACTTGTAATAACGAGAACTTTTTGTAGCTTCATTCTCTATTGATGAATAAAGGTAATCTTTTTGATTCTTTTACCTGTTGGCTACCAAATTTGTTTGCACAACAGATAACTTGTCATCAAAAATGATTTAGTTGTTCTAGGTAAGTGGTCCAAGGCTCATTTGCGTATCTTGAACAGAGATGGAAATAATCCAAATCATACTGTCAGAGGTAAAGACTTAACATGACAGGTTTTATGGGATTTTTAGCAAACCCACAGGTATCAACGGATTTGATTAGCCTTTACCAATCGCCGTTTGCGTTGGGCTAGCCATGCTATTCCCCTCAGCATGGTGAGTTGTCGAGGAATTAATTTCCTCTCCCATTTGCTTTTAACAGCATTGGGTAGTTAATTTCATAATTTTACCCCTAGTATGATAGGGTTGGCGAGGAGCTTGATCTCCTCTTCCCGTTGCTATAACAGCATTGGGCAATTGTTTTCATACTTACCCTCAGTATGATAGAGTTGGCGAGGAGCTTGATCTCCTCTTCCCGCTGCTATAACAGCATTGGGCAATTCAATGCTCTCATGAACAAGTGGAGGCGGTTCAAGAGTCAACTGTGTAACTTGAACTGGGCACACCACGATGATCGGGTCAGGATTCATCAAAGAAGTTCAAGTGCTCATCTGCGTAACTTGAACAAGTGGAGGCGGTCCGAGACTCTCATGCGTAATTTGAACTGGGCACACCACGATGATCGGGTTAGGATTCATCAAAGAAGTTCAAGTGCTCAACTGCGTAACTTGAACAAGTGGAGGCGGTCCAAGGCTCTCATGCGTAACTTGAACTGGGCACCATGATGATCGGGTCAGGATTCATCAAAGAAGTTCAAGTGCTCATCTGCGTAACTTGAACAAGTGGAGGCGGTCCAAGACTCTCATGCGTAACTTGAACTGGGCACACCACGATGATCGGGTTAGGATTCATCAAATTTCGGTAGAGGCGCCCATTTGTGCATGCCTAAGAATTTGATTGGAGGCGGTTCAAGGCTCAACTGCGTAATTTGAACTGGGCACACCAAAGATGATCGGGTCAGGATTCATCAAGGAAGTTCAAGTGCTCATCTGCGTAACTTGAACAAGTGGAGGTGGTCCAAGGCTCTCATGCGTAACTTGAACTGGGCACACCACAATGATCGGGTTATGATTCATCAAAGAAGTTCGAGTGCTCATCTGCGTAACTTGAACAAGTGGAGGCAGTCCAAGGCTCTCATGCGTAACTTGAATTGTGCACACCACGATGATCGGGTTAGGATTCATCAATTTTTGGCAGAGGCGCCCATTTGTGCATGCCTAAGAATTTGATTGGAGGTGGTTCAAGGCTCTCGTGCGTAACTTGAACTGGGCACACCAAAGATGATCATGTTAGGATTCATCAAGGAAGTTCAAGTGCTCATTTGCATAACTTGAACAAGTGTAGGCGGTCCAAGGCTCTCATGCGTAACTTGAACTGGGCACACCACGATGATCGTGTTAGGATTCATCAATTTTTGGCAGAGGCGCCCATTTGTGCATGCCTAAGAATTTGATTGGAGGCGGTTCAAGGCTCTCGTGCGTAATTTGAACTGGGCACATCAAATATGATCGTGTTAGGATTCATCAAATTTCGGCGGAGGCGCCCGTTTGCGCATGCCTAAGAAGGAGTCCAAGTGCTCATCTGCGTAACTTGAACAAATTGGAGGCGGTTTAAGGCTCAACTGTGTAACTTGAACTGGGCACACCAAGATGATCGGGTTAGGATTCATCAAATTCTGGCAGAGGCGCCTAATTGCGCATGCCTTAAGAAAGAAGTCCAAGCGCTCATCTGCGTAACTTGAACAAATGGAGGCGGTTCAAGGCTCAACTGCGTAACTTGAACTGGGCACACCAAGATGATCGGATCATATTTCGACAGAGGCGCCTAACTGCGCATGCCTTAAGAAAGAAGTCCAAGTGCTCATCTGCGTAACTTGAACAAATGGAGGCGGTTCAAGGCTCAACTGCGTAACTTGAATTGGGCACACCAAGATGATCGGGTTAGGATTCATCAAATTTCGACAGAGGCGCCTAATTGCGCATGCCTGAGAAAGAAGTCCAAATGCTCATCTACGTAACTTGAACAAATTGGAGGCTTATACTCCTCGTGATCTGTACCAGATGTGTCAGTTACTCTGTCATCATTCTGGTTTAGTTTAGGCATAATATTTCTTCAGAAATTTACCGTTGATCGGCATCATCATCCTATCGGCATTCTGATTCATTAAGCGATAGGCTCCACTAGAGTATACAGTCTCCACAATGAACGGTCCCTCCCACTTGGGTTCAAATTTACCCTTAGTCTTGTGGGTTAGCACCATCGGCCTTTTAACAGCCAGAACCAAGTCTCATTGTTTAAAGGTCCTTGGTTTAAAGTTCTTATTGAACGTTCGCGAGATTCGGGCTTGATACAACTCAATTTGTTGCTGGCCCTGAGACGTTTTTCATTCAACGCATTTAATTCTCGCAGTCTTTGTTGATGGCGCTCTTCTGTCATCATCTTTGTGGCTAAGGCCACTCTTAGTGATGGAATCTGGATTTCGAGAGGCAAGACGGCCTCGCTTCCATAGACCAAAGAGAATGGAGTAGCCTTTGTAGGGGTGCGAACGGTGGTGCGATAAGCCCACAGGCACTCTCCTAGTTTTTCATCCCAATCTCGTTTATTGGAAGAGAAGAACTTCCGAAGGAGCTTAATAATCGTCTTGTTGAAAGCTTCAGCTAACCCATTGGCCGCGGGGTTATATGGCGTCGAAGCGAGGTCCTTGATTCTGAATTTATCATAGAATCTTGAAAACCTCTCGCTGACGAATTGCGGCCCATTATCATGGATGATCCTTCCGGGGACGCCAAAACGGTAAATAACATGATGCTTAATGAACTTAATCACATCTGTTGTTTTTACCTCTCTCATGGGCACAGCTTCAGCCCATCTTGAAAATAATCTGTTATTGCAAGAATAAACCGATGTCCTCTGGATGACAGGGGAGTTATAGGCCCCATAATATCCATTCCCCATGCCTCAAATGGCCAACTAGTAACAGTATTGTGCAAGTATTCTGGGGGTTGATGGATAAAGTTGGCATGTATTTGGCACGCATGGCACCGTTTAGCGTATGCCATTACTTCCGTAATCATGTTCGGCTAGTAATATCCCAGCCTTCTTATGCGGTCTCCGAGTTTTGGACCGGGCTGATGAGCTCCACATTTTCCATCATTTATTTCTCTCAACACTTTTTCTGCTTCTGCTTTTGATATGCAGCGTAGCAGCAGACCATCTCTTGACTTTCTATACAAAGTCTGAAGCTTATGGTCATAATAAAATCTCTGGGCCTTCCTCTTTATTGAGGTGGCTTCCTTTAGATCTTCTGGTAATATCCCATGTAAAGCATAATCTATGAATGGAAATCGCCAATCATGGGGTTCCAGACTTAAGCCTGTCTGGCACACCTCTTCGGCTTGAGACATCGTGTCTGGGTGGAGGAGCTCTCTGCTACCAATAGTGATTTTAGCTTCACCTGGCGAGATCGCCAATATTGCAGCTAATGCAGCAAGAGTATCTGTATAGATGTTCTCATTCCGAGATATATGATGTATATAAAATTGTTCAAAGTATCCTGCTAGCTCAGTAGCTAGCTGATGATAGGGGATGAGGGCTTCATGTCTGACTTCATACTCTCCCGTCATCTGGTTGACGATGAGCTTAGAGTCTCCATATGCCTCTAGATAGTTCACCCCCAGTTGCAGAGCCATTTTTAAACTGATAATGAGCGCATTGTATTCCGCCACATTATTTGTGCACGGTTCTGTTAATGAGTAACCGTTAGGCAATATATGTTTATGTGGGGATATAAGCACAACCCCCACTCCAGCAGCAGATCGTCTGGCAGCACCATCAAAGAACATTTGCCATGATTGTTCTTTGCTAACTGTGTTGACCTCTGATGTCTGTTTGGATTTGGACCAAATTGGATGGTCTGCAAGGAAATCGGCGATTGCCTGTCCCTTCATTGCTTTTTGAGGAACGAAGTGTATGTCATATGGCGACAATAGTAGAGCCTATTTTGCCAATCGGCCATTTAAGGATCCTGGTTTTGTCATCAAGATTTTCAAGGGGTTAACCCGTGCTATGACATAAATTATCTGCCCTGAAAGATAGTGTCGCATTTTCTGAACAGCGAACACTAGGGCTAAACATTCCTTTTCAATCGGGGTATATCGCTGTTCGGCCCCGATCATTGCTCTGCTTAAATAATAGAGGGCATGTTCATGGCCGTGCTCATTATATTGAGCAAGTAACGCTCCTAAAGTATTATCCATGGCCCTTACATATATAAGGAAGGGCTGCCCAGGGACTGGTGTCATAAGTACAGGAGGCTTAGTAAGGTACTCTTTGAGGTCATCAAATGCCTCTTGACATGCCTCATCCCATACGAAAGACACCCCCTTTTTCATAAGTTTGGAGAATGGCTGGCATCGTCTAGATAGGTTGGAAATGAAGCGTCGAATATAAGCGAGCTTTCCTTATAACCCCCTTAATTCTTTAAGATTGTGGGGAGGTGGCATCTCGCTAATCGCTTTTACCTTTTCAGGGTCAAGGAAAATTCCTTATGAAGTTATTACGAACCCAAGGAATTTTCTGCTGGACACCCCCATAAATGACTTAGTAGGATTCATCTTCATATGATGTTTCCGCATAAAATTGAAGACCGTTCTTAAATCATGAAGATGATCTTCTTCGTCCTTACTTTTGACTGCTAAGTCATCCATATAGCACTCCACTGTTTTGCGCAGGTGTTCTTTGAGTATGACACTCATCGTGCGTTGGTAGGTGGCACCGGCGTTCTTCAATCCAAAAGGCATCACCGTATAACAGTATACCCCCAGCGGCGTTCTGAAAGTTGTATGCTTTTCATCATCCGGGTGCATTTTAATATGGTTATAACCTGAGAAGCCATCCATAAAGGACATCCTCTCATAACCACAAGTATTATCAATCATCACATCGGTGATGGGGAGTGGAAACTCATCCTTAGAATATGCAGTGTTCAAATCTCGAAAATCGATGCATATCCGGATTTTGCCGTTCTTCTTACGAACCGGCACTATGTTAGCCACCCAATCAGGGTGTTGTTCTTCACGGATGAATCCGGATTTTATAAGCTTGTTGACCTCGAAAACTATTGCCTCCATCAATTCCGGTCGAGAACGTCTTTGCTGTTGTTTGACGGGCTTGGCATCTTCTTTAATATTTAACCGGTGTGTGGCAATTTGAGGGTCAAGCCCGGGCATGTCTTCATAACTCCATGCGAACACGTCTATATACTCTTTGATAAGAGATATTAGTTCCTCCTTTTCCACAGGAGTTAGCATATCGCTTATGAAGATGGGTTTCGGGTCTTCTTCCTTTCCCATATTGACTTGTATCAATTTGTCTTCTGTGGGCGGGTCACGCTGTTCAAAGCGGACATCCCAGAGAGTGTCCATATGCTTAGCCCAGGAATCATCTTGAACATCAGTTGGTTCCTCGTCGCTTTCTAATGCGGCTGAAACCATATTGGCTGTCAAAGATTGAAACCAAGCATCGGTACTTATATCCGAATCATGGTCGGGTGAAGATGTATTTTGCTTGGCCGAAGAACTCTCTTCTTGCGCAGATGGTGATGAGAGAGGAGTAGATACATAGTCCAACCCCTTGCGAGTCTTTTGATAATAATCTGGGCTCTTTCCTCTTGGTCTAAATGAGGGTACAAGATTCTGTCGCCCTTTTTCAAAGTTTAATCCCGGTTTCTGGGTAAAATTATAACCCATCTTCTCCATCATTTGCCGGGATTTCTGTTCATATAAGTGAAATTGAGGTGATGTTTGTTCCTCACTTTCACTGCTTTGTCTTTGTCGAGGTGACGTAATTACTCTGCCGAACATGATCGGCTTTTGGGACCCTTGTCGAGAAGGCACTTCGAAGTAGTAACATTTTCCCTTAACTATTTTAGACCGAGAGAGGAGGGATGACCTAAGTGGCAAATGGTATGTTGCCAGAACTTCAAGTTCGGATAGATCATCCATTTCAGTGGAAGTACAAGAGGGTTCAGATTCAGTAGCTACAGCATGCTCGTAGACTAACTTTATATTTTCATTAATAACCCATTCACTCTCTATTACATCAGCCACATTATTATCAGGACTCAAACTAAAATCTAAGTGAGGGTTGATTTCATAATCACCCCCGTCTTCTTCTTCGGGAAGCTCGTACTCAATATCGGCTTCATTACCACTTTTGTCAGGCTTTGGAGGCTTGCTAGGATCGTCATTGGAGACTTCATGGGCTGGCTTATAGAGTGCAGCATCTGTGAAGTAATTCTCCAGCCCTTTGAATGGATGCTTATCTGCAACTAGTGTCCGGACTTCTCCTTCCTCATCGCAATATTTCATGCATTGGTGAAGGGTCGACGGGACTATCATGTGAGCGTGGATCCAAGGTCATCCCAGTAAAATATTGTAGGAGGTATCTGCATTAATAACGTAGCATGTGACCTCCGTCCTTAAGTCTCCAATTTGGCACCGCAATCGGATCTTACTAAGAGGATGGCTGTTATTAGCGTTGAATCCGTAAATAGTGGTGTTTGTAGGCATCAAACGATGAGGAGATATTCGCAATAGCTGCATTAGCCTTCTGGGAACAACACTTAACGCAGACCCCGGATCGATTTGAATGCGTTCCACCTTGGTGGATCCGACATATCCGGTAAAATATAAAGGCCTATTATGCTTTATATTCCTCACCTGCATGTCCTCCGGAGAGAAGATGATTTGCGGAACCTGCCTCCTCACTTGATGACAGTGGGGGCAAGAGTCCTATTCTTCGATGGCCGGCTCGACAATCTGAGCTAGAAATGACTCAGAGTCTGCCAATGCCTCTCTCAACGCCTCACGAGTTGACTTTGATAATCGTAGCAACTCGTATAGCGTGAGTCGAGCTGGGATGTTAGCCAGCTGAGCTATTATGTCAAATTTGAAGGTAGTCTCCTTGGCTCCTTCATCTCTAATAGGATTCTTCTGGAAACGAAGTCCTTTCTGCTTCGCCGGTTTCGCAAGTTCCGCATATATGTCTTTCGGATCTACTCTGGTGTAGTTCTTGAGATATGTCTTTCTAGATAGAGTACCGGAAGGGCCTGCCCCATCTTGATGAGTGGCCATAGTTTCGGGCTCTTCTTCAGAATCTGTGAAGGCTCCCGAAACTATATATTCTTCCCTTATTTCTGCGTAAATGGCATTAACAGTCCGGTTTTTCTCTTAACCTGCGGTAGTCCACTGTTCATCTTCTAGTAGGTCAGAGTGAACCCACATAACTCCCCCCTTCTGGGTTGTTACGGGGACAAGTCCTTCTTGAGCTTTCTTATGAGGATCGAGGTTCTTCGTAACCAACTTACCCTTTGGAATTGGGGTCACCCCTGCGGGGAACTCATGGGTTCCAACCACTATAGTTACCATATTAGTGGTGACTCTCTTTTGTTCCTCTTTAAGCGTCAGAACTCCAGTTTCTATTAGTGCTTGGATTCTGTTCTTAAGGGGGTAACAATCCCTAGTAGAGTGTCCAACGTTCCGGTGATAAAGACAGTAATTGGGGTTATTGGTCTTACCAGCGTCCTCTGGCTTCCTATTCTCCGGAAGTTTCAACATCCCTTTCCTCAGGAGGAGGTGGAAGAGTGTAGACGTCTGTTCCACTTTGAAAGTGTAAGTCTTTTCCTGCTGAGGTCTACTTTGCCTCGTGCCCTTCTGATTTTGGGGATTTGGGCTTGGAGGAGGATTTGTCTTTTGCGGAGCAGTTTCTGATGCCATTACCGCTTTCCCTTTATTCTTATTACTATTATTCTGGGTATAAGGCCTATTACTTCCAGTACTCCTTGATCCATGAGATTCTTCAACTCGACGAATCAAGTCCTCGGCATGCTCTCCCTGTTTGAGCAAATCCCTCCATGTCTTAGACTCTACGGCCTCCATTTTTAGGAGTACATTAGTCTTAAGATTATATCGACATGTCTCGACTAGAGTTTCCTGGACCATTCTGTGCTTGCAATGCACAGACTTCTCCCAAAACCTTTCTATGAAATCTTTTACCGTTTCTTGTTCCTCTTGTGTAGTTGCAAGGAGGGAATGAACCGTAATCTCGGTATCATCCTCAAAGAAACGCGACAGAAATAATTTTTCAACATCGAACCAGATATTAATAGTACCTGGGGGCAGCTGCATGAACCAAGTAAAAGCAGGCCCTCGCAAAGTACTTGCGAATACTTTGATCATAATCGGGTCATTACCCATCAGATGTCTTGCTTGGGACAAGAAGTAATAAATGTGCTGACTGGGCGATCCCTTCCCATCATATGGCTCTAATTTGAGCGGCTTATACTTCTGAGGGTATGGTATCACATCCCATTCAGGCGGATATGGTCTTAAGACCCCTGACTCTTTCAACTCTTTTTTATGCATCAGAGCTTCGAGTTTGACTTTGTAATTTTTATATCTTTTCTCCATGCGGATCATGGAAAGAAAATTTATCCTCGTCCTCGTGCATCGAGTGGGCTTTTTCTTCTTTTTCCTCTTCGTTCAGAGTTTCTTTTCCCCTTTTAGTATTATCCTCAATAAATTTTGAGAGCATCACTTTAAGGTCTTTAATCATCTTTTGTTGCTCTCGAATCATTCTTTCTTGAGCTTCAAATCTCTGATTGATATCATCAGATTTATCTGCCATGTGCGATGCTGCCTTTTGTGGCCGAGATGACGTAGAGGATGGCGGTGAAGCTATGGCTGAATTATCGCTGTCATCGTCATAAGAACCTCTTATAAGTCTCTTATAGTTTCGAGGCGGGACGGCTCCTGATTTAAGTCGAGTGATATGATGAGGTCTTCATCACTCGATTCTGAATCATCATCCGTCTCTATAATCTTCTTCCCTTTTCCCACCATATTGGAGGTTACAGCTCTCCATTCTTTTGGGGAAGCGATTTTTGTCCTCTTAATAGGGTCGAACACCGATATCCTGCTCTTGCTGCAGCTACAGTTGTCCATTACAGCGGATACTGCTGTCATAAGCTGCTGGCAGTGACAGACAGGTTCAGCTTGAATTTGTTCTATGCCTCTCTTCTTGGACAGATACTCCCTGAGATCGGTGACCTTAGTCATGGAGTTGTGGGGCCCATTCAACTGTTTAGAGGATCTAGAAATCCACTGAAGCTTCTTAGGATCACTGGAGTCCAGCTCTGGTCTACTGACGCGAGGATCAGACCTGATTCTGCAGTTGGGTCAATTTACGCGAGGCTTAGAGATAGCTTCGCGTTTTGTCTCGCGGGACTGAAGAATAGCTCCGCCTTTTGCCATGTTAGCCTCGCGTTTCTCGCTGGCTTGGCGTGTCTTCAGAAGTTTAGCTTCTGGAATAATAGCCCCGTGTGAAAGGAAATTCTTGCGCGCTGGCTTACCCTTGCGATTAACGCAAGTCATATCTTCGCACTTAGCGCGATTCTTACGATTAACAACGATTTGCCAATCGTCTTCGCGATTCTCGAGGAGGATCTTGCATTTCTCGCAAGTATTATTGGCCTCGCGTTTCTCGCTTGGCTCAGTATCAGTCTCGCGTGGAAAATCACACGCTGGTTTTAAAGAATTTTTATACTCGCATTCCTCGCGAGTGTAAGAAGTCTTGCGTTTCTCGCAAGTATTACTAGCCTCGTGTTTCTCGCTTAGCTCAGTATCAGCCTCGCGTGGAAAATCACACGCTGGCTTTAAAGAATTTTTATACTCGCGTTTCTCGCGAGTGTCAGATATTTTGAAACTAGCGCAAATCTTGCTGGCTTCGCATTTCTCGCTAAGCTCAGCAATAGCCTCGCGTAGAAAATCACACGCTGGCTCAGCAATAACCTCGCATGGAAAATCACACGCTGGCTTTCCCTTGCTTTTAAGGCAAGTCGTAACTTCGCGTTTAACGCGATAATGACCGGTCTCGCAATTAGCGCGAGCCAGTTTGCGAGGGACCATAGCCTCGCATCCATTAGCCTTGCGTCTAAGGCAGGCTTTGAGGGCTTTTCGCCTTATTCTCCGATTCTTATTTCGGAGTTGGGTTCTGGTCAATCCAGTTCCCAGGTCTTCTTCGGCAGTAGGAAGCTCATCTTCTGCTAGGATTTCCATCGGCCCTATAGCTGCAGTCTCCAAGGATCCCCGTCTCTCAGTGGACACCTTTTTACCCGTTACTCGGGTATTGGAGCACATGCGACGATAGTGTCGTGTCTCGTCCAAGTCACCTGATTCAGAGGAGAGGAACTCCTCCTACTTCTGCTGGTCGATTTCAACGACCAGCGTGTCTACTTCGGATCCGATCATGTCAACATCCGATTGCGCCACAATCTCTTCATCAGTGAAAGAGATGGCTCCCACTGTGGTCGCCAGTTTGTTCGCAGCAAAAGTTTATTGCTTTCCTTCCACTGAATACAACTTAGATTATAATGAAAGTGAACAAGATAAAAAGATAACAAACAAGAGGATTTTATATGTCAATCTCTCTCTTTTACAATGATTTGTGTGGGATCTGTGGCGATGGGATCTATAATAGTTCCTTTGGACGATCGAACATCGAGCTCTTCTCTCTCGAAGGTAGCGGCCGAGTGTAGACGATCTTCTCTGGTCTTTCACGAACTCAAGGCTCTATGCGTAACTTGAATTCTCCAAGAGGAAAAGATCTTAATTGCCGAAAAGAAGACCCCTAGGGCTTCACCAGGAAGGTATTTATATCCCCAGGTCAATGCAAGAGTTTCTATCTAAATAGAACTCGCATTCATCAAGGATTCCAATCAAATATCTTAGTTTTGATTTAAATCTCTTGATTTGGAATTCTGATTGGATTCAATTCGGGTATTTGGATAAGCCCAAATCATAATCTCAATCAATTTGAGATCCTGGTTATCTGCCCACGCGGAGCTAATCGCATCAAAACGCGGCGGTAAATAACCAGAATGTGGAGCTAACGCCAAGCTATTGATAGTCCCGCGTTTTACTCATCACAAGCTAAAACTAGCCAGACGCGGAGCTACAGAGTTTGCTCCGCGTTCTGTTGTGGAAAATCCTTTTAACTTAGAAATTTTCACTGCCAACAATCTTCATGATTTACGCGAAGGTGAGGAGTCTCGCGATTAACGCAAGTGTTACTGGTTTCGCGTTTATCGCTAGGCTCAGTTTTAGCCTCGCGCGGAGAATCACACGCTGGCTCTAGAGAAATTTTATCCTCGCGGTTTACGCGAGTGTTAGAATCTTGCGTTTATCGCAGGTTGTACTGGCTTCGCGTTTATCGCTCAGCTCAGTATTAGCCTAGCGTGGAGAATCACCATCACAAGCTGGCTTTAGGGGAAGTTTATTATCGCGATTTACGTGAGTGTCAAAAATCTTGCGATTAACGCAAGTTTTACTTACTTCGCGTTTTTCGCTAAGCTCAGTCTTAGCCTTGCGTGGAGAATCACACGCTTGCTTTTCCTTGCGATTAACGCAAGTTGCAGCTTCACGTTTAACGCGATATTGACAGTCCTTGTGATTAACGCAAGCCAGTTCGCGAGGTACAGTAGCCTCGCGTTCTGCTGCCTGAATAGTCTCGCGTTTATCGCGGGCTTTGAGGGCCTTTCGCCTAGCTCTCCGCTTTCAGTTGCGGAGTTGGGCTCTGGTCAAACCAGTTTTCAAGCCTTCTTCGGCAGTAGAGAGATCACCCCCTGCTAGGGTTTCCTGCCCAAACAACGGCTCTATAGTCGCGGTCTCCAAGAGTCCCCGATTAACGGTGGATTTCCGATTACCCGATTTACGGATATTGGAGCACACGCGACGATAGCGCCGCGTTTCGGTCAGGTTACCTGACTCAGAGGAGAGATACTCCTCGTACTTCTGCTGGTCGATCTCCACGACGAGCATATTAGCGTCGGATCCGATCCTCTCAACGTCAGATTGCGCCACGATCTCTTTTTCGATGAAAGAGACTTCTCCCACTGTGGTTGCCAGTTTGTTCGCAGCAGAAATTCATTGCTTTCCTTCCATTGAATTCAACTTAGATTACAATGAAAGTGAACAAGAAAAAGAAAGAACAAACGAGAGAATTTATATTTATCGCTCTCTTTTACAATGATAACATGGGATCTATGTGGCGATGAGATCTAACTAGTAGTTCCTTTGGACGATCTGACGACGATGGTCTTCTTGCTCTTGATGAAGAAGATGTCGGTCGACTTTGAATGATCTTCTCTGGTCTTGATTCGTTCAAGGCTCTCACGCGTAACTCGAACTTCACAAAAACTTCCAAAAGATCCCCTACGGCTTCCTCAAGAGGGTATTTATAGCCTTAGGATAATATGAGAGTTTCTATCTAAATAGAATTTGTATTCATCAAATATTCCAATCAAATATCTTAGTTTTGATTTAAATCTCTTGATTTAGAGTTCTGATCGGACTTAATTTGGGTATTTGAATAAGCTCAAATCATAATCTCAATCAATTTAAGATTCTGATTTATCTGCTTACGCATAGTTAATCTCACCAAAACGCGGAGCTAAGGAAGCAGAACGCGGAGCTATTGATTAGCTCCACGTTTTTTTAAACGCGAGGCTAAAAATAACCAAACGCGGAGCTATAGAGTTAGCTCCGCGTTCTGTTGTCGAAAATTCTTTTTACTTAGAAATTTTCACTGCCAACAGGGAGGTCTGTCGGTAAAGGAGGAGGAGGAGGGCTGCCGGTGGAGGGCCTGAGGAGCTGTCGTGCTTGGCGTGCGACGTCGACGGTGTTTATTCGGTCGTGTTCTCGGGGGACCGGACACCATATAGCCCCGCGCAGTTCCTTCATATGTTAGGATTTGAATTCAGAGTTATTGGTTTTAGATTTTCGATATGTTGTTGATACTTTGATGAAGAGTGAATATGAATTGGGATGGAAATTAGTTTATCTATGTGATATTAAAAGTTTTATTAGAGATGTTTGATGATCTAATGATAGTTGAGTTATGATGAAACTTGAAAATGTTGATTATTTCTCTGGCCCCATTGATTTTTTTTATTTTTTATTTTTTTTGTAAGTTTTTGATAGCGAATGGAGTTGCACTGCGATGTAATTAAGAAAAATGTAGTGTAACATAGATTAATCAATAGATTTTTTATCCTATTATATACTCTGCCAAAGTTTCTATTGCTTCGTTTCTATTATCATTTGCAAGAAAACTGTATATCCTATTGAGAAGGTATGAACTTATTTCTTCCTTATATTTTCGTTAAAGGCAGCATGGATGTTACTGTTTTTGCTGGCGGAGAAAAGTTTGTTTTTAATGACTTGTCCATTGCTTTGTTTGTTAGTTTCAACTTTCATGTTCTTGTTCAAGTTCTACTATTGCTATTTTGGTGCTAGGATTGATCAATTGCTGTAAAATTGCTTCCTCTGTAACTCTTCAACTGTTGTCTTCGTCGAAGTTTTTGTGTTTTGATCATGTTTTTATGTAAACATGATGCTCTGTTGATTGTTAAGCATCAGATGCACCCTTATAGTCTAGACATTTATTAGTTGATACTAATTCAACCTTTGTGTAGTACTGCACTGTTGTGTATAGAAAAGGCAGCATTCTATAGCCTCAATGGATGACATATACGAATCTTTGTCTATATCTTTCTGCACCTACTCAAATCTATAACCAGGAACGATTCTGATAACAATGTTTTTGTTATATCTCTTTAACTTGGATCTCGAAATCTCTAGCTTGACCATTGGCACCCCAAGAGGCCTTCACTGAATACAACGGATGTAGATACTGCAAGAAACAAGTTTGGTTTTTGTAGTTAAAAGAGAGGGAGGATTCAGTTTGTTTCTTTTTTTTATATCGATAGAGAAGTGCAGTGAGCATATTTGGTTTCTTTTTGTTGGGGAACTTTGAACATGGTTATGGAAGCAGAGTTGTTAATTTGTTTTCTTACTCTTGCTAAAGAGATGATGGAAATATTGTCGCTTTTTGTTTCTCTCAGTTTCAGAAGTGAAATAAGAGAAGCAAGTTTACTTTTTGAGTAAAGAATTTATGAGAACCGTACCTAATTGCCTATAGACAAATATTTTTCCATGTATCGTGAGCAAATTTTATGTTTTGTTGGAGAACTTTGAACATGATTTCTTTTATGGTCGTAATATCATTTTTTTTGTTTTGAATTTTGATATGGACAGATTTTAAAAGCCCATGAGCTGTCCGAAGTCCATGGGGCTGACTTGGATTTTTTAAAGAATGATCCATTTGGGATTTGGATCAGTCCAATGTCCAAAATTTTAGTTTAGACATTGAATGGATTTGGCCTGGCCCAATCCGGCCCTGCCCGTTCTCATCCCTACTTGTCATCTAATAAGCACGTTAATATCATATCTCTTCTTATCATCTAATAAGCACGTTAATATCATACATTTTCTTATCACATGTAGAGCACGTTAACATTATACATCTGCTCATCATCCATAAGACACGTTAACATTGCATCTGTCTATCAAATTCGTCACTTAGTCTATTATGTTTTTAGCCTCTGAATAAACGTAAAAATGTCTCAGACTACAGACAATAAATTTTCTGGAAGCAAAGCTATAAATGACCGGCTGGACAACACAAGTACAATAGCGAGTATCGAAAAAGATTCACTAGAAGCAATTTTTAATACTTCTAAAAGGTTCAACAGTATACTCATGAAGATCAAGAAAATTTATCCATCAGATTTGACAAATTATACACAGGTTCAACAGTACACCTCCAACAACTGAAAGATAGTGATTTCAGAAATGGTTCACAGTATAGCATAAAAATCGCGCCACACAATGAAGACTATAAAACCAAAATTAAAAGAGTTCAAAATATTTCGAAATTCGTTACAAATCAATGACGAAATTTTGAAAATTTTGGAGGGAGTTATGTATAGGGGTGACAAGTGGGTCGTGCCTGGGCCGGGCACGGCCCATGCCTGGCACGAACATGCCGGGCACAACACGTTGTCGGCAAAAAATTCTGGAAAAATAAAGTAAATCCACGAATTCAGATAAAGAAGCCAGCAACTCATCGGATCCGCGAATCTAAAAAATTGAGGTCCGCGAATCTAAGAAACTGAGATCTGCGAACCTAAGAAAATGAGGTCCGCGATCCAGACGACGGAACAAGTTCGCGAATCTAAAACTGAGATTCGCGATACTACCCATAGCTTTCGGGTGGGGGTTTAATACAAAGTCACCCGATCCGAACAGAAGAATTGTCACCTCGGATCGTGGGAATAACTGTCAAACGAATGCAGCGGCGTTACTTCGATCGTGGGAATAACCACCTAACGAATATGGCGGCACTTCTAGAGTAGTGGGAGCTAACGGTCGAGCAAATATGGCGGGACGTTACTCCAAGCCCCCTATAAAAGACGGGGGAGCGAAAGAGACACACACAGATAGAGACGGACGTCTTCTCCCAGAAGTTACCCCTGTGATCAAGAGTAAAGAGCCTTTTTTCTTTCTTTTAGCCAACTGAAAGAGATTGTACGGAGTGTCAACGGAGAGCAGGATCGTCCTCCATAGCTACCTAGAAATCCAGCCTTAAATAAAGAGGAAAAGCTATCTTCCTCATCTTTTGTAAACGGGAAACCGTCCGATTATAACCCTTTTATTGAAAAGACTTCGATATAAAGAGCGTGCAACTTTCATGGCGAACACATGTCCCATTTTTTGGCATGCCCGCTCGGGCGTAGGCCTGGGCTCGGCCCGCCGGGCAAGTGCCGTGTCCGGGCCGAGGCGTGTCGGCACTTTTTTTTTATTTTTTAAATATTAAGTTGATTATTGAGTAAGTTTAGAAGAATAGTTAGCTTAATTTAATTAGTTTTAATAAGAAGAAACGATAGTAAAAATAAAATTTTATTATATTAAATCTCATTATATTGACATAGTTGCTCTATAAATCTCTTTAGAAATCATATAAAGCCCGAAGAGAGAGGAAAAGATCCTAACCGTTACCCTCAAGTTATTCTTAGTATTTTTTTCTAAGAGATTTATTAGTTAAGAAAATTACATGAAAAAATTTAAAAAAGCTGCATGAAAAAAATTTACAAATATAGAAATTATAATTCGAAAAGAAAAAAAAAAGTTTATTTTCATTCATTTTCTGCTGAGTTCTCTACTTCTATTTCGTTGAACGATCTTTATTCTCTTTTTTCTGCTTAGAGCCAATCCTTCAAACAAACACACATCTCTAATGTGTCTGCTGCCATTGAGCTTCTCCACTCCGTGAGTACTCTATCACCTACACTAAAAGCAGATTCTGATGCTACAGTTGACACTGGAGGAGTTAGTAGATCACGGACCATTTTGGAAAGCACGGAATATATTTTTTCCTGTGATTTCCACCAAACCAAAAAAGGCTTCATAATTTTTAGGGGTCACATCATCTTCATAATTGACTCTTTCTAAATAATAATGTAGATCATTAAAATATGTACTAGATTGCCTAGTATTTTTCGGTGAAATACGGATTTTATTATTAGATTTCCCTAGCGGTTAGTTTTTTTGTAAATTTGCAAAAAAAAACCTAACGACTATAAACGACTAAAATTTTTTTTAAAAAAATAAATAGATGGGTCGTGCCTGGCTCGGTCCCCGCCGTGCTAACGGCCCGGGCAATCCCGGTTTAGGCACGACCTGAGTCGGAGACTCGGCTCTGCACGTGTCAGGCCGAACGTGCCTAACAGACCGCCCGGCCCATTTGTCACCCCTAGTTACGTAGATACAAAAAAAAAAGAAAATAAAAAAGAAAGAAAAAGAGAAAAAGAAAAGAAAAAAAAAGCCCCCACGCACCGGGTGGGCCTGCTGGCCCCACGCTCACATCAGTGCCTGCACGCACAGGTGGGGCCTGCTGGGCCCCATGCGCCCCAACGGTACGCGCACCTACCCGTGCGGGTGGGTCCTGCTGGGTGGGCCCAGCAGGACTAATTTCTTATTAGTGTGAAAACTAGTCTGAAATTAATCCCTTAGTCGGAAATTAATCCGGACTTGTCCAAAGTGGTATGTGTGAATAGAATTTCTCCGATAAGACCGGATTAAATGATCAGAGGCCCCCTCCAATCCAGCCCAAGCGATGGGCCAGATAGGAGAGAAAAGCAAAGGCTGGTGAAAATGCCGGTAGGGAAAATTTAATGAGCGCGCGTATCGTACGCGCGCGAGAGCGACCTCATTCAACCTGTGGGCTCCTACACGTAATGGGCCCCCATGGGCCCAAACCCTTTTTGCAACTCACCCATAAGCGCAAGTTGTCATGAAGATTTGATGGCCTTCGCCAAGTCGGCTAAGTCTTTTAAATCTCAGTCCCTCTCCCTTCTCATTCTTGTTTGAGAGGGCTAGCTACACTGATCATCAACAGTATCGTCCATGTCGACGTCATCACCATCGTCCTCCTCCTCCTCACCGCCAAAGAACCATAACAAACGGGCCCGCGAGGCGGGCCGGCCCCCGGCTTACCGGGGAGTGCGGATGCGGGCCTGGGGGAAATGGGTTTCCGAGATCCGCGAGCCCAGAAAGAAGTCAAGGATCTGGCTCGGCACTTTCCCTACACCTGAGATGGCGGCCCGGGCCCACGACGTGGCAGCCCTCAGCATCAAAGGCCCAAACGCCATCCTCAACTTCCCCGAGTTCGCGGCCTCGCTCCCTCGGCCCGCCTCGCTCTCCCCTCGCGACGTGCAGGCCGCGGCTGCAGAGGCCGCGGCCATGCAGCCCAGCATTATTCCAGTGCCGCCCACGCCAGCGAGCGCTTTTGCTCCGGCCTCGTCGTCGGATGAATTGGGGGAGATTGTCGAGCTGCCGAGGCTCAACGGTGGGTTGTTTGATTGGGAGGAGTTGGGCGGGGAGTTTGTGTGCTGTGATCTGGTGGACACGCTGGCGTATCATCCGCCGTGGATGGAAGGGGCGGATGAGTATGAGACGTTGGGCTCTCAGAGCACCGGTGATCAGTTATGGAGTTTGTGAGAAATTAACTGTACCCCCATCTTTTTTATCATCAGGGGATCTTTTTCTTTCATATTTTAATTCTCATGTCGCCGGAAAAATGTATAGGGGGGTGAAAATGGTGTAAAAATTAGTACTTATTGTTTCCTTTGCAAATCTCAAAATCTTCTCTATTTGTATTATCAGGCACTTAGTTAAATTTTGCCGTTGATTATCTAGTTATGATTACCATTGTGTCAGGGATAAAGTCAAAAATTTGTAGAAAGGAGCTAAGCTAATGCATATAATGAGAGAACGAAGAAACAAACTCCGATCATTGTTAGAAAAAAAATTTCGAAAAAAAAAAAAATTGGGGGGTATTCTGCATATTACTAGTAATCTAGTGCAACAAACCTTTCGAAATTTTAGCTAGGTCTCTATTCTACTATTTCTATATTTTGATCTGGTATTATCGACGGTGTTTATGAGCTTCGTCTATAATGCTATAACTCCTCTCCAATTTGTATGCAGTTTCAATTTCAATTTTCAGTGAAGAATCAATTTAGATAATATTATAAAAAAAATTATTCCCTTTTTCGTCCATCAAAACTGTTAGCTTTTTTTAATGCCAGTTTTCTGTCTCGTATTGCTCAATGCCCTTTTTCCCCCCGGTTTAACTCTCCTTTCACTCAATGGTTCTTGTTGTTGTGGACGAGAGAGAGAGAGAGAGAGAGAGAGAGAGAGAGAGTTTAGAAAGAGAAGCTGCTGCTGCAAAAATTTAGGTAGGTAATTTTGGCAGGTAACAGGGAGGAGGAGCAAACTGTCGACAAATGCGGGAGAGAATGCGGGACTGGGCTTGACCCGAGTTTTCGCTCGGCTTGTTCATGTGACGCATTTATAGTCTTTTTCGAGTGATTTGTTTGGGTTTAGTGAGATCATATATATTTTTTTCTTATTATTATTTTTTTCCCTATAAAATTGAATGAAATCGTAAAGGTGAGACACAATCCTTTGGTAGCCTGTGAGGCTACATTTGGTTCCTAGACTCTGTCGTCCTTTCCCATTCCTACTCCAGTGATCCTATAGTGTTAGCCCAAGTTTGTCAATGGGGCTGGTCCGCTGTGTTTCCCTTAGATTAGAAACAAAATCATCCCATGTCAATGAGGCTGGTCCGCTGTGTTTCCTTCGGTTCCTTCGCCGTCGGTTCATGAGCTAGCGGCAAAATTATAATAATTCAATAATTTTTCTTCAATTTGTTTTTGCAATTACGTTATCTACATTCTTAATTTCTTTCGGATTAAATTTTATAAATTTTGGAATTCATCTACCCCCTTTCATCAAGTACATACAACATGTTTTATTCATTGAAAATAGTTAATTTTCTTTTCTGTTAACTTGATGGAAGACCAAATCAAAACTAAAACCCAAGAAATTGGGTATAAGTGAACCCTAGGAGGTCGAGATCATAATAAAAAAAAAAAAATTTAAAATTATTGGAGATAGTGAAAATGAACTACAGCTCAGATAACTTATGTGAGCTGTCAGCTCATTTCCATTTTTCTTATATATATATATATATATATATATATATATATATATATATATATATATATATATATATATATATATATATATATATATATATAATAGTTATACAGTAGTTAGAAATAGAATCATGCCATAAAAAGAAAGTAGTTACACAGTCAGTGCATCAGTAGTCACCAAATCAATAACAATATGTAACACCCATACGAAGAGAAACAAAAGGCTGTTTTTTAATTTTTATTTTTTTATTTTTTTCCCTAACCAAACTTTCGCACACATATATTGTAACACAATCAGGTATTTAAACAAATACAAATAATTTGATCTGTATCTAAATTTGTATCCGTATTTTAATGAATATAAACATTCGTATCCCTTCCGTTTAAAATATAGTATGAATGCTAATAGTGATCTGAATAACAGAATAACATTAGAATACAGAGGACTATTAATTAAATAATTTCCAAATACAAAAGACTATTAATAACAATGTAAAAAATAATATTGATTTAATATTTCGTAACACAAGGAAGCATTTTTTCAATAGCAAATACATAATTATTGGGACTATGCATAATTTTTCTTTCAAAAATATTTGACATAACTAATAAATCCATTTAATATCCGGATTCAATCTGAATTTGATTTTATCAAATATGACTAGTAAATTTAATGTCCAAACAATATTTGTATTCCTATTTGTATCTAGAAGAAGAAAATAAAAACAAATATAGTAACACTCATATTAGCTACTTCTATATACTATTCAATTGAATTCCTATAAGAAGTCAAAACTCGAAAACTTCTCACAAATAGAGAAGATCTGGGGAAGATGCAAGTACAACATGCAACCGGTAATTAATTGTAGTACGGACTTTTATACGCAAACGTTTGTATTTGCAAATGGGAATGGGGCCATAACCATAATTGATTTATATCTTCGAAATAGAAGGAGAGGTAACTCATTGAGCCAGGAATCTACTTCATAAAGGTGATGATGGATCGTCAGAGGAATCCAATGAGTGCCCATATGCTAGGCCTTCTAGAACATGAGACCTGGTGCATGGTCTGAGATTACGTGAACCCAAAAACGTTGTGACGAGCAGAGAGATTGAACTGACGAGTGGATTGAAAGCGATTGTCGGCATCTTCAGCATCTGACACGTGCTCATTGATTGGCACCGTCAGCTCACAGCTCTAAGTAGCCCTCTCGAGTCTCTTTTGGCCATGCTTGAGAGTTTAGTTTTAAAGTAGGATTAGTTACATTCAGATCCTCTATAGTATTAAGGATGTGTAACTTAACATTCTTGAAGTTTGAAATTCTAAAAAAAAATCCCTGAACTTAGTTATTTTTACTCTCCTTTTTTTTTATTATTAAAATACACTCTTATCCCTTAAATTTCTATTCTACGCTCATCCCTCACTTTAACCAGCATACATCCTCTTCTTTTTTATTAAAGAATAGAACATAAATTTTAGCGACAAGAGTACACTTTAGCAAAAAAAGAGTGAAAATAACTAAGTTCAGGGAAGTTTTTTGAGAGTTTCAAACTTCAGGAGTGTTAAAGTTACACACCTCTAATACTACAAGGGGTCTAACTGTAATTAACCATTTAAAGTATTCTGAAGAAATATATTATGCAACGTTCATAAAAAATAAAAAATATTTGTTTGTAAATTTTTGAACAAATATTTTAAAATTTATGAAGAACACCCCCATAATATTTTAGAGTATTTTTTTAGAATACTCCAAATCGAGATATTTTCGAGTGATCTGAATTTTTTGTTCACAATATCCTCTGTGTCACGTACTTTACTTTTTCCTAATTGGACATATTTATCTTTGCATGTTTATAAAATTCACAAAAATCTATAATCTATAAGAAAACTAAATTCCTAAGTACAAACTTCAACATTCTAAAATACATTACCAGATGCACACTTTAAACACACCTCAAAAGACTTTATTTTTTATATTCCAGCACAGTCTTAAGCTCAGTTTGAATTGAAGGACAATGAACGAAAAGAAAAGAAGCTAAAAATAAAAACATTTTCTATTGTTTGATTAGGAAAAAAAAAAAAGTCTAAATGACAAAGATAAAACGCGGAAAGAAACTTAGAAAAATTATGACCAAAAATTTTCTCCTTAGAGAAAATAAAAAAAATATATTATTTAGAGTTACTGTCACGTAAAATTATAGTAGGAAAGTTAAGGAAATTCAGGAGAAAAGTTTTTCTTAACATTTTAAATTTATTAATTTTTATTTTATATTTTCTCTTTAAACCTAAACAACAAATAGAATCCTGTTCATTTTCCATTTTTTTTTTCTGTTTCTTTTTCTTTCTTTCCGCTTCTATCAAACCAAATATAGTCTTAGAGTAGAGATTAAAATTCATAAGAAAGTTGGTAAAACATGTAATAGAGTGAAAAAGTTCACAATATTAGAAAACCATAGTGTTACAATAGAAACAGAATAGAGAGAGAGAAGGAGATTGTGACACGGTGAAATTTTAGATTCAACACCAAACTATAACTTTGGTCGAAATAAAATAAATAAATAAAGTAAAAGTATAATTTAGTAATTACCTGCTCTAATATATTGTGAGAGGAACCTCGCAATAAAATAACTTGGGTTAATTACAGTCAGACCCCCTGTAGTATTGAGAATGTGTCACTTAACACCCCTGAAGTTTGAAACTCTCAAAAAACCCCTTCGACTTAGTTATTTCCACTCTCCTTTTCTATTAAAGTGTACTTTTGTCCTTTAAAATTCCTATTCTATTCACATTTCTCAAATTCCTATTGTTAGTTAAAAAGAGAGATGAGGGTAGAATAAGAATTTGAGAGACAAGAGTGCACTTTAGTAAAAAATGAGAGTGAAAATAACTAAGTTCAGAGGGTTTTTTGAGAGTTTCAAACTTCAGGGGTATTATGTGACACACACCCAATACTATAGAGGGTCTGACTGTAATTAACCCAAATAACTTTAAAAGAAAAGCTGCTAACAGATATGAATAATAATCTATATTCAAGAGAAGATATACAGTCCTTTTCATTATGGGCCTGACAATAAAAAGAAGGGGTATTTACTGGTTTGTCTCTCAAATCTTTATATATTATGATTTTGCCCCCCAAATCTTCATATTTAGGATTTTGCCCCCCAAATCTCATAAGTTACAACAATTTAGTCTCACTCTCTCACACAGTTAAATATTTGACCATTTTACCCCTCTTTTCCTCTTCTATTTTTCTCCTCTCTTCTTCTTCTCTCTTCCTCCTCTCTTCTCCTTTTCTTCATTATTTCTCCTCTCTTCTTTCAGTATTTAACTGTGTTAGGGAAGAGAGGAGAAGAGAGGAGAAAGAAGAGAGGAGAAATAATGAAGAAAAGGAGAAGAGAGGAGGAAGAGAGAAGAAGAAGAGAAGAGGAAAATAGAAGAGGAAAAGAGGGGTAAAATGGTCAAATATTTAGAGGGGAACTAAATTGTTGTAACTTATGAGATTTGAGAGGCAAAATCCTAAATATGAAGATTTGGGAGGCAAAATCATAATATATAAAGATTTGAGGGACAAACCAGTAAATACCCCTAAAAAGAACAAAGAGAAACCTTAAAATATACCCGAAAATAGTAAGAGGAAATAGAAGAAATTGCTAATGATTAGTTTGAGATGATATTTCTATTATGGGCACTATAAGATAAAACTATACAGCAGTATGTTTATAAACTTCTGAATTAGTTTATTAATTTTTTTAAAGAAAAATGCCAAAAAAAAACTAAAAACTAAACACCACTCAGCTGATAAACTGGTAAACAAAAGTTATCATAAAATATCACTGTGTCCCTTATTCTTTTTTAAGATATTTTTCAAATTCAATTTTGGTCACCATTCGCTCACTTTTTATCTATCTCTATGCATCAATTGATAACCAAATATCTGAAAAGTCTCCAACAATGTTTTTTCTAACGTAAGGCATAATAGATAAAAGAAAGAAAAATAGAGAGAAAATGTGACATATTGAAAGAAAAAAACAAATAAATCACACAAACTGGAGGGGATATAGACACCCTAAAATGGCAAAACTAGTAAACCACAAAATTTCTTTGGTACAGTTCCTAATGAAAAAATAAAGTCTCAGTGGCTGCACTTTAACCAACTTCTGTTGATGAACTTCACATACTCCAAGCTCCTTTTTATAAACCCAAGATGGTTGCCATAACTTATATCAATTGAAAAATGATCATTACCAGCTTAAATTAGGGATCAGTAAAGAAATTTGAAGAGGAAATTTGGACTCTAAAGGCAAGAATTTGTGGAAAAAGATGGATGCTGAGACATTTTAAAAGCATAACAACACCAGTCGCCGCAGGCAAATGTATAAATGGACATTTCATTTTCCTTTTTAAAAATCACTTATGCTACTTTATGCATAATTTACACAAAGCGAAAAAGTGAAGCATAAGTTTATATTGTCACTTTGAAATTGCTTTAAAAACCACAAATTTTAAAAATAGATTAGAGTAAGATAAGGTGCGATAGGCATGAAAATTCTCCCAAAACAAGGCATAAATTGATACAGTTCTATACAGATACCACTTGTATCATTATCCAAAAGGATTGTAAATGCATAAACGAGGATACTTAAGGCATGGATATGCTTCATATACAAATGAATAAATGCATAAAAGAGTGGTTATCTTATAATAACAACAATGAACTAATTTTGCAAAAGCCTACCTATTATGCAAACAGGACACACACCTTTAAGCCTTTAAAGATAAATGTTAGCACTGCTATTAGGGATAAACTAATAAAAGGATAGGGGAGCATAAGCAACAGTTGCCTGGGCGCTAGGGATTTGATAGCTATTTCTCCAGAATCATAAGATCAAATAAGGAATGTATTCCTTTAATGGCTCATAAATGGATGGACAATTATACGACAAAATTTTGGATAGTATTGGTAGAGGAACCAAGATAACTGTTGCAGAGTCATTTGAATGTCTCATGCGGGATCTATATTGTTTACGTTGATCTCTATAGTCTGATGCAGCTTGCTAAAACATTCAGGTATTCTCTAAACTAATTTGCCAACAGTTGACCATTAAAGTATTCATACCACCAAACTTGCAGCACAATAGATCATCATAGAGTTCGCTCAGTTATATTAAAACATAAAATTTAGCAATCATAGAGCTTAAGGGGACCATCACAATATGAAATACGATAACTTATACAGAGGCCCATAATGTTGGTTGCAATATCATCAAACTGTAATCCAACACCTTGTTGGATGCTATTCCATTTGAAGGAAAGAGACAATTAAAGGCAACCCCCATTGAAATATATTATTCTCCAACTTT
Organism: Dracaena cambodiana; assembly: GCA_036321105.1. Taxonomy (NCBI): domain Eukaryota; kingdom Viridiplantae; phylum Streptophyta; class Magnoliopsida; order Asparagales; family Asparagaceae; genus Dracaena; species Dracaena cambodiana. The sequence continues at coordinate 48,991,393 of JAYEPQ010000008.1, forward strand.
CCCCCGTCACATTACTAATAGTGAACAAGAATCTCAATGAGAAGTCTCTAATTCAATATATCTTAACTTAATTGATTATTTTACTACAAAAACAATATAATTATAGAGATATCTGATTTGTTCAATTAATAAATTCTGAGGCTGTAGCCACCTTTCTTGACATCCTTGTGGCGGAATCAAGAGGATTTCAGAAATCTCTATCAAGTGGCCTGTTGTAATAAAGCAACTCGACATGATCATTAATTAGGAAAGATCTTTCAGAACGAAAATATATCATTCATGTCTCTATTCTTCACACATTTAACATCATCAGCTAATTTAATCTACATTAGCATATTACATAACTATATCATGAAATTACAGAATCTCAAGCATATTTCTCAATGAGAAGGATAAATAGGTAAAAATCAAAGGTTTGGAGGATGTATGTGGTTCTCAATATCTCCGGGAAGAAATGGACTCCAAAGTTGAATCTAGATCACTAGAGCACTGTTCCTAAAGATGCAAGAAGAGACAATATTAATAAATTCAATTGAAATTACATATTAGAGAAAGTAAGCAGCTGCTGGTGACTGTATAGTTATCACTTGATTAGCGTGTGTCCTAAAACATCATTATCAAAATATCTTATGACGAAATCAGCAACCCAGAGATCAAGATCTAATATGTTCAATTATGGATATAAAATATTTCGAGAAGGGATGGCAAAAGGTTGCACTCTTGATAGAATATGGGATATTATCTATCCCTAGCAGGAGAATCAAATCATTGCTCAATCCGGATGGCCTACAATGATACTACAAAACATCCTCCTTACTGTTGAGCTGCTACTTGATAATTACAGAAAAGACTACTACTACAGTTTTTGGAAGTTCATAAGCAATGACAAGCTTCAGGCTGATATGAATAGCTCAACTTCTGACCTAATTAGCTCACTTATTTACTCAGAATGACCTAAGGAGTTCCATCGAATAAATCCAACATGTAACCATTGAATACGCAACAGCATAGGAAATCACATATTTTAAAATAAACAAGATTAGTTCGTGTTAAAAGATGAGTAGAGAACAAAGCCCATTATTATGTTACAATTACAGGCATTGTATGCATATTACATGCAACTAGTGAGATATGACATGAACAGCATGCTTCTGAAGTAACAGGTAGCAAAAATATACACTGCTGATAAAAAAAAACCTATGTGCATAAGCATTTAGGCCGAAAAGTGTGATAAGATTGCTCAACAAACAAAAAGTTCTCGTTAATTGTTTCATAATGAATTTACTGTACCATGGGAAAAAAGTCGCAAGAGGATGTTTTGTCGGCACCCATCCTAAATTGAACCTCAGCCCCAAACACCCACACCCAAAAACATCCACCCACCCACCCACCCACACCCACACAATGTTGACATGATTTAGTAGCCAATCCTTTCCTCACAGAAGAAAGCATCGAAATCGTGCATGTGGAGTTGAAAAGATTTTCCAACCAATCCATAGCTTGCCAAAGTACCATGGGCATGCAGGTGACAGGAGTGGAAAGATGGAACACATAATTACAGATATACATCTACCAATTCAACAGCAACATGGTAGACAATTTTAAGATAGCTGATCCGGCACGACAATCTTTTCATGTCAATGGTTCAATACTCGAGAGTTCAAGAGCCTCAAAAATAAAATCCTCAAAATTAATTGCAAACCAGAGTGTATATGTTAAAGGTTGGTGGCATATTATTGCACTATTTGAAGCAGATCGGGTACACCCTGCTCAGACATGAGGGCAAAAGCCTAAGAAAGGCATGTAGCAATTCTCTACTCAGCTCACAGCTTTATGAAGAGGAGAGTTTGTGCCAACTATTTCAGGTCATTTCATGAATTATATTGATGATAATAATAACTTCAACAATACACCAAAGTCATGACATTGCTGCAACTGCAATCTAGAGGTGCACTGACTTCATGTTCTCATATTAGCAAACTCTTGATCGAATTTGGGACAAACTTTTTGTTTCTAAAAAAGAAAATTGTAATGTCATTATACCTAAAGGACAAGTTATATACTACTTGAAATATACTAAGGCTCTGTCATGATATATATAATGCCATAATTGGATAACGAATCTTTTCTCAAAGGACCGAAGCCGGGCAACCAAATGAAAAGGGGTTAGGCTAAAGGTGGAGGAGCCCGCAAACCATAGGGGGTATCCCCCAGCGAGGGATTACTTCATCCAGTTCTCCACTTAGTTCAGTCTAGAGATGATGCAAGAGGGGAATTCCGCTTTAATCAGTTTTTAAATTACTTTTTCAACAGTAATTTGTTAATCCAATCTTTTTCTCCTTACTAATAAACCATGCAGGTTACCCTCCAGGTTCCAGAAAAATATAATTTATTCTCAATTCTATACCCTTTATTCAATCTTTAGCCCCCATCTAGTCTTCTCTCTGCTATTCTATACCTATCTTTTACAGCCATAGTAATGTGATTGAGAGCAAGGCAAGGCTTGCAGGTATTTCCTAATCTACACTCCTTAACACAGTCTAGAATGTGCTACAACAGCATAGAGTCTTAACTAACTGGATACAGTAAGGTAAATGAAAAATCAGTTCCCTAATAGTTAATATACTGCAGTCGGATAATAATCCTCCTCAAGGTTTCCAGTCAAGTTCCAGAAAATGTTTTTGCGTATAAACGCGATGCTAACAATAGAAGTTTGTTTCATCTATGTAATTAAAATGAGTAGGTTCCTCAGTTTATTAGTATATTTAGTCATTGCTATCCCTCCCTCTTATTCCCACCTTCCTGTCCCGTTGAGCCTCATCTATACCTTCTTTTTGCCTTCCGTAGTTTTCAACAAGATTAATACTCTAGTTAGTATAATTTTTTTTTTTTTTGAGCAAAAACGGTTGGTAGAAGCCCTCCGCGTTCTATTAACAAGCTGATAATAGAACTACAAAAGTTCAAAGCAAAAGTATATAGAAGAAAACATAAAAACTAAGTTAGGAGAAAATAGAGAAAGAGTACAGATAAGTGGTCAAATGACAACAACAGAATCTAAACAGTATATCACCAGCTCCACATGACATGCTCTTCTGAATAATCACCATAAAGTTCCCAGAAGCCGATGATCAAGTCTGGGCCGGAGATGGAGGAATATCACCGACTTCATCTCCAGACGTTCCACCTGAAAGCTGAATGCTCTCTTCGTCCGAAGATATATCTGCCCAAAAAAAGACATCATAAATAATTGTACGCATGCATGAGTGTGATGGGCGTGCAGTAGACTTAAATATTCTACTATTTCTTTCACTCCAAACATTCCAACATAATGCCGCCACTAGGGATCTAGCCAAATGTGATTTCTTGCCTCTAACACATAATTTATCCTCAAAACTAGCGCATACCCCTGTGTTGATACCAATCCCAAACTTTTGGGCACAGCTCAACCATAATTCACTTGTAAAAGAACAATTCAAAAGAAGGTGTTCGGAGGATTCACCATCCTTATTACATAGGACGCAAAAGTTTGGTCCATTCCAACCTCTTTTCTGTAATGCTGGCCAAGTGAGCAAAACTTTTTTGATTGCCACCCAGAGGAACACACTAATTTTTGGTGGACAAGCTACCTTCCAAATCCAATTGGAGTCGTTCAGGACAATACCACTATCCATAAGACGATTGTATGTGCTTTTGACTGAAAAGTTCTCATATATACTCCATCTCCATTGAGGTTGATCTTCAAGCATTTGGTTTGGAGAAAGATTACTAAGAATGGACCGCAATTCTCTACATTGGCATTTTTTAGTGACAGAAAATGGCTGCCAAAGATTCAAATGCCATCTAGCTCGGCCCCACATCCTACATACCCTAGCATCCTTCTCCCGAGATAGTAGGTAAGCTTGCGGAAATAACAATTTTAACGGAATCTTAGAGCACCACCTGTCATGCCAAAAAGCTATATTTTGTCCATTGCCCAGTTTAAACTCCAAACTTGGTCAGGCAATAACTCGAGTCAGCAAAATCCCCTTCCAGAATCTAGATGTAGATTTCATCCGTCGAAAATTTGTGAGCCAGGTAGCCTCGTTAGGGCGGTACTTTATTGACACCAATTTTTGAAAAGAGCCCTGCGGGCGAGAGATTAAATACCACCACCACTTTGCCATTAATGAAAAATTAAAATCCAATACACCAAGTCCTCCCACCCTTTTTGGTCTACAGACATGTTCCTAAGAAATCCAATGATACTTTTTAGTATTGGAGGCTCCGTTCCATAGGAAGTTCTTCCGTATGCTGTCTATTCTGTTTCTCACCCAACCCGGTAATAGGAAGAATGACATATAATACAAAAGTAATGCGGTTAGTACCGAATTAAGTAATACCACCCTCCCACCCAAGGAAAGTAAATTATTTATCCATCCTTCCAATCTCTTTTTGAAAGTATCAAGCAGAGAACTCCAATCTTGCTTAGAAAACTTTCATGACTTGATGGGGATGCCTAAATACTTGATCGGGAATTTCTCCTCTACACAGCCAAGAATCTCTAATATAAAGGAGTATGAGAGGTTTTTAGTCCCCAAGTTAATGAGGTTACTCTTAGCAAAGTTAATTCGAAGTCCTGACCATGCTTGAAAGTAGCATAGTAGCCCCTTGATATATACAGCCTCTTTGATATTGCCTTCTCCAAATATAAGTGTGTCATCTGCATATTGAAGGTTAGAGATGGAAACAGATGGTGCCCCAGGAAGGCCGCTTAGCAAGCCGGTCCTCGCCATCTTTCTACCCATTACGTTTAAACCATCCGCCACTAAAACAAAGAGTAGAGGTGACAGAGGATCATCCTGACGCAGCCCACGTCTCAATAATATCTCTTTACTTACTTCTCCATTAATTATAACTTGTGTTTTAGTGGAATAAAGCCAACTCTCAATCCAAGAGATCCATCTTTCTCCAAATCCTCGCAATCGTAGAATCTCCAGTAGACAATCCCAATCTACCATATCATAAACCTTTTCGAAATCCAATTTTAGTAGGAAACCCCCTAGCTTAAGTTTTCTACAATAGTAGATGACCTCATATGCAGTCGCTACTCCTTCCAGAATATTTCTTCCTGCTAGAAAACTGGTCTGATAGTCTCCTATCATCAACTGTATTTTTTCTGCAATACGATTAGCTAACAGCTTGGAAATTATCTTAATAGTACTATTTAACAAAGCTATTGGTCTGTAATCCCCAATGCGATCTGCCTGCTTTTTCATGCGGATCAAAGTGATCCATGAATAATTGATTCTATCAAGTATTGCCTCGCCCATATAGAGCTCTTCAAGCATCCGCTTTAAATCTTCTTTGATCTCCTGCCAGAAAGTCCTATAGAAGAATAAAGAGAATCCATCCGGACCTGGTGCCTTATCAGGTCCCAAATCCCAAACAGCCTTCTTAATTTTATCTTCTTGGAATTCTTCCTCTAACTCCACTAGGTTTGGAGTGGCTTCCCACGCGCCCTCTTTCATTTGAAGTCTGAATGGGTGTTTACAACCAAGCAATTGTTTAAAATGACGGTAGGCATGTTCTTGAATCTGCAGGCCTTGTAATTCAGCTCTGTCCGTCTTGAGATAGTGAATTCTATTGCTTTTAAATCTCATAGAAGCAGATTTGTGGAAAAAAACAGTGTTGGCATCACCCTCTTTCAACCATTTACAACGTGCCCTCTGTCTCCACATAATTTCCTCCTTTCGGTATATCTCTTCCAAAAACCTTCGCAGATCCAGTAATCTGGCATTATCCTCCATATTTAGTTCTTCTTCATGTTTTTCTAGCAGCTCCATTTGACGTAGAATCTCCTTTTTGTGTTCCTTCGATTGAAGTCGATATTTATATTCCTATCTCCATAGTAGTCGACGGAGGCGTCTCAATTTTATGCAGATGTTACTGGTGGCATCCACTGTTGAAGTCGATTGAGCCCAGCTTTCCCTAATTAGGTTGTGTACCTCCACATACTCCAGCCACCATTTTTCAAATCGAAATCTTCGGATCACTTTTATTCCTTCTCTTGAATCCAAGAGGATTGGCACATGGTCAGAGGTTGTTCTCTGAAGTGATTTGAGTTCTGCTAATGGGAATTTGTTATCCCATTTATTACATACTAGAACTCTGTCTAATCTTGCTAAGTTAGGAGCTTCTCTCATATCCGACCAAGTAAAAAACCGACTGCCAAGAGGTAGACCGATAAGGCCAAGTTGTGCAATAACTTGATTAAAAGTTGCCCGATCTCGAGGATTACGGTCGATCCCCTTTCTTTCATGGGTGAATCTTGTAATGTTAAAGTCTCCCCCTATGATCCACGGACTATCCCATTTATCTTTGATACACATAATCTCATCCCAAAAACTAGGTCGCAATTGTTTATCATTAGGACCATAAACAGCCGTGATTGATTGGATCCAGCCATCAGATAGCATCTTCACATTGATGGAGAGGAAAAATTCTCCCTCAAACACATCTAAAATAATAAATCTGTTACTTACTCCAATGATGATCCCACCCGAAACCCCCCTAGAATTTTTAACTTTGAAAGAAAATGAATTTGGGCCCAAAGATCTAAGAACCCTGTGATTCGGGTCTGTGAGTTTTGTTTCTTCAAGGCAGACTATATCAAGTTTATTTGTACGAATTACCTCCGCCACTATATGACATTTAGTATGGTTACCCAACCCCGTATATTCCAGAATAAATAATTCATTAATCAACTTCTAAACCCCTCTCCACATTGTATTGGTTCGACTTAATCCAATCTCCTAAGGGACTCCCCCCCACCACAAGCTTCTAGAGTCCTTAATTGTAATAAATTATGCTTGTGTTCAGTGTCAGTGCCTCCCATATTAATATCACAAGTTTCTGCTAGAGCTAATAATAAATCATCAGGAATTAAATTCAGAATATTTAGATGAGTGGTACCTGTTGTAAAATCAGAAACGAGAGCTTTACGCCGTGATGCCGCGTCTGCCACTTGGCCTGACTAATATAGCTGGGCCCCCCTTTTTTCTTCCAGTCTCCTGCTTCGTCTAGAAGGGATAAAAGCATGAAGGGGTTGTCTGTTCACCGGTTCCACCATTTCCTCTATAGCTGTCAACAACTGAGACTCCTGGACAACTTTTGTACCCGTAGTATTAAGCTCCATGGTCTCTTCTGACACCTTCGCAGGGTTATTCTGAGTCTCTTGTGGTACTATCTTTGTGGTAGCTCTGTTAATTGGGGAGTACTACTTGTCGATTTTTTGGAGAGCTTGTTCTTATCCCGAATACGTTTCGGAAGACGTGAGGCCTGTCTTCTACGTAATTTGGCTGGATCTTTGTTCTGTTCTCCTCGCATGATATTTTCCAGTAACTTTGCAATAGTGTCACTAGCAAAATCTTTATCAAAATTCCTTAGATTAGAAAATAAGCCCATAAAATCCAATTGATTTTGCATTGGGCCAATTTCAACTTGTGACTTGGATGCAGAGGGTAATGGGCTTGTTTGGGCTTCTGGTGCGGGTAAAGGTAAACGGGTCGGGTCCAAACTTTCCCCCAAACCCGAAGCAAACTCTTTCCCCTTCTCCACGTGGGTTGCCCTAAAACCGCCATCCAAACCCGAGATAATCACCTTCCCCTTCTCCTCGTGTGTTACCCTAAACCCACAAACCTCCCCCGGTTTCGGTTCTAAACTGTGGGCACTAGGGATTCCACCCGAGGTAAAAACTCCACCCAAGGCAATGGCGGGCGCGCTTGCCACTTTGTCTTTCCCCTTTCTCCCACATGCAGTCAACCCCTCCGCTTCTCCCTCTATACTGTACCCTTCTTTTCCTCTTCCATCTCCCTGGTTGTCTTCTGACCTGTTCCTTTGGGAAAGATCCAGGATCAGACTCCCTTATCATCCCTACGGATGAAACCAAGGTTGGTCTAGTTAGTATAATTTAACGAGTGGCAATAGTAGGTAAGTAAATAAAAGTAGCATTCTAGGACTAGTTTGGCAACTTGATTTCAACTCATGAAACCATTGTTTCATGTCGATAGAACCTCAAAACTATAAAATTGAAATCATGCCTTGCTTAGATGCCAAAATAAGGTTCCAAAACCATGGTTTGAAAACCTCAAAAGACTATAAAATCATAGTTTGAAAACTCTAGGCCCAACAATGTAGAAACCATAAAAACATGGTTCGTATGGATGCAAACCATGGTTTCGCTATAACCTAAATGAAACCATGGTTTCGTAAACCATGTTGCCAAACAAGCACTTAGTGATGGAAGAGCAGGTAGTAAAAGCAGCAAGTTAGATCTAATCTAACTAGTGACATAGGATGGAAGCTACACTAAGATTTGATTGTAGAGAAATTGGGGATTTTGGAAGAACAAAAGAAAATAAGGATTTTGTGAAAATATTGAACAAAAATAAAAATGATAAACATTAATTTGGCACTCTAACACCCAGATGATCTCTCATCCATTAAATGAATCCACGAGAAGAAATTTAGCGACTAATTCGGGTCTCAGCACCTAGTTGATCTTTTACTCACAAGATTTTAAATATCGGATATAAGAATCGTATCGGATGGGCAGTTATCATATCGGATAGCGGGATAACAGACGATAAATTGCGATATCATACGATATATGACTTATGTATCGTATCGATAGACCCTCTAAAACGATATATTGGGTGATATATCGTTCATCGCGGCTGATATTTAAAACAATGCTCACTCGCAAAGAATCCACATTGAAAGATTTCATAGTCTAGCAAATCACCATAGAGATTTTAATTCTCAACATTTTATTCTATTTCTTCAAGAATTGTGCATTATTTTTTTTAAAAGAAACTAAGTGCACCACACGTGCAGATAAACCAAAACTAATATTAACAATATCCTAATCAAATTTAATCATATCTAAACAAATCTCATAAAATCTCAAATCTAACCAGATCTAATCAAATCTCATAAAATTTTAGTCAAATCTACACCTTTATTATACCCATCGATTCTCCTCGCTCAAAACATTTATCTCCGATAAATGTGGCGATAAGAAATGCCAAACATATCCAGATTAAATTGATCAATATCCTTGCACAAAACTTCTCAATCGGGCCATAGAGGAACTGGCGCTTATTGGACTTCAAGAGAACCTTGTGTTTAGAGGGGAGGAGCAACATCGATGGTGGATTGACTCTGTGAATCATGGTGATGGGCAAGATGTTGGAGAGTTTGCAATCGGAAGACAAGAGTCGTGTACGATTGATGGTGACCACGCTTTTGGGAAAAAAAAATAAAAAATTTACCTCTGCTTCATGTACGATTGATGGTGATCACGCTTTTGAAAATAATAATAATAATAATAATTTACCTATGCTTTGCTTCTCTTTTTTTTATTGTTTGAATTTTTATCTGATTTTTTATCTTTCCATTTTTTTTTCCTTTTTCGTCTCTCCTTTTTTTTTATATTCTTCCTCTATTCATTTTTCTTTTGATTTTCTAATTTGCCCTTTTTTCTTTTCTAAGGAGAAACAGAAATTCAAAAATCAAAGAAAGAAGGTAGAATATGAAGAACATGGAGATGGAAAAGATCAATCTTAAACTTTGATACATGGAGGTGAAATTTTTAGCTTTGATACCAATTTTACATAGAACAGAAGTTAAACTAGAGTTTGATGGTGGGAAAATTAGAGATTCTGAGAAGAACAAAAGAAAATATAGTTTTTTTGTGAAAATTTTAGACAAGAATAAAAATGATAAAGATTAATTTGGACCTCTGCACCAGGTGATCTCTCACCCACTCACAACGAATGCACCAAAAAACATTGGGATTAGTTCGGCCATCAACACCCAAAACTCTCAACAAATCCATATTTAAAGATTTCATTGTCAAGCAAATGACCATGCTAAAACAACAAGTTTAATTATCCCCATTTTATTCTATTTCTTCAAGGGTCATACATGAATATTTTTAAAAGAAACTACGTTCACTACACGTGCAAATAAACCGAACTAATAATAACAGTAAAATCCTAATTAAATCTAATCATATTTAAATAAAACTAATAAAATTTCAAATCTAATCATATCTAATTAAATCTCATAGACGTCCTAATCAAATCTGTACTGCATCAAATTGGTACCAAAGCTACTCTCCTGATATCAGATCTTAAAATCGATCTTCTCCATCTTTTCCACATTCAACCTTCTTTTTTTATTTTTGGATTTCAGTTTTTCTATTGAAAAAGAAAAAAAGCAGGTAAATTACAAAAAAATCAAAAGAAAAAAGAACGCAGAAGAAAATAAATAAAATTAGAGAGGCAAAAAAGAAAAAGATGAACGGATAAAAAAAAATCAAAGAAAAAATTTTAAAAAAAAGAGATGAAAAATAGAGACATTTAAAAAAAAAAAAATTCAAAGTCATCGCCGACATTAACCAGCCAAGACTCCAGTCTCTTGATTACAACTTTTCTGATATCTTGCCCATCGCCCTGATTCACAAATCCGACCTCACCACTGATGTCACTCGTTCCATCCATCCAGCCAACATAAGATCATCTCGAATCCCAATAAGTGTCAGTTCCTTTACCAACATCATGACCCGATTAGAAGCATCGTACGAGGATATTGGTCAGTTTAATCCGAATATGTTTGACATTTTTTACAGTCATATTCGTCAAATATGAATATTTTGAAATGGAGAAGAATTAATGGGAACAATAAAAACCCATATTTGATTAGGATTCAACAAGATTTTATTAGATCTGATTAGATTTGGAATTTTATAAGATTTGTTTAGATGTGATTAAATTTGATTAGGATTTTATTATTATTATTAGTGTTGGTTTATTTGCATGTATGATGCACGTAGTTTCTTTTTAAAAAAAAATTATTTATGATTTTTGAAGAAATAAAATGAAATATTGAGAACTAAAATACCTTTTTTTTAGTTTTAGCTTGGTAATTTGCTAGACAATATAAAATCTTTTATCGTGGATTCGTTAAGAGTGGACGAGAAATCACCTAGGTGTCGAGATCCGAATCAATTCCAAAATTTCTTCTCATAGATTCATTGAGAGTGGGTGAAAGATCACCCAGATACCAATGCCAAAACTAATTCTTATCATTTTTATTTTTATTCCAAAATTTTCCCAATTTTCCAAAAAGATCCTAATTTCTTTTGTTTTTTCCAAAATCCCCGATTTCCTCATCATCAAACTCTTGCGTAGCTTCCATTTTGCATCATCTATGGGTAGTAGGTAATCACTAGAAAAAAACAAGTTACTTTAGAAAGTCATATTATCTGTTCTTTTTTGCATGACCAATTCAGGCCTCTTAGAAACCCGCCTAATTCCTCTGGTAGCATCATCCTTCACCATAGGCAAATTATCATGAAAAATTCCCTTCCGACAACCTTAATAAAGGTGAAAGCCAGTGTAGCCCACCCCTAGCACCCCTCCCTCTCATGGGGAAAGGTTGAATTCACCTAGACGCTGTGCACAGGGATTAGCAAAGGTAATTATTTGGGTTGTGGAACAGGGGCACTTGATTCGGAAAAAAAAAAAAAAGAAGACAACCCTATTAAGGAGTTGAGTCAAGCTCAACAAAAAAAAACACTTATAGAATAACAACTTAGCATACCAGTTATAGGGTAATTAGCGTTTTAGTGAGGCACCAGCATCAGCAGATACCAAAATTAGTATGGTGCATACCTCTAATTAGTTTAATAGATTAGGACTTTTTACAATGATTTTATCAGAATTACAGGTACCGCTCTAGCATATAAAGGTTTTCTTATTTGCACTCAGGTAACTCAGAAAAGCCAGCAGCACCCTCAGAGGAACTTCTCTTCTCGACCCTTGCTATTTCTTCTGCTCAAAAGATTAATCCTGTTGTGGGTCCTATGAAGCATGTGCCACATCAGCCTAATTCCCAATTTGATTTCCAACCAGAGGGTTCAGAAAAGCATTATAAAGAGTATGTAAGACACCAAGTACTTTACTGTTATTTCATTAATTAGGGATTTTTTTTTTTTTTATCTGAAGATCCAGGATTTCAATGCACATACACGCAATAGAAGTGTTTATAATTACTTCCAAAATTTCCTAGTCAGCCAGACCAAAGAAATACTAGTGTTCTTATGAGAATTTTTAATCTGGTTGGGACTTCAGTGAGACTTCTGATTCTTTCATGCAACCAAACAACCACCACTTAATGTTACGTTGTGAGCATGGCATGATTTATATCATTTCCACACATTTATGATATTCCAACATAGTTCTACATGTCATACCAAACAAATTGCTTATAGCAGAATTCCTCATGTGGTTTGCACTGACTTCACAAACAGAAATCGATCACCTTTATGGTTTGGACATATTGTAAATATTTTGGAGGATGAATTAATTATACCAACATGAAGTACCAACCAAAAAGGAGCAGTCGGTGAACTCAGTTATGAGCCAGATGACACCAACCTTGCGGATTGTACCTAAAAGGAAAACCATCAAGAGACTGCAAAGCAAATGAACGGGGACTTACCAGTCATATTACCTAGTAGTTGCATCAATGAAAAACAATTATATAGATATTGTTAAATACTGAAAACCTAACATATTGAATTAGAGCCAGATCAATAATAAAAGTAGATGGTTTGCACTATTAAACAGATAGAACAGTCCGCACATGGGCACCAAACCCCAAACTTCCGCAAAAAATGTGTTCTGAAAACATGAATAACTTGTCTTAGAATCTCAAGACTAAAGACCTTTAATTGGCTGCCAAGCAGAACCTTCGCCAGCAGATCAACAGACAAGGATAAAAGGAAAAGGGTTCTTTCCTCCGTTGGCTGAACACATGGAAATTTGCGTCAGTCACTGCTCGAATATCCCCACCATAAGGCTAGAGAGACTTTGGAAAGTACAAACAACTTGCAAATTTTATGACTTATGTACTAGATTAGCCAAAAACATCTACATCGCCATACACACGTTTATAATTTTCAAGTATTCTAATCACATCTCACTATCCTTGGTCCCAATGCACCAAAACAACTTCGGCTCCCACCAATCTACAATTGTGATTTCATCATCTTCCAACATTCTGCCACTGTTTCATTCTTTAACTTTTACAAGGAAATTCCAATTACCAAGCCTTTTTCAGCGGTATCGATCACTGGACCAACCCCTTATGTTCCATACAATAATTACTATCATGGGATTGCCCAAAAATGTTTAGTGCTTCCTAATTCTAATAACTGTAAAGCTTGCACCAATTTATTTAAATTTTTTATATCGACAAGGTTTATCATCTTATACAATGTTTATGGAAATACAGTGACCCCAAAAGAAGCTCTGCAGTCACCTAACCAACGAGCCTCAAATTATCCACCACTGAGTTACATTAGTTCCAAGTTCCAACTTCTAAGTATCAACTATCAACAATTCAGAGGCCCTATCTTCTTGTATGTCAAGCATTTCTTTCAACAAAAATTGAAAGCTACCCACTTCAAAAGAAACATGTAAGCTTAGCTCATAATTTAAACTATTAATATCCCTACACATGTCCCATTCAAGCACTGCAACACTGTTAAAAGACTGGGTTATGACAATTATAAAAGCCTTGTTATGAACGTTTTGGTACCTCCCACAAATCATTACTTAAATTTTCTCTGTTGTTTACTTACCAGTTTTAGCAAATCCATAATAATGTGGATCATGTATAATTAATGTAAAAAGTTCGTATATTCAGATGCAAATGATGTGCACAACTACAAACCAAATCAAAATCATATTGCCATTTTTTATAAATTGGGTGGTCAAATCATGCTTCTCAAGAAATATACACAAAATATAACACCAGTTCATACAAACAAACATACATGCAAAATGTATCCCTAACAAATGTGTGAATCTTCTGGCTACTCAGAACATAAAGATCAGATATGTAGAGAACACATGTTAAATCCAATGGTTACGGGCATATCCACATGTAGAATCAACATAATTTGAAATGTATCTTAACCACTGTTACTAATTCATTCAACACCCCCCCCCCCCCCCAACCGAATTGTGATTCAGTTAGTGTATTCCAATCTGGGACATGTTCCTAATCCAGATTGCCAAAACCAGCATCCGAAGAAATAGAAGAAGAGAATTGACATCTAATTGATTCAGTGAGCCCTTTTGCTATATCTTTGCAGTACCTAGCCTTTTCATAATAGAGTTGTTTGTGGATTTTGAGACTTCACACTCTGACTCCACAGTTTTGGTTATTTAATACAACTAGAATTATAATAAAAAGGAGTTTAGTTTTCTTTCTATTTTTTGAAAAATAAATCAAGTTGAAGCTTGCCTCAACGTCATAAAAAGATGAAAGTGTCTGTTATCATAATCCTTAAGCTTGCGTGCAAGCAAATGCTTATGTACGTAGGTTCTCCTTCCAATGCACACATAATATATGCATAGTTACTGAAATGACCCTAGCAAATGCTCCCTAGCCTACCAAGACGCCAAACACCTATCCAATTAAACCTACCCCATCTGTACAACTTATTGTTCAAATATGGATTATCCTGAAACCCATACCCATATGAAGAACCAAATCATACCTCTATTAAACTTACAATGATCATCGCATATAACATATATAATAACAATTAAAAAATATTTTATTGACGATTCCCAAGTAGAATATCATAACTCTGCAAAAGCTAGGGCACAGAAACAATAAGACAATAATCCAAATAAAAAATAATTACTATAATTTTGAGATAGTACAGACTAGAGGTATTGAATCTCTCCCTTTTCAAATTATATAAACTCAGCATATACAAACAACAGACATGAAAATTAACATAGAATCTAAAGGTAGAGGTTAGATCAGATACTCAACAAACTTACTGCGGGAATCATGCTAAGTGAAAAAAAATGTGATTTAAAAGCTGGCTTCACTTTCAGGACCACATGCACAACATAGACATCACAGCACCATGCTTTAATGTAAAAAGATGATAGGTTACTTGAAACATCTTAAAGTCGAAGCGCAAGCTAATGTCATAACATAAGCTGAGCTTCGCAACATGGAAGGACTCAATGACCTGTGCACTTTTTCTCGATATCATTGGTTCAGCACATCCAAAGATACCCAATTTCACTAATCACCTTGGAAGAACTTGTGTATGATTGCATAAATAAGAGAATTTTAGATGGCAGCTGCATAAGATGGTATGGCATAAGTTGTATGTACACAACCATAACTTGGCATCTGGATCTCATAAAAGAAGCTGAATTTGAAGTACATGCCCAATAAACTTCTGCAAGATAAATAAAAACATGAAACCAGAATAACTATTCGTACATGAGGATAATGAAAATTAATCTTATAATTAAATATGTTGAAGTTATCAGAGGAGCTAGTATAAAAAAAACCTATATAATAGATTGGCTAAGCACTTGGAAGTGCAACAGAACAAGAAAAAACATAAAATGCTATATAGCAGGGACAATTCTATCACAAACCATAGCCCTGTCCAAGTATATTCTCATACTTTTTGGACACTTCTCAAACTCAGTTCAGGCTCAGTGAGAGCTTACCAGAGTTTGTTTAATAACCTAACAAACCAAGCTAAGTAAAAAAAATTTAAGCCAGTTTAAATAATAGAATTAAAAACCCTACGCAAGAGCAATTTCAGAGCAAACAAATGACTACGTATCTAGGTAAACCTGCAAGAACTAGAACAGTCCTAAGACATTTAAAGTGCTTCAGATAGAGCATAGCAGTTCTGCAAGCAACAGTCATATTTTCGTTGACTTGCACTTGCTCAGCAAAGAGTTCAACAGGCATACTAAATTTCCACAATTGCATCATATGTTGCTCATTTTCTAAAATGGACAAGTGTTTACTCCTGGTACTGAACAGCAGGGAAGCATGCAAGAAAAAGTAATCGTTCTTTCAAAAAATTAGAGATCCAGGATGTGTCATGTAAACCATTACGTGAACATACAACAATTATTCAGAATTATATCCTCTTTGCATATCTAAAATAATCTCCATTTAATATTCCATAGTAAAATGCTATAGTAATCCCACAGCAACATGTTGGATTCAATTCCCAACTCCAAAACACAACTAGATATATTATGTTAAAAATTGAAGTAAGGACTTAATATAAGTTGAGACCTTTCTAACCCAAAAGCTTAAGCAGATAGGTAGAAGCCCAAAATTCTATTTAAATTCATTACTCTTCTGATTTTTTTTTTTTTTTTTGATGTAAGATTATTCTGTATAAACCCATGATCATAACAATTCTTGCCCTTCATGACTGACAGGTCCATCAGCCCATAGAACTGTCAAAAGGGGGACAAGAGCTGAGTTCAGTATCTCATACATAACAAAGATGGCAACAGAATCTAATAACTCATGGACAACTCAGATAACCAGTGGTAGCTAACCAACCAACACAGTCAAACTAACATTGGACCGGACTCCCCCTTAGCCACAAGTGGGCTCTAATACTTTAGTAAACTCTCTTCCATTATACCAAAACTCCGAAGTTATAATGAAATTTGAGAGTTATTGTTCTCTATTCTAACATGAGCCAAATTGAGAGATGTCTAAAGTGTCACTTTAAGTTCTTAAGACTCCTATGAACTATCAAATAGAATAACGTCCACCTATGATGCGTGGACACTTCAAAACAAATGTTATGTCCATATCGAACACGTATAGGGCATACACTTACACTTTCATGATATAAATCGAACCTTCCAATCCGTGTCAGATATGAAAACCCAAAAACTTGGTTCGAAGCAATATCAAAAAGTTCTAAAGATCACGTATCAGACACCATGAAGTTTCACATCGCTTCCAAAAACATATAAAAATAATATAAACGGTAAAATATCTGCAAAGATGCGAGACTCTGCATACTTGTATTATGTAAAGTGTTTGATTGAACCTTCAAGATTCTTTTCTTTAGTATAGTAATATATGTTTTAATCATTAAATTTTATTAAATTTTCTTCTTGCTTCAAATAGAACATGTCACCACGAATATGACTTTTTTATGTGCATAATGCATAAACTTACACACAGTTTTGTGTCATGTCCCCATGCCCTACCTTTTAAGAATTTATCATGTCCCGCGTCATACCATTTAATGATTTGTCATGATCTGTATCCCTGTCCATACTTTATAGATGCCCATAGAAAATAATTAAATACCTGATAAAAATGAACATATCTTATAAAGAGTATATACCTCATAATTGGTCAGTATGCCCAAATTCCTATCAACCCTTGGTTCCCATTGAGCATAGATATCGCAGCAAATACTCATTAGAAGAACACATATCTGTTAGATCCTGATGGAGTTTTGTGATTGCCTTCTGCAAGGATCTTAGAGCTGGAAGAAAATTTCTAGAATTTTGTTGAATGAAATGCCCATGAGCCCTACAGAGCTCCTGCAACATAAAATCACCAATTAATTTTTGTGAAATGAATTTTAGTAAATAACAGTGAAGGGATTTGCAGAAGGCTTAAGCAAACCTGACTCCACTGAAGGCTAAATTCCAGATGTGGACAACTTTCTAAGAGATCAGCAAATGCCTCAATTAACCTCTGCAGATACTTGACAGGTATGGAAGAAGCAACAGCAGGTATATCTGAGGGATTTATGGCAAAAATACATTTCTTAATTAAAGAATTCTCATTTAGGCGGAGGCTGAGTATTAAGGCCCTCTGTTTCTGGCCCTCTGAAAGAGCCACATCAACTGCCTGTACAAGTTAATATGCATAAGCTACTGTGTCATAACTGGTAAAGATTACAAATCGTAGCAGTTATGGTACTCATGAATGGAGGGACTAGGAAAAGTTAGGCAGACAATGAATGCATAAGAATGAAGACATAAGCATTTTGACCATATGTATGACCAAGCAAGGGAAAATTCTTAGTTCAAAAACCAACAAACAAGACAGCCGGTAAATAGGAATATCATAGAAACCAACATGAGCACTGTGAAAGATGCCAGAATAATAACTACTGCCTACTGGTAATATTCAAGATCCCAGAACATATCAGCTAAACGTTAAGCACATGAACAAATCACAATATTTAAAAAATGAACCGCATAGAGTACTGAAAACAACACAACAGAGAATAAAAATAAAATAGAACAGGGAAAATTAACCTATGAAGCAAGAATGAATTCTATCTGGAAATAAGAGCCAGAATTAGGCAGAGTGACTAAAAGAATAAACCTGTGCTGGGACCCAATTATTTAAAGCAAAAACGAATTGCAGCATGTTCCGGTGCCCCAAGTAAAAGTAAAACTTTCATTTTAATTTTAAAAAGTAATTCTATGTATGCCTAAAAATGAACCACTTAATTTGACATGAGTGCATCTGCAACCTTCATACATATCTTTTTAAACATATTTCATGAGCTAAATTTACAATTTGCATATAACCTGCAAAAAATTTTATCTCAGTTACTAAGCTTCTTATTTCAAACTTCCAGCTGACTATATCTTAAAAAGTGTAAATATACGCATGTCTATAAATTCTCCAGCTATGGTTCTCTCTCTTCTAGCTGTAATTAATTACTAAACAAAGGATTATAAGTATGGGAGAAAATCGATTGTCGGATTTGATCTTGAAGGTTACTTGGAGGGCTTTCCATTTTTGTGGAGCTTATTAAAAAGGTGCAGACAATCCCACCAAGCAATCTCAATGGCATGGTTACTAGCGATCCTAAATACATGTACCCTTATCATGTTCTCTTTCTCATCGTGGTTGTCGAGATTTCTTTGACAATCGGATTGTAGATCAAGTTGGCAACCCAGATGAGGGTGAACAGGGATAGGCATGTTACCCAATAATAAATAATTCAAACTCAACTTTGCATCAAATCCACAATACAACTATAAACAAAATAACAGAAGTAAGCACAAGTACGAAAGAGTAAAAGAGGCGATATATAGTGATTATTTCACAACTAAGTTGGTCCTCTTCCAACAGACTTCCCTTGGAGTTCAAATCTTCTCTTTCTATTGACTTGCTTATGAAGACCTAACAATACCACTAATCTCTTCACTTCGCCCTAGAGATGGAAATAAACCACCAACTTGCTTTCTATTGGAGGAATTTTCTAAAATACAATTTCTAATTCTCTTGCCCTTAAGGAGACTGGACTTAAAATACAACTCACTCTCCAAATGATTGGATTTACTAGCAGACTAATTCTAAAGTGATAGGATTAATCAACCTGCTTCCACCACGTAGAAGGATTGTGTCTATTAATCCTCTTTCTTCAATGATCATGAACTTTAAAATCGATCCAGTTCTCTAGTGATTATGGTGTGCAACAATGAAGTATATATAAAAATTTTGTTATTAAACAAAATGGGAATCAATTAAGGTACCAAACAAAAAAATTGCTCCCCAGTAACAATGAAATAAAATTAAAGCATTAACGATAAATTTAAAGAGGAATAAAATACTTTTGGCATTTATGGTTCTAGAGAAATAAAGATGGAGAAATTCAAAACATGCAACTCTAGATGAGGTAGAAAAAGATTTAAGAGTAATAGGATAATAAAATATATTTCAACTCTGATGCAGTTTGAAATACTCCCAAAGAATGCCCAATAAGAAAGGATAACTCTAAAGAAATGTTCTGGAAAATAAGCAAATAACAATGTAAGAAAGATGCTCCAACTCAAACTTTCAAAATAAAGAATTTTAAAACTCACTATTCTCTTAATTGTCGAGAAGAAGGTGATGCAAGATAAAACCAAGAATCTCAAAAAATTGATAGTTGAAGCACCTTTAAATCCTTCTTCTCAATTCTCAATAAGTAGATTCTTTCCAAACTTTGCAAAATTTGGTGCAAGAATTCTTATGAAAATTATTTTTCAAGACCACTCTCAAATAAATTCTTAAATAAAGAAGAAAGGGAGAGCGGATAGGTGAACAACAAAGCTCAATGATCAAGAATCTATATTGTTGGTCGACCTATAAAGGGGTCTAGAGGAAGCAAGCAACATAAGTCCAAAGGCATTTTAGCCTCTATTTGATCAAGCTGTCCGAAACCGAATGACTCCGTCCAGCACAAATTTCACAAGGATGCCATTGGCCAATCTAGTCATTGTTAGCTTAAGCAAGTACACTTTGATCATAGAGCACATACAAGTCAATAGGACAAAATACTATCCCAAGACCAATGATCATACTCCACCTGTATCAATGAGCCTTATAACATCACCATCTTCCAAGACATACCGTAATTACAACAACCACAAGACTACTGATAATCCATTTAGAACAGTTCAGTATTTCCCTCTTCTTCTTCAGTCTTTCTACAGAAATCTGTATCATAGCTTACACAAGCCTCCACTTGTTTCATTCTATTAACCATCCCTAAATTTCTATTATGATGACTCATTAATTAAATTTCTGATTCGTTGGAAAAGTATGAATATATTTCACGCTAAAACTAAAAAACTATCAAGAGAAGGAAAAAAGAAACAGTTTTTTTCATTTGAATTGCAACATCCACCCACTTTTCATTCCCAATATAGTTCAATACAGAACCATAATGGTCCAAACAAATATTGTACAAAGAGAGGTAGTGGATTGCAGTTTTTAGCGATTAGACTCAGCTTAAAAGAAAACATGTGAGAGTTCTTTTTCAGATAGTCCATATATTATTGCAATCTACTTTTAATTATTGACAATGTCCAGCCACTGTTTTAAAAGTCTATATCTAGGGCATCAAATCTGACAGTAAACAACAACAACTAAGCCTCTTATCCCAAGTATTTGGGAATAGGCTACATGAACCACAAAAATAAAAAGGAATTACGCCAGATAGAGCCCAATATTTTACAAATGTCCCCTTTTTATATTGTCATTTAGTACTAGTTATCCGATACGTAGCTAAAGTGCAAACTGTAGCTATAACCTTCTTAGGCATGGCAATGTGCTTTTGCAGCATACTTCCAGAATATTCCTCAACACCCAATGAATTTGCTAACTTTCTGTTACATAATCATCAGATGTGATAACTGCATTATTCAGAACACCATGAGAGCTACAATGTTTCTATGTGTTTTCCTTTGAGCAAAAATACTTAAAAGAAGCATAAAAATTTTTGCTATATGTTTTCCTGAACTCCCATGCTTTGATGGCAAGGGAGAATGTATTTGATAAAGAAAGTTCCAAGCAAGCCTTATATTTAATTCAAATAAAGAAAAAAGGGCTCTTTTAGGAATTTCCTCCATGATATTGACAGAACTGTGTAATCCCTACTCCAATTAATCTAGATCTCCTTCTATACTAATTATGTTGTACCAAACATTCCCATTATAATACATAACTCATATTGATAGGATTTGAAATCTATCAACCGTAAAAGTACATGTTTGAGCATCAAAATCTAAAATCCAACCACTTGAGATTTTTATCTTACAAATCTGAGAATTGAGATAATACTATTGACATTAAAAACTAAATAGCAGGGAAAGCAACTCCGTGGAGGAGAAACATAAGTGATTACCATTCTCACCCTATATTTTCTAATCAACAATCTAATTTGCACTCAAATTTTTATTCCATATATCCTAAAACATTCAGCCATAAAAATTTAGACGTATACAATTCTTTGAATATTATGGCAGATAAAATTTCATCTTACGATATCTGCAACCTTACACTCATATATAACAGTGAATTGCTTCATAGAGGATGCCAATGATGATTCACAATCCCCTTTTTATATGTCCTTATCATTCTAAAGAAGCCATGTTGTTTGCAAAAAACAACCACGTAAGCATATAAAATCATGACAATGTATCATAGGGTGGCACTACTAATTAAGAAAGGCCGAGTATGCTTTCTAAAACAAGTGCATGCATCCATACCAATGCAAATTCGCTCATTTTTGCATGCGTATATATGCATGTCTGTGTGTGAACACGTGCTTTGCGTATCTGTATGTATGTGACATGTGGCTGAGTGCGTGTGCATGTGCACGTACATCCATAGCTGGATATCTTAAAGAACATTATACTACCTTAAAGAGTACAAATATAAAGTTGAACCACTTATGATGTAAATCCATTCCATGAAACATGTCCTCCGTCAAAAGGTGACCATCGTTTGGGAGTAACCAAATTGGTCTGATTCGGTTAATGACTTATTTCTATCAATTTCAGGTTTTGGTGTTGTCAACTATTTTGACCAAACTTAAGTTACTTAACCTCAGTCGCATTCCCATCTTCTAAACGAAACCTTAGCTAGTACTCGGGTCTACTCTCCTTGACTCAGAAATCCCACAGATCATCTCTAACCTCTATATAATACTCAGCCCTACGGGCCTCTACCCCTTCTCGTGCTCCTCTCACCACCATTTCTGGTTCAAACTGTTCAAGTATTCTTCTGTTTTCCCTCTTTTCATTCATCTATTCCTTATTTCTTTCTCTTGTGCTCTTGTCATATAATGTTTGATATTTTATCACATTACTTTTAGCTCCCACTCATCCCAAGGTCACTACAATAATGGCATCATTAGGGAGTTTGATTTCTTTCTTTATATGAAACAAAGACGTCTTTATGATGTGAAATTGTATAGGTCATTAATTTGTCATTTTTTGGCAAATATGTTGAGTTTTTGCTTTGGTTTGTATTGATCATATAATTGAGTTCAATAATATAAGTTTCTTACTATCTAAATTTGAACCAATTGGTTGGCGTACACTAATCGTTCACTTGTTATTTCAATGTTCTAAAAACAATTTGCAGCAAAAAGAATAATAATCTAGTGAATTTTTCCGTTGTATCCTTTGTCTTCTTTTTTTTTCTGCTCTATGTTTCCCTTGATTAAGGCTTTTAATCTTGATTTGCTCTCGGTTGATCTGAGGTTCTCTATGTTGTTTCTGCTTGCTTTAAGAAAAAAATCCCTCATTTTAGTAAGATGGGCTCCCCCTTTTTATACAACCGAATAACCAAACTGAACTAAAATAATACTGTTCGGTCCAGTTCGGTTCGTAAAATGTGAAATCTGAACTGAACTGAACTGTCCAATACACACCCATTAAAATACTTGTGTGAGTTTGACTGCTTCTATATATGAAACACACAACATCTAATTGGCAATTTAGAGTTGCATTTAGCATGCATTAGATGGATGGAAAGAAGTGCTCTACATATTCTAGACTCCTAGTTCAACACTAGCCGAAATACATCTTTTAATTGTTTGTGTGTGTACATGCATGGGCGAAGAGGTGTAAATATAAACTTATAAATTAAACATGTATATAACAACCACATATGTAGAAATATTGCCAAAAACATATTTACTTGAATTAGAAGAATTTGAAGCCCTGTCTGTTTGACATCTTGATCGATCATACATGTGACCAAGTAAGATCCTGAAGATCTGAATTTTAGTTTTAAAATATTCTAAATCATTAATGGAGATGAATTTTTAATGTAAGTGTCCCATCTTTAAATGAGGGACATGAAACATTGGTTTCAAATAAGCACGAAGCATTATATGAATGCATGCACAAAAAAAAAAAAAAAGAGTAAATCCTTGGGAAAATAACATACACTCTTCTCCTAGCCAGGTGTACTACCTAGCTCCATTATCCAATAATCATTGTATTAACAGAAGTGTCACTAGGGGAAAAGGGGAAGGGAGACTTCACTGAAGTGGACTATAATAAGATAGCACTAACTTTGCTAATTACATATATTGTTCAAATATCCTCGATACAGCTAATATATCTCTCATAATATAAATTTCAAGTTTAGCCGCGACGATAGATTAAAAAATGGGTCGTATTACTTTGTGTACATATCTACCTATTGCAATATCCTCCAATGTACAGCCCTAACATATCATCTCGATATATTATTTGATATGGTACAATTTTTCTAATTAAGTTTTTAAAAATAGGTTTAGTCTTCATGCTCATTCTTATTTATAAGGAAAAATCTAAATTATCTTACCTTTGATTAAATAAACCAAATCTTTAAATTATTTCAATCAAAAGTCCAAAGACAGAATCTCTTTCACATACATGTCAAGAGTCAAAAATACTAGAGATCTATATTACAGAGCTTCTTTGAATATTGCTCAAGACCTAAAAGTTTCTTCAAGATTTTATGCTTCTACTTCTTCTCTCTGTACTTTTGTTGCTAGTTCTATTACCACTATTGTCGTTGCTATTATTGTTATTTCGTTGTTGCTATTTTTGTTGTCAATCCGCTTCAACTGCTATTATTGCCGTGCCTTAACCTCAAATAAGTCTATAATATATATTTTCAACTTAAGTTGAATTTGTTCCATGGTTAACTTTTTTATGTTATGCTTGTATATACGAATATCTTCATATAAATCTTTACATATATGTTATCCCCTGTTACATAGATGATAGTAAATCACCTAAAGATATCAAGTTACATATTTGACATGTATATATATGGATCGATATGAAAGCCTGACATGACTGATATCCCCGATATACCGTCCGACCTTGTTATCTAATATGTACCTTCCAATATGATCTGGATTTCCGATACTTGTAATCTTGCTTACATAACAAAAGCATTAATGCAAAGCATGATTGTTGAATTACCATACCTAAAGACTAGATAAAAACTGCCTTTTCAAATCATTAACCTGAAGTCCTAGCAGCCAGCTTTCAAAAAGATACTGTCCAAAAAATACAGAAATATTTGCATACCTCAGGTGTCACATCCATGCCAAGATCAGTAGGATCAAACACAAAAGAAACATCTATGGAGTACATCAGAACTCCTTCAGTAGTAGCGGCAGCCCAAGACCTTCCAGTAGGTGCGATTTTCAAACATTTTGTCCGTGCAACAGGCCGTCCACGGTTGGGCTTTGCCCCTGGTAAATCATATCCCAATGTATCCTTTCTTTGACGATCAATACCTTCTTCCACATCACTATCCTCATCATCAATTAAATCCAATGGACCAGCATCTGTCATATTCTTTGAGTTAAGAAAGTCGAGGACTCCATCCAAAGAGAGATTGCGTGTTATTTGAAATTTACGAAGCAAGACCTGAAGCAATAGCATTGATGTTAATAACTTAAACCATAACAAATCACTTGTAACATTCCAAAAATTAGAAACTGCCTGTTTGTTTTTTGTTTTGTTTTTGTATTTGTGTGTGTTAGGCAGTTAGAGGGTCTTGTTAACAACCAATAAGTTGCGTTGCATTCCAAACCCAAATCAATTCACGTGTTTGGCTGCTAGGTACAGTTTACCCACTAACAGTACAATTCAGATCGGATTCTGATGTTCAAAGGACATACGGACAACCCAAACCGGACATCCGATCTTCAAAGGATATACTGTCGTGCAGGGAAAAACCTCAAGCTAAATGGGGCAACATAACAAGATTAGCTGTGAGCCAGAAGACTATGACCTATTGACAATATGCAATGCAACCAGTAAATAAAATGACAGGCAAAGAACAAACAACTAAACTCCGAATATTTGTGATTATAATTTTGTAAGTAGTATCTAAATTGAATAATATCTAGAAATAGCTCATTAGATAAAATGATAGGAAATAAATTTATTATCAAAACTAAGTTAATGCAGATTTCATGAATTTAACCTCGATGATACTCAGAGAGATGCCTGACCTGGTCTGCGATGTCATACATGCATATGTATTTGCTGTTTCCTCCAGCTAAAATATAGCTTCCGTCAGCAGAATAGCATAGAGTTGTAAAATATTTGCTTGAACTGGAATTAGCTGCTGACCTTCTATCTGTCATAAGTCGGCCACCTGCAATGTCTCTACGACCCTCAATTGTGTACATCACTACACCATCTATAGGATCCCAAAAGTGAATTTGACCATCCAATGTGCTGCAAGCTAGCTGTTTTCCATCGGGACGATAGACCACAGTTAGAACATCATGTGTATGTGGAAAGGTCTCCACTGCACCTTTACCTTCAAAAACATCCCATAACCGAACAGTTTTATCCCATGAGGAGGAAGCTAGAACAGCCTACAGGAAAAAGAGGGGAAGTAATGAGATTCTAATGAGAATAGCAAACCCATAAGAAAAGAAAAATTGCATGCAGTTCTGATATAAAATACCATCACAAGTGTTATTTGCAGAGTTGACTTACATTTATAGGTGAAAACATCAGACCATGAACTGGTCCTTCATGACCACTAAGAATGTCTAACAGACGACCTGTCTTCATGGACCAAACAAAAATCTGCAAGGCAAGTTAACCTGACACCATCAAGAAAAAGAAAACAGCTCTTATGGGCATATTAAAACACATAGTTAACATAAAATAGTACCTCAAAAGAATCAAGAGTTCCAGCACAAATTATTTCACCACTTGGATCAGAAGCCAAGGCAACAAACTGCCTGGGTGTAGGAGTAGTAAATGTCCTAAAATTCCGATAACGAAACAAATCCCAGGCTCGAACTGTCCCATCTAATGAGGCACTCAAAAGACAGTGGTTATTAGCCATAAAGTGGACTGCAGTAACAGCATTAGTATGCTCAGTAAATGTTATGAAACAGAAGCCTGATGAAACTGTCCAGACCTGCCATACACGAAAATAAAGAATCAAAATTTGATATCAGTGTATCATCAAAAATTCCTACCAAATCAGCATTAAACTAGAACTTTTATAGATAACTACAATTGTGCAACAACCTATTATTCAATGCAATAGTCAAATCAGCATCTGCATAAAGATTATGCAATTGTTACACACTTTTGGCATATCGATAATTCATTTTTAAACTTTAGGCATCGTTCAACAATTCATTTTATTATTAACATATTGGCTTTACAGAATTCCTTATAAGCCCTCGCAGTTTATATCTCTCAACAACTCTTCTTGGGAGGACTGACATGTCAAAAAAGAAAGAACTTTGATGTAAACAAAAGAGTACATATACCATACACCTATACCAAAAGACTAATTATGCTAGTTCCAAAAATGTAAGACACCCCTAGCTTTTAATTCACATTCAAATAAAGCATCAATGATGAAAGAGCAAAATGAAGGATATAGTTTTGATCAAGGATAATGAATACGAAATTCACATGGAAGGGTTACATGTTGCGGCATTGAAATGAGATTCGTATCCATAAATCAATCATCCTTGACCATTATGTGTTAAGTTGCGTGATTGGATTTAATATTTCATCAATAGGTTGCACCTATTCCACGAAATGTAGGATAATTTCTGAACATATCAATCATGACAGAACGACTTCATTTGCCAATTGACAAAGGAGCAGCATATCACCTTGACTTTATTATCATCAGCTCCGGTAGCCAACATCTGTGAGTCAGGAGAATACGATACACAGTTCACATCAAAATAATGCCCTTGCTGTTTCAGAATATAACTCTCTGATCTCCACTCCCAAACAAGCAACTGCCCAAGTTTCGCACACCCAAATGTCAACCAATTCCCCAACCTGTTGAAGACGGCAGTCGTAATCTTCTCCCTTGATATTGAAAGCAAGTGAATGCATACAAAATCTGGCATCTGATACAAACCGAAAACTCCATTAGAAAAAGCAACGACCACCATATCGAGATCATTGTGATAATCACAAGCAGTCAGTCTCGCTGGCGACTGCATGAAGAAATCCTTCTTAACTAACTCCCATTTCCCTTTATTGAGAGGAATTTCACTCTCCTCACCATCCAAATTCTTCCTTTTTCTACCAATATTCTCAGAACCATCTTGTTCTGGCGTACCGGGTGAAGGAGGCTCATCAAGATCGAAAGTTTTATTCAAATTCCATGTAAAAATAGCTCCATCTCTCGAGATCGTGTAAACCCTAACAACCTTACCACTCTTCTTATCGGCAGAGAAAAAAGCACCAACTATTGGCTCTCTGTGCCCTAAAAATAGGAACGGCCTGTTACCCCCGTTCAATTTATTCACACCAAACAATCTCGCTGTCAAATCCTTCGATCCGACCAGCAAATACTCCGAATCCGGGCTCCAATCCAGCGAAGTCACCGCGGCCGCGCAATCAGCGAACGTCCGCTCCAATTGGAACGAAAAGAACTCCTTTTTAAACCCCGGAGACCTCCAGATCTGGACGAGCTTGCCTATCCCGACGGCGATCAGGGCGCCGTTAGGGCTAAACTCGACAGCGGTGACGGGACCGCCCTTGAAGGTGATGCGGTGGAGAACGGCGCGGCGGCGGAGGTTGACGAAGGAGGCGCGGCCGGCGTCATCGACGGCGATGAGGAAGATGCCGTCGGGGGAGGCGGCGATGCGGGTGATGTTGGAGGCGGACTCGAAGGGTAGGGTTAGGGTTTGGGACTTGAGGAGGTCGGTTGAAGAGACGCGATTACCGACCGGTGAGAGTAAGGTGGAGTCCTCGGTGATCACCGTGTTGCCGCCCCGGTAAGGTGCGCCGAGGAGGTTCTGGAAGCGGAAGTTCATCGTAGGCGGGAGCTAGGGCTGAGAGAGAGAGAGAGAGAGAGAGAGTGACGGGGCGGAGCTAAAACCCTAATTTTTGAGACGACAAACTAAAACCCTGTATTTCTGAAAAACAAGTTACAGATGATTAGCGGATAATATAATATACGGTCTGAAATCATACGAATCGTTGGGCGGAGGTATAAGGCTATAAGCCCGGGCTTAGCTTAATGGGCTCGGATAAGCCATATTATTTCCACTGGGCAGAAATTTCAGTATCTGGGCTTAATCTCTCTCCTCCGTGTCCACGGTCCACCCCTGGGAAATTATAAACGCACACCCAACTTGCCTGTGACAACACTACTTCTAAAGGCACACTCCCCGTCCTTTCTCTTATTTTCTCTCTCAACAAATATATATTTTATTCATTTTTCATCTACTCCTCCTTTAAAATCCAACCCCTTATATTTAGGAGTTTTTACATTTCTGTCCCTTACATTTTTAAAATTTTGAATTTAGTGCCCCAAATATTAATATTTTAAATTTAGTCCTCCAAATTCTTGTATCAATTTAGTCCCTAGCCATATTTTTTATCCGAAATTCCCGTTATATCGCTGAATTACTTCATTTTAGTCCTCCCTCCATCTTCCTCCTGCCTTCCTATTCTTATTGGATTTCCCTCTCTATTCTTCGAAATTCCTGTTATATCGCTGAATTACTTCATTTTAGTTGTCCCTTCCATCTTCCTCCTGTCTTCCTCTTCTTATTGAATTTCTCTCTCCATTCTTTTCTTTTCCTCTTCTTATTGAGTTCTCCTGAATTAATTCACTTTAGAGTTCTCCTGAGTTAATTCACTTTAGAAATTAACCGGGAGGAAAGAAGAGAGAGAAAGAGAAAAAGAATAGAGAGAGAAATCCAATAAAAAGAAAAAGAAAGGAAGAAGAAAGAAGAAAGTACTAAAGTGAAGATACTTAGAAGGAAATTCGAATAAAGTTAAATTTGGAGTACTCAAAATATGAAGATTTTAGGTACCAATTTAAATTTTTAAAGATTAAGTGACAGACATGTAGAAACCCCTTATATTTAAAAGTTAATTTGCATTCCTACTTCAATTGCTTCCATACACCCAAACACTCTTTTAAAAAAACTTACTCATTGAGCAAATTTCAAACCTTCCAATTACTAAGCTCTATATTAACAAGATGAACAGGCAATTACAATTATATTCCCCTACACCACCTAAACATTGAACTCAAGCGCACCAAGAGACTTAAAAATAGTCCAGCGCACTGGCTGAACACAGTAAAACTTCAGAAAACCACCCTCAAAGAGCAATCGAAGACCCCAACACCACCACCACCACCATGAAGCTGGGAACTCAAAATTGTTCTACTCTTCTTCCATCTCGTCGTCCTCGTCCTCGTCCTCAGCCACGATCCTCATCTTCTTCACTGCCTGAGCAGTGTCGCTCCTCACTACATTGGGAATCTCTATCAGGATGTCCGACTTCTGCCCCGTCGTGGCATTCACCAATCCTCCATTCTTCTCCACTCTGTAGGATAGCTGTTTCTTCCCAGGGACCGCGTCAATGTAAACAGTCGAGTTCTCATCTATTTCTTCCTGTATCAGCATCTTGGAGAGTTGGGTCACCACCCTCTTCTCCAGCCATCGCCTTATCGGCCTTGCACCATACACCTACACAACACAAGAAGCACAATTCCGTCAGTCTCAGACCTGACCATCAACAAGAATAGTGAACGTACACATCAATACAAGAATACTTACTGGGTCATAGGATTCAGATAATACAACATCCAAGGCAGCATCCGAAACAGCCAGAGCAACTCCTCTCTCGGCCAGGCGAACAGCAACATCCTTCATCTGAAGTCTGGCAACTTTCCTGAGTTGCGCGTGCGAGAGAGGGTCGAAGATCACTATCTCGTCCAACCTGTTGAGCAGCTCAGGCCTAAAATGCTTCCTCACCTGAGAGAGGAATTGAAAATCAGAGTCAGGCTCTACGCTAGTTTCGGAATATCATAACAAGCATTTGACATCTTACCTCCTGCATAACCCGTTCTCTTGAAATCTGCATTGTCGACTTGCCCACCATCCCTGCAAGGAGATGCTCGGCTCCCAGATTGGAAGTCATGATGATGACAGTATTGCTGAAGTCTACTGTCCGGCCTTGGCCATCAGTCAGCCTGCCATCGTCGAGAACCTGAAGCAGGGTATTGAAAACAGCAACATGGGCCTTCTCAACCTCATCAAATAGCACGACACTGTAAGGCCGCCTCCTCACAGACTCCGTCAACTGCCCACCTTCTTCGTGGCCAACGTACCTGAAATTTTGAAGGAAACACGCATCAGCAAGCAATGAAGAAACCCCCCCTGCAAAATTGATGATATGCTGCAAGGAGCAGAAAGTCGTAAACTAACCCTGGTGGTGCACCAATGAGCCTTGAAACAGAATGCTGCTCCATATACTCCGACATGTCTATACGAACCAGGAGGTTCTCATCATCAAAGAGCTGCTCGGCAAGAGCTTTTGCAAGCTCCGTTTTGCCGACACCAGTCGGACCCAGGAAGAGGAACGATCCAGTTGGCTGCTGGGGTCTACCCAGCCCCGCTCTCGACCTCAGCACAGCCTCTGCCACCGCATCGACTGCTTGATCCTGGCCAACTACCCGCTTATGCAGCCTCTCAGCAAGACCAATCAACCTCTCCTTCTCATTTTGGCCGAGTCTAGTCACTGGAATGCCTGTCCATCGGCTAACAACCTGCCAGAATCACCAACCACTTAGAAACTATTGAAGAATCTGTCCAGGTGGATGTGTGTCTATATATGTATATATATATAGAGAGAAATGGAAATGAACTAATAGCTCACGCAAGTTACCTGAACTGCAATTCATTTCCACTATCTCCAATAATTATTTTTAAAAATTTTCTTTTGAATTATGATCTCGACTGCCTACGGTTCACTTTTACCCAAGAAAGTTTTGATTTAGTTCTCCATCAAGTTAGCATAAAATTAATGATTTTCAATGAATAAAACATTTTATATGCACTTGATGAAAAGTTAAATGAATTCCAAAATTTATGAAATTTAATTCAAAAGAAGTTAAGGGAGTAGAAATAATAATTGTTATAAAAAATTAAAGAAAAATTATTAGATCATTATAGTTTTACCACTAACTCATGTAACTTTTCCTGAACTGGCTGCTCCCCTACAGTAATCCCACATATATATATATATATATATATATATATATATATATATATATATATATATATATATATATAGTCAGTGTTCGAGTAGGATTAAACTGCATACCTCTGCAATTTGTTCAGGACCAACAGTCTCAGTCAACATCAAGTTCTCACCAGTCTCCGCTTCAAGCTTTGCAATCGCAGTGTCAATCTCTTGAAGAGCCCCATACTTGAGATCCGCAACGCGGGCCAAATCCATTCTCCGCTCAGCCTCCTGTAGAGTTATCATCAGATCCTCACGGCGCTGCTTCAATTTCCGGATCTCATCGATTCTTTCCTTCTCTTTTCTGTATTTCATTGTCAATGGCTGCAGCTTATCTCTTAAATCATCAAGTTCCTTCTTAACCTGACCACACGAAAATTGTGACCCATTCAGAGAAGCAAAGATAAACAAAGAAGATTCCTTTGATAGTAGCTATCAAGAATCAAACGCCAACCTCCAGCAGCCGAGCTTTGCTCGCCTTGTCCTTTTCCTTCTCAAGAGCGTGCAGTTCAACTTCCAACTGAATCCTCTTTCTCTCCAAATTATCAATCTCTTCGGGCTGGCTATCAAGCTGTACTCTCACATTTGCACAAGCTTCATCAACCAGGTCAATTGCCTTATCAGGCAAAAATCGACCTTGGACAACAAACATTCGTCAAAAGTCAGTTTTTTATATTTATAACAAAAAAAAAAAAAAAAATAGACATTCTCACGACTATAACAACTATTAGTTGCATTAACAATCCAAACTCATAAAGCTTCAGAAGATAGAATGCTTTGGTTTAACTGCAATATAGTGTTAAATTTAAGGTATTATACTGATTCTCGATTTTGAATAATAAGGGAAAATAGTATTAGAAATTGAGAATGAAATTAAACATGTCAAATCCAAGAAACTACATCAAATTTAGTTTTTTGTCACCAATATGACATAAAAACAATAGCATATTTCCAAATTTCACATTCAAAACAATTTACAGGTATTTGTCAATCTCAAATCAAGACAATAAACTCAATATTAAGTATTAAACTCAAAGTTATAAAATAATATCTATAAATGTGCATCACTAAATATCCATCTTTAAATGATCAGATATCAAACTACTGGCATGAATTCTGAAGCAGTTAACTTGTTAGAAGTCACAAAAAATATAATGAAAAAACATACCAATAACAAAGCAAATAGACTAAATAAATCATCAACAAATGTCCAGGAACTGTATAATATTTCAGCAACCTTATGTATTTTGACAATCTAACTAAAACACCAATACTCATATTCCAAAAGAACTTGTTTTGAAAAATTTACCAGTAATGTAGCGACTTGAGAGCTGCGCTGCAACGACAAGCGCCCGATCCTGAATCCTAACACCATGGTGCCCCTCATATCTCTCCTTCAACCCTCTCAGTATGCTGATTGTGTCGGCCACGCTCGGCTCCGCCACATACACCTGCTGGAACCTCCTCTCGAATGCGGCGTCCTTCTCCACATACTTCCTATACTCCTGCAGCGTTGTCGCCCCAATGCACCTCAGCTGCCCCCTCGCCAGCATCGGCTTAAACAAATTCGCAGCATCCATCGACCCTTCAGTCCGCCCAGCCCCAAGAACCAAATGAATCTCATCTATGAACAGTATCACCTTCCCATCTGCATCCTCAACCTCCTTCAGCACCGCCTTCACCCGCTCCTCGAACTCTCCTCTGTACTTTGCGCCGGCAACCAGCGCACCCATGTCGAGCGCCACGAGCCTCACGTCGGCGAGATTGCTTGGCACATCGCCCCGGACAATCCGTTGAGCTAGCCCTTCGACGACTGCGGTTTTGCCCACTCCGGGCTCGCCGATGAGGACGGGGTTGTTCTTCGTCCTGCGCGAGAGAATGCGGATGACACGGCGGATTTCTTCGTCTCTTCCGATGACAGGATCCAATTTCCCGGCCTGCTCGACCAAATCCCTGCCGTAGGTCTTGAGAGCTTGGAAGTTGGTGTCGCCGGAGGCCGACTCGACCTTCTTTCCTTCTTTCCCTCGCAAGTTCTCGACCACCGACTTGACGCGGGCGGCGCTAATGCCGGCCTCTTTGAGGCAATCGGCGATCTGAGCGTCTTCGATGAGGCCGAGGATGATCGAATCGACCGCGACGTGGGTATCGCCGCGGGATTTTTGCAAGGTCTGGGCGCGGCGGATGACCTTGATGAGGGAGGTGGAGGCGGGGACTTCGTCGGGGGGAGGGGACTGGGAGGGGATCTTGTGGAGGGACGAGTCGAGGACGCGCTCGAAGGAGGCGACGGAGGAGTCGGTGCCGGTGGCGTTGAGGATGGACTGGCGGAGGAGGCCGGCGGGGTCCGAGGCGAGAGCGACGGCGAGGTGGAGCGGGGTGAGCTGGGCGTGGCCGTTGCTTAGGGCCAGCTCGTGGGCCGCCGCGATGGCCTCGTTCGTCTTGTGAGTGAACTTGTCGGGATTCATTGGTGGTGGATTTTTTTTTTTTTTTTTCCTTTTATTGCGAGGCGTTTGATGAAATTTCTCTCTTGAATTTTTTTGGCTTGGTGGGAGACGAAAGAACTGTCGTTTTTAAGGAGGAGAGAGAGGATTCGGCATTATTCTGGAGTCTGAGAGAGAGAAGAACGGAAGAAGCGAGAGAGAGCTGGAAAGTTCTGGAGGTTTTCCAGTGGGACAGTGCTGGAAATGGTGGTGCATGGGGGAGTTTCCTAAGGAGCACACCACTTTTCCAAGTGAGCCCACCAGATAGTGCAATTTTGGTCTGAGTTTCTTCTGTAAAGTGGGCTCACTAAGAAAAATGGTGTGCTCCTTTAGAACCTCCCCATGTGGGGTTATTTGGGGGAAATTCTAAATGCGCACCATAATTTACTTGTGAGCACCATTTCCCCTATGTTTTAAATCACTTTCCCATATAGTATGTGGTGCTCACTAGTAAAATGTGGTGCGCATTTACAATTTCCCTTTATTTGGATGGACAAAGGAACTGAGATAGACGAGGTCTCTAACAGGCTTTTTTTTCTTTTTTCTTTTTTTTTCTCTTTATTTAAAATTTTAAATTAAAAAAAAAAAAAAAAACATAACCCTGAAGAGCATTAGAAAGTTGCTAAGGTGGAGTTAACTTTTTCCTAGTGATATTTCAATGGAGATGTCCAACTTTCCATCAGCACGTTACCTACACTAACAACAAAAAAAAAAAAAAAAAGATTCAATAATTTTTTTTTCAGTTTTTTATGAATCATAATATCACCACTTAAACTTTTTCTGATATGATTTGATTTGGTAGATTTTAATGTTTCTATATATTTTCATCAAGTATAATACGATTCGATATATCGGAAATCGCTAATTTTGTTTTTATTTTATAGAAAATAAAATTAATTTTTTTCTAAATGATAGTACGCTAATAAACTTTTGAGTATTGAAATCACTGATCCAAATAAAAAATTTAAAATAATTTTTTTGAGATAGGAAAAATAGACTACGATTCGGATAACTTATGTTAGTTGTCGGTTTATTTTCATTTTTTTTATATGCATACATGTGCATATGTTATATATGTATATATCTATTATAACATATTGTGTGTATTGTGTATGGGTGTTATATATGTATATAACCATTATGATGTATTATTGTATATGTATGTGTATCTATGAGGATTGTCTAAATTGATATTAAAAAAAAAGTTTTTGCAAACATACTTGGAGGAACTTAATTTTCAATCACTATCTGTTCAGAATTGGCAAATTGAAATTTATTATTTTCAATCACTATCTGTTCAGAGTTGGCAAATTGAAATTTATTATTTTGAAAATTCTAAATTTATCATGTTCGAATCCATTAATTTTAATGGGTATTTGATTACTAGAAATAAAGAGATAAAATATAAAACTCATTTCTTGTTGCTGTATAGAGTTTTTCTTTATATTGTTATGTAATATATTGTTATGAATTCTTTATACCACATTTTTGTGCAGATTATATTCCCATATAATTGTAATTTTCCCAGTCAAACTGCACATATATTTTTTTTATATTACTAAATTGAGTCCAGAGTAAATTTTGAAATTTCTCACAAATTAAAAAAGAAACAATATTACTATAAATAAAGCTTATTGACAATTTCCATATTATCATGTATGCATCTACCTGCAGATTGCTTTTTCATAAGAACGAAGACCGATGTGTTCATGTCAATTGTTAAAGAATGAGGAACTACTTTGGCATTTCTTCAATATTTCATAAAGTCCTAAGATTTTTGGAAATAAATGTTTTCTAATATTAATGCTTGCCTGAGTGTTTTATTGCAAGTGAAAAAAATTATAAAAATGAAGGAAAAACCAATAAAAGATAAAATTAAATCCATCTCAAAGTATCCGACCACAACTGAGGCTTTCGTTGTTATTTTCTTGTGCTTTCTTTGAATCTGATCTGGCCGAGCTTTTGTGCAACTAAATACTTGAATATATATATATATATATATATATATATATATATATATATATATATATATATATATATATATATATATATATATATATATATATATATGAGGAAACGGAAAAAACTATATGATACTTAGGTGAACCAATACGATGTTTGTATGTGGAGGAGTTTTTAAAAAAAATATTAGGTGAAAGGGTTTTCTTAAAAAATAGGCTTATGGTCAATTCACATACAAATATTCTATTGGTCCATCTAAGTGTCATAGAAGGGCCCCTCCTATAACATAGTTTTTCCCGTTTCTGCTATATATATACAAAGTAAACAGGAAATTCATCGGCGACGAAGGAACTTTTTTCACTGTCGCTTAAGTGACTCAATACAATTATTACATGTGGCGTCATTCAAAGGGCGATTAAGAGAGTTCTTTTATTTATTAGTTTAAGTGGTGTCATGTTTAATAATTATATTGGACTACCAAGTGACAGTGAAGGAACTCCTTCACCACCAGTGAATTTTCCATTTTCTATATATATATATATATATATATATATATATATATATATATATATATATATATATATATATATATATATATATATATATATATATATATATATATATATCGTTTTTCATTTTCATTACCATGATATGTTCACTCAAAACATCAACACATTAAGTTTACATTTTGCATTATAATAGGTTTGAACATAAGAGCAAAACAACAAACCCAACGTTTAATTCAACTAATTACTCTTACATACCCCAAACTTTCACACAAACACAATTTGATTCTTTTTTTTTTCCTCTATCAAACAATTTATTGTTAAGCGAATATTTCAATCCGCTATACTTTATACAAACATCTATTTTCATTTACAAAAATGGTAGGGGGCCTCTCATAAATGGAAAGGGCTTTTTACATATCTGTCCCTTACATATTTAAAAATTAGAATTTAGTCTCCCAAATATTGATATTTATAATTTAGTCCTCCAAATCCTTTAACTTACCACAGTTTAGTCAACAGTCATATTTTTTTGTCCAAATTTTTCGTTATACCCCTGAATTACTTCACTTTAGTCATCCCTTCTCTCTTCTTTCTCTCATACTTTCTTATTGGGTTTTCCTTTCTATTCTTCTCATCTTTTTCTCTCTTCCATCTTCTTATTGGGTTTTCCTGAGTTACTTCACTTTAGAGATTAACTGGGAAGGAAGAGAGAAAGGAGAAGAATGGAAAGAATAACCCAATAAAAAGAGAAAGAGAGGATGAAGAGAAAAGAAATGACTAAAGTGAAGTAATTCAGGGGTATAACTGGAATTTTGGGCCAAAAATATGGTTAGGGGACTAAATTGTGGTAACTTAAAGGATTTGGGGACTAAATTATAAATATGAAGATTTGGGAGACTAAATTCTAATTTTTAAAGATGTAAGGGACATATATGTGAAAACTCCAAATGAAACTTTGCGGGTCAAGCAAGACTATACCCGAACGCGATCCACTTGCACCCTTTTTTAGGGAAATTCTAAATGCGCACCACATATTACGTTGTCAGCCCCACATCCTATGGTGAAGTGATTTACAACATAGGGGAAATGGTGCTCACATAGTCAAATGTAGTGCGCATTTAGAATTTGCCCTTTTTTTTTTTTTTTTATCCCAGAGGGATCTCAGTATCGAGGGCCGAGGCCGAGGAGCGCTGCAAGCTAGTCCATCTCTCACTCGCTGCTCCTCGTTTGCGCATTCTAACAAACACTTGGCCGGCCTTCAGAAGCCGTCGGCAATGGCGTCAACTGCTCGAGCTTTCGGGACAATCCTGTACAAAGTACCGCTCTCGAAAGGGTTCTTCTCGCCCTTCGCGTCTCTCTACAATCCTTCTGCTCTACGGAGTACGATTCTCCCCAAACTTTGTTCTTCTTCTCCATAATTTCGTTTTTTTCTTGGAACATTTACCTAAAATGGCGTGATTTCGTTTGCTAGGGCTTGGGTTTTTGTTGAGGATTTCGCCTTCTATCATGTCAAACGAATTGGGTCGTGGTCAGGGAGTGAGAAGGATATCGACGACTCCTCCAGTTTGTATGGGGCGGCGTTCTTGCAAGATTGCTGGCAGAAAGGTTGTTTTTTTTTTTTTATAGAGTTATTTCTTTTCTAGATTTAATTCGTAGAGAAAATGTTGAAGTCTAGTAGTTCGTTAAATGAAATGAGACGCCTTTTTCGGATTCTTAATTAGATGGAGCAATTGGATTTGTAGTACTCTTCAAATTTGTACGGGAGGATACTAGATAGATAGGGAAAACCAAGCAAATCTGTGAAATTAAGAAAGATGATAGTATGGTTTATATTTAGGTTCAATTAGAGTAGAAAAGATGCGTTCTTTGTTTAATTTGTTGAACCAATTACAGTACAAACTCATGCTATTGGTATCCTTATCATTGCGTCTTGTGGTCAAGGTTGTAGCAGTCAGTCCTACTTCATTCAAATTATTCATTCAGAATATTGCTTTTTATTTGCCAAAATCTTCTGTTGATGTTTTGACTCCATGTAATCTGCATTCTTAATCTTTGGTTCCAACTACGTCTGGGCATAGTGTGTGCTTGTACATATTGCATGCTCAATTGTACCTAGTTAATTGCATATGAGTGAGGCTCCAATGATGTCCATTTTCTTAAACTGTTGCTATGCAGTTGCCTTTACCTATGCATGATCAGCTACATCTGATATTTTTTCAAGTTGCATTTTTTGCTTATGCTGCCCGTCAATGCCCCCCAAACTTGCCTGTCTTCAGCACCAACCTAATTTTTTTGTTTATCTCGCATCCAAACCTTTATCATCTGATCCAACAACTAGGCCTTTTCTCGTAAGTCTGATTTTGGGGTCTCATTCTACCTTTATTGTTGCATGCGATTCCTTGCTTCAGCATATGATCATCTCTGGACTCTCATTGACTAACTAATTTTCAGGTTTAGATGCAGCCAATTCAAGTTAAGTGGGTTTGAATGGTCATGCCTAGTCCAGCTTGAACTCAAAGTATCCTTATCAAAGCTCAGTGAGACAAGTATTAGGCTGTAACTTCTATAATCCAGCCAAATACAAGTGTAGGTAATTATTTTGAGCTGGATTTATTTCAGTTTGGTACGAGGACTCTCTTTTGGTATTGTACAACCAACTTCTATAAAATGATAGTATTTCATTAGGGAGCAATGTTGGTCATGCATTATATGCTCTATAAATAATGGAGCAACTCTCCCTAAGCAACTTTGAAAAAGAGTCTATGACTGTGGTGCAAGATTTTAAGTCTTATGGGGAATGCATTTTTTTTTAATTTTTTTGTTTCTTTGCTTATGTCAAATGAGAACTTTTTTATGCTCCCGAAGGTAGAAACTATCTGTGTCTTTTCTTGTGGACTCTTTCCTGATACAGGACAATTTTGGGTAGGTTTTCTCTTTACTTGCTTGATCTTAAAATGCTACAAAAGGTGTTTTTCCTACGTTCCTTCCAGGTTACTGGGTTTCATATCAAGTCCCTCTCTTGTTGCAAATTTCTTAGATAGGAACTCCGTACCAACTTTACAGTACTGTTGTCATGTTTACAGCCAAATGCCAATTGTAAAGGTTTGCCAAATTTCCCTGGAGCCTTCTTAGAAAATATCTGTGCTTGATAGTTTTCTTTGGCTTTAATTGGAGAAGGTTTAGATGATAGTTAATGTCTTAATGATGCTAAAGTGTGTAGTCTATAGACAGTTCATGAAGGTAGTCTGGTCAAGTTGGATTGAGTTCAACCTGGTTCCAGTGTGCTATCTAAAGTCATGGTTTGAGTGAACACTTCATGAAGGTAGTCTGGTCAAATTGGATTGAGTTCAGCCTGATTCCAGTGTGCTATCTAAAGTCAAGGTTTGAGCTTTTCTTTGTTTTTGCAAGGATGTCTCTGCCACTTCTTGTGGCCTATATCATGAGAAATTCCCTTCAGTTTCTGGGTAGTTCCTAGAGCTTCTTTTTCTTTTTAACAGTCTCCTTCTATTGTGCATTTTTTTAGACATCGAATTTCCTTTTTTTTGCTCCTTCATTTGTACTTGCTTCCATCCTATTATGCTTTATGCTTAATATTCTATCAAGCCTCTTTGCTGCTTTGTTTAGTAGGCTTTTCTTTGTGCAGCATGACTGCACCAGGGAACCTTCAAGGCTGGTTTCACTATGTTTCAGTTTTCACCATTTTAAGCAGATATGCAAGCACCTTTTGATGTCCATTTAGCTTCTTGATCAAACAACATCATTTTTTGGGGTTGCTGCCTGTAACTATGCTACTATGTCATAGCATTCAACTTTATCTCCGGTACTGTCCTTAAAACATACACCGGCTAATAGTGTGATTAGATCATCTTGTTGCCATGTGTATTGTCTTCTCTTATAAGTGTCAGGTATCTGCTTGCCATGTGTATTGTCTTCTCGTATAAGCGGCTACATTTGTTGTTTTCTTCATTTTCAACATTCTTTTCGTCTACGTTTGGATGCTGCTCCTAAGACACTTACAAGACGACCTTTTGATGTGTTTGTTATAATCCAATCTCTATTTCTTACTTTATTATGGAGTGCCCTTGGTTGCAGGGAGGATTCTTAGATTCAAACATAATAGTGTGCAGTTGTGTGCTTGGGTGTGTAATCCTAATTACATAACAGAAAGACTTAGGGATGCCTATTTTTCTTTAGATAAAAGATAATTGATGTCTCAGTCCCACACAATGAACGATGCGTTATTGGTTTTTAGGAACAAGTGAGAAAGCAATAAACTATTTGTCAAACCTCATTAAGTAAAAAAGTAAAGTCAAACCTCAGTAAGGAGAATACTAAACTATTTGTCAATGCAGGACCAGATTAAGATTAATCTGTCCTGCAGTAAAATCTGACCCAAGCCAACCAACCCGCTCAATTCTGGCCGTTTGTTTACCCTGCATGGCCTTGGGCACAAAATTCAATACCCATATATGTTATGGTCAGGTTTGGGCATTGTATTTTTGAATCCATGTGGGTTATGGAAAATGGTGAAACCTGATGCGACCTACTCGAGTTTCATCCACAGTAGAAAACAAATGCTCATTTTATTTGAAATTTGTACATTCATAAGTATGCATGTTCTTTGTGGCTATAGTGTCCTTTGTCTGTGCCTCAAATCTTTTCACCTTTACAGATTCTTATGATATATTTCCCTGACATGACATATGTTATCAGGTTGTTAGCTTATTTAATTTCTGTATAATTTTAGACTCATGGTTGTAGTTACTATAATGCTCTCTGGGGTGACATGATTAGAAGCAGAGGCATTTATGTTCTGCTGCTAAGTTTCCTGGGTTTGATACTCAAGCCTTTGTTGGGTATGTGACATAGCAAGAACTGGACAGTTGCTAGCTTTGAGATCTTGGGAATATTCATCAACTGTAACCTTCAGGACCTTTTGATGGCTATATGGCATAGCAAAAACTCGAAAGTTGCTTGTTTTTAGATCTTGGGAATATTCATTAAGGACAACCTTCAGTACCTTATATCTATTTGTTTGCCGTATCTTCACCTGTATATAAAAACTAAACTTGTACTTGAATTGCGTGTTTTCTTAAAAATATTTGGTTGAGAGGAACATGTTAGATGTACAAAGTGTATTTTTGCTAATTGATATAACATAATGTATGCTGTTGAGAAATCTGTATATTTGTTTAAACTTTCTAGATATCTACTGATTTTTTAATATAAATAATCCTCTAATGGAGTCATAAAATTGGAGAGAGAAGTTAATGTAGGATTGAGCTACTTATTGTTTAAATAGTTATAAGTTCTTAAAAAAGAATTGTTGAATATCCCCTTTGTTGAGAAGCTTAGCTGATGGGTTGCAGGTCAGCAATTTATATCAAGCAATCTTAACACTTAGCACTTCTCCTTATATTAGTTTTCAAGTCATTAGATAGGTTGTTGGTGTAGATGAAAATTGTTGGATTGGAAAGAGGCCCTATGGGGAGATCTAGATGATGAAGATTTAATATAGACTGAGTCATACTCTGACCCAAAAGCTTAAACTTATAAGTAAAAGCCCAACTTCTATTTAAATTCATTATTCTCTTTTGATTTATCGAATGTGAGACTATTTCTATGAACCATTAACCTAACAAATATCCCCCCTCATGGATGATGGGCACACGTCCAGCCATCAAACATGGAAAACGACAAAGTCCAACACCACATAGGCAATAAAGAAGACGACATAGTATAGTACCTCATAAATGAGTCTAATGAATGAGTCCAATACCACATGGATACTAAGATTGTCCGTGGAACCAACTGACACGACATTCCTCCCATTGTAACGGTAGTCATCCTGTAGTCCCAACCACACTATGATACTAATGAATTAGTTCTCAAGAACTATAGTTTGATAGACCCCTCTTATCCAAAAGCTTAGTTAATAGATTATGGGCCACTAATGCATAACAAGCATCCATAACGCTTAGACCTCCCCTCATGGCTGTTTTCAGTTTGTAGAAAGGCCATTGGTGCCAAGCTGGCTTGCTTGGAAAGGAAGAGTTAATAGAGGCAAATGCCCATATACTTAAGTTGCTAATGACAAGGTTTAAACTCAATATAATGTTGACTGGAACCTACATGGCAGCAAATGCCAGGGAGGCCTTTTGTGTCAAAACTTATTTTACCATTTATTATCATTGTACAGCACAAGGGTAGCAAATCTAGCATGAATTCCATCTGAAGTTGTCGTTGTGTCTGGCATACTCGAGTTTGGTGACAATTAGGTTGACCTTCATGGCCCATGTGTGAAAGGACTGGGGTCTGGTCCAGCTCTTAATTCAATTTACTTGATTATGACACATTTAAGAATTAGTAGTAGTGCTGCATGTTTATCACAAAGAGTTATTGGATACTTTCTTCAGTTTCTGTATCATAAGGATTCCCCAACATGTTGTAGGTTCAATTCCTGCTCCAGACAAAAAAAAAAAAAAAAAAAGAAGAAATTAATCCTACAACCTTATGCAACAACATAGTTATTACCATAACTTGATTTTGGCTTGATTTCATCTTTTAAATGGCTTACATGGGTCAGGCTCGAGTCAATATTCCTTGCCCGTTAAACAAAATGGGTTGAGTCTGCGTCGAGGATACTTGTTTCGGCACATTCTGACCTTACCAGAAATTGACACAACCAGATCGCTTTTCCACCATTATTACCATCGACTCCTGTGCCAGTTTAGATTATTACTTTATCCAAAAGCTTAAGTTGGTGGGATTAGGGCAACGGTGTATGCCAATCAATTCTAAAACACTTAACAGGTAAACACTTAACAGGTACCGTGTTTCACTCTCATAATCTCATTATGTCTATTAATGCAGATTATTTATTAAAATTTATATTTTTGCTGATTGAAGTTGTGTCAAGGAAACATCGAAAAGAAAGTACAAGTAGAACCATGCACAACATCTTTTTTCTGGTACCTATAAGAACCATGCACAACATCTTTTTTTTTGGCACCTATCATTTATTTTATGTGTTTATTTCCATGACTAATTTTCTATCCTGTATTAATCATCTGCTTAGGATTTATACATATATGCTCAGTTCCTTTTTGGTTAGAAACATGCATTTGATCACTATGACTTGTAGTTGATTTAACTGTTACAATTCTTCTGGTCCTAAAGTTGAGTATTCTGCAAGACAAAATAGGCATTTTGTGGAACCATCTCTCTCATTTTTCCAACGACATGTCTGCAGGATGCTCAGAACCTGAAGAAGATGAAACGTAACAGTAAAATTGGAAAAGAAATTGTCTCTGCGTAAGTTCATCCAGCTCATCCAGTCTGCACTCTCTGCAAGGCTTATAAAGTTTGATATAAGGGGCTGCTGAACACTAACATTCTTGAGAATCTTTTGAAGTCTATGAATATGTGGACTGTAAGTCACAGTTATTAGCTTGCGTTGTTCATAGATTGCACTGAGGACAATGTTGTATTTGGTTATTGAGTAAATAAAAAAAGCCATTAGGTGCAGTTTGCGAAACCATACATTCCAAACTAGGATTAATCTATAAAAGCTTGTTCTCCAACCGAAGATTAGCTCATCA
Organism: Dracaena cambodiana; assembly: GCA_036321105.1. Classification (NCBI taxonomy): domain Eukaryota; kingdom Viridiplantae; phylum Streptophyta; class Magnoliopsida; order Asparagales; family Asparagaceae; genus Dracaena; species Dracaena cambodiana. Next base: position 49,035,666 of record JAYEPQ010000008.1, read on the forward strand.
AGTTTGATGTTGGTGTATGGGAGGTGATAGCAGAATAGCAAGGTAGAATCACTGGTGGACGTCCATATTCCTAGTGCCTAACTGGCAAATTGCTGCTAGAAATTATTCGTTGCTAACCTGCCCTTGCCTGTTATGTTAGGGCACTCAGACAACCTGTTGGTGTCATCTCTGCTATATAATGCAAACTTCTTTTTTATAGGGGATGCATTTCGGTTACAAGCTAAAGTTCGCACGTCATCTCTTGTTCCTGAAAGAAATCTTAGCCATACGACTAAGCTATCTACATATCATACAATTGAATGAATATCATACAATAGAATATAAATCATTAAAACATTGCTGGGCTCATACATCATAACAATTAATGTTGAAGAGTAATAATTGAAAAGCACTAGTTTAATACTTAATAAATTTTACCGACTATCTGTCTGGAAGAATGTGAAAAGAAAACGTGCACTATCTTGGAAATGCGATTACCACATGGAGCAAAAGTTATGGTCCCACAAATCTTATTCCTTCTATTAAACTAACAAAATTTCAATTTTCCTTATTGCATATCAGCCCTTTAATTTGGAAGTTTTGTAATTTCAAAAGAAAGGAGTTTTGTAATTTCAAAATAAAAGGAATCAAATGTTATATATCATGTCCAGACTCCAGAAGTTGCTTCCTATATAACAATTTAGGGGGAAAAAAAGGTAAGAATCCTCTGTATGTGTAAAATCTGGGGAAGCCAGTCTGATCTCAATATTGAAAGCATAAGCTTGCTGCAAATGTGAAAGCATTGATTATAAATTATGATGCCTTATCTTCTGTTGTCTAATAGAGCGAGCATCTTTAATTTTTCTTGTCTCATAATTTTATTTCGTGTTTCTGGTTTTTTACTTTATTCATTGATACTATTTCATTTTATCTTCACATCGTGTAGCTAATACGTTGAGATAACTTTAATCTAAATTTTCTTTGACTGCTAATCCCATTTTTTGCTTGTTTCAGAGAATTTTAAATTTGTTTTGTTTTTGCACCTGAATCTCTTCTTTTAAAGGAGGATTGGAAGCGTAAAGTCTTCATTTACCTTTTATTTTCATTATTTGTTGTTTACAGTTATATTTAAATTAAGAGGTCTTATCAATAATTATAAGATAATCTATTAGAGAATATTAGTAACAGACAACTAATTGATATAATTTTTACCATAGCATCTTCTCTTCCTTTTCGTTTTAGTAGATCCATTATTCCTCTTTCAACTTAAAATACTTATAGAAATCCATCCAAATAACACCTTCCACTATGTAAGGCCCTTATTTTTAAACAATCCATTCATAGTCGTATATCTTATAGTCAAACTAGATCATATGTTTCTCCAATCTCTTCTTTTGTTACCTTAGCTTCAATTGTATACTATTTTAACGAAAACCATGTCATTGAGCTTAAGCTCGTTACCTCTTCGAGAAACTACAAAACAAATAAACGTAATTAATTCTCCTCTATAAATACATCGCTACCATTATTTTAAAGAACTTTTCTTTTAGTTTCTTTATCTTATCCAATCTCTACAAATTTTTCCTTTTATCGAGATTTTTAGCGTACAATAAATTAACTCATTAGATACTTGAATTGAGAATTAATAACTAAATAAATTATATTGACTATAAATTTATATATATATATATATATATATATATATATATATATATATATATATATATATATATATATATATATCTTTGATGATTGATTTAGATGTAATTATCAAATTAAAATTTTTTATGTTCTCTTTTGTTAAATAATGTATTTGTTCGGAAATTACATCCTTAATTAAATCTATAAGGTTCATTTGAATGAGTTTGAAATCCATTTACAGGCCGAGTATGTTTATTATAACGTATCATATTGTAAGATACGTATCAGATATTATAGAATATAGTTATCGTATCGTAAGATACATAGCTCAATGGTATCAAAGATAAGATATATATCAATTTTCTTGTGTATCTTATTGAAAAATATGTATTACATATCGTAGAATATTGACAACTGTAGATAGAGTGAAGAGAGGGGTTTTCTCTCTTGAAAGCCTAAATAAAATCACATGAAGAGGCAACACCTGCTTGTGCTGTAGAAAGTGGCAGACGGTGAAGATGCGGAAGATTAGGTAGTAGGTTTTGTTGGAGTAGGTATGGTAACTGGAGCCAGCAGGTAGAATGAGAAAGCAAGCAGTGGGCTGACCCAACTTTCTGTTTTTTAGAGAGGTAGCAGATAGAGATTTCAACATTTATAAGGGTCGGACATGAGAACATAGGTGTCGCATCCGACACTGCTAGGCATATCAATTTTTTGGCTGGAAGAAGTTTTCTACCTATCATAGCAGTTGAGATGACTTTTTTCTTGGAACCAACTTATGATAGTGAAGGAAGTTTTGTACCCACTTGACTCGCGCTCTTGAATGATCAGGATGTGCTGAGCAAAACAAATGGTGTGGCCTGGAGGGTGAGATGGCCCATCATGTAGTTTTCATAGAAGTACACAGAAATCCCTTAGTGAGTCATCTCTGTTTGAGATCATTCTTGGCAGCCAATACATGAAATCTTGCAGGATGGCATCCGATCTTCCGTCATCATGTAGAATTCAATTCTCTCAGAAGCAGAATCACAGTGAAAAGATGAAAAATCAAGGACACGTTAATGGAGAGTCAGCATCTGTTTGCGGGAGCTCTTGTCTCATAAGCTTCTGTGCATGCAATATTTTCAAGATTAAGTTAGTCTAGAGCTTCATCATGAAATTTTTTCCTATTGATTCTCAAATATGCTTAAAATGAAGTGCTGTCAAGAATTCCCTTGGTTATGTTTTGGAGCCTTCCGCAGCCAACCTTAACCACTTAATTCCCATTTGCTGACTTGTTAATGATACATCCAAAGTTTACCTCTTATCCTAATTTTCATGACATATTTTTCATAAACAACAACAACAACAACTAAGCCTTTTATCCCAAGTATTTGGGGTAGGCTACATGAACCAAAAAAAGAATCACGCTAGATCGATCACTTTGATATTCCTTCTCCATTCATTTCTATCAAGTAATGTCTCCTTATTTAAACCTCTAGACTCCATATCTTTGCGTATCACCTCCATCCATGTTTTTTTCGGTCTTCCCTTCGTTCTTTTAACTTGTCCTATATTGATAAACTCCTCTCTTCGAACCGGTGCACTTGTAGGCCTACGTTGCAGGTGACCAAATCATTAAAATTTGTCTGAGCCCAGGTTCGAACTGGGGACCTTTAGCGTGTGAGACTAACGTGATGACCAACTACACCACCCAAACATATTTTTCATAAAGATTACCATATATCTCTTTAGCATTCAAAATTTCTTTGTTCAGGCCCAAGATTTGTTTCCCTACTGCTAGTATCATGATAAGTGCGTTACTGCTTTACTATCGTTTGCATTTTGTACTCACCTAAATTCCCACTGCATTGGCAATTCGTTAATCTGTTTACATTCATTGTGTACTCTTGTACACATCAAAGTATGGTCTTTAGAAGTTAGGTAAGCTTCAGTTCCGGAAAAGATGAGATTTGGGTTGTTATCTGGCATGTGTGACGGGGACTAGTTACTGTTTCACTTAAAAGTGACGGCTGAATTGGAGGAGCTGCTAGGACAGGGTAGACACTCAAACCTGGATTGGAACATTGAAAGGAGGTTAAATTTCAAGGAGGAGATTGACTTGTAATGGAGCTGAACTGAGAGTAAATTTATGCAGCAGAATCCAGGAATTTGGAGTAATTTTTGTTGTGTTGTTGTTGTTGCTGCTGTTTCTATTTTAATGACTGGAATGTATTGGGTGTTACATTGCCATAGTTTCTGAATATTTTTTGTAGAATTTGATATAGTATAGCATCAACACATAGATGAAGAAGAATTACTAATGTGCAAAATTATATATCTAATTTTATTATGTACAACTTTTGTGTCTGAAAGAATTTGATGTTTCTATGTCTTCCACAGTCGCATGTATTTGTATATGTATCATCAACAGATTTTTTTTTTTTTTTTTTTTTAACATGCAGTATAAAGAAAGGCGGCACAAATCCAACATCAAACACAATTTTAGCTGCTGTACTAGAGAAAGCTAGAGAGCTTGATGTGCCTAGGGAAATCGTGGACCGAAACATCAAAAAAGCTTCAGAGAAGGGACAAGAGGATTTTATTGAGAAATTCTATGAGGTAGGGGTGTTGTTAAAGTACTCAAATAGGTGTTTACGTTATCCTTTACTTTCAAGGCTTGGAAATACTTCTATTTGGTAATTAAGCTGGGTTTTGCATAGGTCTATGGTTTTGGTGGGGTTGGTATGGTAGTTGCAGTCTCAACGGATAAAGTAACTAGATCAATTGCTGATGTCAGAGGGGTAGTAAAGGATTGTGGGGCAAAACTGGCTGATCCAGGATCCATCTTATTCAAGTTTAGGCGGGCACGAGTTGTAAATGTAAAGGTTACTGATGCTGAGAAAGACCAGATTCTTGGCATCGCTTTAGATGCGGGTGCTGAAGACGTCATTGAGCCTAGAGTTTATGATGATGAATCAGAAGAAGATCGCTCAGAAAGGTTTTTTGCTATCCCTCTCAAGCAGTGATTCTCATGCAAATATGTTGATTTCCTTTTATTTCTCGAATGTTTTGCTGATAACAGGTTGCTCCCCCCCCCCCCCGAAAAAAAAAAAAAAAAAAAAAAAAAACCAACCCCCAAAATTTCAAGCATCCTCTCAACTTTAGAACAAAAGTATCTATGTTGACTTTGTAGTAAGGAAATAATATATGCAATTAATCAATTCTGCAGGCAAAAAATACAATATTCTGTTTCTTGTTAGATTATCTGCTCATGTTATGAGCAAATGCAAATAGACACATGCACACACCCCTCTAGTGATAGCTTATCATGTCTTCTACGTTAAAGAACTCGAACTGAGCAATCTGGCTCATCCGAAATTACCTGCTCCTGTGGATATTTTTTACTTTATTTTGTCTTGTTTTCGTTACAATTTTATATACATGGAATTGACTTTACAGGCAGAGATTTTTGCCATACTTATGCAGTATCACTATCGGAGATAATTTTACCAGGAGCTACTTTGTTCAAATGGTTGACAGTGCTCTGCATTTTAGTAACGAATGCCCAGCAATATTATCTAAATTTTATTTCCAGCAGCAATAATAAAATGCATGGACATGCTTATTCTTACCATTGACTTCTCTTTGGTGCGCACAATCCCAGTACATGCCATGGTTTTGTGTATCTGAAAATTGCGGAAATTGGCCTGAGACTCAACTTGCTTCTTAGGAACCAAGGTGGGATAGGAGTCCTTTCAAAACTTTGTGAATACAGTCTTTAGTAATATGTTGCACAAGTACCACCATGCAGACACACGACATCTTCTAAAGTGACTTTTAGCATACGTGCACTTATATTTATGACATAAAAACATATTTCTCCTTGTTTTTTGCATATCTCCATGTATGTTCTTATACTTTTGAGTCAATCAATTATTCTTTATAATGTGACAATTGTCCAAAAATGAATTAGTAAAATAATGTGTAATTTCAGTTTGTTTTAATGATTTTTAATAATTTTAACAAGCATGTCCTGTTAGCAGACTCACTAGGTGCTACATTTAATCAAGAAATGGGGAAATATTATTGTTATACTTTGGAAGGGCAATTGTTAGAATATTTTGGAAAGATAATTAGCCAAAACCAAGATTTTTTCTTAAATATTTTGAGAATCATTATTGAATTAATATTTTATGGTACTAACACATGGAAGGACAATTTTGCAAAGAGTTCTTTATCAATATATACCCACCAATTCTTCCATATTTAGAAAATTTTCCCCTGCCTCAACCCAAATCTTCATATTTGTTAATTTACCCTCCAAATTATATAATATTTACTATTTCTATCCTTCATCTTAGGGTCTGTTTGGTTCATGGAAGTACAAGACGTGAATGAAGAAATGAAGAAGCAACTTTCAAAATAGAAGTAGAAGAAGAAACTTCTTCTTATATTTGTTTGCTAATTTTTTGAAGATGAAAGTGTATCAGAAAGTGAAAGTAATATTATTTAATAAAACATTAATTATATTATTTTATTAGTTTTTATGTATAAAAATATAATTTTTCAATAGTAATTATGATATGCAAATAAAAAATTAATTTTTTTACTTTGATCCTCTACTTCCTAGAGCTCTTCCAGGCCAAAAGTATGAGGAAGAAAAGTTTGGAAGTAAGGTACCACGTAGGCACCATATTACTATTTAAAAAGTAATTTCCTGTTTCTCCACCAAACAAACACATAAAGTAGTGGAAGTAGCCTTCCACTACTTCCGTTTTCTTCCATGCAAACAAGCACACCCTTAGATTATGTTTGACTTTTAACAGAAAATGTTTGAAATGCCTATCTACTCCCCGTTCCTCTTCTTTTTCTTTTCCCCTGCTCTGTCACACAGAACCCATTCCTACTTCCATCTCAATTCTACAAACAAAATTATATGAAAAAAAAAAAAAGAACTTTGTAATGAAACTAAGAAGTTCAAAAATCAAAAGCAATCTCTGTTGCCATCAATTGTCCATCCACTTAAAGTTAGTCCTAAGAAGTCCAAATAAAAATACTAGAAATTGAGATATTAAGAAAAGAAACTTATAAGACAACCATGGAATTCTGTCATGGATCTCTGAGCCAACCTAAACCATATCATATTCGCCTCCATTTGACCACTTCTATTCTCGCTTTGAATTTTATAATGGCATCTTTTTTCCACCCAAGTTTCATCCCCGATTATACCAAACAAAAAGCGAATATGATAGAAAGTGAGGGAGGTATCTGTTAGGTTTTTGAGAGAATTTGAAAGGAGAATATAGAGAGAATTAGAGAGACAGAAAGATAAAGAGTTAGGATTAAGTTAGAGATGAGGATAATTTAGTAATTTGCCAGAAAATTTATTCAGTCAAACAGAAAAAAAGGGAATTCTTCTTTTTATACTTGGACAGTGAACGAAGGGGGCATACCCATTTTATCACAACTTATTCAAGGGGGAACTAACAATTATGGAAGGTATGGGGTGTAAATTTCTAAATATGGAAGATTTGAAGAGTATACATGCTAAAAACCCTTTTGGAAAATAATTCAAAAACATAACGATACGTAATAGCCTACCCCAAGTACTTGGGATAAAATGCTTAGTTGTTGTAATGATACGTAATGAAGTATCAATAAGGTTAGAAGAATATGTTCTTTCTTGAAAGCGAGCGCGCGCACACACACACACACATATGGTAAAAGCCATTCTGAAAAATACAAGTGATACGTGTCCTGCATATGTGGCCAACATGTGTACGGCAGGACTTGGCTTCTTGATGTGTGCTAGATAGTTTGCACAACAAACGATACACAGAGGTATTTATGAATGAAGGACATGATTAGTACCTGTCAAATACAGTTCTTATTGTTTGTAATTACATGGAGAAATATCTGAAACATATTCCAATCTTTCTGATACTAACATTAAAATGCGTCAAGTTGGTATAACTTGGCTGCACTGGGAGGATGGAAAGTAAACCTTGCAATTGTTTTGTTCTTGAGGACGATAGAAAAACCTTTCAATTGTTTTTTTTAGTTCTTATTTTGCAGTCTTATATGTTATACTGTGCAATGGACATTCTTCAAATCCCTGCCACTTCTCTGAAACTCGCAGGTTGAGAACCCTTTCTGTAAAGAAAAATTGGTAACTTTCTAATGGTTACTCGTTTACACCATAGACCATAACTAAGCAGAAATAAGAAATATCATCTGTCAAGAAGAATTGTGGATTTTTGAAAAAATGAATACCACTGCACAGCAGCCAGGTTACTAATGAAGGCCAACCACTTAATAGTGCATCAATGTAGATCTCATAGCCTATCTTCAAATTACATCGCTGACTCAGGCATCAAGAAACCTAATGTCATCCTATTATATACAAGCTTCTTTTTCCAATCAGATCTGACTATGATTGCTTTCTTCTTCTAGAATGTTCTCTTGACCTTCAAAATTGACTGTTCTGACAGTTGATCCATTTTGCAGCTATTATAAAATTGTAACTTCTGCTGAAAATTATTCTGACATTCTATCTAAATTGCGAGAGGAAGGGATTGCTTTTGAACCGGATAATGGTTTTGAGCTATTGCCACTGAATGCCCTTGAGGTATGAGTATGGTATTGTTATTATTATTATTATTATTATTATTTTTGCTTGGCTTCTCTCAGATTATGCATTTTTGCCGTAATTGGTTGTTGCAATCGCAAATCTTGTCAATTTCGTTGCCTTCAGTGAAGTAGCATCCAGACTCCAGGTTCCATGGGAGATGTTGGCCTACATCTCCTCACCCATGGCCTTCAGCCATACAGAGATCAACACAGATGCCTGAAATGACTTGGGTATAGAAATATATAGGTGTCCCAACACCATATAAATAAATTCATAGGCGATGTGGGACTAAAAACAAATAAGAGATAATATTCTATTCTAGTATTAACCAATCATTCATAATCAATTAAGAGTTTCTAGTTGCTAATTACAATTACACGAGGTTCTAGTTAAATTGGGATAAAGTTTAGAAATAAAGGGAGACAATCCAATTTATATGCTTTTAAGTTTGTTGGTTATTACGAGTCTATATATATATGTGTGTGTGTGTGTGTAGTGTCAATCAGGCTATTTAATTTGGTAATTAGTCTGGCTACAGCCTAAAAAAGTAGGGGGACAAACTCCAAATTATTTTCTTTTAGGTGTTTTATTTTATTTTATTTTATTGATTTTGTAATTATTGAATAATTAACTATTGACAATTCTAACCAGTCGAAGTTTCTACCTAAAATTTAATTTTGTTTTTAATTTACCTTTTGAAAAGGAACTCAATTAAAATGGAGGTCACACAAATGGGGGGACACTATTCCAAACATTTGCTTGAAAGGGTACTTATAGATTTCTTTAATTTTTGGTTACGAGGGCAACATACAATCTACTGCATGTTATGCTCTTGTTGGTATTTGCTTTTGCTGTTCACCGCTGAATAGCTTCTTCTCTTGTCGTTCATGAATCCATAGATTCAATTCATAACCATCTTGTGTATGATTACTCTTTACTACTAGTTCTGTTTTGACTCATCATTCGTATGAACGTGAACTCTTATAATGTGTAAAAAGAGGCCATTACATGCATCAGAAACTTTGTTAATTGTCGAAGATCATGCTGATCCTATACTGGACCACTTCACTCGGTCCTTGTTTCTTCTAATTTGAGGTTCGCTCTCTCATTTAAACCAAAATATTCTCTGCTGTAACCCTCAACAGGCTGACGATGAAGCCATGGATCTAAATAAGGAACTAATGTCAAAATTACTTGAGCTTGATGATGTTGATGCCGTTTACTCAGATCAAAAGTGAGAAAAATGAGATGGTTTCAGAATCAGGTAACCACTGAGACTAGTTTTATATCTCTCTGATCACGTATCTCGTTCAGAGTCTTTGCTGTAGGAAACTTCTTAAACTATTGCAATTCTTGCAGTACAAGGGATGCAAATTTTATGTATTATCTAACAGAATCAGTTAAAACTTTATTTTTTATATCAATCACTCAATTCCTTGTTCTTTATTTGCAGGTAAATACAAAGCTGAGGAAGCCGTGAATGTTTTGAATGTGCATTGGTTAATGTATACAAGTTTTTCGATTTATAGTTCAGCAATCAGACATCATTGCAAACTGTTCTCTCGATTGAGTGTGCTACAACCACCGGTTGCTTGTGATTCAAGAGGTCGAAGTTGAGTTCTGTGCTGTTTAGAACTCCTGATGCATCATCTCTCGACCTGTTGATTCTCAGAATCCTTGAACATGCATAATGAGTTATCATCACCATACAAACTATAATTACTGTTATACTCGATTCACTTTATCTTCTGATAAATTTGATTGTTTGTCAGTAAAAAGAGCAGCTTGTAAGGTTTATTAGATTAGTTTGTTCAAATAGGAGTTGGAATGTTCCCATTAGCTAGCAATCTATAGCTATTCGATTTCAAAAGCATCATCGCTTGTATTCTGATCATATCACTCAAACTCTCACTCTTAAACATTCACAATGAACACGGAAATTTTGTTACATACAACAATAATAACTAAGCCTTCTATCTCAAGTATTCAGGGTAGACTACATGAACCAAAAAAGAATTAAGCCGGATTGATCATTTTGATAGTCCTTCTTCATTCATTTCTATCAAGTAATATCTCCTCATTTAAAACTCTAAAATCAATAGCTTTTCGTATCACCTTCATTTATATTTTTTTCGGTTTTCCCTTCGTTCTTTTTATAGGCCTACATTGCACATGACCAAACCTCGCTCGCATCTTCTCATTGATGAGAGCTATACCAACCTGGACACGAATATTTTCATTTCTCACTTTATCTCTCCTAGTGTTGTCACATATCCAGCTTACTTTATCTTTCCTAGTATTGCCACATGCGCAAAACTTTGTTACGTCTCATTTCAAAATTATCATTTTGAGAAAACCCAACAGCTATAGATTTGTGCACTGTCTATAGCCATACACCTTCCTCCGAAACCATACCAAAACTTGAAGAATTGAACAAAATAAATGGAAAGTTACAATTGTTACTTTCACTAAGTCTATATCCGAATATCCATTACTATCTACTAAGTTGGTCTTGCTTCTCTAGTTGTCCCTTCTTGTCATGCAAATCCTTCAAGAATTCGCAAAATATGAGAAGAATTTGGCTGCCATAATTTACTGCAAAATCTTATATTTTCTTATTCTTCATAAAAATTATATACAATCATACAGTAGAAGATAGCTAATGATATTCTTCTATCTCAAAATTTACTCCATGTTTCCTCTATAATCAATCCAATACATAATCATTTATTTGCATTATGTAACTACACCTTCAGATGAAATCAAACCAGATATAGCCCCTTCATCTAAGGAGTGTCGAAAGAGATTCTTGAAACAAACCATTAGAAGAAGACCACAGATCTTTTGCAAGCTTCATATTGTAAGAAAGTGACGAAGACTTGATCGTCCTCCCTTTCCCACCAAAGAAGTACTTGCCCGATACCTCCTGCAACAGAAGTTGTGTGCCTTTTTTCAACAGGATGCCAAAGAATCGAACTGAACAGTATAATGAATTGTAAAGGAAGGAAGACTAGCATACAGGCGGAGCAAGAGCTGCATCAAGAACTGAACCAACCCCATCCTCAGGAGACTGCAAGAGGCACAAGCATCTCAGAACCGTGAAGGCCAGCTTTGAGAGGCATTGAGGAAGTTCGCGCATGATGTAGGTCTCAACCGCTCCTGGATCCACAGCACTAACATATAAAAGAAGTTTAGATTCTTGAATACAACTCAAGCAAAATCTCAAACTAATATTACAAGTATGTGGATAGTGGATACATACTTGACAGAGATGTTAGGAGATGAGTCCATTGCATGAAGCTGCCGATGCAATTCATAAGTGAACAGCAGCAAAAATACTGTCAAGTAGACAAAGGCTACTTAGAAACAAGGGGGAAATAGAAGAGCTCATATCAATTTCTCAAAATTGGGCTTACATTTGGAATATTCATAAATACGAGCGCATGGATATGTTCCGGAACTTGGTAGACAAATAAGACTTTTCCTATCAACCTCCACATCGAACACTTGAACAAAAATACAGAAAGGTAGTTAATGTGCAATTTTCACACACCATTACAATGGTATATATAGTCCATCATAACAATAGGGTTTTCACATATCAGGTCATGGATCAGAAAAAATTACTTGGTTTTCATACATCAGCATATTATGGATCTAAATTTATGCTCACCAGAACGATGTGTAAAAGACGTTACATTAACTACCCGAGAAGGTACAGGGCTGTTCTCTAGTAGTGGCCAAAGAAGGATGGTCAATATGAATGCACTGATGTAATTTGTCTCCATCATCCTGAAAGGAAAGATATCAGTATGTGATTTTAGGCATTTGGAAATTATGTCTTGCTATTACTATTACATATACAAGATAACATGCAGCCGATAAATGATATTACTTGGTTTACCTGAACCGGATGAATATAATGAGAAAAAATGGTGCATAACATGATTTGATGTAAATTAAAGGCCTGCGACCTGATACCATGGCTAATATGATGCTTGACATTCAAATGAAGAAGAAGAAACTAATGTAAAAACGTCTTGTATGCAAAAATGCATTTTCAGGAGAATCATTTGGCAGGTGAATAAATTCTAGAAAACCCAAAAAACTTAAAGTTACAGACTTCAACGTTGCTGTTATGGTTCAAAATTATAGTTTGTAGGCTCAAGTGAAGAATGAACAAAATAGTGTCAGAAGTAACAAACTTCTCAAGCGTATCTTATCTATTCTTTTGCAAAGTTTAAGATCTTGGAATTAGTATCATTATCAAACCAATGGTTTATGGTATCAGAAATCGACGATTTCGAACAAATTGATACCATTATCAGCTGATGGTTTATTTCATTGGAAATCGACGATATCAAATGTATCTTATCAACAATATCATATATTAGTGAAATATTAGCATCAGTTCAATACCAGTATCGATATCATAGTATCTATATTGTATCAGGTATCTCAAAATCTGATGCAATATTCGCGATACATTTCAATGTTGGTTGTTATTTAAAATTTTGGGTTCTTTGATTATACCTCATTACACAATATCATTTATACTACTTAAATCTTGAAGGAAATTTTGGATGGAACGAAAAAGATGTTACTTGACATCTTGAGGAGTGTCATAGCACACCTTTATGGTTTCTAAATCTTCACATTTTCTTATTGTATATGTATTAAAATCATTCTAAAATCATGTAAGCCATTGATCCATATGCTCTGTTAATATAGTGTTTTATCATTCTTTCTACAATTTGTTTCTTAAATATGAAAAATCATTCCTATAATGGGATCAACTACAAGCTTTTCTTAAGATTGATACATAAGTATAACTTAGCAAAATGCTAGACACTAGTGATACATTCTTCTCAAGAAGCAAGGGAGTGGCATCACAATTATGCCCTCTCCATTTCTATTGTACTTATTTATCCACTCTTAGTGAGGGACATACCTATTTTACATGTAAATTAACTATTTCGTTAATCACTTTTTAATAAAACGCGAGGGAATATATCCACCGTGAACGCTCAAAAAAAGTATGTCCTCTCCTCTCTATAATTTCCTTGATATTCTCTTCTGGCCCTGTACTTATAGCTATCTACAATGTTACTAATGCCATTTTAGCTATTTTTTCTTTCAAGAAATTTTCTGTCATATAAAAAATAATGGCGCATGTCATAAAATATGATAATGTTTTACGTTGGTTGTTTCAACACTCCTCCTTTATTATAACTTGGGACAGAAAGTGAAAAGATGAAAACTTTAAGCATTGCAGAGTCATAGAAATCTTCTGTCATATCAAAAACAACACCAAGTATAAATTGATTATCAATTAATCTATTAACGGTAACATAACAAACATTGTTCAAATATAAACTATAAGCTGAATACAATATAGACAGGGTTGAGGAACTCACTGGTCAAAACCATCGGTAGTAACTCGAGACGACGCCGCTAATAAACCAGCATTGTTTATCAGTAGTTGTACCGAACGGTGCAGATTATTATCCTGAAGCCATTGATCAAGCGATCTTCTGAACTCCACAATCGAACTAACCGACGCCATGTCGACCTGAAACGCGTTCAGGTGTGCATTCCTCTGCTTCTGCTTGATCTCTTCAATCCTTTGATCGAGCATTTGCGAGGAACGACCCACTGACAAGGCCAAAAACCTTAAAATAAAATGACAAAGGCAGTGGCATGCAAGGTGTTTGTTGAAATTACTAAGAGAAGAGTGAAGACGAATAGAGACCGAGAATGACGTGGTAGCCCTCAGCGGCGAGCGCGCGTGCCGCGGCCAAGCCCAAGCCTGAGGTGGCGCCGGTGACAATGCAGATGGACCGCTTGATGTTGGAGTGTTGGTTAAGAGACAGGCGGCATCGAGGATAGGACGGAGACGAGGAGCGAGAGAGCGAGGGGAAGAGGAGTTGTAAGTAGGAGTAGAGGAGAGAGAGTGTCCAGAGCACCGCCATTCTCCAGAACTGCTGGGAGAAGATCAGCTTGATTGCTGAGACATCTGCAGCCATCTTTGGCCGAAGTTTGCTTTTCCCTGTCACGATAGTCAAAAACAGGGATAGTTCTTGGTTTTGATGTGGAGGTCCTTGACACCCTATATTAATGGGGAAATTCTAAGTGCGCACCACTTTCCTCTTAGCGATTTTTTTTTAAAAAGCTTGTCTTTTTCTCAGTAAGCACCCGTTCGGGGAAGGTTCATAAACCTGGCAAGAGAGAAAGGCGAATATAGTGGTGATTTTGAGTGAGGGTCTCGGAAATGATGGGTGGAATTGGAGAATAGAAAGAAATAAGGTGTGGTGCTCATCAAGAAAAATAATTAGAGAAAATAAGGATAAAGTGGAAAAATAAATGTTGCTCGCTAAGAAAAAAAAAATCACTAAATTTAAAAGTTAAAAATCACTAAGAAAAAAAGAAGTCACTAAGAAAAAAGTGGTGCTTAATATGAGCGAAATTCTAAATGCATTCACCAATTTTCTAACTATATTCACTTTCTAATTACATCTCATAAATTAAAATAAAATTAAGTTTTTTTTCTAGATACAATTTATTATATTTTCAAATTATCATTAACTTTTTTACCGTCTGCCGCCTCCCAAAAGCAACTCAATCCCTCCACTGTTTTCTCCCCAACGATCTTATCCCACTGCTGGCCTCCTTCCCAACGGCCCTCCGCCCCTTTTCTCTCCCAAAAATATTCCAAAAAGTTATTTCTTTTAACTCCTCCCAATTTGATTTTTGAATTTTTTTTTTTTTATTAATTACAATTATAGTAGGGGTTTGAATTCTTTCTATTTTTGATAGGGTTTTAATATGTGAAAAATTAAGAAAGAAAAACAAGGGAAGAAAGAGAAAAAATAAATTTGTAATAAAATTTAAGAAGATGAGGATAAATTCGCAAAAAATTACAATAGTAAACTGATAATAAAATTAAACTTTTTGATAAGAATTCTTAGATAATTATTGGATGTATTTGAATTTTCTATTAATTAATCAAATCAGATGGGATTGTCGGGCTAATCATAGAAGGCAAATTTTTGAATTTAAAATTTTAAATTGGATGGGTTAAGGATTTTCCGTGTCATTTCCTCAAGCATGTTTCAGATGCACAAACTGGAAAATTCTATTTACGTATGGTAATTTACACTTCAAGCACATATTTTAAAATTACAAATAATTACAATTTTGCCATTTTCTTATTTTTTTAACTACTTTTTTAAATTTTGCCATTTCCTCAAGCATTTATTTTTTTTAGAGAAAAAAAAAAGAGGAGGAAGAGCATGACAGTTTTATCAACTTTTAAAAAGTATTAGAGATTTAAAATTTAAAAAAGTAACAATAACAACAACAACTAAGACTTGGGATAAAAGGCATAGTTGTTGTTGTTGTTATTACTTTTTTAAATTTCAAATTTCTAACGCTTCTTAGAAGTTGATAAAACTGTCATAGTCTTCCTCCTATTTTTTCCCGAAAACAAAAAAAACACTTTTTTTTTGTATTTAAATCTAAAAACAAACGCATCTCCTACAAACTCATCGATTTGATTTTCTGACTCCTTAAAAATTTTACATTCGCGTTCCTAAAAAAATTCGAAAAAATTTTAAATTCTTCGAGTTCACTGTGGCAAGAAAAATTAGGGTTTAGAGTTTGAGTTTTTTGAAACACATGGAAAAATTCAACGTGCAATTAGTGTCGAAGGACAAATGGAAGGTCCAGTTTAAAATTACTCTTAGTTTTTGATGCGTTTTTGTTTGCAATTTAGTATTATTAATTTTTTTTTTATTGGTGGGAGATGGTCGTCACTGGTCGGGTATTAACACCCGATCAAATTAATTTTCGCTTAGGTGTTAATACTCGGCCACTATATTTTTCCGTCATATATTAATAACCGACTCAAACAAAATGGGTACGGAGTGACGGTTGAGTCCGAAAGAAATTCGGAGAGAGAGAGTGAAGAGGAAGATCGACAAAACGGAGCGGAGGTTAGGATTGAGTTGCGGACGAAATTAGGAGAGAGAGAGAGGGTTAATTTTGGGAAAAAATTGAACGTAGATAGTAAATTGGTGATGTTTCAAAAAGAGAGATTGATGAAAGAGTAGTTTGGCATGAAGAGTAAACTTCCGTACACGAAGAGTAGTCTGAAGTTTTTGTTTCGAACTTGTGAGTAGATTTTGTTAAGCTTGATGAAAGAAAGCAGTATATATTCTTGAACCAATTGCTCATGTGAAGCAAAGGTCCTCTCTATGGAAGATTAGATAGAGTCATTATTTGTATATACAGCTGAGAGTAATTTATGATGTATCTGGTTGCTTAAGTTATTGCAATTTTGAACTCATTTAACTAGAAAGAAGACAAAAGAAACAAAAGTTACAATTTTAGATTTCAACTTAGTGTAATACTCTTATCTCAATAATCTCACATCGAATGCGAGACAAGAGATAAAATAGTTTATAATGATTCTAATGAAGTCACGAAAGTAATCGTAGCTAGCCTTTTGGGAAGAGAAATCTGTGGCTAATTATAAACTATTTTAATTCATGACAATCTACCGAAGGCTTGGCATATTTTTATGCAAATATGTTGTCGGCCTTCCGCTACCTAATTTCCTATCATTTCCGTGTGCGAAACTAAATGCTATGCTGAAGTTTTACCATGTTACTGAACAGATCCTAAAGTAATTGTTCCCTTCCTTTTTATAGAGGAATCCATATCTAATTATAAATTACTTTAATTCATAGCAATCTACTGATTGCTTAGCATATTCCTACGCGAATAAATTGCTGTTGTTCTGCTAAGCTTATTTGGGTTCGTAAATTTATTTGCATTGCTATGGTTTTGCCTTTTCTCGGTACTTTAATGTGCAGGCTACAAAATCTATCTACACGGTTCTTATCTTCTCTGTCGTCGATCATTTTTTAACTCATGCCGCTGTATATTGTTGCATTTTGCGTCGACTTCTCATTAGATTGTCGCCGTAAATATGGCTCATACTCTGGTCACTCTCTGATCGATCAAATTCAAACTCATCTCACGTATCGTGATCTTGTAACGCTGAGGTATCTGAGAGAGATGAGATACAGTTGACGATGAAGTACTTTAACTAGAATGACAGTTGACAAGCCAATCATCGGCAATAACATCATCCTATAAGCTATAATACGAACATTATTGAAATATGCTTGAAGGCTGCAGCACATGGGACACTCATGAACGCCAATCTAATACTACGAGAAACATGTGTCTCGTGCATACTTTTTTCCATTTTGTCGCGGTCTCTCAAATCCAACTGTCTTCCTACTAGCTCCTAAAATTGTCAATGAACCGAGTGTGTCAAGCTTTTGACCGTTTGTGTTTGTGTTGTTGTTTAAACAATTTTAAAATCTTGTTCGAACTCAGACAAAGTCCAAAGTATAAACCTCATATATATTATGAATTGATTGAGTTTGCTCAATAGCTGTACGAAATTGAACATGATTAGAGTGAGAGAACAGTTGATTGGAGATATACACTAGTGAAGTTATCTCTCCCCTTAAAATTCTTCATCTGTTCTATGCAACCTTAGCTGTTTTTCTTTTTTTACTTAAAAAAAGGCGGGTGGAAGCCCTCCGCGTTTTATTAACAAGCAGATAATAGAACTACAATAATGTTTAAAAAACTCAAAAAAACATTAAAAAAAAACATCAAACTAGCTAAAAAGAGTACACAAAGAGTACAAATAAGTCCTCCAATGACAACCAGGAGTCGAAAAAGTTCACCAAAAGCACCAAAAAGTCCATCTATCATGTCTGGTCCGGAGATGGAATAGTGTTGCTGGAATCTTCACCAGATGTCCCATATGAGATCTGAACAGGCTCCTCATCCGAAGGTATATCTGTCCAAAAAAAACATCATGAATAATCGTACGTATATATGTGTGTAATAGGCGTGCAGTAAAATTAAAAATTCTACTATTTCTTTCACTCCACACATTCCAACATAAGGCTGCTACTAGGGTTCTAGCCAATTGTGAGATCTTGCCACTAACACATAAATTGCCATCAAAACTAGTGCATACCCCTGTATTGATACTAATTCCGAACCTTCTGGCACATTTCAACCACAGTTCACGAGTAAAATGACAGTTCAACAAAAAGTGATCGATGGACTCTCCGTCCCTATTACAGAGAACGCAAATGTTCGGTCATATCCATCATCTTTTCTGTAAGGCTGGCTAGGTTAGCTGTTGTTGTATATATAACTGTAACTGCCACCTTTATTATATATATTAGTACAATAATGACGATGTTTTATTCTAATTCAATCAACCAACATTGCCAGCTAAGTCAAGCTTGACATGAGCTCGCACTGGTGCACATGGTTCCTCTTTCGCTTTAGAGAACGAGTCCATGGTCCAAAATCGCTGCCACAGGCATCTGCTCGTTGTCCACAGGCTAATCTTGCAGATAAAGTTCAATTGAGAAGTAAACAGCAGAAACTTCTGATCTCTAGAGCCCAAACCCAAACATTTTCACATCTTCTATTATTTATTTTATTTTAATTTTTTGGGGTAATTGCCATGAATTTTCAAGGTTTATATTAATCTTAACTGGTTATATTTTCCTATTATTTATTGCGAATGTGGTAAGAGATGAGCTGTGCTTAGTAAGTATCATTCCATTTAGCTGACTGCACTGGGCGGTGGATATCATGGGCAAGAAGTTTCCGGTGAAGGGGGGATTTCTGAAGGACCACACCATTGGCCTGAGTGAGCAATACCCTTATATTACAAGTTTGCCACTTAAAATTTCCGACTGTATTGTCCTTTTCTTCAACTTCTATTATTTTTCTATAAAGTTAGATTTCAGACAGTATTATTTTCCGTCTAGAATTAGATTCTAGAAGATATCCGCAGTTAAATGCCGAAAGATATTATTTTCCGTGCAGCTGGTGCAAGGTCTGTGATGGCATCGAGAGCGGGGCCTGCAGTGGCATCTTGCATAGACTCACGTACGACTAGCACAGCTAGGACTCTAATAGGAGGAAATGAGAGATGAGATTGTAGTATTTGTGAATGGGAGTTTTGCTGTGCTCACTGAGAGAAAGAAAGAAAGGACAAAAGAGACAAAGTAGCGTGCGCACTAAGAAAAACTAGGGTGTGTGCGCTATGCAAGGTGGGCTCATTTAGAAATACCCCCTTGAAGGGAATCAAGGGATAGGGAAAAAAGAAAAAGAAAAATAATTAGGAATAATTATTTTTGAAAAAAAAATAATTATTCATGATGGCATCGAGAGCGGGCCTGCAGTGGCATCGTGCATAGACTCACTTACGACCAGCACGGCTAGGACTCTGATAGGAAGAAATGAGACTGTAGTATTTGTGAATAGGAGTTTTGCTGTGCTCACCGAGAGAAAGAAAGACAGACAAAAGAAACAAGGTAGCGTGCGCACTAAGAAAAACTAGGGTGTGTGCGCTATGCAAGGTGGGCTCATTTAGAAATACCCCCTGTGAAGGGAATCAAGGGATAGGGAAAAAAAAAAAAAAAAAAAAGAAAAATAATTAGGAATAATTATTTTTGAAAAAAAAATAATTATTCATTCAGCTAAGAAAATATACACTGAAAAAAAAGTGAAAAAAAACAGAAAAAAAAGGGAAAGGCGGAAAGCTGCTAGGTATCAAGAATTAATATCATATCATGATATTTTTTTTTTTAAATGTTAAAAAGAAAAATTGACTTAAGTTGCAAGTTATCCTGGAAAAGAAACAATAGAATCTATTCGATCAATCTGCATTTGGTTTGTCTATCCATTTATAAAAATTATAAATAGTCAATCTTTCAACAATTTTTATTTTCAAATAAAATAGAAAAACATAAGAAATATAAGAAAAGGATTTCTTAGTCGAACACCCAATTATTTTCCAAAAAACCTATCTTGACCTAAAATATGTTGTTGGAGGGTCACCTACCATAATTTTCACACGAAAGCGGAGTTCATATTTGAGAAATAATAAACAATGAATATAAACTTTACAGTTTACAGGTTACCCCCACAATTTGCATAAATAATAAAAAAAATTAAGGGTCATCAAAACAGTAATTACTGCTAATCACGCAAACATCTATGAAATTAGCCGCAGTCTCCGCTCATTTATTAAGAGCTAATCAGTCATTAAACCGCTAAACGTCTCCATCTCAGGGGCATTTCAGACCTTTCCTTACTCGGAAAAGAAATCCCCTACAATATCTCCGTCAGCCCTTTGCTCAATTATTTAGCAACAAAGTGTCAAAGACAGCGTAAACTAAAAGAACCAATCTACAGAAGAAAAAAAAAAAAAAAAGAAGCCAAATAATAATCTCTTTGTGCTGCTGTCATCCAAATTCTCATCTCTCTTGCTCGATGACCTAACCCTCGTCCGCCATTAAAATCACTGACCACAGCTCTCTCCACAATGGCTCGCCTCTTCCGAGATCGAGGAACCCTAGGCGACTCCAACCGCCACAGTTCTCGCTTCTCCGCCTCGTCCACCATGCCGCCGCCGCCCCCCGTCGATCTCCCCTCCCCCTTCGGCGACCTCGGCGTCCCCCTCTCCGATCCCGAGCTCCGCGAGACCGCCTACGAGATCTTCGTTGGCGTCTGCCGCACCACCGGCGGCAAGCCCCTCACCTACATTCCCCAGTCCGAGAGGACCCCCAATTCCGGTGACCGCTCGCTGACGAGTTCGTCCTCGTCGATTTCGTTGTCGTCGTCGTCCAACCTGCAGCGATCACTGACGTCGACGGCGGCGAGTAAGATGAAGAAGGCCTTGGGGATCAAGTCGTCGAAGAAGGGCAGCCCAGCAAAGGAGAGCACCCCGTCGAGGAGGAAGCAGATGACTGTTGGGGAGCTGATGAGGGTTCAGATGAGGGTTTCGGAGCAGACGGATTCCAGGATCCGGCGGGGGTTGCTGAGGATTGCGGCAAGTCAGGTGAGAAAAAGTTGAGGTTTTTTAGGGTTTTTGTTGCTGATTTGGGTCTTTGCTTCAAGTGTCGACATGTGAATTTGATGCCGTGAGGGGTTACTGGTGTAGATCTGATTACTTAGGGAACAGATCTTTGCTAATTTGGGTAAAATACTGGTAATTGTGCAGTGTCCATCATGCTAAGAGATAGTTTCAAGTATGATACTGGTGATATTTTTATAACTGTCTGTTCTTATAATTTAGATTATTATTTTTAATCTCATGTTTTTTTTTCTTAGTCTCTTTCTTTAACAAAATATACATGCATTGACATTTATAATTTGATTCTCCATAGTTTAAGAGTAAATATTATTGATTTATGTTTGTCATCTCTTTATGCTTGTGGAAGTAGGAGTGTTAAATTTCGCCGGTGATGTAGTTTTTGTCGGTAAAGTTTGGATTCGGGACTAACTCTTGCTTATGTGCATGCATGCTTGTGATGAAGCAGGAATTCTATCAAGATAATTGTCTGAATGTTGCATTTGACTGTATTCTGTATTCCTTTTGAACTTCTCTTCTCTTCTAACAGCTTGGGAGGCGCATAGAGTCAATGGTCTTACCACTAGAGTTGTTGCAGCAGTTCAAAGCTACGGACTTTTCGGATCAACAAGAATTCGAAGCATGGCAGAGTAGGAATTTAAAGGTCCTGGAGGCAGGGTTACTTGTGCATCCTCTTGTTCCGTTACAGAAGATGGATGGTACAGCACAGCGGCTTCGGCAAATTATACGCGGAGCTTCAGATAGGCCACTTGAGACAGGGAAGAACTCAGAGTCGATGCAAATTCTGCGGAATGCTGTGATGAACCTTGCTTGCAGAGCATCAGATGAATTTGCTACTGAAACATGTCATTGGGCAGATGGCTTTCCGCTGAATCTTTATCTGTATCAAATGATATTAGAAGCCTGCTTTGATAGTGGTGAGGAAGGATCGATCATTGATGAGATTGATGAGGTCTTAGAATTGATAAAAAAAACCTGGGCTGTCCTTGGAATAGATCAGAAGCTTCATAACCTCGTCTTCTTGTGGATTATGTTTCATCATTTTGTTGCAGGTGGCCAGGTAGATACAGATCTGCTGTTTGCCACTGATAATCAGTTAGGTGAGGTTGTTAAGGATGCTAAATCAACAAAAGACCCCTCATATTCAAAAGTACTGAGCGCAACATTGAGTTCAATAATGGGCTGGACTGAGAAAAGACTTCTTGCTTACCATGATACCTTCAACCCTAGCAATATTGAATCCATGGAGTGTATTGTCTCTTTAGGGGTATCTGCTGCCAAGATACTAGTGGAAGATATTTCAAATGAATATCGTCGGCGGAGGAGAGAAGAAGTTGATGTTGCTCGAACTAGGATTGACACATACATTCGATCATCTCTACGCACTGCATTTGCTCAGGTAAGTTTCCTTCAAGTGTTAAACTTCTCCATTTCACCGTATACACCTGCATTTATGGTACAGTACAAATAAAGTATTACTATATATTTTTTTTTGATCTTCAACTGAGCTGTTTCTGTTCCCATATGATTCCCAATGCTTAGGAAAGAGATGAAAAGCTAAACCTCTTATGAGTATCTTGATTTTTTTTTTTTTTTAATGTTAATCTAAAAGGAGACACAGTCTAGTCCTTGTATAAAATTCCCTGCTACAAAGATGGGGTAAAAGTCTCAGGGCTCTAATCTGAGACCACTTCACTATTAGGATAATTGTTACGAGTAGCTAACAAGTTTATATAAACACTGTGATTAGTGGCAATTTTGTGGGGTAAAGACATGGTACAAAAAACATCTTTAAGCTCGTCAGAATCAGTCATTATTAAGGAGCTCAGGGTCAACCATTTTCTATAGGAAAATTGCACTCTCTAAGCAAATGCATAACCATTGAGCCATATTGAAGCAGAATCCACAATTCACACAAGCATATCCCTTTTACTTAATGTTGTATAGGGAAAAAAAATTAAGATATCAATATGGTATCCTTGTATTCTTAGATATCATTATGCTGTTAGTCCGGTTATTGATTTTTTATGTGGATGCTTTATCTGATTATATTATTGCAGAGGATGGAGAAAGCAGACTCAAGTAGGCGTTCATCTGGTACGCCAGTTCTTGCAATTCTTGCAAAGGACATTGGCGATCTTGCAAACAAGGAGAAAGACTTGTTCAGCCCAATATTGAAGAAATGGCACCCTTTAGCTGCTGGCGTTGCTGTTGCTACTCTTCATTCTTGTTATGGGAATGAACTAAAGCAGTTTGTCTCAGGTCTTACAGAGCTGACTGTTGATTCTGTCCAAGTACTGAGAGCTGCAGACAAGTTAGAGAAAGATCTCGTGCATATTGCTGTTGAAGATTCTGTCGACAGTGAGGATGGTGGAAAGTCACTAATCCGTGAGATGCCTCCTTTTGAGGCTGAATCAATAGTTTCTGATCTTGTGAAGACATGGATAAAGTCAAGAGTGGACAGGCTAAAGGAGTGGATCGACAGGAACTTGCAACAAGAGGTATAATTCTACTCCCTTTTAGTTTAGTCTCTCCTCCGCTTATTCTTTTACACAAGCATAAGTTTAATACATAATACAGCACTGATAGTTAACTGAAAAGTCAAATTATGCTTCTATGAATCACTTTCATTATAACCTTGTCCTTTTCTACTCCAAAATTTCCTAGTCTAAATCTTGTGTTTTATCTTGTGTATATGCTTTGCTTTTAGATTATTGGAAGAACCAGTTGTTACAGAAGTGATATATGATCACAACCAACACCCACCCACTTGCATGAAACACAGCACTCTCTCAAAACACCCTCACAAACTTCTTAAATTGGACTTATGAACTGAACTTATTTTGTCATAAT
Organism: Dracaena cambodiana; assembly: GCA_036321105.1. Classification (NCBI taxonomy): domain Eukaryota; kingdom Viridiplantae; phylum Streptophyta; class Magnoliopsida; order Asparagales; family Asparagaceae; genus Dracaena; species Dracaena cambodiana. The sequence goes on from JAYEPQ010000008.1 coordinate 49,059,740, forward strand.
TTATTATAGGCCTGCTGTCCTAGTTACTGTTTTTTTGTATCCTGTGCTGTAACTCCTGTATGTTTAGTTTGAGTGATAATTGTTGGTCGTGGGGGGCTGGGGGAGAGTTGGGACTCTATGGACGTAAAGAGGGAGAATGGTGATGAATGTAGTAGTGTACACTCTTCATATCTCCTTAATAATAAAAACTGGTTATATGCCATAGGGAAAGGAAGGAAAGTAGATTAAGCCCCTGTAGGAGATCCTAAAGCCCAGTAGGATTTGATTAAGACTTATGAACTGAACTTATTTTGTCATAATTTATTATAGCCCTGCTGTCCTAGTTACTGTGTTTTTGTATCCTGTGCTGTAACTCCTGTATGTTTAGTTTGAGTGATAATTGTTGGTCGTGGGGGGCTGGGGGAGAGGTGGGATTCTATGGACGTAAAGAGGGAGAATGGTGATGAATGTAGTGTACACTCTTCATATCTCCTTAATAATAAAAACTGGTTATATGCCATAGGGAAAGGAAGGAAAGTAGATTAAGCCCCTGGAGGAGATCCTAAAGCCCAGTAGGATTTGATTAAGAGTTTGGGGACACTCAATTTTAAGTTTTATTTAGAAACTGAGATTCTTATATTATTCATTTGTTTAAAATCTTGTTATAGCATTGATTGGATCAAGGGTCGGGTATTATTTAGTATTTTGATTATGTCGCGTTCTTTTAGAATTCTCTCTCCTTACTAGGAAAATATATAATGATCAAATTCTAACTGAACCTGCATAATTTGCATTTTATGCTCTTTCTGTTCAGCTTTTGCTATCGTTTGGCATTAGAGCTATCCTAATATTGCTTCATACTTTTCTAGTATTGGTCTGGTCACAATATTCTTTTCTTTTCTATTTATTACCTTCTTTTCTCAACAGCTCACTCGTTTTCTATAAGCTCTTTAAATATTTCCCTGTATTTGTACTTTCTAGTTTAGGCAAGACTGCCACTTCTTTTATGTTTCCCTCAGGTAGTTTATGACGTTCCCTCTTCTATGATGCCTGCATTATATGAGGTGACTGAGATTAGCTGTCAGCATTTTAGTTTGTTTTCAAGGAAATTCATTGGAAGTAGATTGTCACCTTCGCAGCATATGCAGATACCTACAGGCTACTGGTTACACCATGTATTAGACTACTTGTTACACATTGTCTTCAGCATCTTGAAAGCTAGGTTTCCCTTTGGATTATCATCAGCTTACTTGCATGCTACTCTGACGAATTTCATTCTTTTAAGATACCTAGCATGAGATCCATCACCTTTATGAGAACACATGCATGTAATTATCTGCTGCTTTGCCTATGGATTTCGTATGTGATGTTCTTGATTATGGTTCTCTGCCTGTTACCTTTTGTCAATACATGTTCTATGCCAAGTCAACTTCGTTAAGGTGTTTATTTCATCTATAACAAGCGATGTCAGTACCATTCTCCCATCAATATGTCATAAATTAGTGACGGTCTTATATCTGATAGAAAGAATATCTTCAGCTTGTTGAGATGGAATCCCAATTATCCCATAACTTGTGAGTTTCACTTTGTAAAATATCTAGTGTTAAGCTAATTTCTCCAAAAAGGTTGAGTATCAGTGTCACGCTCCGCTCCCGATATTACGGTATGCGAGCACTTGTAGCAGGTATCGGCAACATATTCGTTTTGAATATGCGAAAGCCTCAATAAATTTGCCACAATAATAATCAGTAATTACGATAGAAAAATTCAATAAAATTTTGACTTTTCATTTATTGGAACGAAGTTTAGATACAATTGAAACAAAATATAATAAAATTAAACAAAAGAAGCAGGGAATCTCTAATCCGTTATTAAACTTCAATCTGGTCGTTAAAGTACACCAGATCCTGCGTCAGTTTTGGCGTGTCCATCGGTAAATCTGGACATGCACACACATATCGTCAGATTGCGACCAAAATAAAATACGCAGAAAGAATGTGAAATATAACGGTTATTTCCAAACATAATAATAACACAAGTTTTAGAAAATATGGAATGAGATGTCTGTGATAATAATGTCAATTAATTTAGGTTATTTTAATGTCATTTTAGTGAAGTCAACTTTATAACAGAGATATTTTTGTCTAGGATGTTATGTAATTGGAAAAACTAACTGATGGGATATCACTGTTTCGATTGTTTCCTGTACAGCACCATGAAATGGTCACATGATTGTTTGGTGCTGAATCGGACATGTCGTCAGGCAAATAGGAATTATAGTCAGGTATGATTCAGCAAATTATCACGCACCCATGGTGTGCGAAATATTCAGTGGTACAACTTAACAAGTTTACAGCCGAAACAGAGTATATTTCCATCATTTAGTTTCTCCACCAATCCAGTGTCATTGTCACGCCCCGATTCCGATATTACGGTATGCGAGTACGTGTAGTAGGTATTAGCAATATATTCGTTTTGAATATGCTAAAGCCTTAATAAATTTGGCACAATAATAATCAGTAATTACAATAGAAAAATTCAATAAAAGTTTAACTTTTCATTTATTGGAACGAACTTTAGATACAATTGAAATAAAATATAATAAAATTAAGCAAAAGGAAGCAGTGAATCTCTAATCCGTTATTGAGTTTCAATCTGATCTTTAAAATATACCAGATCCTGCGTCAGTTTTGGCGTGTCCATCGGTAAGTCTGGACATACACACCTAGGTTGTCAGATTGCTACTAAAATAAAATACGTAGAAAGAATGTAAAATATAACGGTTATGTCCAACATAATAATAATACAAGTTTTAGAAAATATGGAATGAAATGTCTGTAATAATAATATCAATTAATTTAGGTTATCTTAATGTCATTTTTGTGAAGTCAACTTTATAACAGAGGTATTTTTGTCTAGGATGTCATGTAATTAGAAAAACTAACTGATGGGATACCATTGCTTCGATTGTTTCCTGTACAGACCTAGGAAATGGTCACAGGATTGTCCGGTGTTGAATCGGACTTGCTGTCAGGCAAACAGTAATTATAGTCAGGTATAATCCAGCAAATCATTACGCACTCATGGTGTGCGAAATATTCAGTTGTACAACTTAACAAGTTTACAGTCGAAACAGAGTATATTTCCATCATTCAGTTTCTCCACCAACCCAGTGTCATTTAGGTATAATACAGTATATTGATTATATCAGATACAATATTTCAATTGGATTTTTCTTAATTTGTTAACAATATAATTTATAGAGTCCGTTCAATTTATATTTTATTTAATAAATCACAATTATTTATATCCAAGAGTTACAGATTTGAGACATTATAAAGATATCGGCCAGGCAAGTGTATGGATGCTGAGAGGTTTTCCGTGCGACGCTCGTTCCTTAATTAGAGAACCAGCATACAATACAATTTTTCTAGACACCGATACAAAATGATATCACAAACAGTATTTTTCCGTAATTATAACTTTTATGTGATTTATCAAATATTGTATATATGATATTCTAAAATCTAACTATACTATGTAATTTAAATTTAATGATAATTGACAATAGATTTTTGATGACAAGAAACATAATAAGTAATTGATAAATTCCTACAAAATACCAAATCAATTTACACAAAATAAATAGTATGATTGAAACAACAGGTATGTAAGATAGCATGATTAGTGAGTCTAAAAATGAACTCACATGAATTTTGTTTTTCGATGTCGCTCAGTGGAGTAATCTACACATTAAAAATATTCTAAGAATATTAAAAACAGATTAATATAAATTTAGATGATTTTTATGGATTTTTCTAATAGTTATAACATACTCAAAGTTGATTTTAGTATTAAGCGGGTCTGAAATTAGGAAATAGGTTTGGCTCCATTTTATTGGGCTTATAAGATGATGGATATTATTTTTAGGTTATTAGGATTATTGAATAGTAAATGAGCTGACCTATGATTCATTAAAATAATTTAATTTAAAAAGAAAAAGAAAGATAATATCCAACTTTTTGTCAAAAGGTTAGAACCTAAAATGTGGAAAAAGATAGAAGGAGATGCTTTTTTCCGGTGAAGTGGTGGCGGTTCCTGCGGTGGTTTTTAAGGTGGCTCTGACGAAATGAGAATGTTAGAGAATGATTTTTTAGAATGAGTGGAATGTGTTTTGATTTAGGAGTTTGTATATGATTGGATTTAGAGTTACAGAATGTGAAGAGTTTAGGGAGTTATAGAATCTAAAAGGTTTGAGAAGTTATAGAATTTAGAGAGTTAAGAGAATTAAATTGAAGGTTTAATGTAGATAATTCATGGAGAAGATGAATGGATGGGAGTTAGAGAAATGAATGAGTAATGAGTTGAGAATATGAAAGGTTTTAATTTAATTTGGAGATTTTAATTTTAGATTTAAGAATGAGAGTTTAGAAGGTAAAAGGTTTGGGAGGTTTTAAGAGGTGAAAGGGTTGAGAGTTACAAAAAATGAAAAGTTTTAGTTAATTAAAAAGTTTAATTTTGAGAATTAAATATGGAGTTTCATGGTTTAAATAATGAAGAAGATGAAGAGTTTGGAGTTGGAGAAGATGAAAGGTTTAGGAAGTTAAAGAAAATGAAAGGTGTAAGAGTTAAAAAAAAAATGAAATGTTATATTTATTATTTGTTTATTTTTTTAATTATTTTTAGTTATAAAAGATGAAGGGTTATTACAATCGGCAATAGTGTTGCCTGTATTTTTATGGGAAATGTTCAATGGGAAGTAGAGGCCAAAATATAGGGATGATCTGGAATACTGTCCAATGATAAGGAAGCTGTGTTGCACCAACTCATGGATCCAGGTGATAAACCTGAATCCTGCATGTATCTTTTGGATTCCCTGATTCGAACCTCATTCAGATTGGGTGCCCTGCATGAATCGGGCATGAGATTGAGATCATGGGGGGGACGCATCGGGTCAAACCTGAGGGAAATTCGGACCTATTTACATAAAAGGACTATTTTCCTAAAAAAATAAATGTGATTTTGGTAGGATTAACTGTGGGTCCTCCCCACTAGGTGAGATACATGGACCACTTTGCCAAGTGACCTTGTTTAAGGTGTACTCTTAATTTCTATAGCAACTGTATGAAAAAAATTATTCAAAAACATTTTTTATAGTCAATTTGGAGTTCCCATGATGACTCATTATCTGTGTTTTTAAAAGAAATTTTGTGTGTCAACTTCTCACTATTGTATGTTATCCAATACTTGTATTTGTATCCCTGCAGCACAATTAGGAAGTAGTGGGTAAAGACTTGGCGGACGGTAAAATTGGGGACTTTGAAAGAAGCTTGTTTTGGCACTAAATTGTTTTCTTTATAGAACGTTTGGTAATTGGCTTTCTAGGGCTGATCCTCGTATTACAGCTGTAAATAAGGGCATGGTGATGGAGGGCCAGCTAAGGGTTATACTAAAGTTGCTTCCATTATATAAAACTTAGAAGTTTTGGTGAGAATTGATGGCTATTTTTTTTATATATATTTTAACATGTCTCAACATATCAAACATCTTTTCAGGGCGAAACTTGGGCTTTATGCATAATCGGTTTTTTAAAAAATCTTGACTAGATTGTTCTGTACCATATTTAAGTTCCTTTTGATTTACCAAAATTCTGAAGTTGTGGAAGGGGTGTGGATTTTTTTCATATTCTAATAGTTTATTTTTATAATGAATATATCAGAAGTTTTCCTTACATTTGAGTTTAGTTCCTTGAAGTTTTCCTATCATAGAGATTTTGACCAAGTATTCCAAATATTTCTGAATTTTTCAATTCTTCTTGTCCTTGATAATAAATCCCATCTTGAAATAACTTTCCTAGTAATCCATGTTTAAAACAATAGTTTCATACATAAAATAAGTAAGAACAAGTTTGTATAACATGTTCATGTGAGACTCATGAGAATATTTCTTTGGTAATGGTGGGCTAAATGCTACAAGAATAACGACAATGACTAAGCCTTTTATTCCGAGTACTTAGGGTAGGCTACATGAACAAAAAGAGAATTACGTTGGTCAACCACATAGGTGATCCTTCTCCACTCATTCCTATTAAGCAATATATTTGCGTTTAAGCCTTTAACATCCATTTATTTTCTTATCACCTCCATCCATATTTTTTTTTTAATCGTCCCTTTAGCTCTTTTAACTTGTCGATATTGATAAACCCTACTATTCGAGCTGGTGCATTTGTAGGTCTACGTCACGTATGGTCAAATCATCGTAAACGATTTCTTGCATCTTCTCTTTTATCAAGATCATGCCTAATTTAGCAAGAATATCCTCATTTCTCACTTTGTCTCTCTTAGTTTTACTATACCTCCAACAAAGAATGTACATCTTTGCTATACTCATCTTTTGTGAATTATGTTTTTTTATAAACCAATATTCCATACCATATAACAAAGCTAGTCTAATAGCAGTCCTATAAAAAAATTTCTTCAGCTTTAATAGAATGTTATGGTTGCATAAAACTTCTGTTGCGCTCATCCATTTAAACCAACTAGGTTGGATCCTATAATTGATATCACTATTAATCTCCCCATCTTTTAATAATAGAATGTAAGTACCTAAACTAATTGCTCATTGATATCTCTTGCTCGTCTAGTTTTTCAATACTATATTCTCAGGTCCTTTGTTTTCTAAATTTGCATTCTATATACTTTGTTCTGGACTTACTTTATCTAAAACCTCAAGGTTCTTAGATTTGGCTCGCTCCATATCTCCAACCTAATATTTACCTGTACTCATCTCATCAATTAAGAAAATATCATCAGTAAATAGTATTCTCCAAGGCGTCTCATCCTGGATAACTTTATGCAGATCCTTGATACAAGTCATGATCGAAAACTCACTTACTAAAATGATAAATGTTTTGACATTTGCCATTATGCTAATGGTAACTTTATTAAATTTTATTTTGGAAAAACTTCTGAGTATTAAGGTGCATGGAAAGTTCAAGGTATTAAACTCAGGAGTTGGGGAAACTTTAAGGTGTTTTTCGTAAATAAGCCATTAAGCATTAAAATATGCGGTAATTTATAAAGAATGTTCATACTCAAATAGTTATGAACTTGCAGTTTTGAAGGATCGGGGATGAAGATGCTGAAAGCTTATGTAACTTGAATAGAAGTTATAAGAAGGATCTAGAGGAGCTCTTTCACCGCTAGATCTTCTCTTGAAATAATTGATGAATGAAGTTTCAAGAGCTTATATCTGGTTTCATGGGAGTCTGGGTTACAAGTCGTGATCACTGTCGTACACCACGGACTAAGCGGCTATATCAAGCTGAAAGGTGCCCATATGTGGCCAAGATTAACATGCGAGCTCATAAACTATATTTTTGGCTGGACATATATTTGGTTATGCACCCACCCAGATATGCACAGATGATTTATGCAGACAGCTATGGTCTTTAATAGCTGCGCATTTTAGTTACTTTTTGTTAATCCCGTTTCTTGTTACGTTTTCATTTCTTATTAATTTAGGAGTATCTGAGCTCTTTGCTTAACTTGGTTTTTAATGTAGGTTATATCTACCAAAAGATATATGCTTTTAAAAAAAATATTTTTACTATGCATTTTGCATAGTCCTTTAGGTTTTGTCTATCACTCATTATTTTTGAATGTACCTAGTTATTCTGAAATTTTTGTTATTTTTCTTTGTAAATCGTTTCCACTGCATATGCTGCCATATATGCGGTTTGTACGGTTGCACCAGTTATCCTCATTTTTGATGCATTCCATTTTATAGAACATTAATGACTGTGATGGGTTATTTGAACTTTATGCTACCCCAATATTTGTTAGGCATGTGTTATGGAAACTCCCATACCATTGCATACGTATTAACTATGATTTTGATGTTTCTCAATTCTCGCTACCTTGTTTTTATCCATTCCCCTTTTTATCTGACTTAAATGTTTATATATATTTACAATCTTTTTCAATTTCCTAAAAGGCTGTTTTTGTATGCTAGAAATAAGTATATACAAAGAGCCTAAATGCTAATGCTGCACAAGTATACAGTAGTTAGGTTGTACCTAATAACTTAAAAAACTGATAGAATTGTTAAAAGAAAATAAGAAAATGGTGAAAAATAATAAATAATTTTAGAATTTCAAGATGGTCAATGGTTCATGCTTTTAAGAAGGTCAACATGTCGATTGTGTTCATACGGTATGCTGGAAGTTATGACAATGAAGATAACAGGCATGGACCTTATATCATATGAATTTGCTGTAGAATTTACCAGGTCTTTGTACATACGTTAATTATTGCCCTTCTGAGTTTCAGTGCAAACAGGCAGCCATATTTTGTAGCTGTGGGCTTTGATCTTGGTCCATTGTATTATGTTGTACTGGAAATTCTCTGTATGAAGATAATGGACATGAACCTTGTATCATATATGTGTGTTGTAGCTTTTTAGAAAAGTGTGTTATAGGTATATAATCGCATTTTTTTTTCTTTTTAAAGCTATTTTCGTTATAATTATGGTCCTAAAACTTTGAATTCGTGTTTCTCAATTATTTATTCAATATTATTAAGCCACGTACTTGGAAGCATTGGTCATGACAAGCTGAATTTAGTTTTGTTTGTTCACCTTTTCTTGTTCTTTGATTGGTTTGTAAACATTGACTTTCATTAGGTTGTAAATATTGTCAAAAAAACAAGCGCAAAACCTCATTATCTAATAGTTGGAACAACTTGCGTTGGTTCCTGTATTTGAACTTTATTGCTAGGTAGTTTGCATGCCAGCTGAAGTTTCAACTGTTACAGTTAATAATATCATGTAGTTTGATTCAGAAAAATTGATTGCTATCAATTATAGTTGGCATGAGCTCACAAACTTCATAGGAACTGTCTAGACTTCATGAGTATGTTACTTCCATGAAAACTGATAAAGCAATGTGCCATTTTATGTTTATGGAGGATTCTGATGGAATTATTCGTTAACACTGAGACCTTTTACAATTAAATCTAGTTTGAGACTTGAAATTCTCTAAGAAAGCCACTGAACTTAAATCCAAGACTGCCAATAACCTAACTCAAAACCTTTATTGTCTAAGCTTTAGAAGCATGCAAACTACATTTTCAGTTGAAAATTGTGTTCCTGGTCAAGGCACCGGTTTCTTGCATGTAACAATTTGTATTGAGAAGCTTTACTTTGTAGGCTACCTATTTTAATTGCAAAATCCAACTGGGTAGGACTATTGTTTGATGGGTTTAAATATTTGGATCACCGTAAAAGCCCCTTAGTCCTGACTAACACGCAATCTGATTTCAAAATAAATTTCAATCTGGCTGCCAATATTATGCCAATGCATCTCTGGTTTGCTATAGTTGTTAAATTGAGGTACCGAACTGATCGACAGATGGCAATTCTTCTTGCTGCTCTGATATCATTTGGGCCTAAGCAATCCACTGCCTGCTTTGGTGGCTCAACTGCCGACTCTTTTGGCTTCTAAATGGCATATAGTTCTCATAAGGTGAACAAATTAGTTCCCAACGAAGTCATTATCCTTTCAGGGGTATATATTGCCCAGACACACATACATAAGTAGGTGCTAGGTGCCACCCTGGGTGTCCTGAACCACCTAGCGGCTAGTGATTTTTCTTTTATACTCTTTGACTTACGTATGTGTCAACAATATTTAGCCCCCAATATTTACTGGGCCTGAAGTGCACAAATATTGTATTGTATTTGTACGGGTTGGATTGCTAACTGTTACTCAATTGATAATTTAGCTTGTAGTTCTTGTAGGTATTGGTCATTTTAGGGGGTTTTTATGAATCAGAAAAGATGGTTCTGGCCTCTGATCGATGTGTTTAATACTGCTGCTAACCTTATAGTCCAGTATGTTAACTTATTATTTGTTCACGAGTAATGGAGAGTAACTTATAACCCAGTCAATCAGTGTCTCAAAACGTTTCATAGTATCTCTTGTTAAGCACAACCTTTTGATATTCTGGTATTAGGTTGTCATAATTTTTTGAAAAATTTGCAGGTTTGGAACCCAAGGGCAAACAAGGAAAATATTGCTCCCTCAGGAGTTGATGTTCTGAGGATAGTTGATGAAACTTTAGATGCATTCTTTCAGCTACCCATTCCAGCTCATCCAGCCTTGCTTCCGGACTTGATGATTGGGCTTGACCGAAGTTTGCAGTATTATATGTCTAAAGTGAAGTCCGGTTGCGGTGAGTTTGAACCTTGTGACCATCTTGCTTTTATGTTGTGTGTGACATATTAAATATTTCTTAGCATCTCTGATAAGCCTTTCATTACAGGAACACGAAATACTTTCATTCCAGCATTGCCTGCATTAACCAGATGTGAGACTAGCTCAGGCTTATGGAAGAAGAAAGATAAATCTCAGAATTTGCAGAAACGGAGATCACAAGTTGGAACAGTAAATGGAGAAGGTTCTTGTGGTTTGCCACAATTGTGTGTCCGTATGAATACACTCTATCATATCAGAGCTGAGTTGGAGAACCTGGAGAAGAAAATAAAAACCTGTTTAAGGAATGTGGAATCAGCACAAGCAGACATATCAAATGGGTTTGAGAACAAATTTGAGCTTTCCCTAGCTGCTTCTCAGGAAGGAATCCAACAACTGTGCGAGGCCATAGCTTACAGGGTTATCTTCCATGACCTAAGTCATGTTCTATGGGACACACTGTATGTTGGAGACACTGCATCTTCCAGGATATATCCTCTGCTAAAAGATCTCGACCCTCACCTAGAGATGATATCAAGCACAGTGCACAATAAAGTCCGCAATCGTGTGATAACTGCATTGATGAAAGCTTCCTTTGATGGGTTCTTGCTGGTGCTTTTGGCGGGGGGCCCATCTCGTTCTTTCACTCGTCAAGATTCTCAGATATTGGAGGATGATTTCAGGGCGCTTAGAGACCTGTACTTGGCAGATGGTGATGGGCTGCCAGAAGAAGTCGTTGAAAGGGCTTCAGCTCAAGTGAGAAATGTCCTACCCCTCTTCCGAACAGATACGGAGAGCCTTATTGATCGCTTCAAACGCATTATTGTAGAGGCATATGGTTCTGCAGCCAAATCCAGGTATCCGTTACCTCCAACTTCAGGTCACTGGAGCCCTACCGAAGCAAATACAATTTTGCGGGTTTTGTGTTACAGGCACGATGATGCAGCTTCCAAGTTCCTTAAGAAAACATATGGCCTTCCTAAGAAGCTGTAACATGCTTGCTTTTAGTGTATAACAATCTGCAGTAGATCAGCATGTTTATTCAGGACTAGCTGGCATGTACTTGGCATCTAATATATTCTCAAGGTTCGCTGTGGTGGCTAGTGTCGGCCGTGGGAAGCACCGGGCTTGCTTTACATGAAATTTATGACGGATCACAAAGTTTGGTTGTCGAGGGTTGGAGGCAGGCTAGAGTAGGTGGATGAGTATTCCCATTGTTCTTTTACAGTTTTTGGTTCCTGAAGCATTCTTTCGGTTAGGTGAAAGTTCTCTGGGTTTCTAAAATTTGCTCGGGTTGGCTGGTCATTGTATGTGATGCAGCGGAATGGGTTGTGAATAATTTTTCTTTAGTTTGTTCAGCTTGTGATTTATGTCAAATATGAAGAGGTTATCGTGATCATACGTTACCTGTAATATATTTGTATTGCCATCAGTATCTTTTATGTTTTCTCATGTTTAATGCAGATTTAGTCATTGCTCTTTCTTTGATGGGGTTGCTGTCAAGATATGACGTAAAACATTCTGCTCTCCGTTGGAGTATTGAGTGTAAAAACAAGTTTCTGTTATTGAAATTATCCATTTAGAGCGCTGACTTGTGTAATCTTCTTTCCTTTTGGCAATTGACGTCTCAGTACTGGAAATATTGTGTTGTTGGATTGTATATGATTCTCTATTATAGATCCTGGCAATGTTTTTACCTTTACGTCATGCTGGTTCGATGCAGCTCCGTATCTTCGCTCATTATTGAATGAATGGAATAGTTGTGTTGCATATGAACAAAATATTTTGCAACTTGCTTGGACTAAAGTTTTATGGTAAATGTCACCATGGATCGCAACTTGCTTGGACTAAAGTTTTATGGTAAATGTCACCATGGATCGACGTTCATGCAGTTTTAACTGCATTATCAGTCTACATTTTACATTGGTGGCGGAGAAAATTATTCTAGGAACTCTATTATCATTTGGGCATTATCAGGAACTCGTGAGTAATGAGCAATAGATAACTTCCCTCTCTGGGGAATTCTGGATGCATCAATTCATACACAAATATTCGAGACCATAGCTTGTGGCTGGCTGGCTGGCAGGCACGCACACACGCACCTCTTAGCGCTCTGAAAGACTGTCTTCCCTCTCTATATCTATATCCTACTATCTTTCCACACAGAGCAGGCAAGCTGTTGTGGTTATCCTTTTAGAGCATTTAGATGAATGTCACGTGATATCGAAGTTTTGATTCACATGGCTAAAGACATAACACAGTGCCATACTTCTCATGATTTGCCCCTTTTTTTTGACATTCGGTAAAAATCACAACCATCCCATGAAGGGAAATCGCAAACATTAATTCATTCATTCAATAATTCATCACTACCATATCTACTAGATTAGCACAGCTGACAATAACAACCCAAGTGCTTAATAGCACAACATTGATTACTTACCTTTAGAAAAAAATTACTCTTGATTATTAACTTCCCATTTAAGTTGATGGAAAGAAATGCTGTGAAAGAAACAAACCTTTGGTTAACCAATCAGAAGATTCAGAACAAACAATATTGCAGGGCTGACAAGCAGAAAATTTCACTGAAGACTCCTCTGCGTTGTAGTGAGATTGTTGAACCTCAAATTTCTCTGCAGGGAGACTTAGCATGGAGTAGATATAAAGGGCATTGGAGTACTATATGTAACATATAGGAATGATAATGGACTCATCCACAAACCAATTTTTAGTTCTCCCTATACAAAATTTTAAATTAAAAAAAAAAATTAAAATTTCATTTTTAATTCAAAATTTTATATAAGACGGGCTAAAAATTAACTCCATAGACATGTCCATTATCATCCCTACTAACATATAACTATTTAGATACATAAATTACTTATCATTCTAAACATAACCACTCTTCAAAAAATTGCACTCATGCCCAATGAAATTTAAGTAAAAGTCTAACGCAAATTACAAAATTCGCTAAATTCGCTTTCAACTATTCGTTTGTAACAGGGTTTATCATATTAGTGTAGAGAGATCAAATTTGGAAGAAACAATTATGGCTCGTCCTTCGCTGTTCTATAGCTTCAAAATTTTCAATTACTCTCATTTCATAATGTTTGTGGGGGATCTAATGTACTGGACCTACAGTGTAAATAATCTTAGACAAGTATTTTAAAAAAGCTAACTATCGGACAACATATTTATCTTTCGGACGCTCAAGCCCACATCAAATCATGGACTTCATATCTGAGAATACGTTCACTGCCATGGATTCCTTCTCGTATTTCCATCTCTTACACTGTTGGTTGATGTTTTAGAATTCTGCGAGGAAACGGGAACCAATGAACAAAAAAGATCTCCATTACAGAGTCCATGATAAAAGAAATTGGTATTGAACGTACTGTTTTAGATTTCTTCAACTTTCCACGAATCCTATTCTTCGGAGATTTCAATTTATAAATTCGGACCATCCAATGATGTGTTGTAAATACCTGAACCAAGGACATGGCAGTAAAAGTCGTTCAAGAGATTGAGGTAAAAATTAAGGTTAAAAATAAGCAGAAAGAGAGTGGGAACCTAAATACATGCACCAACTATTCATTTAAGTCTAACGGCATGGATACACACTTGACACAGTATTCCAGCACAAATTAAAATGAGAACAGTGCATTTTCTCAGCATTTTGAGAAAAAAATTTCTCACCTCCTCAAAATGGGTTAGCTTGAAATGTTTCTTGCCTATTTCAGTCTGCCTTACTCTATCAAAGCCTCTCCCATCTGTTTCAACAAACCTATCGGAGGAAATACAAATTTATACCGAAATGCTGCATAAATATATACTTAAGAAAAGGAAAATACAATGGCAACGAACCTGTAATAGGAGAGCTTGTACATGAGGCAGTTCAGCATTGTTGGAGTTGCATGGGAGTCGATACGATACTGGCCATCCCTCTTAACAATTCCGTGAAAGGAACAAGAAAGTTAAAAAATAAAATCATTATGAACAAGGAAGGGTAAGGATGAAGGCACTATAAGGTTTTCAGCTGTGCCAGAAGCAGCTGAAATGAATTTATATTAAAACAAACATCAAACACAGGCATGCATGTTTGGTGATATATATAATGACAGGGCACTAAATAGTGAAAATAGTGCAGAGCAACTACTTTAGCCACTATGGACCCAGTAATTAGAAATGATTTTCATAATAGAAATGATAAGTTAACGTATGTCACAAGAGTCAAGCCTAGAATTCGTTTTAAATTGGTGTTGAGCAACATGGCAACTCACTAGATAATCAGGTTCCTTTATGTGGGGAAATACACCACCTCCAATGCGAACCATCCACAGGAACTTATTGATATCGTCACTAGAGTAGCCAACAAGACCTGCATATCAAAGCAGAACTTTCACTGTTAATCTAACTTAACTGGATGTCGCATAAAAATTATTTATTCACAAAGTACCCACCTCCAAAGACAACAAGGACATATTTCACATCCAACGAGTTGAAAATCTCCCAAGCTGCCTTCTCTGGAGAAGACATGGCTGTACCAACAGTTGCAATGTGGGTGTTGTTCCAGGTATTATTATCAACTATGACAGTACGATTGGCCATTGCCGTTGTTTGGTAACCATAGTCCCACCAAGACGCCACCTGCAGCGGATCTTGTTACTATAAACAGTCATGTTCCAGTAAGCTTTACAATTATTACAAAGACAATTTTCAGGAGCTTCAAGAGACAGTTTTTTTTTTTTTTTTAAAGATGTCTAAAGACAAGTGCTTAGAGAAAAATAGATAAAAAAAACCTTTTTAAAATAAGTTATTGACATATTCCTCAATTGATAAGCTTTGATCATGTTTTAACCAACAGTAAACACCATCACATACCACAGAATGATGAGCTTCAACGTACTTAATCTTTCATCTTGTTGTTACGATGAAACCTCGTAACACCTCCCCCCCCCCCCCCCCCCCCAAACGAAAAAAAAAAAAAAAAAAAAAAAAAAAAACAAATAAACAATATAATTTTACAAATTGAATACAAAACATAGGCTGCAGCAGATGAGATATGTCAACCAAAGTTAGGCTGAATAGAGCACTAAATTATCTTTACCTAATTGAATGTGATATAACTAATTTGTTTCCTCCTTCCCTCCATCTCTTGATGAACTTTTCAGCCTCACCCACAAATTTTGCAACATAAGATTAAGCTTTTGAGGAACCTAAGCCAATTTACGTATCTCAGGCCATGCTAACTAATTTGCTCCACCCCCTCCTGCAACTCCACCCTCGAACAGCAATCCATACGTGCCTACCAATTCGAGGTGCATTCCTGATCTATATTGCCGAAACCGGCAGCCCGAGCAATAAAAGAAGAGCACAGATGACTAATTGATTCGATGCACACATCTAGTATATTTAGTGATTGCATTTAGCCTTTTTGTGATAGACTAGCGATTTCTGTGACTTGGAGCTTCACTGTTTGGAGTTTCAACTTTGATTTAATGTAATCATATAATACATCGACGCGTACATAACCCTATTGAAGCAAATGGCATGTTTTAATTAGAAGAACAAAAAAGGCCAATCAAATAAATATGCCAAAAAACAAGTGATGTTCAATAAACACTCTAAGCCCCACGATTGTACATCTAGTGAACTTAATACTCATTTGTCTACATCAATTCTGCTGTCCAAAAACACAATGAATAGGAGAAACAAAAATATGTTTACGGAATCTTCGTAGATCACCCAATAACCCTTGAAATGTGTGAGAAAACCATTTTAACCAAAGGCTCAAGCTGCTGGAAGTGAGCACACAGTCTAGATCAAGCATACTTAACAGGTTATTAATAAAACCCAATCAAATTGAATCTCTTCCATCAACAACAACAACTAAGCCTTTTATCCCAAGTATTTGGGGTAGGCTACATGAACCAAAAAAGAATCACGCCGGATCGTTTACTTTGATAGTCCTTCTCCATTCATTTCTATCAAGTAATATCTCCTCATTTAAACCTCTAGAATCCATATATTTTCATATCATCTTTATCCATGTTTTTTTTCAGTCTTTCCTTCGTTCTTTTAAGTTATCCTACATTGATAAACTCCCATCGTCGAACTGGTGCATTTGTAAGCCTACGTTGCACATGACCAAACCATCGTAAACGATTTTCTCACAACTTCTTATCGATGGGAGCTATACCTACATTAGCATGAATATCTTCGTTTCTCACTTTATCTCTCCTAATATTGCCGCATATCCAGCATAACATGCGTATCTCTGCTACTTATTTTTTGTGAATGACGTTTCTTTATAGCCCAACATTCCGTACAATATAATAAAACTGGTCTAATAGCAGTACTATAAAATTTTCCCTTCAGTCTTAACGGAATGTTACGGTCGCATAAAACTCCCGTTGCCCTCCTCCATTTCAACCAGTCAATTTGTATTCTATGGTTAATATCATTATCGATCTCTCCATCATTCTGAATAATAGAACCCAAATACCTAAACTGATTGCTCATTTGTATCTATTGCCCATTCAGTTTTACAACATTATAGTCTATAGTCCGTCGTTTACTAAATTTACACTCCATGTACTCTGTTTTAGACCTACTCAATTTAAAACCTCTAGATTCTAATATGTGCCTTCATAACTCTAACTTGGTATTTACCCATGTTCTTGTCTCATTAATTAAGACAATATCATCAGCAAATAGCATACACCAAAGCATTTCATCCTGAATAGTTCTAGTAAGCTCATCCATCATTATAGCAAATAAGAACGGGCTCAATGCAAATCCTTAATACAATCCAATTGTGATAGAAAAATCACTTGTTAAACCACTACATGTTCTGATATTGGCCACTACTCCATCATACATATCCTTAATTATGTCGATATACTTGATGGGAACTCTTTTCTTCATCAATGTCCACCAAAGTATCTCTCGTGGTACCTAATCATAAGTTTTCTCCAAGTTAATAAATATCATATGCAAATCTCTATTTCTCTCTCGGAATCGCTCTATAAGTTGACGAAGTAAATGAATAGCTTCTGTCGTCGATCGTCCCAGTATAAATCCAAACTGGTTCTCCGCTATTTTAACAGTTTGTCGCAATCTATATTCAATTACCCTTTCCCAAAGCTTCATAATGTGACACGTGATTTTTATTCCCCGATAATTAGAACAACTCTAAATATCACCCTTATTCTTATATAGAGATACTAGGGTACTCTTCCTCCATTCATTTGACATTTTCTTAGTTTGCCAAATCTTGTTAAAAAGATCTGTCAGCCATCTCACACCAATCCCTCCTAAGTATCTCCATATCTCTATAGGAATCTCATCTGGACCAACAGTATTCTTGATTTCATCCTCTTCAAAAGCTCTTTTCCTTCACTCTTTAATTCTGCGCATAAAGCTACGATTCATATCCTCACATGAATAATAAGATCTCCTAAATCTTGAGTAAAACTATCATTATATAATCTATCAAAATAATCTTTCCATTTTTCTTTAATCTCTTCGTCTCGAACAAGAAACGTCTGATCATTATCTTTAATACACTTTACAGTCCATGTTTTAAATACAGGCCGATATACCGGTATATCGGCCGGTATATCGTTAAAATTGAAGAAACGAGACGATATGGACATTTTTTTACCGTTTATCGTTTTGAACTGGTATGAGCCGATATATCGGTCACGTGGCGATATATCGGCCGGTATCGAGATGTCTAATACCGGCCGGTATTAGGTAATATCGGTTAATGAGGTTTTGAGTTTTAGTTGCGGGTTAAACCCATTAACCCGTTAAGATCCAACCCGTTAAAAAATAAAACGGGTCGGGAGGAGAGAGAAAGGATAATTTTTTCGCATTTTCTCTCTTTCTCTCCCGGCGATCCGAGCGATCGTTCCCTTCCCGCGACCAAACCCTAACCCAAATTTCTCCAAATCAGCCCTAAATATCTCTCCGATTCTTCTTCTTCTTCCACTCTCTGGCTCTCTCTCTCATTCTCTCCCCGCGATCGTCGGCCGATCGAGTCGAACGGCCCGAACCCTAACCCTAATTTCCCAATCCATCCATAAATCTCTCGTTTTCTCTATATCTTTCTTCTCCGCTCTCCGATAGCTCTTCTCCCAGTCTGAGTCTTCGAAGGGTGCTCGTCGTTCTCCAGTGGGGCAGTGGCCGCCGGCCAAGTAAGTGAAGTTTTCTTTTTTAATGTTAATTTGATTTAGAGTTTACAAATTTCTTCAATTTCTTTTATAATTGTGTTATTTAGGTTTAATTGATTGCGATTTATGTTAAAAAAAAAATTTGGTGTAATTTGAAGGGAATTGTTAAGTTGGGAGGGTTGAATTTGTGATTGTAGTCTACAGGGATTTCTTGAATCACTGATTCGATTTACTGAGTCACTGATTCACATTGAATCAGTGATTCGGTTCACTGATTCACACGAATCACTGATTCAGTGTGAAACAGTGATTCAAGAAATGATTCGGTCCAAATTAATGCTTCATGCTACCATGTACTACTTTTGGATGATCTGGTGGTTGGATTGGTCTCAGTATATGATTATTAATTTTGTTTGTTAAACATTGTTATTGTTGTTGCAGATTATAATTTCTTTAATTATGTCTTAAGCATGGTGGGTACAGTGAATATAGCAGCATATTCAATTTAATACAATTTTCATAGTATAGATGCATTATTCAATTAACTAAAACAGTTTGTTGGCAGTTGCCACCTGCACTCATAAATCTGTGATTGCTTTGGGACTAAATTGATATTAAACAAAACAGGTTGTTATTGGCTTCTTAGGTTTGGTTATGTGAAATAATATAAGTTTAGTTTTGTTCATTAAAGTGAAGGGAGATTGCGACTGTATATGACACAAATTAATGCGAAATACACAGGACGAGTATGAGACATCACATAGCATGAATTGTAAACATTGACATATTTGCAGTGTTTTAAAACAGTGAATACACATAAATACACAGCATTTATATGATTATTTTTTTAACTTAGATTATGTTTATTAACTTTATTTATTTTAGTAAAAATTTGAATTCTTAAATAGATTAAGTTAATATAAATTAAGTGCAATAATTATTTAGCTATTTAATCAATTAATTGTTTGTCTTTTTTCACTCCACTTTTTTGAGGTCAGAAATAGCTTGAAGGATGTCATCTTCTGGTGCTTCCAATGTCCAAGAGAAGCGAGAAGGTAAAAATCTAGCTTGGGAATGGGGAAAAAAATACCCAATAAGCCCAATAAAGTGGAGTGTAATTTCTGTAAGAATGAATATGGGGGAGGCATTACCCGCTTGAAGGAACATTTAGGTCATGTCAGCGGGAATGTCAGAGGTTGTCCCCTGGTCTCAGATGACGTGAAGCAGAAAGTTCTGGTAATGCTAGTAAAACTAGAGAAATAAAGGAAGGGAAAGCAACAGAACTTCAAAATTTATTAAAGTTCGTGTTGGGGAATAAGAAGATGAGGAGACAACTCGAGAGGAGTCATCTTCTTGCAAAACAACAGGTCAATCTTCCCGCAAAACAACAGGACCGATGGATCAATTTGCTATTCGATCGGTCGAGGAAGCAGTAGAAGCAGCTCAAAGACAGCCTATCGTGCCATCAGCCTCCAGAAAAAAGGCCAGAGACGATGCAATTCGATACATTGCCAAATTTTTTTTATGAATGAGGGCTTGCATTCAATATTGCTACGCAGCCACTTTTTATGCAGATGGTCCAAACCATTGGCATGTATGGACCAAACTTACAGACTCCTAGCCCATACGAGCTAAGCGAGACTTGCCTCCAGAGAGAGGTCGAGGAGACAAATACAACTCTTGAATCATTCAAACGGAGTTGTCGAACAAATGACTGCACTTTAATGACTGATGCGTGGTCGGATCGGAAAGAGAGAAGTTTAATGAAAATCGTTGTACATTGTCCGGCTGGTACAGCCTTCTTATTGTCTCAAGATGCATCTTCTGAGAGACACGATGGCAGTTATATTGACAAATTTATGGAGAGGGGAATGAACGAGGTTGGCGTAGAAAATGTTGTACAGATTGTGACAGATAATGCCTCGAACAATATGGCTCCAGCAAATACATTGGCTCTGACGCATCCAAATATATTTTGGACACCTTGTGCAGCACATACAATTAATCTGATGCTTGTGGATATTGGAAAGATTAAACATATCCGAAGTGCAATTATGATGGGGAGATCAGTCTCTGTGTACATATACAGTCACACCAAATCTTTAGATATAATGAGGAAGGCGATTGGTGGAGAGCTAATAAGGCCGAGTACAACTAGGTTTGCCACGGCATTTCTCTCTTTATCATCAATCAGAGAGAAGGAGCTGCAGCATATGTTTATTTCTGTTGACTGGATGGATTGCACTCTGTCCAGAACAGATGTAGGCAAGAAGATATTTATTTAAATTAATAAATATTTTTATTTTATAATTTTAAATTATAAGTTATTCATATTTTTTTAATACATCTTTTTATAAATGTTTAGATTGCAGAAATAATTGCTAGCAATAAATTTTGGGACAACACAAATATTGCCCTAAAAGTATTCACTCCACTAGTGAAAATTTTGCGTAGAGTTGATGGGGATAAGGTCTCTTCAATGGACTTTCTGTATGGTGACCTAGAGACTGCTAAAAAGAAGATACGAGATACTTTAGGAGGTGAAGAGAAGAAATATCTTCTAATATGGAAGATTATTGATAGGAGATGGGAAGAAAAACTGAAGGGTCCTCTGCATAGAGCTGGATATTTTTTGAACCCTCTATATTACTATGCGAAGCAGCCTGAGATTGACGCCGATGGGTCGTTCATGTCGGGCTTCGTTGATGTGATGCACAGATTCTATCCAAATGATCATGATAGAATTGATAAGATTGCACAGCAGCTCCCAATGTATCAAAATCAAAATGGATAATTTGGAATATGTTTTGCAAGGGCAGCAGTAAAGAGAATCATTAATCCAGGTATGCATTTCAATTTAAGAAATGCAAAATTCAATCTATTTTTAATTAAAGAAACTATTAAATAACTAATAACTAATAACTATTTCTAATAGCTAATAACTATTTCTATTTTTAATTCGGGACAGATGCTCCCGAATTGAGGATTATGGTAATGAGGATCTTAAGCCTGACAACCAGTTCTTCGGGTTGTGAACAGAACTGGAGCACATTTGAGATGGTATTACAATTTTAACTTTTCTAATTAAATATTTCTTTCTCCCAAATAGATATGTTATAAACGAACTTCATGTGATTATCTTTTATTTAGGTGCATACAAGGAAAAAAAATAGGCTAAGTTCCAAGAAATTGCATGACTTAGTCTTTGTCAAATTCAATGCAAGGCTCAAGAGCAAATTTTCAATCCCAAACAGAGATCCACTTGTAGCATACAATGAAGAAAAAAAGATCACCGAGTGGTTCATGCCTGAGAAAAAGAATGGCGATCCTTATGAAACTAGTGATGAAGTTTTTCCTGGAGAACAATTGACTTTTCGACAGGTGTCTATTGCTATGGGTGCTAATCCGAAGAAGAGAAAGAGTGAAAGAGTTAAGACATTTAAGTCGAAGAGTAGTAGAACTTCAAAGGAAAAAGCATCATCATCTTCAAAGTTTAAGCAGCGGCACACATCAGATGATGACGATGAGGAAGAAATTGACACATCATTATCAGATTCGTCATCAGATGATGAGGAAGGCATGCCATCAAATGAACCAGTCGACTCTGAATCTAGCTAGAAAATATGTTGTAAAGACTGATATTTAAAGTTTCTAGCATGTTTCAAATAAACTCATTTAAAAGACAATGTTGTAATTTTATAAATTATCACTTATGTATTGTAGAAACACTTTTCTTTTATCTTGAAAACTTATTTTTCTTAATTTTATGATTGTATGTCGTTATGTGCATATGCGAACGTTCTAAACGGTATCTACAAATTCGTAAGTTGAATGTAAATAAGCCAATGTCAGTACTATAAACTTATTTTATGTGTTTTATTATGTTCTATATAGCCAATTATATGATTATTCTTTAATTGGTATGACACCGATATGACACTCCGGTATTTATGGTCATATCGCGATATCCCGCCCGGTATCCGCTAACCGATATATAATTTGGTTGACCAGTATGGGACCGGTATCCGATATTTAGAACACTGTTTACAGTACATAAGTCTCTAGACTTTCTCTCTCTTATTCGAGCAATTATATATATATCCTTTTCTGCCTCTTTATTATCCAACTTCTCGTACACTTATTTATATAATTTAGTTTTTGCATCCCGAACAGCTTTCTTAGTTTCTTTCGCTAGTTTATACTTCTCAAAACTTATTCCATCATTATTATTATTCTTCTTCAAATCTCTATAAAGGTCTCGCTTGATCTTAATATCATTTTTTACATCTTCATTCCACCATGATATATCCTTACATTATGGAGCACCGCCCCTCCACTCACCAAATATATCTTTAGCTATCTTTTTAATGCAGCTAGCCATTTTGTTCCATATTATATTAGAATCATCATGATCCCTCCAATCTACTTTTTGTACTACTCTATCTACAAAAACTTTTTGATTAGCTTCTAATCGCCACCACTTAATCTTAAGATCTAACTTATACTTAATTTTTCAAAGTTTCTTTTTAATCTGAATATCTAAAACTAAGTTTATATTGGGTAACAATACTCTTGACACTACCTTACAATCGATACAATCGATACAACTAGCTCTATCTATCCTCCTAGTTAAAAAGAAATATATTTGGCTCGCATTCGATCCACTTTTAAAAGTATGAGAAAAGTTTTTTTCTCACTTGATTACTTTTAAAAGTGGATCGAATGCGAGCCAAATAGATTTCTTTTTTAAAAGTGGATCGAATGCGAGCCAAATAGATTTCTTTTTAATTAGGAGGGTAGATAGAGCCAAATAAATTGAATCTCTTCCATAGAAAGACAAAGTTAACTTGAGTTTCCAAGTAACTATGCACATAAGAAATCTAAATTTTCAGCGGCATGACTTCACAATCCATTGTTTCCATGAGCTGATAAAAGTACGTACTGCATGACATTCACTATTTAGCTAAACAGAAATTCAAGATGATGTCAACAAACTATTGTATAATTATGTCATATCAGCTAAGAAGCAATGGAAAGAACTCTTATTTGTGCAAGAAAATTCCCGAAAAATTTACAAGAAAAAAAATCATAACTACAAATCTCTTCCTAAATAAATAAATAAGCAAATAAAAGCATGTGTGGGTGTGAATACTGTAATTCAACTTCTTATGAATTGAACACTATAATACAGCAAAGTTGTAATTCCACTTCTTATGAGTTAAGCACTATAATACAGCAAAGATCTATCTTATCTAGAAATAAAAGAGATCCTGCTATTTGAGCTATTCAGTAACTATGAGCTGAAAACATAAAAAGCTTAAAACTATTCATGGAGATGACTACATAAGATTTATTATCAGATTGGCTGAGGTCAAAACTACTAACAAGAAACACTGTACATTGATAAAATCAAGGATCCTGGAAAAAAACCATAAATGTTCCGTGCTTTCGCATATTTCAATGGCCCTCATGGGCAAACATGAAATAAAGAAGAAAAATTATTTAGACTTTCTCTGACAAAAGTTGCTGGTTCTTCAGTTATTCACTTGTAGTGAGCTAGTACAAAATTAACTTGATGGCTACAGCAAAATGAGAAGGTTTTATGCATACACTGTTGTAGCACAAATATATTCAAAAATTTGTTTATAAGACAAATGCAGAAAGGATTAGTCACCTTATCATCTACATCAGTATTATGACTTAGCCATGCGTAGGCTTCGCGGAAATCATCAAATACATGCAAACCATCACGTGATTGAGATGTCAGAACAATTGAAGGAGCAGAATAAGCTTCAGCTGCAGCCCATACACAATGAACCTGCAAAAAGAATTAAAAAACGAACATCAAATTTAATGATTTCAAATCATAAGGGAATTGATGATTGGCAATATACATGCGACACAATGACAACTGTAGGGGTATATCTAAAACAGTCATTTTCAAACTTTTCAAAAACTATCCAATCCAGGATCCAGTTGCATAACATTACATATTTGAAAAATATTATTCAAATTCATCCTTTTGAAAGGCAACATGTAGATGTGCACTGGAATCAGAACACGCTGAAATTTGGCCCTATTCAATTAAATTAACATTGTATTACTGTGTGTTTTTCCCTGAGCATGACATTCAGGACCAAATTAAATCACATGAATTCCTTATGTACTAGGAAGGACTTATGTGAAGATGAATTTTGGAAAGATACTGCATGGGTTTTACTAGCATGAATAAAGTTGATCGACCTCTATGTTTTAAAAATTTCAAAATTTTAATTTGCTAAGTTATTAAAGTACTCTGATATATTTTATTAATAGTACGTTGGTGAGATTTTTATTGATAGATGATGATTAAGAATCTGACCTTGACTAGTAGCTCTTACAAGGCAAGAGAAATTTCAGCATGTTTGATGAGGTAAATACTTCTAAAACTTGTATTAGTTTTATTTATTTAAATATTTCTTTTTTCACTACAAATGATTTCTAACTTCATATCATTGTGTAAAATCTAGAGATACATACTAAGAAAAGAAATAGATTAGATGCGAAAAGGTTACATGATCTAGTTTTTTTGCAATTCAATTAAAAAGAAAAGGTACAAAAGAGAAATGCAAAGAAAAAGAATGTACACTGCAATGATGTAGTTGTAGTCCCTGATGATTCTAAAACATTGCATTGTAAGGATGCACGCTTTAGAGAGAGAGAGAGAACGGTGAGAAAGATGAGATCTCCAATTGTGGCCATAAAAGATGGACTTAGGAGGAGCAAAAGAACATCAAGGAGAAGAGCGAGGGAAGCCAAGCACAAGACTACAAGAGGGCTTGTCTAGTGAGTAGTTGCTAAGGTATCCTAGGAGGATCCAGATGGAGCAGGTGGAGATATCGTTGATGACTGTTGTGAGGTGAAGTTAGATGGTGATGTTCACTATGAAGATGATGATGAGCATTCTATATTATTTTGAATGCCATAAACTTGTCATAATATTTTGGATTTCGATGTAAGACTAATGATTTATGTAATGTGGGACGAATTGTTATGTAGTTAGGACCTACTAATTGACGTCTACTGTCATGATAATGTTGTTTGACTTGGTTATTTATAGTTATGTTGCTTGCTAATAGCTTATTTCTAACTTTATTTTTTGCTTCATTAAGTTTGTTTAGTAATTTGGATATTTAAACTTCGATAAATTAATTGATGGATGCTCTTCTTCTGTTTCCATTTGCAGGTACGGATTTAATCATTGATTGATTGGTTAATTCACCATTTAACCATCACATGACAAGGAAAAAGATAAATCCTCTAACTTCTTTTTAAATTTCTAATAGTACTGTATATTGGATTGTGATTTTTTATGTTATTTTGAAAGTTAATGTTCGCCATATTTTTTTAATGCTTTTTCCTAATTTTATGGAATTTTACAACATTCAATATATGCATGTTTAAGTAATATTGTATTAGTATTTATATTAAAATATTAATATTTCTACATAGTTCTGTGTAATCAAATGAAAACATGTTTTAGAATGTTGGTCTAGTCAATTCCACATAGTTTAGTTTGCACTCAATCCATTGTTAACCATAATTGCCCATGATTCTGGATAGCATATCAAGCTTCATACCATTACCTTTCAAATGTAGCTTTAAAAGAGTTCTTCTTTTTAAAGTAGAGTTAAAGAAATCGTTCCAATTTTTCAAATAAAGAGAGGCCCTTTCACTATCATTTGTAGCCTTATGTAGGAAAGTGGTAGCCATTAGAAAAAGAAACTGATGGTAGAAAAGAAAAGGCACTACCCAGAAAACAGTGAGGACAGCCTAATTTGGACAAGAAACTCTAATCCAGGGAACAAATAATGGAATGAATAAGATGATTCAACAATAAGTTTTTACTGTGATTCCTATTTTATATTGTTCTCCAAATTTTTTGAACTCAAGTAAATCCTAATTGCTATTTATACTTTGTTGCAATTAATAACTTACATAATCTACAAAAAAAATAGGTTCATTTTATTTCCAAAAGTAAATAAGGGTACACACTAGGGTATGTGCAGGGGCATCCATGAACACGTGTATATAGGAGAGCATACTGGTAGACGTGTGTAAATGCAAGTACTCGTATAATAATGGTTGTAATTTGATTCAATACTAAAAAATATCAGTCCTCAAAGTTTCTACTTTCCTATCCAAGGCTTGCGCTGTTCTAACCACCTGGAAAAGAGTAAATTGCATACGCCTACGGTATTGTAATGCTGAGCAGGATTAAAGACATACCACGTAGAAACTCCCAAGTACGATAAGAAGAAGAATAGCCACAGCAGATGCTTCTAGAGGCAAAATAAGAAGCCTTTTCTCGTTACGAGGCTTGGTAGGAACCTTGTCTACAGTTCCGTTTTCCTTCTCCTTTTCCTTGTCTTTTTTCCGGTTTCTTTTTGATCGCTTATCTCTTAAGGCATCTTCTGATTTACCAGCTACAACTTGCTTATCCATCTTAACAGCATCATCTTGTGCTACAGATCTCTCAGCATTAGTATCCCCTGCCTTAAAGTCATATTGTAACAGGGAGAGTAAGAATAGAGCAGCAAATAGTACACAAACTTCAATTAATACTGCAGATGAATTAGGAAAAGACAATAAAGCAAGCACTTACACCAGAAGGAGTCTTTACTAGTTTGGAGAGTCGAAGTTTAATAGATCGTGTAAATACAGAAAAGGCTTCTGAAAGAGCAATTCCAGACATAATGCATGCAGCTGGAGCAAATACAAGCATAAGTCGCACCTGGTCAACCATTTAGAAGATATGAGGACAAGGATGATAACAAAATAGTAAGATCAGGGTAGATTCAATTATGAATCCCTCACCATTACTCCAGAAAAATATACTGAGGTTACTATGTACAAGATCACAAATGAACTGGCATCTGATAGTGGTAGAAAGCATGCCTGCCAAGAGCATAAAGGTTAAGCTGTCAGTTCCTATAAGGATAATGAAACATTTTGCACAAAAAGTCCTGTGCATAAATTGAAAAAATAAACACTGGTTAAAATGCTAACCTCTGGCCATAAGTGACCTAAACAATCATAAACTAATACAGGGCCTTAACTTGCACCACAGATGGAAATGTTACGATCCGCACAAACTAAAAGAGATTACCAAGATGGCAAACAAGAAAAATAATGCTTTTATTCTCCATAGTATACAATTGAGAGAGAGATCATTGTAACTCTTCCCAATCAGAAACATTAAAATGAAGAAGATGATGGATAATATCACTAGTATATGCATGAAACTTTACAGATTATACATCTTTTGCAACTTAAATAAAGGCAAGACTGCAACTCTCTTCCGGAACTTGAAAGGGGAGAACAACATTTTCCCTAGACAGGTAGCCTTTCCTTCTCAAAACTTGCTATGGAGAGCATTAGATACTAAATGTTGGTGATAGGAGATTCAATCATAGGAATGCATGAGGTTTTATTGTCCCAAAACACATCAGAAACATGATAGCATATGACTTTGGTCATACATATATTGCTTAAACTTTTAGCTTAACGTTTTTCTGTAATGTGAAACTGTAATGAGATACTGCAAAGTTTGGGGAGGGAAATTTAGTATCAGTACAGAGTGTCAGCCGATGAAATATAGTAGAACTTTACGGACAAACATAAGATTTAGGAAAAAAAAAAAGCCACCTGAAATTAAAGAGTTTAAGAGGAAATAGCACAAATTAAGAATTCCAGCTTCATTCTCAGTAAATGTCAATTGCATTTGTGGCCTTATGGTAATTAAATAATACCCAATTGTCGACAAAAATAACTTAATAATATATCCTTCTCCAGGAGAGAAAAAAAAAGAGTGACATTTATGCTACGAGGAGGTCCAGGACAGAAATGGGAGCTTTTTGCTCCAATTCAACTTAGCACACAAATCTCCTTCATGAATATGTAGGTCGTGTTTAGCAAGTGGAATTTACAGAGAAGGAAAGAAAGTAGAGATTCCTGTATTTTCTAATTTATGAAAAGTACAAGAAAGTTGAAATTCCAAGCTAGTTTTCTTGTTTTGCATAATGAAACTTACTGAAGGATTGTTAGCTGAGTGATGTCATCATATTTTAATTTATTTTGTTTTCTTCTTGATTTAGGAAAAAAAATAGGAATAAGTGGAGAAAAGTGAGGTAGAATTTTTTTTAAAAAAAAACAATTATATAAGAAGAAGTGAACTTTGCATGACTTTCCTCCTCAAGAGCAAGGTTTTTTTTTTTTTTGGAAGTTTGCCAATGTGGCATGTGAATCCCATGGCATCTAGAAACTAGAAACTTAAATTTCCAATGCCTTTTCCCAAATTCCATGTGCCAAAAATTGAAATTTTAAGAATTTGAGGAAGGCTCCTAAACTTTCCTCTACTTTCTCTCAAATTCCAGTTGCCAAACACGCCCAAGGCTTAAAAGGTGAGCAAAAAAGGTGCCAATTGAGATTTTAGTATTTTCCTTGTCAATGTTCTGACTAAAGAAGAAGTGACGACTTCCACACTCCATAATGACATGTACATTCTCCTTCGTGAACATTACAAGTTTGTAGAGTAAAACTTTTGGATGCCCACTCACCTCGTGATAGTGTATTTAATATAATTTTTCTTATAGAATACAAGGACAACAAGGCATAATTGTATTAATTGAATCCTTCGAGAAATGGTTCATCACTGGTGGTTTCACCCAGAAATCGCAAAATGGGATAGGGTGTCTGCCTTACAACAATAACAACTAAGTCTTTTATCCCAAGTACTCGGGGTGCTACATGAACCAAAAGAGAATCACGTCAGATCGCTCACACTGATAATCCTTCTCCATTCATTCCTATTGAGTAATATATCCTCATTTATACCTCTAGAATCCATATCCTTTTGTATTACCTCCATCCATGTTTTCTTCGGTCTTCCTTTTGCTCTTTTAACTTGTTCTATATTGATAAGTTCTCTTCGTCGAATAAATTCATGTTTTAGCTCAAGTCATAATATGTGACAATATTTTACGCTGGCCGTCACACAGCCTACCACAACCTTCCTATTTTATTTTGGCTTGGGACAAGCAGTGAAAGGTTGAAACTTTAAGCACGACACTAGTGGAGTTGGGGTGTCTGCCTTAGTTGACAACAATGATTGGCGGAACATTTTTGTTTTTGGAGTCTTAAAGATCTATCATGGCCATGGGCATGAAGATAAAACTGTCAATGAAAGTATCATCAATCTTTATTTCAACTTCTGACATCATTAACAATTATATTACCTTTTTATTGCTCTTAATGGCTATGGATAGGAATCACTAGCTTGGTTCAAGCATTTACTCTATTGATGCCCAGTTCAGAAGGTCCTTTGTGACTAAGTTG
Organism: Dracaena cambodiana; assembly: GCA_036321105.1. Lineage (NCBI taxonomy): Eukaryota > Viridiplantae > Streptophyta > Magnoliopsida > Asparagales > Asparagaceae > Dracaena > Dracaena cambodiana. Next base: position 49,089,524 of record JAYEPQ010000008.1, read on the forward strand.
TTCAAACTACACTAAGAAACCTCATTCCTTTCTTATTACTGCCTGCCATGCAACACTTCTCTTAAGAACATTGGTATAAAAAGCATGTTTTCTGGACAATAAAATCAGCATTTTACTTAGGAACATAGAACATTCTTCAAGCATAACTAACTAATTAGTCTCTTTCTAGCAGATGATAATGATAAAAGATAATGATAGGTTGAATTGGTTACAGTCAAGTTGACACACAAGGAATGAATATTAATAGGAACGATACATCAGTTTGGATGTACATAAAATATAAGGCCATACAAGATAAGAAATCCATCAAGTTAATATGCACTTCAGAAATTAAGATTTCATTTTGTCGTCAGTTGATAATTTACAGAATGTAGAGCCAACAATATGCTTCTAACAACCAACTTGAAGAACTACTAATGCATGAAGCAAAATAACCTTCCCACATTCATGTATGAGCAAGTTAAACAAACAAATAAATCATCACAAAAAAATGAACAAAGACAGTAAACAAGTTTTCACAAGTATTTTATGATACTTACAATAATACCAGCTGGAACCAAGAACGCCAGCACATTGATGTCCATGAAATAAGAGGGCCAGGTTGGTGGCTGATGTTCACTAACACTAGCAATGATGGGTATGTACTTGCTTGCATACGTTCTGTTCACAAACAAGAAGAGGAGAGAGATTAAACTATATTCCTATCAGGGGTGTGTGTAAGTGTATCCTAAAAAAAAGAAAAGAAAAGAAAAGAAAATGTGTTTCTATAAAAATACAAAAATAGTGGAAACAGCCTCAAAGCATCATCTGGGGAATTTTATGAGAGGAAAATTATCAAGACTATGAAAAAATTGATAACAGATTTGAGTTCAGAATTTGGTTCAGCATGAGCTTTGTTTTACAAGATATTCACTAAATCAGCGATTTACACAAATAAAAAGGGTGGTGCAATAACTCCCTCTCCCAAAAAAAAAAAGAAAAAGAGGAAAGAGTCCCCTCCGCCCTCTGTTGCATCAGAAAGGAAAATTACACACATGCGCACATGCACGCACACAAGCACATTCTAGTCGTTCAAGGAACACGTTAAATCCTTAGTAAACTCGTAGAGTTTTGTGAGAGCCAAGAGTTACCAAATACCAATAAACTGATGAAAGTATGTTGAAGACTATAAAGTCTGAGTTTTTGATATCACTGTCATCAAACATTTAGTATTAGCAAATATATCATAGCCATAGCAACTCCAACCATCCGTATATGGTCGGCCACTGTTGTGCAATATAATAATCTAGCAGCATGGCACTTAAGTAAAGAATAACGTGATTGAATAAAAAGAGCTTACGGATCAAGAAGACTCAAGCTACGCCCGCTCCATCCTTTTGTAGGGCTGGAGGCCACCAATGCCACAAGTATAGCTAAAACCGCAAAACAGACAGCCCTATAAGGAAGCTTTGTATTAGCAGTGCAAGACAACTAAAAAAACATTAAGAAATTCTAAGAACTTAGGCATATGCCAAAAAGAAAACGTACAATATGAGCTCAAGTTACACTTGAACTTCAATTTTCATGGCAATAGTTGGTGCAAAATTTTGAAATAACATATTAGTAATCTTATCATCACTGAAGACCCTTTCATTTATGACACCAATTGAAATTAAAAAATAAAGTTATAAGAGTCCATGACTTACACCCCAAAAGTCAGAACAAGTGTCATGGCCACTTTAAACATCTTTGGCGAAAGAATCCCCTTGACATAATAAACAAGAGCAACCACATGAATAATAATGAAAACCTGCAAGTTGTGCACAAATTTAACATAAGGATAACCAGGTCACCACATCGAGAAGATATTGTTATTATCATAAATATGTGCTTGCTAAACATATTGTTTGAACAACAAAACTAAGATGTCACCAAAAAATTTGTATCAGCAATGAGGCCAGATGTTTCATTTAATCAACAGATAGCCAATAAACAAAGTTTATTTCAACTTGAGTTACCACAATATGCAAAGGTAACCTCGTCCTTCAAGACCACTTAGTTTATTAACCTAGAGCTCTACTAGATAGAGAGAACTATTTTGCTTCAAAGAATTAGAAATATCACTTTTATCACAAAGACACTCAGAGAACGAAGCTGCATGAAAAATAGTACACTAAATGGCACCTAAGCACATGTACAAATGACCAATGCTAGCTCAGCAATGATTAACATAATACTCACGATATAAAGAAAAAATAACTGGAGAAATATAATTGGGTAATATGCAATACCATCAGCCCCCCAAACTATTATGCTAGATGACATCCATCACTAGTTACTAAGAAAGTAAGAGAACATTAATCATATAATGACAAAACACATGAAGGTATAATTATATCAGATTATTATGAAAAATCCAACTTAAAAAGGGCTTATTTTTTGCTAGATGTAAAAGCTCTGAACCATACACAGTTTGGATGAAGGTAAGGTAGATGAATAGAGTTAAATTCTAGGATAAATTTGCATGCTTTGGCACTGTGATGAGGAGAATGTGTGTGTGTGTGTGTGCACACGAGAGAGAATATGCACTGATCAAAGAAATAGAACAGACCAAGAAAGATGCAAAATGCTCCGAAGTCATCACTGCATTAAAACCAACCACAGGCACCAAGGCAGCCAGAAGTGTTCCCAATACAACCTGCATTAACAGAGATGATACATAACAAAAAAATTTAGCATAAATTAACATGAGTTGTCTCAGTAGCAATAGCATGTGATAATAGTATATTTAATTCAAAATTCCAACTTTATATCAACAACACTTACAAGAGGGGCATATGCAATATACAATCGTGAGGAGTAGCGACCAGTCACAATGCACAGGAGAACATGCATTGGAATAAGGTTAATGATGAATGTATAGCCTCCCCAAGAGCAAACCTGAGATAATTTGAAATAGCATATGCTTAGCAAGAAAAGTAGCAAATTGAGGCCCGCCAATCACAGATTACCATGCTTACCATGTAAAAGTAAGCCAGAGCATTTAGTGTTGCATAAAAGAGTGATCCTGTGTTCAGTGTCTGCACAGAATTTTACAGCCAATATCAAATTAAATTTATCATATCTAGACAGCAACTTGAAATACAACTATGCATATTGCATACTACATACTTTATGAGGACAATGACGTGAACCATGTATTAACATTTTTATGCGAGAGATTTGAGCTCATCATTACCTTTAAATAAAGATAAAAGGTGAAGATCAAAGCAAATATTGCTACAGCTTCATTGTCATAGCTGCCAGCTACAGATCGTGAGATGTAAGAAGGTACCTGCAAATAGCATAGATTGTTAATAGTTTGGTTTTAACCACTAGCATCTAAAAGCAACAAATAGTTATAATGAGTATTGCACATTTTTTCCCGGTACCAGAATGTGCAGACAGTGCAGTACCCACAATAAAGCCTCATTACAATGGAATCCAACTTCTAGCTAAATCTAACAGTAACTTATTATGTAGACTTTCTTCAGTAAAATGCCTGCATACAATCACAAATATCTATTTCCTAGACAAAAAAGCTTAACCAAATTCATTATATTTCTTAGGTCATTTGTGAAAAGTTAAATGAAGAGATTAACAGACTATGTAAAAAGAAAGTCTCTCTTATTAGTTGCAGATTTCACATGTATTATGTAACAAATAAATTCAAGCAACAGGTCGTATCTCTTCATTAAAGAAATCATCATCCCATGGTCTTTCCTGTATGAAATTCTTGAAAAAGAAGTCCTAAGGTGACTGCTCTGTAGGCTTATATGCAAGTGAAATATGTAAAATGAAACGTATACAAGACAAATATCATGTGATGTTATAAAGAAACCAACAAAAAAAATAGAGGTTATGCAGATAATTGTGTTTCCCATAATGACATCTCGGGATAGCCTCCCTCGTAAAAGTTGCTATGTGATAGTGTGGCCATCCATGTTGACTCTTGTTATAATAGTTTCAAACATGATCTCTTTATTATGTACCTATAAATATGCTTCATAATAAAGTATGCCTGCCTATGCAAATATCTTACATAATTTCCACTTGTTTTTAGCTTTAAGCCTTTTCAATGTGCTAATACAAACTGAAAATTATACAACTATCAAACTATATGGGTATACACCAACATATAAATGTATAGCCATGTCTCCTCCCCGACTTAACTCCAATTCCCTGTGTTAGTGTTAAATATGACATTTTTCAATGTCCAAAAAATCTTAGGGTCCAGAATATACGAGGCACAAACCATTATTATACCTTGTTACAAGTTAATTTATGTCAGCCAAGTTATTATAGTGCCAGTATTTTAAATATCGGCCGCTATAGCAGATACAACAGCAGATATCTTATTTTCAACCTTGTTCTGCTAAAGATACGACGCTCTCAACAAAGTTAAGTATTTTATGCCCTTTATTGGTACTAAAGTGGGTTGAACCCGATATAGCACTCGTTATATCATGCTCTAAAAATCGGATATAGTAGTTATTCATTTTTTTCAGATGACTCGAGTATTTGAATATTTGGCACAGATCAGATTCATTTCAAACTAAATGACCAACCATTATAAATGATATTTTATGTAGTTTTACATGATATGTGCATGGTTTGCCTTATTTAGTTTTCATGAAGGACAAGAGGATTTGTATGATTATAGTCTGATTTTGATATTCGATATTTGGAAAATATCCTTGATATCTTCATTATAATTGATATCCGATATGAAAATTTCTCAAACTATATATAGGTGTTATCCGATATTTAAAACACTAACAGAAATAGTGTCATCGCTCATGATTGTATAACGCTTCAAAATCTGATTAATTCAACAAAAATTTCAAAGACTCTTTTTTCTAGGCAAACTAAGACCCAACTAGCATACGTAGTTAGTTGAAAGGGTTATTTCTTTCCTGAATAAGAGTATGAACTGAACGATATAAACCGATCACATTAACCATCTGGCCAATAAGGTGTAATAACCCAACCAGCCAACTCTCTAGATTAGTACACTTAGCATTGATCGTATCATATCAGGAGCCAGGATATAGGTATTTGTCTAATACAGAAAGTATCCAGCCTAGATATGGGAGTTGTCACTTCGTTAGCCAATTTGTAAAGTGTCGCCCCTTCCAGATGGGGTCTTCCCGACCCCAAGAACCCTGATTCCAGAACCTGCTCACCCCTCCAAAAAGTGCCCGTCGAATTCTCTCACTATCTCTATACCCGACCCGAACAACGGGAATTATGAACAGTGACCTTATCCAATCACGACGCTAAACAGCTTGATGGTAGAGCCTCTGGGGACTTAGAAAGCCATCTGCCATTGCAAAGGCCTCTATCCAACCGAAACCGTGATCTGGTCATGCCTTTGAGAAAGGGGATGTTCCCTTGATTCGAAAGAAAGGGGCTTTCAGGTGACTTTCTTCTTAGAGTTTTCCCGCTCTCCAGTAAACACGCTAGCGAATAGACCCCAGACTGTTTGCAAAACCTACTGGCTTTCGGGATGAGTCTTGGCTCAGATGCCTGCTGTCAAGATGTCCCCCCATGTTTACCACTCGTCGGATTTGATCCTACTTTTTGTTACAAAAAAGGGAGGAAAGCAGTCAACCCAAATTCGAAACTGGTGTTGGATCCTCATCCTCACAAAGACGAATTTCGTAAAAAGAAGGTTGTCACACCTGACATAGTTGCTTCAGACCAAACAATGGATCTCGTCCCATGTCCACGATCTGTCTGGATCTATGGCAAGTGTCGCCCTTCTCAGATAGGTCCCGTGTTACATCTCAGGTGAGGCGATAGTGAACTTAAACGACATTGCTTTTTACTTCCTATCAGGTTAGTGGGGAGATAGACAAACAAGAGATCGAGAGGTTCGGGCTTGGCTCGCATACTCGCTTTGCTTTTCGATAATAAAAAAAATGACTTGATTGTCCCACCTGTTAGTCGGATTCCACAAAGTTACGTAGATAAGGCTCGTTCCGTGCTTGAGTTACGAGCTCATGTAGTGACAATGTTTTTTAGCCCTACTTTAATAAGGCGTTATTGCTATACCTAGGCCAGCAAATGCACACCTCCTCTACCCCTCTCCCTGAACTGAGACAAAGCAGCTCTGCTCTTTTCAGGTGACCTGTTTAGGATAAGTTTCACCGATCCTAGGATTTGAAGGTAGGAAAGCACTTGCCTCTTCTAGCTCTGGAACTTTCTAATTGCTTAATGTGTCACTCCTGCTCCCTGCGGAAAGGAAAATAAATTTCACGTTCTTCCTTTCGGAAAGGGAGGATTAGGGAAATCCGAATGATTGCTACTTTCTCCAGACCTTCAAGCCTTTGCGGATTCTTTCTATTCAACTTTTTTTATATGATAACCCCACATCAACTAGTAGAGAGACAAACCTCATTTTCGGAAAGAATTCCCTCGATTCCTACCTTCCCTAGAAAGCAAGTGGCTTGGCGCAAACGAAGCAAAACATGGGTCAATATCATCCACTGCTGAGCGCGCCATCAACCCTTGACGATTGCATTGAGATTGGCTCTATATTATATTTGTATATCCATTACTTTGTATCGATTGATCTGAATTAAGGTTTTTTGGGGTCGATCAATATTCGGTTTAAGGTTTTTGGGGATGATCAATATTCAGTTTAACTTTTGAAAGATCCATCTCACATCCTACCACTCAAACAAAAAAAAAAATCCAACTTTAAGGTCATCAGTTTCCATTTATTCTAATTTATTATAATTTTTTAAGATTTTTTTTGAAATGTTCAAATTTCTGATGACAATACCGACTACCGATCAATAACGATCTTTTCTTTGGTATTTTCTATTTCGCAATCTATAAATAAAAAATTATACCATAGATTTTGTCATATCTCACTCATATTTACGTCCGGTATTAATTTGGCATTCTTTTAGAGATCATCAAATTAGTCACACACGGGAAAATAATTATTTAATTAATTTGTTTAATCCGAAAACCAAATATCATGCATTTCCTCTCCGTTTTGGCCTCGCTGGGCTGAGGTGGGGGGCGTGGGAGACTAGCTTGGAAAATCCAAGTTGGCGACGACATGAGCCTAGCGTGTTTGGGAATTATTAGGTATGAGGTGTAAATATTGTATCATGAATTATAACCAATTCTCCACTCCTCTTCTATTCCCAAAACCATTTTATTACATCAAATTTTTCCTTCTCTTCGCCAAGCCAAGGACAGCAGCAACAAACAGCAACAGGAGGGCACTTAGCTAAGAAATTAAGACAAGTAGCTCATTATTTCATTTTGGTTCATCCCTAATACATATTATCCAATATATCATTCACCATTCTAAATTAGGTTAAAAGTAGCATAGTAAATTAAATCTGGAAAAAATTAATGTAGGAGACCAATCAAGTTATCTACAACTTTGTATAAAACTTTCTTCGTAACTCTTGAGAAAAATATAAGTTTCAGCTTGATTATTTCTCTGTTGTTGTCATGTTGAACCCTGTAGTACTAGTTTAGCTAAAAATATGTTAAAAATAGTATAGGAACTCAATTAATTCAGGAAAAAATTTTGTAGGTAGGAAATTTTTTATCTACAATTTTTTGTATAGAAAACTTTTTCATAATTCTAACAAGAAATATAAATTTAGCTTGATTACTATACCGTTAGTGTTATATATTATCATATATTGCAATTCTATAATAGTAACATCTAGTCTAAATTATATTAAAAATAGTAAATAAACTCAAATAATTCCGAATTTTTTCTATAACTAGATAATTCAATTTTGTACTCCTTTTGAACATCTTACCATGATTCCAACTACGGCTATGAGAAATGGCTCGGGCAAGTTAGTGGACCTATTGTCCTAGAAGAGTTATTTTGCAGAGAAGTTGGATTTTTGCCTGAAATCTATTAAAAAAATATTGAAATAAAATATTTCTTGCTGAAATTTTTACAGAAGGTAGGTAGTTGAATGGGGGATCTAAATTTAGTGGTTTATAGAATTAAATTATGATATGATAATAATTCATTATTATAGCTATGTACTGCTGCCTGTATAGTACGTTTACAGCACAGTTAAATGACGATATATGAAGTTGTTTACTTGGTGATGTATATATGGAATATGCTAACTATGGACACTTGATTACATACCTGTTTAATTATGACACGCACACTTGATACATAACCATGAACTTGATACTTGACTTTGAACATGGACCCTTGACTGAACACTTGGCTAACATAATATATGATGCATGACATTCGGTTAACATAATATAGGATACATGATACATGAATGATATTAACTTGACACATGACATGTCACATCATAATGAATACTTGAATACTAAATATTCATGGAGCTAAAGCCACATGGGATTAAAGTGTCCCGACAAGTCAAACTAGACCAACACCATACTCTAGAATCCATTGAGTCTTATTGTTACTGAATATTGATACATGATAGACATGGTTTCTGGACATGATGACATGACATGAACATAGAATCTCCTTGTATGACATGAACGTGGTCCTGATGTGATGTAATTCTTGATTATTGTTTTATTAGTAAAGGACATCTACACGGTCATGACTAGATTATGCTATGATGTTCCTAATAAGTTCATGTATATCGAGTATCATTTATACGAGATTATGGAAAAACTAAATGATGGATAAGGACTATATCGTAAAAGGTTTTAAAAGTTAATGCACTCATTAAAAGCCAAGGACATTTACTGCAGTGGCAATGAGTAGTACTAGCCGCCAAGTATTTTTTTAGTTCCGTTGTGATGTACGACCATCACTATCTTTTTGGTTCATGTAGCCTACCCCAAATACTTGGGATGAAAGGCTTAGTTGTTGTTGTTGTTGCTGTTGTATGACGTACGACCATCAATATCTTTGCAATTCAAGGTTTATCGTAGAGTGCTTAGCGACAAGGTATGGTTCAATATCATTATAATGGGTCACGACTCGGACATGCACCTGCACTTATATGTTACCGGAATAGCGTGCTATCTTATAACTTGGACATTGACCAAGACCTGGATGCACATGTTTATTATATGCTTACCCATACGTTATCTACATGTTATTCCAGGTTACTTTATTCATATATATGCGATCATGATTTGACACCGATATATCTATTTATGTACACGTATTCTTAACTACTATATTAAGTCCATCTTGCTTTTGTTTTTTACTTGTCGAGTTTAATCCTATGGGTTCCAAACCCCAGGTCTCGAAGATTGTAACAACCTAATTTTATCGTAACTTACATTCCTGATATCAGATTAATCCCAAAATAAGTGCATTGTATTTGTCATATTTTTCTATATTTTTTTGTGATTTTCTTGAAATTTTCGAGATTGTCACTTAAAATAATATTATTTTAATCACCAGCGGGTTCTACACATATTTTGACTAATCTTTCTTCTTTTGACTTGTAAAATGAAATTTGACTTTATTTAAATTAGTTTAATTTGAGTTTATAGCCATAAACAACTCCAAAAATATATTATTACTAGTCATTTGTGTTATACATATTTTGTCTTTATTCACCCATACCCCATCTCCTCAAATTATGGATCTCAAATCTACTCTCACTGCTGGACTGAAATGAAAAGAGAGGAAAAGAGACTTTTTTATCTCATTTTTCTCTCAAAAACTCATTCATTCTTCCTCTCTTCCATACACTCATATATAGTCTCATTATAAAGATTGTAAAGTTAATATAATGTAAAATATCAACGAAAAATCAACGTAACCTATATACCCCATACCTTATTTTCACCATACTTGTCCTTTGGCCAAGCATGACAAACCATTCTCTTACCCCCATATCTCCTTTGTCATATTATATCTTTTCTCCTTTTCTTTTCATTTCTTCTCCTCATTATTTATTCTCTCCTAATTTTTCATTCTTCTCTTCCTCTTATTACTCCAACTCTCAAGAAGAAAAATAAGAAAAGAGAAGAAGAAGAAAAGAAGGAGAATAAGTTCTTTAGTCTCAAGATAGACTTATATTTATAACCCATCAAGATAAGTAAAATCACATCCACTCTTATAATTTTATTTTGTAACTAAAAATTTTTATAGCCAATTCAGAATCTTGATTTGTTTAAATTTAGAAAGGTGATATCTTTATACAAAATTCTCTATGATTATTTTAAATATAAAAATATGATTCTTATACTCTACTCTGTATTTATGTATTAAACTTATGATTTTATTTATGACTTCCTATGCTTAAACTACAAGTTACAAACTTAAACCATATACCTTATTTTGAAATTACAAAGAAACTATCTTTATGAATGTTCATCATATTTGAATATATATTTGAATTTTCCATATAACTTCTTCGTGTATAATGCAATGATTTTAAATCACTTTCCACTTGCCATTAGAACATAGGCATATATATATATATATATATATATATATATATATATATATATATATATATATATATATATATATATATATATATATAATCATGTTTTAAAGAAAAGGTTTCAAATAAGTTTTTACATTAAATTATCAAAATATTTCTTTTATATGAAATACTATATTAGGTCATAATTCTTTTTATGCTAATCCATGTTCATATAAAAAATATATATATTAGTAAAATTTAATAAATTTGTTATTTTCCATACCATAAAATCATACTAGAATTTGAAAAATTCATATATTATTAATGTATTAGTTATAATAGTGTTGAGTCTATTTGATTTCACTCCTTACACCTTAGTACCCACCTATGTAATATGTGTTTATATGTATAATTGTATATGCGTGGTTTCCATATATGATCATAATTTTCATAACACTCATTTTATCATTCTAAACTCCATCATACTTGCTCTTAAAATGTACATACTATTTATTTGTTCAAGATGCATGAAAATATGCCGGATTTTCATGCTTAGTACATAGACATGTATTGATAATGTTATGTATCATGACTTGCCTGTCAACTTGATTTTGACATGAATCGTATCTTACTTGTTACTCGGATGATAGACATGTATATGTAGTAATCTTGACATGATTGGCTCATCATATTCCAGATTGATTTCCATGTAATATAACTTGAAACCTTGAATTATGTGAGAACTAAAGGGTGAATAAATATTGTATCGTGAACGATTTAAGATAGATTGCGCAACTGAAATAGGAGCCCGTCTGCGAGAGCGTCCGGATGGTACTGAGCTATCATCTCTTATTTAGTCCATGTTGATGGGAAGACTGATTTCTCAGTATCGGTATCTGCTTAAGTTCTCAGCGGCACGACTGGTTCAGCACCAGCATCTTGACCAGGTCCCGAATATGCACAGGTACTTTCACGATACAAGTCTATTTCTTCATCAATTAGTTCAAAAAAAAATAAAATATGATATTAAGTTAGACTTGATATGCATGTATATCCCTACTTGATATTGTTATTTGATCATTACTGTTTCTCATACATGTACATATACTTTTTACATCAATTCATATTTTACTTGTTAGTCTATATTGCACATTCCCTACCTTTTATTGTTTTACTTACTGGATTTGACCATGAGCTCCCCCACACACTCAGATATTGAAGATGTAAGCGAAAAACTGCCATTACACGATCCATATTTTCTTGAGCAGGTCGAGCAGCAGAAGATTTCTAGGATTCCGCTTTTGTATTTTTGGTTTGGTATGTATCACTCTTTTAGGTCTTAATTTCCAATTTTTATATTAGTACTGTACTTGTTGCTTTCTGTTTTAAATATGTATATTTTCTCTTATTTGGTAGTAGACTAACATCCAAGATCCTGGTAGACAACTAGTATTTCTAGTTTTACATACTTATAGGCCTCGTGTATATTGACTTACATGTGCTCGCCGGTAATGCATTCTGTTTCCGTATCCCTCCAGGAAATGGGGCATTACAGAGATGAGGAAGGAGAACTTGCCCCAGCCAAGAACTCTTACTTCATCAAGTGGACAGAGTGTCGGCGACCGATGGGCCCATCACTTGGAAACCTTTCTAGATAGTAGTTGTTTATATTTTCTCTTGCTAGGACACTATCTCATTCTTTTGTCTTTCGTATATATTCTGAGTAGTGTGCCTTGTGATGTATACAACTCTATATACATGTGATATCACTTTCAGTTTAGTCTGTTTAGACATATTGTTTATACTATCGGATGATGGTAACGGTTACAATTATTCCAAGATTTGTGTCTGCAAGGTTTTTTTTTTATGAAGCCTAATCAGTGTTTTAAATACCGACCGATATATCAAAAAATACAAAGAAACGAGACAATAAGGTAAATTTTTTACCGTTTCTCGTTTTGGACCGGTATGGGCCGATATATCGGCCACGTGGTGATATATCGGCCGGTAACGAGATAAAAAATACCGATCGGTATTAGTCAATATCGGTTTTGCAATGAATGGATTTTGATTGCGGGTTGAACCCGTTAAAAACCCGACATATTAAGAAATAAAACCCCCTTAACGGGTCGGGAGGGGGAGAAAAAATCGCAAACACTCACTCGTTCTCTCTCTCTCTTTCTTGTCCCGCGAACTCGAGCAATCGAGCGAACCCTAACCCTAATTTCCCAAATCAACCGATTCTCTCTCTCTCTTTCTCCCACTCTCCGAAACTCAATCTCCTTTTCTCCGACTCTCTTTCTCTCCCCGCGAATGATCGATCAAGCCCAATCCTAACCAGTCGCCGACTCTTCTCCCCGCGAACAGTCAATCCTCATCCGACCAGTCACCAGTCGCCGACTCTTCTTCCACTATTTGATCCTCCAACAAAAACTAACCCTAACTCTTCTCCCACTCTCTGATCCTCCAACCAGTCGCCGACCAGTCACTAGTCATCGACTCTTCTCCTCATCCGACCAGTCACCGACTGATTCCTCCACCAACTTTCACCTTCGCCGGCCGATTCGACCCTTTGGTAAGTCATTTTTTGTTAATTTCATGTTAATTTTAATTAGAGTTACAATTTTCTTAAATTTTTTTGTGCAATTTCTGGCAAATTATGGACTTCAGCCCACTGATTAATTGAATCAGTTGGTCGAATACTGATTCAGTTGGTCAGTGGGCAAACAGTAAAATATATTGGGATTTTGTAGTGAAGTAATTAGTATATTGGGATTTTAAAGTGAATTTGATTGAGAACTTGTTGAGTAATGAATTATTAGAGTGTTGAAGTAATATGTAATATAAAATTTTTATTGAATTAATATGTAGGACATTTTAATTGTAGGATTTGTTGAAATAATATATAGTAATATGTAGTTTAAAATATATAGTTTAAAATTTTTATTGATTGAGAAGTAGGACATTTGAAGGTGAAGTAGGACATTTTAATTGTAGTTTAAAATATGTAGTAATATGTAGTTGAAGTAATATGTAGTTTAAAGTAATAATTGAGAATTTGTTGAAGTAATATGTAGTTTAAAATTTTTATTTATAGGACGTTGTGACAATATAGGACATTTTAATTGTAGGACATTGAGCAATTGTCAATTTTTAATTATAGGACATTGTAACATTGTTTAATTTATACTAAAAATTTGTAGTATTTGTTGAACATGTTAGGGTTTAAATTTTGTAGTTATAGACCATTTATTGACATAATAGATAATAGATTGGTTTAAATAGTTTTAAACCAAAATATATATTAGACTCTTAACTTCTTAAATTTTTTAGGTTTGGTTTATATAGTTTTAAACCAAAATATATATTAGTCTCTTAATTTCTTAAATTTTTAAGTTTGGTTTATATTGGATAATTAGTCTCTTAACTCCTTAGTTATGTATATATACTTTGTTTGATGCAAGTTTATTTTTTATAAATTTTGAGGTCAGAAATAGCTTGAAAGATGTCCTCTTCTAGTGCTTCTAATGTCCAAGAGAAGCGAGGAGGCAAAGATCTAGCTTTGTGCATATGCGGATGTTCTAAATGGTATCTGCTCGTAAGTTGAATGCAAATAAGCTAAGGTAAGTACCATAAATTTCATTTATATGTTTTAATATGTTCTATATAACAATTTATATGATTATTCTTTAACCGGTATGACACTCCGGTATTTAGGGTCATATCGCGATATTCTGTCCGGTATCCGGTATTCGATATGTTATTTGGCTGACCGGTATGTCACCGGTATTCAATATTTAGAACACTGAGCCTAGTGCATGCCAATTTAGAACTTGACCGCCAGTAGTAGAGCCCATTTTCTACACAGCTGAAACGGGGCATTACTTAAAAAGACTAGCTTCAATTGATCATTTCACCATATTTGTCAAGATTTGTCAAGATAGTAATATCATTATTATGTACCTATCTACCTAGGAAAAATTACAAAAGAATAAAGATCACAAAAGACAGATAGATCTCTTTAACAAGTCAAATTTGAATGGAAAATGATACATCTTGACGACAGGGATCAGTTAATATGGCATACAAGCATCCTACTTCATCCCATATGTACCACAAGGTAGCATGACCTCATATAGAGCTTCAACTACGATGATATGACATAAAGAAGTAACAAATCCACCTAAAGGATACAGTTTCCCATTGTTCTAAAATGGATTAAAATTTGATTAGACCATGATTATATTCACAAATATAGTAGGACCAGGTAAAAGATAAGATTGAATCAATTTTTGAAAAAGATTATTATAAATTATATTTATGAGATATCAAGAAAAACAACCACTTCAATGGCCCATCTAGTATACATTAGATACTAAATTAGAAGGTATTTTGTGTTAGTCTCTGAACTTTAGCTATACAGAAAAGGTGTGAACAGCTAGCATAAAATTCTTATATATGTATTCAACATATAATAATAATGTTGTAAGTGATTGTGGGTAATTGTTGCACCTAATGGCCACTAACTAGGTGGAATCTTCAGGTAAGAGATATGTAAGCATAAGTTTGGGCTGTACAAATGATACTCCCATGTGTACCACCAAATAATAGCACTTGATCAGTGACTACATAGAATATTCAAGATGAGATAAATAAAAAACTATCAAGTTTCCCTACTTTATAGATCCAACTTTGAGCCTTTCTACAAATAAATGCTTAAAGCTACTGTGTTTCACAATTTTCCAGTTTCCACTAGCCATCATCTGTTGCTGTCTATCCCAAGAGATGAGGGATTTTACCTCCTCCAAGTAAACTACGAATAGCCCTCAAACCCTTGACCAGTTAATCTTGTGCCCTCTCCTTATTTCTTAACTTTCATCCCCTTCTTTGCTAACTTTACTCTAACCCCAAGAAAATTTTGTGCACCATCTAAAATCTAACCGACTTCCACCACAACCTGCTCATCATATCAATGACTCCTCCTCCTCCACCTCCTCTTCCCTCTCCATAACCACCATCTCCAACAGCAGCAGCAGTCAGCACCACCTCGTCTTCCTAGATAATTGGAAACCATATCTCATAAGTTAAACTATACGTTGAAGCTATTTTGGGAAAAAATAAATTAACTATTTTATTATCTCCATGTTTGCTTTGTTGTTTTCCAAAATTTTTTTAGCAATTGAATAATTCAAGTCAGGTATTTCTCAGTTCAACAGGTGCAATTTTACATACCTTTCTTTCTTTCTTTTTTTTCTTTTTTTTTTTTATAATAATGCTACCATAGTTTATGGTATTATTCTGAAGCCTTTAGCTTTTTGCTACAGAAAAGCGCATCACATGTATGTTTTAATGCACTCATGCAGAAAGAAAGTGGACTACTATGCCCAGTTATACAACAAGAATATAAGGACATTGTTCCCCATACATAGAAAATGACAAGATTAGCATTAGTGTAGAAACCAATGTGTGGATGGCATCATTGATAACTCCCAAGAAATCTCAAATAAGGACATATTATATTTAAGCATAAGTAAAATACTGAAATACCATTTGAGATTTGCACAATGGAGCAGGATATTTTTGCATATGATGATAGGTTCAGTATAATAAATTACCATGGCTAAAAGAGCAGCTGCAGTCAATCCAGCACCAGTGCCCTTAACTTCCTACACGAAAACGTCCTACATTATTAAAGATTACAGAAGCCTAAGATACTGCAATAAGATTTTCACAAAAGGCCATACTTTTGTCAGGAGATATGTGGCCCAAGCTGCAAATGCTGAAAAGACGGGAGCAGTAAAAACGCAAACTGTCTCCACAGATAGAGGAATGTTCAAAGAATTAAGTATCCTACAATCAGTAAATAAGGGGCTCAGTACCTCAATATCATTAAATGTGGTAAGCAGATTAAGTTTACAGTTGAAGAAACTGTGATATATCAAAAACATACCACCATATAGTACCGGCCGTCAATGTCAAACCAGGATAAACAGTTCCACCTATCACACGGCCAAGAGGATACCTGACAGCAGGTTAGAGGTTTAACTTAAGCTTTTGATATGTTACTATAGAAATAGTTAAAGAAAAAAAAAATGCAATTAGATTCAGTACCAGGTTCGATCATCAAACCAGTTCCAGAAGTCATATATTCCATTCTTTGTTAAAAACTGAAACAGAAGAAAAGTAAACTGGTCAGGTATCCTCCACAAAATTTAGAGGGAACAAATTTTATTAAATTTGTTTGTGAAGATATGTTTAGCCTCTCTAAGAGAAGTCCATAATTCAAACCCAAGCTTTTAGTTCCATGGTTTTTCTTTACAAACACAAATTAGTTCCTCCTAAAGCACAGAACTGGCATAAGAATAAATAGAAATTACAGCATTCCAAAATTTGACTTCACATTCCTACATTTTAATAACACTCCACAAAAATGTGCAAAGCAGTCTCTCTAAGCTATAAAACATGTTTATCCAAACATAACAAAGACACTTGAATGCACTAACATATATGCCAGCTAAAATACATTTACGGATTTACTTATTTAATCATATTTACTCGATGTCATAAGGTTCATCTTCTACATCTGCATTCAGATGGTTTCTTCTCGAAAAAAATCCCTGGATACATATTTCATTGTGGCTCAAACACCCTACATTACAAGACAGATAAATTATGATACTTTATTCATATTTGATAACAAACAGAAAAAAATATTAACAAAATTAATTGGCGATCAGTGAACATTCTTAAAAGAGACTAGCAATTAAAAAAAGGGTTAATTACAGTCAGACCCCCTGTAATATTAGGTGTGTGTCACTTAACACCCCTAAAGTTTGAAACTCTCAAAAAACCCTCTGAACTTAGTTATTTTCACTCTCATTTTTTACTAAAGTGCACTCTTGTCTCTCAAATTCCTATTCTACCCTCATCCCTCCTTTTAACCAACAATAGGAATTTGAGAAATGAGGATAGAATAGGAATTTTGAGGGACAAGAGTGCATTTTAATAGAAAAGGAGAGTGAAAATAACTAAGTCAAGGGAGTTTTTTGAGAGTTTCAAACTTCAGGGTGTTAAGTGACACATCCCCAATACTACAGGGGGTCTGACTGTAATTAACCCTTAAAAAAAATATCAAAAAGCCGAGTTTTCGTAGGGTTATGATCCCTCTAATTCACGTGTAGGTCAACACAATCATCTGTTACGCGAACAAACTAGTTAAACCCTAAATTTATACAGGAAAAAAAGATTTTTTTTTTTTTTCTTTTTTTGGAGCTCCGAATCAAGAAATTGATTGAGACTACATTCAACAAATGAAAGGATCATCATCAATAAATGGATGGAACCTGAGTGACTCTGTAATTGAAGTACGGATCGAACTCGTGGATCACACTCTCATACTTTATAACCTGCACCAAATTGCAAAATGCGAAGACAACGTTCAAACTCCACCAAAATTACAACAAGAGACCAGATCTTGGGTTTCAAAATCGGCGAAATTAGAATGACTTACAGAGAATAGACGGATCGAGAAGGCAAGGACTCCGATGAGGAGAAGGATGAAGAATCCGAGGACGCCGCCGAAGGCGTTCCTTAGACTGCTCGATCCTTTGGTCTCAGGTGAAGCCGCCATTGCTGGCGGATCGAAGCTTTTTCAGAAATCTTGAGATGAGAGAGAACGAATTGAGAAATCGGAGACTTAAGTAAGGGCTTGGGTTGTGGTCGCCGGTTCGGACCCGAGGGCTGTTTTTTTTTTTGTAGATTTTACAGAAAAACCCCTGTTTGAGATATTATTGTTGTTTTCGGCCATGTGGAACGGGAGATTTGCCGTCGGCCCCGGGTATCGAGTTAGTTTGGAAGTGGGCCAGTGGAGGGGCGAGCGTCCAAAGTAGCACACCATTTTTCCTAGCGAGTCCACTCTCCGGTGCATATTTTATCTCGATTGTTTTTAAGTGTGCTCACTAGAAAAAATAGTATGCTCTTTTAGAAACTCCAACGAGCGAGTACTTTCTATGGATTGAATGACCCTTCATTGACCAATCAAAAATCGAGAAGGATATGTTATCGAATTGGGTCCAGATTGTTAGAATTTTCTTATAATTGAGCTGCAATTAATTGTTCCCTTTTGTTTTCTTAAAAACGGGCTGAACCAATTTGATTATGAGACATTGAGAATGGGCCATTGTAGTGATCATTTTGTTGGGCTCATGCACACCTATTAAAGGTAATTGTGGTTGGACGGTAAGTGTGTGCCTAATGGGTCTAATGGTCTCTTTATGGGAGAGTCCATTGGACTGTGTATATATATATGTGTTGGTTAGGTCCCCTCTCCACTCCAAGGGTTTTGATTGCTTGACCCATAGAGAGCCGTCGTTATTGTTCCTGGAGAAGGAAAGGAAGACCTAACCCTAATAGTTCAAAGAGGGCGATATTCAACATAATGGCTCAAACAGGTATGATTCCGCATGTTAATAATTCGACATCGATGTTCTAAATTTACATTCATTGCATATATATTTTTTATTTCTTACATTTGGTATCAGAGCCTATGAATGTGAGTTTAGAACTCATTATTACACTTAGGGTTTATACGGATCTGTTTCTGATTAATACTGTCTACGGTTTGAAATCATATCGAAAAAAAAAATAACGCCTAGAAATCTAAAAAAAAAATAAATCAAGGTTTTATTGATTGGATCCGTTATTAACGTTTCATCATCGTTTCGTTGGATTTGTTTTTGAACGATATCTTGGATAGTTTTTATTATTGTAGTTCTCGTTAATCTGAATGTTTATTCACAGAAAAAAGTTTCCCTTTTCTTTTATGATTATTGATTAGTTAATCCAATTGAAGTTTAGAGCTAAGAGATGAAGTCATGTTCGAATATTTGTTTTAGTTGGAGTTTAAGAATTTGACGTTATGCGTGTTGTAAGCATTTGCAAAATTTTATATGATACTTTGATTGGAAAAGTGTAGATTGTTTGTTTCAAGCCAATCAGCTGGTTCTTGATGCTTAGTCTTAAGTTGTTAAACAAATTAGAAGACTAATTTAGATTTCCACATATTATACCTATTTAATTTGAGACTGGGACAATCATTGATATATTTGTGATCTGGAAAGTTACATTTTGATCCGTACCTATTTTGTTCGGGATCACGTGCATATATAATGTTTTGAGTATGCACATTATTAATTTGGGCAATTTATATTATTAATCAATACCCGTGTTGAAAATTTGGGTTGATATGGGTGCTACTGCCAAAATGGTACACTCATTGAAATCTAAGGTTTTCTCCTTTTGTTACGGTATTTTCTCAAATATTAATACATACAATTATCTGCCCAAATGAGGTCATTGTGTGTTTTAATGTGAAGAGATGATATGAAATATTTGGTTAGAAAAATACTTGAGTCTAAGAAAGTTAGTCTGCCCAAAGGAGACTTCTTTTGGAAAACTTGGGTATTTTTTATTTGGTAGCTTCATGGATGGAGGTCCTATAGCATGTTGCACTCTCTGCCCAAAGGGGGGACTGTAATGATGCACCTGGATTCTCTTGGATAATACTTATATTGTTCCAAGCATGTTTTTTTTATGTTTATTGCACAAATTTATGATTTATTGATATATGGTTGTTCTTACAGTCTCTTTTGCAGTTAATACCCAGTAATACAATTAGTGGGTCTTTTGATGTACTTGGTTAGTGGAAATTACTTTATTTACATATATTGACTCTCATTTTTGGATTTTATGGATTCTATTGACATTTATTTCAGTTATATTTTGTTAATAATGTCATGTTGATAATCATCATTTGATATTTGTTATTTTATTGTGATAATGAACATGTTTATGCATAATGTAATCGCTTAAGATTTGGTGTCTATCTTAAGCATATGATTTTGAGGGTATGTCTTATTGATGGCACTATGTCGAATATCGAGATATTTTTTGTTAAAGACATACGGGTTTATTGTTGAAGCTTTTGGAATTCTCATGTTGGTAAGAGAATTCATTTTGAGGAATTCTCATGTTGGTAAGAGAATTCATTTTGAGGACTGACAATGAGAATAGCATTTGATTTGATCACATTTACAAGCTATTTTCATGCCACACTACCACAATTAAATCCATGTCGATGGAGTTGTTTGACATTTGTAATCATGAGTAGCGTTATACGCATAAAGTATAATGATTGCCTTGATTCGATGTTGATAATTTTGTTGGACCGGACTTGTTTAAGGTGATTTGTCTCATGATTTTTCATGTGGCCACATAAAATTTTCTTTGTTTCAGCCTGAGAGTCATTTTGTACAAATTTTTAAAATGTTAAACTACAATTAATGTTTGCTCAAGTGGGAGAATGTTAGAATTTTCTTATAATTGAGCTGCAATTAATTGTTCCCTTTTGTTTTCTTAAAAACGGGCTGAACCAATTTGATTATGAGACATTGAGAATGGGCCATTGTAGTGATCGTTTTGTTGGGCTCATGCACACCTATTAAAGGTAATTGTGGTTGGACGGTAAGTGTGGGCCTAATGGGTCTAATGGTCTTTTTATGGGAGAGTCCATTGGACTGTGTATATATATATGTGTTGGTTAGGTCCCCTCTCCACTCCAAGGGTTTTGATTGCTTGACCCATAGAGAGCCGTCGTTATTGTTCCTGGAGAAGGAAAGGAAGACCTAACCCTAATAGTTCAAAGAGGGCGATATTCAACATAATGGCTCAAACAGGTATGATTCCGCATGTTAATAACTCGATATTGATGTTCTAAATTTACATTCATGTTATATATATTATTTCTTACACAGATAACTTCAAGTATCAAACCCGACAAAATATTGTGATTTTGATAGTTAGATATTTCTTTCTACAGTCCTAAGAAACACAAGCCATGTTGGTGTGGTCATTGGATTTTCTTGCGTGGTTTTCGCGGTGATACTTATAGCTTGCATATCAAAAGCGTTGCAGCTGTCGATTTGGGTTTAGAAATGGTAATAGACGTATCAACGGATCAAATTTTGATCTTTTTTATACAAAAATTTGAATTTAAAAAATAAAATTTCTATTTTTAATTAAAAACTTTTGTACGGAACGCCAAAATTCGATCCATAAGACGTTGTTACTGTAGTGTAGTGTTGTTGTTCTTTCGAGATACATCGTTCTTTTCAGTAATCTCTTTTTGTTTTTTTAATTTATATATGTAGATATGAGTCTCAGAATGTCATTTATCAAGCATTTTAACAATGACTATTATGCCATGTTAGCATCAGAGAACCGCGGCTCGTGGGAAGGTTAATTTGCTACAATTTTGCACTTCAACCTCAGTATGTTCGTCAATTGAAAACAAAGTTACTCGCTTTCTCCTTGTTCGTAGTGAACTTGCTCGTTGATGGTTTACTTTGCAGACACCAGAACAATTTCTTCCTCTTTTGGAGAGTAAGCAGTTCAGTAATATATTGCATCTCAAGTGCCTTATTTGGTAATTCGCAGTCGTTGCAGGCTGTTTGCTGTGCTGAACCAAACTACTAATTGTGTTCGGGCAGCTGGAGGTCTCATGGAGAAAAAAAATATTAGTAGCGTCAAGTGAAGGTTAGTCCCGTTGATAATACCCTACGTGGGGAGACAGATGGACGGGGCAAGCTTACACTATAAAAATAATAATGTAGGTGAATAACAACAACAGTTCAGTGGTCGTGCCGGAGTGGTTATCGGGCATGACTAGAAATCATGTGGGCTTTGCCCGCGCAGGTTCGAATCCTGCCGACCACGATTAACTCTTTTTTCCATTCTTATAAACCAATTTCGGTTTTTAAAATAAAAACTGTCCGAATGATATATAGATGCACACAATCAAACCCATATAATAAATTTCATAACTTTTAATGTGATCATTTATTTCGGTTTTTTAAATAAAAACTGTCCGAATGATATATAGATACACACAATCAAACCCATATAATAAATTTCATAACTTTTAATGTGATCATTTGCAATTAATCCATAGCTAAACTAAATTTAATTCTTATAATATTTTCTTTGTAGATAGTTTATTAAGGATACATGTAATATAATATATTTTCATTGTTAGTTATCCATTTCTCAATCTTAGTTGACAGTACATACAATAAATTTTCATCAAGAGAGCATTCTCATGATATTAGTGTTAGAATACATATCTCCCATTGCCAATCAATTCAACCTATCTCCCATGCCAATCAATTCAACCGACTCCGGTCGGAATTGGTCGGAGTTCAAAGGTACCTATCTCCCATGCCAATCAATTCAACCGACTCCGGTCGGAATTGGTCGGAGTTCAAAGGTGAGAACAATCGGAGCTATATTGTAAAGGGATCGACGGCTGAAGGTGGTTGATGACCGCTGGAGGTGGTCAGAGTCATCAAGAGGCAAAGACAGAGTCATCAAGAGGCAAAGACAGATCTCTTGGAGGTGCCCACTTACTCTCTCTCTCTTTCATATCTAGAAAACAAATCTCACTCTCTCGACTAATTACTCTCTCTCATAACTAGAAAACAAATCTCTCTCTACCCACTGATTACTCCGTTGCTCTCATATCTATAAAACATATCTCTCTTTATCCACTAATTACTCTCTCTCTCTCATATTTAGAAAATAGATCTCACTCTCTCTGCCTACTACTCTCTCAATCTCACATCTAAAAAACTGATCTTTCTGTTCACCCTCCCTTTGCAACCCCCACCCCCCACCGTTCACCCTCCCTTTGCAACCCCCACCCCCCACCGTTCACCCTCCCTTTGCAACCCCCACTGTTCACCCTTCCAACCCCACCCCCACCCCACCATCTCTCTCTCCCTCCCTCTCCCTCTCTCCCCCTCCCCCCTCCCCTCCTTTTCTCTCTCCTCATCCTTCCGTCTTGCCTCCTAAAACTATACTCCGACTGTCTCCGTCGGAATTCGACCGATTCAAAGGCGGTCGAAGTTCGGTCGGATTCCGATGAGTACTCCAGTCAGAGTCTCCTTTCTTCTTCTTAGTGGGTATCAATCGGAAATCTCTGACCACCGCCTCCTTCGACCGACTGTACACCCCTTTATGATATAGCCACCTCCCTCCTCTCTCTAACTATGAAACCAGTCTTGTCGGATAACTTCAAAGACTAGGATTTTTGCAACCAAAGGTAAAGCAACCACGATTCGAACTTGAATGGCTATAAGGCATCTTAAGACTTCCACTCTAACCCTTATGGGCAGCTATGCAATGCGTCTCTCATCATAGACTATGGATTGTATATGTTCATTGCCAAGGAAAATTCTATTTAAGCACACTACTTTTCTCTCCTAAACCATCTTACTCTTTGAGCTCACCCTTATCTTTGGAATTTAAGACTTTTACACAGTTAGCCTACCACATTTTTCCATCCCTGTCCCTCATTTCTTCCAATTCTTTTTTTCGAATTTCTTTTTAACAAAAGAAAGATGTTAGAGGAGAGGGGGGGAAGGTGATGGAGGGAGAGGAAGGGGGAGAAGGAGGAGAGGAAGGAGGAGAGGGAGGAGGTTGCGGAGGGAGAGGAGGAGCTATGCTAATTCCTCCCCCCTCCTCTCCCTCCTCATTCGCCTCCCACCCTCCTCTGCCGCCTCCTCTGCCTCCTCCTCCTCCCCCCCTCCTCCACCTCTCTCCTCCCTTCTTCTCCCCTTGTCTCCCCTCTCCTCCCTTTTTCACCCTCTCCTATCCTCTCCTCCTCTTTCACCACACTGCTATTACTGAGCTGACTGTATAACTTAATATGATGATAAACTTGTAATTTTTGAAAGTTTCAAAAGTGGCTAGGTGAACAAATTGGTGTGGTTAAATGGAATTTCCCTCATTGGTGGTGTTATAGATGATCTTTAAATCAAATTTGGAGGGGCACATCTTGGAGGTATAATTACAAGATGGCTCCAGATTGTGGTTACAGAGACAACTGAATATGACCAGAGCCAGTTGAGACATAGACATGGTGTACAAAAGATATGGCTGTAAGCAATTCACGACGAGTTATTAGATGATTCAACGCAATAAAAATATGCATTCTCCCAATTTAACAAGATCTTAACTCAGAATTAAGAACTGTTTCATAAGTCTATTGACGACTTCTTTATATATGAGGGATGAGCAGACGGATAAAAGAAAAGCATCACTTTCCTTATTGTCATTTGGGATTAAATTTTAACATTGATCCCTTCTTTTAGATTATCAGGGCACTTCTTTTGAAAGAAAAAGAAATATAAATGTATTATCTAAATTGTAGATCACCGCTTCACATGTGAACTTGGATTTTGCTTATACGGTGCTTTCTTATTATGTAGGAGGAGTTATTGGCAAAAATATAATTAGTATTTTAAATTAAAATTTGAGAATTTAAATCCAGAATGCACCTTGCACCCTTCCGTTGTAGTCTAGTTGGTTAGGATACTCGGCTCTCACCCGAGAGACCCGGGTTCAAGTCCCGGCAACGGAATGTTTTTGTGAGTTAGATTTTTAATCTCCCTTACAAGCATCTATCATTCGAAGACTTTTTTTTTTTGTTTTTTAATCTCCCTTTTTATTACCTTTATAATTTTACATTATTCAGACATTTTAAACCTAGGGTTTGCCAAATTTTAAATAATAAATCCGTTTTCATAATACGCGCATTTAGAATTAGGGTTAGGGTTTCCACAACAAATCCTTTTTCCACCCGTTTCCGAGCAAATAATTATCTTTCTATTTTTCTACTCTTTCCCCTTTCTCTTTTAATTTTTAACTATTATTTTTTATTTTTTGAGCATTAATTGTTCGGCAAGAACAGCGATGAAAGTTGCAGTCATCTACCTGGATCACAGCAAGGTAACTACGAATTTTAAGTCAAAAAGTTTCAATTTTTAATTACAGTTTCGGTGCAAAAGGGTTTGAAGAACAAGTCTCATTGATTGATGAACTTTATGAATTGTTTATTGGGTTTGTTTTGTATTCGATTAATCTAATTATGAATAATTAGGTGCATCCAATGGTATTAGTTGTGTGATTATCTTGAGGGTTAGGCCGTAATCACATATAATTAGGCATTTTTCTGCTGTTGTTATATTTGCCCCATACTAAATTGGATGTTTGATTAAATAGGAGGCATGCAATTAATGAACTAACCCGATCTTGGTAATGCAAATATTGTGTCCTTGCGAGTGCCAAACATTTTGTGGTCAGATACCTCGACTGTAACATCGTTTGCGTAGTTGGAAATATTGTAAATTTTTAGTTACCATATGATGTAAATCTAGTTTTAGTTTCTGAGCGAAGAGCATTGTTTTCTCTTTGGATAGAAGTTGAGAATCTTTATGTACTCATCCGAGTACAGTGTTTGCAGTAGAAACTCAATTTTCAGATTGAAAAATGCTTGGGTTCCTTACTCTGTTTGCAGATTCTATGTTGTTTTTCTACTGGCTTGATCTTTGTACAGGAACATAACATGAAACCTTGCATTTGAACGGCCTCAATATCATGTTGACCAAAGCAAGGATCATGTAGGAATTTAGCATAAGGTCAATATGGAAGAAGTCGTGAAGTTAGTTCACTTGATGCCAAGCTGCAAAAAGGAAGGCCATGTAGACCGATCACTTTGATTTTGATAGAAAGGTAGCTACATTTCAGCTTCTTTGATTCTGATGAATTGCATTATATTTGGGCATGTTCTCCTACAATCAGATTTCACTCGAAGACCTTGAACTTTGCTTACAAGTTATATGTTTTTATTTATTCAGACGAATAACTTTCGCTGATTGTTTCCTAACGTGACATGTGCACTCATGTTCCTAAGATAAGTTAAATTAATCCTATAATCATTTTCCTCTGGACTATAAAACTGAACATAGTATTTAAAATCCTTCCATAATGTCCACTTTTTTTTTTTTTTAATGTTAATCCAAGAAACACTGTTATGTCAGGTAACCATTTACCATCAAATCTATATTATTCCTTGAACCTGCATATACAAACAGATACAAGGATCCGAAACACAGGAAGCCGGTCGTCAATCCTTAGCTTTTGACCCTTCAAGGAAAAGTTGGGAACCTCAGCCATTAGTTTTTCTTTTGCAAATCAGGAAAAGTTAACCGTTCAATAAACTATTTGTTATCCTTAGACATTGTGATCTTCTGTAATCTATGAACATAGAAAAGAGATGCTGCATGTGGATCGATTGTGCATGTTCAGACATTAAGTCTTTCGAGAAGATACTTGGACATTAGTTTCTTTCTAAAATTTATTCATGTACTTTATGATGCTGAACTCTCAATTACTGTAGAGTGTATTTCAGAATAAATTAGTAATAATCTTACGAATTCTTATTTATGCAACCTCACAATTCTATTTCAGAAGAGTCAGTATTTTTCCTTCGCAGGTGATGGATATGCACCCTGCTACTGATTATGATTATATTTTAAATGATTTAGTAACAGTCCCATGGACTTTTTAGATGTACTTATATTTGGTAGTTAAATTCGTTACATTTGGAAGGAGGAAAATTTTGAATTTTGGAGGGAACTCCTAATTCCAATGTAAATTTTAAAATTGGTTCAAGTACACCCACAATTTGCACAGAAATTAGGAATTTCCTTGAAAATTCAAAATCCCTTATTCTAAATGTAACTAGCAAATATAATTACACCCAGCCAAAAACACTCTTATTACTGAAACAGCATAATTCTAGTTCAAAGAGTTGGTAAAAAGACTTTTGCACCTTGCTTCAGTTCTAAAATAAGACTATCTTTTTTCTAGCTAAAACAGTGAATATATCCCTCGCATTCTATTAACTAGACTTTAACGAAACATAATGTATCAATAATAATGAGGTCCCTCGCTACTGAGAGGATGATACATACAAATACAAGCAAAATAAGAAAATACAGATAAAGTAGTCAGAAACCTGCCAACAAAGCTACTCCTACACTTGAGCCGGATAAACATTTAGTTCGCCCTTGTGTCCCCATCTCAAGGCCTAAAAGTCAATCAGAAATTGAGTCTAGGATGCTTACCTTCGGCAGTGGATGCATTAGGGTCGACCTCTGCCTGCAAGTCCAAGCATCTTCTTGGTCTTTGCATAGTGACTGCTGTCCCGCATGGACCTGTGTCTCAACCTGCCCAGTACCTATCCAAAAAATAATATCATGCTCAATAAGAAAGCAACAAAACGATACGGGTCTAGCACAGTTTTTCAGAAACTATTATTTCTTTCAAGCCAAACATTCCAAAGTACAACCCCTATAGCTTTATACTAAGGGAACTCTTCTTCCTCCAAAAGACTAGTATTTGTCGAGGGTATGATTATAATACTAATTATTCGTTGTGATGAATTGCATTGATAACCTAGCGATGCTTCCTTACAGTTGGTTTCCATCTTAAGATTTTGAATTTTTATTACAAGACACATTTATTTATTCAGACAAATACTTTAATTATTTTATTCACTTGGAACACTTTACCATTGTCTTAGGTCTAATCAAATTATTCATAAATTTATTTACATTGAACTATTAAATTACCCATGATAGCATAACGTCTGTTGTTGTTTACATTATTTTCAAGCAACCATGTTATAAAAGGTATTACTTGCCATCTAATCCATGTTTATTCCATAAGCATTCATGTACGACGTGGTATAAGAATCAAGAATGAACAACAAAAGGAACACCCAATCCTTGAGTTTTAACATTTTTAGGTGGGAAATTTTAGCTATCACACCACAAGCATTCATTAACTAATTGTTCTCTTATGACTTTGCAATTTCCCCTAGCCAACGAACATGTGCTAGAGGTGCATTAAGATTCTATAGCAAAATTAGTAAAGATCCTGTATCGTTTATATCCGTATCACAATTGTTCATGTAGTTCATGATGCCATACCTTATTGTTGTAGAGCAGCATGTGATAATTCTATCTCAAAAAAACTCACTTTAAGCCCCATATATTCCCATGACTGCAACTGCATAATTCTTTTCAGAAGTACACAAGTAAAAGTACTTTTGGATGCAAAATACGGATATGCATCCCATTTCAGTATTGGGATTAACATCAGTATGTTCATTGGATATGTTTATTAAAGATAAATTTCATGCACCGTATCCAAATGTTTACAAGGTAATTTGTTTTAATTTGTGACATTTAATTTATTTATGCATATAGACTTTTACCTGAAAATAAGGCTACAGTTTTTTTATTTGAGACAAGGGAAATCGTATCAAAAACCTGTTTGCAAAGTCACTCTCTCTTATTGTGTCCAAAATTTTCAATTATTTTCTTACTAGTATTGGGCAATCTTAATATAATTGGATACTCAAAAAGTGATATTCAGGTCTGAGGCTCATTAACTTGTGCATACCGAGTTTTAAGCCTTAAAAAACCAGAAGTTTTTTTTTTATGGGAAGACGTTATTCGTTTTGAGAATAAGCCAAACGGCAAAGCATATTTAAGATCTAAGAGATGGTTGTCGATGCACATATGCACTTCAGGCTCATCGAGCTATCATTCTAATAGGAAACACATTTTGCAATGTAGGGAGGGGGCTTAAAAATAGAAAGGCGGAACAAGCTCAACTAGCACCAGAGGTATAGGATGGCTCTTAGGGTTGAGCAATGTTTGTTTAAAATTAAAATAACCAATCGAAAATGATCTGGATAAGCAAATCCGAACCGAAACGAAATAATTTGGTTGGTTTTCATTTTCGATTTTTGAAACCTAACATAACCGAGTGAATTATTTAATATACATATACATATATATATATATATATATATATATATATATATATATATATATATATATATATATATATATATATATATATATATATATATATATATATATACATACATAAGCATATAATACATACAAATAAATGTAATACCAATTAAATACTTTGAAGAGATATGTTTTCTAAAATAATTAAAATAGTAATTTTACACAAGTTTCATTTCAAAAGTGGAAACCGAATAACCAAACTAAACCGAAATAGTTTGGTTAAGTTTGGTTTTGCCAAAATTGGCAAAAACCGACTGATGCTCATCTTAATTGCTATGCTTTAATTGGAATCATATCAACTTCTCAGGATTATTTTATTATTATGGGAATAAAATTTTGGTTAGCCTATGCAAGGGTCGAAACCAAGTTTTGTATGACAGTGTATACTCGACTTATAACCACATGTCGGTTTAGCTAAATCCTTTTTTCTTTTATTATTTCTAATAATTTATAGCTATGGGGGTGATATTTTGGTTAGCCTATACAGGAGCCAAAATCAGTTTTTGTATGACAGGATATACTCGACTTAGACCCACATGTCGGGTTAGCTAAATCCTTTTTTTTTTAATTATTCCTAATAATTTCAATTCCGTTATTTAACTTGAAATGTATCCAACAATACATGAAGCATGCTATTTCAAGAGGGGGCCAAAGTCTAATGATCAAGAGAGTATATGAGGCTAAGTCTGCATTTTGGATATAAATTTTGAATTAAAAATGTAATTTGGAAATTGTAAATAAAAAAACAAAATAAGGTTTAGATAAACCGGCATGTTGGACATAAAATTTGAATTAAAAATATGATTTGAAGTAAATAAAGAAACAAAATAAGGTTTCGGTAAAACCGGCATATCAGAAATAAAACTCGAATGAAAAATGCGATTTGAAAATTATTTATAAAGAAAAAAATTAAAGACTTTGATAAACAAGCATGTGGGTCCAAGACATGTGTAATTTGCCCTATGAATATGTTCTTTTTATAAGGCAAAATTTTTGTGCGTAAATGCTGACCATAAATAGCCAATAAGTCATATTTTAATGCCATGATTAACTTTATAACAGCTAAGGATTTAATACAAAATAAAGAATTTTCTCTCTTGGATTATTACAACAAATTAAATACGAATTAAAGCAAATTTCCCTTAAAAACTCAGTTTTTTCTTGGAAAATAAACTATCTCCAACAAGATTGCGACATTTACATGTTGCAGTAAAATTCTTTATTCTATATATTGTATTGATGGTGGGAAATAAACTTGTTTAAAGGACTTCCATAGATAATATTTGTGTAAATTGTTATATCCTGGAGTTATGCCCTTCAAGCCCAAGTAGGGCTAAATTGCTTAAAGGATGGGAGACAAACCTGTATAAAAGATTATAGAGGGTCATTAACCCCTTAAGGAGGGCCTTTATGCCCCGTAGATTTATTTTGTATGGGATACCAGGTTACAGATAAGCTCTTACCTAACCCTTTTTGATAAGACAACTTATGTACCCCTGGCTCACCTTTTGTAATTATGACAATCCCCAAGGACTCGGGTATTATCGCTAATCCATGGTTGCTATTAGACAGTTTGATAACTTGGGGATTTATTAGGGTTTGTGCTGGGAGCCATCCGACTGAGCCTAACAAATTCTTCTAGTGTGTGCAGGTATTGTAGCTGGGTTTGACGGCATAGGAGGACTTGACATCTGAACTCACCTTATTGTATCAAGTAGATCAACTAAATCTACTTGAAACAGAAATATTTTTTGTTACTATGTGATATAAACTTTTTTTTTTTACTATGAGGAAGGCACAAATTTCCCCCCAAGGATGTACACTTAGAAACCTATTAATCATAGTGTTTTGTCGTGGTGCAAACATTCTAGTTATGGTCACTCATGCATTGACAGGACATTAAAGCTGAACCTGGAGGGCAGAGGCAGTGAGGTGATAAAAACATATTTTGACATTTAGCCTGCGGGCTTATTTTCCCCTATATATGAACACCGGAGAGTTTCTTTGTTGGTTAGAAATTAAAGATCTTTTTTCTCTGTACTCAACTTAACCAAGTACCATCTTTGCAACTGGTCCATTTCTTACCTTTCTCACTGTTCTGTGTTGCTATATCTGTTCAGGTAGCTAAGGACTTTATATGTTGTTCTTGTAAAGCCTTGGTGTCCAATTGACCATAGCAAAGGCCATATAGGAATTCTGCATGTCAGTATGGAGGAGATTATAAAGTGATTCCAGCTGGATGTTGAGTTGACTGAAGCAAGGCTCATGTAGTGCGATCACTTGGCTTTCAATTGGTAGGGTATCTATCTCTCCTTCTTTGATTAAGATGCATTGTATTGATAATTTGTCGTCGTTTTCTTACAGTCAGATTCCATCTGAACAGTGAGAACAATGATAAAAACGTAATCTATATATTAATTTACTGCAAAAGAATCACATCAATTTTATATAATTTAATATATTCATTTAGCACCCTAATTCAAAATAGTCATATAGTTATATTATTGCACTATTAAAGAAACTCTAATATCTTTTTAGTTCCATAATTTCCGTTAGGTTCAAGAAATGATATTATGGCAGGTATCATTTGCCATCTAATCCATTTTACTCCTAAAAAATGCATATATGAACAGAGGTAAGAATCAAACAGGACAAGAAGCCTGTAACCAATCCTTAGCTTTTAGCCCTTAATTGGAATCTGAATTATTAATTTTTGGCAACCAAATTTGAAAAATAATTAGGCGTCTATCAATATGCAAAGGAGATATTTCCTAGGGGAGCCCGTAATGCGTAGCTCCATCAGAAAGATGATTCGATATTATAATTTCTAACTCGCTGGGACTTTAACCTAGGAATCCATACAATCGTCAAACTCTTTTACAGCTTGAGCCTTCAATTTGGTTAGGACATATTTGGCACTCTATTGGCTTGACTTAATCTTTAAAATCAGTAGTTTTTAAGAGATGTACTTTGGCTTGGCTGTTTGACTGATATTGTTCACTGGAGATAAACGCATTTCCTGAAACATATTTTTTGATCTCTTGGCCAATTGCTTTGCTTTCAGTTGGGACTGGAAGGTTATCTCCTTCATTTTATTTGATTCTGCTGCATTACGTCAATAATTTGTTTATATTTTTGCACGGATGGATTTAGTATGACGCTTCAAACTTTGTCTATATGTGTATATTTATTTATTTATTCAGGCAAATAGTTTTTGTTAACTTCCAACAACTCTTATTTGACTTGCAACACGTGTTCTCATGGTCCGACAAATATCACTACATTTATAATTTCTTTGAACTATTAAACTAACCCTCATATCCTGTCTGTTCAATAATGTCATTTTTTATGCTACATTCAAGAAATGATGTTCTGAGTAACATAAAAGCATAAAGTAGCAGTAGTTCGGAGAGAGGGCGATTTCTGATGAGAGAGAGGGTGATTTCCGGTGAAGATTCTAGCAAAAAAAAAAGGAAGAGTAACAATTGGAGAGGAACTATTAGAAAGGAATCCAGAGACCTCAGATTGTAGTCTCCACCGGTCATTCCCACTGGGGGCAAAGAAGGAGGCCGTCTGTTGACCTACAACCACTCATCAAATCCGGCGATGGATTTTGGGTGGAACTGGCTGGGACGAGGGAAAAACAAAGAAGAGAATAGCAGTGAAGAAGACAAAAATCCCAAGCATAGAAGAAGGAGCTGGTCAAAGGTAGTTAAAGGGGCGCTGGAGGGGGAAGCTGCTAAGGCTAGGCATATTAAAGTCGACGCTACTTACACAGGAGAGGTGCTGGCAATGCTGGCGACAGCCAAGGAGGTGGCGGGAGAAGCGACACAAAGCTCGAAGGAAGAAGTATGGAAGAGGGTCAAGACAAAAGCAGCCATTAAGAGGGAGAAAATGACAAATGTGGCCATGACTTTCACAGAGGAGAACAGAAAGAGAAAATTTTCTCCTCCAAGGAGGTCTTCCCTGGGAAGTACAGAAACTTGCTGGATTTGCGGGAAAAAATGATACTGCAAAGATGAATGCCCGTTCATTCGTTACATGCTCTGTAAAGGACTTGGACATAAAATTGGTGAGTGTCTGATTGCTCCGGAGAGAAAATTCAAGGCGAAGAACATGCCCAACACCAATGCCGACCCGAGACCAGTCACACAGAAGAAAGAGCAGTACTTGAAGGGAGGAACAGACACTGTAATCCCATTGTGTGTTAGAACAATGAGGTGTGGAATGACTGAAACCACACCTAGAGTAAAACCGGTGGCGTTCATCCCGGTGTCGGATCAAGCAAAGGTGGAACAACACCGTTTGTCGAGACCTTGGGAATATTGTACCTTGCGCATGGAAACCCTTCGTCGGAAGACATGAAGGAAGGTTTGGCTGCATTGTTCACGGATTACCCAGACTTCGATTGGATACTGCACGATGGGGGAAACAAATACTATACATATTTTCCTACGGAGGCTGGGTTATCAACTTATCATTCACGGTCAGTAGAACATCTGTGCCATGCAAGGGGTACAAAGCAGGCTTTAGAGTCTATAGGTGGAATGGAGATGAAGATGATCAATTCTACACATTCCTAGTAGTGGCGTGGGTGGAGATCAGAGGGTTGCCATTCCACTATTGGAATATAGTGGATATTAGCAAACTTATGATTAAATTTGCACACATCATTGACATGGATGAAGCTACAAGTCAGAAACAAAAATTGGATCGTGCCAGAGTGAAAATTGGGTGCGATAATGTTGCAGCAATACCGTCGGAATTCAAGGTGGTCATCGAAAGTCAGCTAGTCTCCATTAAAATAAAAATCAGAAATAAATTATAGAGCAACACATGCCCAACGGTGGGTTTCGAGGGAATCTCGGTCACCGGTAGGATTGGTGGCTCCGATCGGCCGTCGACTGGGATTAATAACCTCCCCGCCGGTAACAAAAGAAGTTTTACATGGAAAAGAGCTGACATCATAGAGAAGGGGACCTTGGCGAAGATGACGCTGATCAATAGTACAACACACCACAGATCTCAATACCAAACAAAACGGGTGGAGGAAAGTTCAGAGCACACCTTCGGAGATAGAGGAAAGGAGAACCCAGATAAAGAAATAAATCGGATAAAGGGTCACATGCCTCCGCCGTTAGGCATGCAACAACCCCATACCCAACAAACTCTATCTAAAGCAAGTCAAAATCTAAGCTTTCCAATGGAAGGGGGAAGTACGGTACAGGAAGGGGAAAAGGTGTGGATGACGAAGGCCCAATGGCCGTTGATGAAAGGGGTTCCAATTTTGGGATCCTGAGGAGAGACGTGAAGAGGCAACTTTTTCTTGATATCAAACAGATCAGGGATCATACCTGTTTTGGGAAGGGGACCATTTTACCTACCGAAGGTAGCGAGCTCATTGGGAGGAAACTTGATCTGAAGCAAGAAAAAATAGCAGGAGCTTGGGGGGAGGAAATTGGTGAAAGAAAACATGGGGATGGAGAGAGGGTGATGGAGCCTCAAGGGGACAAGATGGGAGGCAGTACGGAGATAAGGAAGAGTGGGGAGAGGAAGAGACTTTCCCCACCTTTCTATGAAAGTGATCAGGCGGTGGGTGGGAACCAAGAAAAGGAGAGGTTGGAAGAAGTGGGGAAACAATAATTTTCAAGGGATGGGACCCGCAACTTTGACTTTAATTATGAAGTGAGTGGGATAAAAAAATAAGGAAAGAGGTGAGGCCCAAAGAAATGAAAAGGAAGGGGATTCAAGTGGGGTGCTCGGCTCTCAGAGGGAAGGAACCAGACCAGATATAAGGGGGACACAATTAGTAAAAATTAATGATGAAATATACTATAATTTGGTTGAGATAGATGGGAGGACCCACGAACCGAATGAACCCGGAAGAGAGGGTGACGTGACAAAACAAAAAGAAGGCGATCCCCTCACGACTGGTCACCACCACCCAAGCAGGGACATAGAGAAGGATGATGTTAATAGAACAGTTGGCCTACGGGAGAACAACACATCAATTGGGGAAGGAAGTTCTAAAAGACATTTAGACTTCGGTCAAGATTCTGGTAATAAGAATATGGAGTATACGAGTCTATTGGCAACCCTAAACAGTTTTGACAAAGATTTTGCAAGAGATACATTTGCCAAGATTCCAGAAAACGTGATGCGCAAAGAAAATCTCAGGCAGAGTAGGCGTATCAGGAGAAGGCAACCTTCCAGATTGCCGAAACATATTAGGGAGGCAAGGAAGAAATTCGGCATTGATAGACAAGAGACACCGTTGACAGAGAAGAATACAATATCACAGGGGGAAAGTTAGAGGTGACCGACAGAACACATAGAGGAAGCCGAGCTCTTGAGTTATGAAGATAGGGGAGTGCAGGACATGGAAGAGCAGACAAAGCCTGAGAGGGTGACTGACCTCAGGGATCAGGGTGGACAGACGACGTCTCTGATTACACCCACTAGAAGAAGCAAAAGACTGGAAGAAAAGAGAGGTGGTCAGAATTACCAATCAGGGTAGCTTGCATCAGCAGCGACTAAGCGGAAGGCAGAATAGGTGGACCTTAATTCAGGTACATCTGGGCAGCTTGCATCAGCAGCGACTAAGCGGAAGGTAGAACAGGTGGACCTTAATCCAGGTACATCTGATACTCAGTTTAATATTCTTGACTGTGTGCCGAATGATATTTTAATTGCGTTAGCCCACACATGTGATATTGAACTAGGGGTAGGGTACACAGACCAAGTGCACAATCTCACACTAATAAAAAATTTGGAGGAAGTGTCCCTAGAGGACAAAAAAATAGGGAGATGAAATCCTAAAGAGTAGGGTAAGTCTACCTGTGGAGAGGATAAATTACAATAGTGATGAATTACATTTTCTGGAATGTCAGAGGGTTGGGAAACTCAATTAAACGTAGAATGGTAGCGGAAGTGATATGTACTAATAAGATTGATATTATTTGTATGGAAGAGACAAAATTCTCAAATCCCGATACCAGAGTTTTGGGCTCAATTGCTCATAGAAAGTTATATAATTTCTGTATCTTAAACGCAAAGAGGGTATTAGGTGGGATCATAGTTGGAATGCACAAAAACTATCAGATTCTGAATTCTTGGGAATGGGAGTTCTCACTAACAGTAAAGGCAAGAAAATTAACGGACGGATGGGTTCAGATGGTGACCGCAGTGTATGGACCAAATGAGAAGGGGTTACGTATGCGGTTTTGGAAGGAGCTCACATCAATTAGGAACAACTGCGACGACCCGTGGATTTTAGGAGGGGATTTTAACATCACTAGATTTGCTAGTGAAAGTTTAGGGGAAGACAAGTCACGTAAAAATAGACAAGAGTTTAATGACTGTATTAGTCAATTAGATTTGACAGATTTACCATTGTCTGATAGGCTTTTCACTTGGTTAAACATGAGGCTCAAGCTGACAATGGCTAAGTTGGATAGAGTACTGGTATCTGAGAACTTTGAATCCAATTTTTCTCTAGTAGAGATTTGCTCCCTGGCACGTCCGACATCAGACCATATTCCAATTATGCTCACATCTGGAGAAAAGAAGCAAAAAACATACAAACGTTTTCATTTTGAGAAATGGTGGCTGGAACATAGAGAAGTACACGATCTCATTAGAGAGAGTTGGTCTCAAAACATAGGAGCCGGGGATGCGGCAACAAATATTAGAATTAAACTGCGCCGTTTACGAAAGGTGTTAGGGAGGTGGGAGAGGCGCTTAAAAAATGAAGGAAAATGCGAGGACACATTGAAGGAGATGGACTTATTAGAGAAGCTGGAAGAAACTAGAAACTTGTCATTGGACGAAAATAACAGATTGCTACACCTAAGAAGAAATCTTAAAGAAATATATAAGAGGGAAGAGTTACAATGGAGACAACAAGCTCATGCTAATTGGCTAAAGGAAGGGGATGCAAACACTGTTTTTTTTTTAGATGGGCAAATATACGTCATAAAATGAACAAGATACACCAGTTAAAGGTAAAAGAGGGACATGTGAGGGGGGAGGCTTTGGAGGAACATGTATATCATCGTTTTAAACGGTTACTTGGAAGAAAGAAGTCCTTCCGTGTTCATTTAAAGGATGGTGTCTGGGAGAATGAGGTGGGACTCTCGGACCTAGAGGAAGAATTTAGGGAGGAAGAAATCAAGAGGGCGGTGTGGGAATTAGGCCAGGACAAGGCACCGGGTCCAGATGGATTTTCGATGTTCTTTTTCAAATTCTTTTGGGAAGAAATCAAGGGAGATTTGGTCTGGCTATTAGATGAAGTATTCGAAGGAAGATGCAGACTAGATAGAATCAACTTCTCGGTAATTGCTCTAATACGAAAAAAATCTTCACTAGAGGAAATTGGCGACTACAGATCCATTGCATTACTAAACAACACTATTAAGATAGTCGCCAAAATTTTGGCAAACAGACTGATGTCGAAGTTGAAGTTAATGGTGGAGGACTATCAGACGAGCTTCATTGCGGGGAGGAATATTTTGGAGGGAGTAGCCGCAACGTATGAAGTGATTTATCAATGCAAGAAATAAAAAATAAATGGATTCATGTTGAAATTAGATTTCGAAAAAACATATGACATGGTGGATTGGGATTGTTTAATGGAGATTCTCAAATTCAGGAGATTTGGACTGAAGTGGAGATTATGGATTGAACACTGGTTAAGCTCAGCTAAGATGCATGTAATGTTCAATGATATAGTGGGGAAGTAAATAGCCTTGAGGAGGGATCTTAGGCAAGGAGATCCTCTCCCCCTTACTTTTTGTCTTAATTGCAGATAGACTGAACTCTATGCTACAGAAATTGAGGGAGAAAAAAGAGATTGAAGGACTCCCTGGGGCTATCAATATGTCCTTTATCAATTTACAATATGCAGACGATACACTCATATTTGGTAAAGGTACTCTGAGCGAGGCAATAATCATAAAGTGGGCTCTCTGTTGTTATGAAGCCTGGTCTGGGTTGAAAATAAATTTTGCCAAGAGTTCAATGATCTAGCTGGGGGCAAGAAATGTATCCATGCAACTAATCAGGGAGGTGTTGTGATGTAAAGAGGAATATTTTCTGATTACATATTTGGGAATATTGGTAAAACCCAAAAAATTATCAAAAAGAGATTGGTGTCCGCTTTTAGATTGCTTTGAAAAGAAATTGGAAGGCTGGAAAGGTAAATATCTGACATTGAGAGGGAAAGTGGTGATGCTCAATGCGGTACTCTCATCTCTACCGTTATATATGATGTCCTTTTTCGTAATACCGAAATGGGTCAGAGATAGGATTGACCGGATTAGGAAAAGATTTTTTTGGAACGGCGTGGATACATTATCCAACAAATACCATCTGGTACTGTAGGGGCAGATGTGTAGACCAAAGGAGGCGAGGGGGTCTAGGGGTGATGGATCTCAGGACCTTTAATCTATTTCTGATGACCAAATGGTGGTGGCATTTAATTACTCAAAAGTAGAGTTCATTTCAGAAACTGCTGATTAATAAATACGACTCAAAGGGGTGTATGTTGTATTGGGAATGATGACAAAAAAATAATACATCAGCCTTCTGGAAAGGAATGTTAGTAGTGAGACAGTTAGTCTATCACAATTTGGATTATAAACTGGAAAGGGGGAATAGAATTGCTTTTTGGCATGATAGATGGCGCTCACAAATACCCCTCAAGACTCTATTTTCGGAAATTTTTCGGAAAACCGTTAATAAAGATGCGAGGGTGTGTGAATATTGGGGACGAGCAAGGTGGAGATGGAATTCAACAGCATTATATGGACAAGATTTTGTCAGAATAAGAGAATTGAAAGAACTCCTGAGTAGCGTATCACTTGTTCCCTCACAGGAGGATGAACCAAGTTGGAGATGGGAGGACGGTAAATTTACAGTAAAATTCACATACCAATGTTTTATAAATGGGAAAGTAATATCGCCAAACACTAGGTGGATTTGGATTATGAAGTCACTGCAAAAAATAAGACTATTCATGTGGTTGACCTGTAAAGAAGCTCTACTTGGCTGAAATTTCAAAGTAAAGGTTGGAGTGACCCCAACGTCTATGTCTTATGTAAGAAGGAAGGGAAATCCACCGAACACATAATATGTAATTGCTCATTCTCCAAAAGTGCATGGAGCTTGTGTGCTAGAACACTGGGACTGAACATTAATATTAAGCTATATGCTAATAATTGGAGAAAACTCTCTAGGGGAGATAATGATAGCCAGTCACTTAGAACAGTTATTGCAGTATTCTGCCGGAATATCTGGAAGGAAAGAAATAATAGATTATTTAATGATAAATGTCATTCCATTCAACATTGTATGAGGCTTATCATTCATGATTTCATTATGTGGACATGTATCCTTTCGGACGAGGAGAAACTACATCTTTCAGGAGGCTCTTCGGGAGATGATATAGATACTAGCACGTCAGACCAGGAGTAGAAGATCGTAGCAGAGGACAAAATCAGTTAGTGTCTTAAGGATTATTGCACCTTTTTTGTTTTATTTTTATGTTTTATTTAGAATATTTATGTAAATTTATTGACGGACCACCCCACTAGTGGTTCTAACTTCTTATTGTTCTGTTATTATCTCATTAATAGAACACGGAGGGTTATATCCCGCCGTTTATCGTCAAAAAAAAAAGAAATGATGTTCTGGCAGGTATCATTTTTTTTATTAAATCCATGTTATTCCTGGGACATGCATGTACAAGCAGATACACGATGATCGAAAAGAACAACAAGCCAGTAGCCAGTCATTAGCTTTTGACTCTTTAAGATGGGAATCTGAGCTATATTAGTTTTACCTTCCAAATTTGAAGAATTGTTAAGCATGAGTTAAATCAATAGTTCTCTCATGACTAGGCAACCTCCACTGATCTATCAACATGAAAAAGAGAGGCCGATTGTTGCCTGTAATTTAGACGTTAAACCCTTCCGAGAGATGCTTGGACTTTTTGTAAAAAGTTTTTAAGATACTTGAGTCTAGAACCTAGGACTCACGACTACTCCAACCCTTTAGCAGTTGAGTCTCTAGTTTATTCCTATGTGGCTCTTAGCTTTAGATTTTAGGAGATATACTCTAGTTTGGCTCTTTGGCTTCCTTGAGAAACTTTCTATTTGTTGCACACTTCAAGACTCATCTTACATGGCTAATTGAGTTAGACGAAGAGTTTGTTATTCAATGTCTAAGTAACATGTATCTAGGTGAAAGGTAGTCCAACCAGTTGCACTCCTTTCGACGAATAGGAAAGTTTCAAGTTCAATTATCAACAATGTCAATCAAATGATTTAACTTAGATAATTAATTGTATAATCTTATCCTAAAAGAATATAATTTATCTACTTCATATCAGGTGGAGGATGAATTTTTTTTTAATATATTGGTAATTGTGACTGGGTGATACATTGTATATGAGCTCAATTGCAAACATTCATATTTATGCAATAGACCCTACAAAATAATATCGGCCTCTTTAGACCTAAAGGAGCAATCGTGCACAATCATGTCAACTGGTCGGACTATGGTCCCACAGACATAGTAAATGTTTAAGACCCGAAGTTAAAAAACAAAATCAGAGATGATCCGTTTCAGTTTCAGATTAATCATGGATCAAAGATCTAATGCCTTGGATTTAAACACAATAATCACGTGGCCAAATTCTTGGTTTTGATTTGAATTTCAGTAAGGAGTAACTCCCTCTAATAACGGATCAACTCATATCAGATGAATAATATGATCATGCCAGAATAATCCAATTACAAGCAATCTCCTGTAAAAGGAATTTCATATAGAAGTTAAAGGATGTTTCCAATCCAATCACCCTAATATTCTATTTTCAATACAATTCATTATTAGTTTTAAATCTGTAATTAGGACTTTAGCTTGGATGGTGATTAGATACCGTCGGAGAGGGGTTTTTTCTTACCTGCTTCGACTTCGGGTGCACGATAACTTCTCCCCATTTGATTATGGTAAACATTTGGTGCCTATCCCTGTTACGTATCTGGCATTTATTGTCACTTATCCTACCATCCTTTAGTTCTCAATTTTCTGTTAAACCTGTATCTATTTTGCACTTTGAGGAGTTTTTTCTCAATCAAGAGATCCAGTATAAATGAGTGGTTGAGTCTAAGTAAGCCTGTAGCCCAAACTAGTTAGATCGGTTGTGAGCACATTGATACTTGTATCAACTAACATTTATATAATAGAATATTGCAACTATTTTTATGTTGCAATTGGGTTCTCAACTCATTGAAATTTTTATGCATAACAGCCTAGCACCATTGTTCATACTAGTCGCATGGTGGTGGCACTACTAGCATTGTTTAGTGCTTGATCAGATCCCTTTCGATCGTATATATTTTATTTTATATATCATTTTCACGCCATTGACTTGGCTTGGCTGACTGAGATTCGCATTCGGATGTTGCCCTTGAATTTCGTTTAGTAGCCATACTGAAGGAGTTGGTGAAGTGATTGATGCATTTGTTGTTTTTATGTAAATCCAATTGGTTCCATCCGGCACAAAAATTTCGTGAGAAAATTGACTGTGAACATGAACATATTTCTTTGTTATACTTGACGGGCTAACACTGTAGTGTTCAGTGTCTGATAACCTCCAATCAAGATGTTTGATAAGCAGAATAGTTGGTTCTAGACGTCCAACCACAACTAACTTGATCAGTGCTCTAAATAGCGACGCGAAGGTGAGTGAGCCTCCCTTTGACATCCTGCCATAGTGGGGCACATCATACAAATGATAGGGCTGTCTAAGTTGTGTCAGACACAATCTTTAGTTTTTGAGGTTGTGGTTTGTTTTGCTTTCACTCCTTTTTTGGGAGATAGGTGCTTGCATGCATAGGTGCCCTGAGGCACAAATTGGCTATTAGCACTTATGCCATTTGTACTAGCCAAAGTGTATCCATGGTCAATTTGACTAGTTTGGATTACAGGGCAATCATGGACTCAGCCACTTAATTACAATGGATATTGCGAAGAAAAATAAATAACTCAGAGAAAAAAAAATAAAAACAACTTTCAAAGAGAAAGTTGAGAATAAGGCTGGTAGATTAACAATAAAGACCAGGTATATCACCAGGATAGGCATTGAACAGCTTTGACAGAGAAAGTAGGGGATATGGAGTGGGAGGGTAACGATAGAACACAGGATATATGACAAGGATAGGCATCGGGTGTTTGCTAATTGTTGGTTGAGTCGAACCAAGTAAGAAAAAAACCCTTGTGCTAGTTGTGTCTAATTGCATTAATCCAAGCCCAATGTTGATCATGAATTTAAAACTAATTATGAATTGTATGAAAAATAGTAAGCAATGTGATTATATTAGAAAAGTCCTTTAGCTTCAATCCAAGGTCTCTTTTATAGATTATCGTTGGTGAATTATTATGGCAAGTTCATATTATCCATTCTCTGATTTAAGTTGATCCCACATTGTAACAGTCACACTCCTTATTTAAAATTTGAATCCAAGGTCATGATATTGGATACCTGTTTATTTTGTTTAAACTCTAGCCATTCTATCTTTTTTTTATGTGTCGTGCAACTTTATTAGGTGTAAACAACTAAACATATCTGGAATTGTGATTGTATCCTATATATACCTCACATCTTGTTTTATCTAGTTGATGCCAAATCACCATTTATACTACATAGCTACTAACTACGATTCTATTTCATATCAACAAAAGTCTCATAAATCTTCCTGCATACCATAATCACAAAATTTTCATTTCCTGCCGGATGAAGTTTCTCCCCATGCTGATACTACGATACATGCAATATACTTCTGATACAGAGAGTGCAACTGTCAAATTATGACATATAAAACGGTACTGTACTAAGATCTATTTTCCATATATTTATTAACGATAACCAAATTCCAGATACACAGATATATTTATTAATGACAACAAGATTCCATTCAATGTTTCAGGCACTTTCACTGAGTCATAATCACAAAATTTTCATTTCCTGCAGGATGAAGTTTCTCCTCATGTTGATACTACGATACATGCAATATACTTCTGATACAGAGAGTGCAACTGATCAAATTATGATATATAAAACGGTACTATACTAAGATCATTTTTCCATATATTTATTAACGATAATCAAATTCCAGATACACAGATATATTTATTAATGACAACAAGATTCCATTCAATGTTTCAGGCACTTTCACTGAGTCATAATCACAAAATTTTTATTTCCTGCAGGATGAAGTTTCTCCCCATGCTGATACTACGATACATGCAATATACTTCTGATATAGAGAGTGCAACTGATCAAATTATGACATATAAAACGGTACTGTACTAAGATCATTTTTCCATATATTTATTAACGATAACCAAAT
The DNA here is from genome assembly GCA_036321105.1 of Dracaena cambodiana. Classification (NCBI taxonomy): domain Eukaryota; kingdom Viridiplantae; phylum Streptophyta; class Magnoliopsida; order Asparagales; family Asparagaceae; genus Dracaena; species Dracaena cambodiana. The sequence continues at coordinate 49,133,117 of JAYEPQ010000008.1, forward strand.
TCCAGATATACAGATATATTTATTAATGACAACAAGATTCCATTCAATGTTTCAGGCACTTTCACTGAGTCATAATCACAAAATTTTCATTTCCTGCAGGATGAAGTTTCTCCCCATGCTGATACTACGATACATGCAATATATTTCTGATACAGATAGTGCAACTGATCAAATTATGGCATATAAAATGGTACTGTACTAAGATCATTTTTCCATATATTTATTAACGGTAACCAAATTCCAGATACACAGATATATTTATCAATGACAACAAGATTCCATTCAATGCTTCAGGCACTTTCACTGAGTGCATGAAGCACATCAGTGTTCTTTGAACATGGGACTTGCATACACAATCCTATCCTATTTTTCAGGAACAATCACTGAGTGCATGGAGCATCAGTTTTATTTGAAGAAACATGCCTACAGATATATATATTTATTAACAACAGCTAGATTTTATCCAATTTTTCAGGCACATTCACTGAATGCATGAAGCTTCAGTTTTCTTTGAAGAAAGGACATGCCTCGAGTGCTGAAGCAACAGGCCCAGTCTTGTCGGTGGCAGCGGTGAGCAGAGGACCCTTGAGGAGGCCACCAAACAACTCCCCTGGATCATAATAGATCTCCACATCTTCAGCCCTCAAGGTATCATCTACCTGTCGTGTGAAATAAAAATGAATATCGTATAAATGCCATTACAATTCAAGTCAACCATAAAAAAAACTAGATTCAGACGTGTAAAACTGAAAAAAAAAATGTATATGAAAACAGTTGATAATTGAAACTGATCTTGGCATTAATTTTTTGGGGGTTTTACATATTGGTCCTTTTACATTTTTAAAAATTAGACTTTAATCCCTGAAATCTTCATATTTTGATTTTAGTCCCCATATCTTTTAAGTTACTTCACTTTAGTTCCGCTGGTTAATTTTCGTTAGGCCAGTTAAAATTTTGGCCCGAATTTTCCGTTATACCTCTGGAAGGGAGGAAAATATCAGTTATTTCCCTCCCTTCTCTCCCCATCTCTTCCTCTTCTTATTGAGTTTCCGTTATACTTCACAAAGCCGCTGCTTTCATCGTTCTTCATCACTTCGTTCGAAAGATGAAAGAGAGTAGACTCTAACCCTAACCACATGACCTAAAACTAAAACTAACTTAGGGTATATCATTCATTTTCCTTACCTCTTAAATATTAAAATTAAAATTTACTGTTTATTTGGATGGAATAGCTAACGGAGAGACTAAAATGAAGTAACTTAAAGGATTTGGGAGACTAAAATCAAAATACGAAGATTTCATGAACTAAAGACTAAAATTTTAAAGATGTAAAGGACAGATATGTAAAAACCCTTATTTTTTTATTTTGTATTAATTAAATGGTAATATGGTAATTTATTTGACCAGGTCAAGACGAGGATAAGATGTTGAGGACTTGGCCGGTTACCAAAATATATGTACTTTGTCAACTCTGATAAATAATGCAAAGAACAGGTAACACTCCGATATTCAAGGAAATTCGGGATTTTCTGTGTTTGAGTAATGACGAGAATGGATGGGGGGCTTAATAGCTAATTCTTTGTCCGTCTGATTCAAAATTTTAAATTAGAAAAAAAAATTATTTTAATTTAAAATTATGAATATGATCGGTTAAAAAATTGACCATTGAATCTATCCATTCTCATCTCTATGTTTGAGTAAAAAGTACCCAATAAAACTATCCATTCTCATCTCTATGTTTGAGTAAAAAGTATCCAATAAACTATATTTGCGAGGGGCACCTTAGAATGATAGAATAAACTATATTTGCAAGGGGCACCTTAGAAAAGGGTTCATGCAACAAAAATGATCTTATTTTAATTCTCAACTCATTTAATAATTTTTATCATTCTTTTTTAGTTTGCAAAGCAAGGTCTATGCTTGTAGGCCTGGTTAATCTATATGGCCCCATAAAAATGTAGCGAAAATATTAAACGGATAAAAATATTAATAGTTCTTTCGTTGAAAATCTTGACTTTAAAAATATGGTAATATGGAGACGACAGTGTAGAAACAAAAAAAAAAAAGAAAAAAAGAAAAAAAGGGAATTATCCTTCGGGGCGGGCTGCGGGAATTATTCCCGCCACCCGCAGGTGCCAACTCACGGGAGCGCTCCCGCAAGTCCCACCCGTGGGTTGCTCCTGCAGTTTTGCTCACTCTCGTACTTTGATTATGTGATCTAGATTTTTAAAAATTAATTACGTAAATTTGACCCGATTCGAAAGGAGAACTTGAGCCGAATTTGAAGCGAACGGTTGCTCCTCAGTCTATAAAAAACGGGAGCGGAGTTCAGGAAGGAGATTTTTTTGGAGAGAGGATTTTCCAGAAGAGATTTTTCCAGAGACCGGAGTCCAGAAATTCAGAAGAGGAGAATACTCAATATCATCTTTTTCCCAATTCAGATCGGATCGTCAACGAAATACAGAATCAAAAATTCACCGCTGCCAGACCCACAAAAATTTAAAAGGGAAATCAAATTAATTTTTCCTATTCTTCTAATCTCATATTTTATTTTGTAATTTTTCTTTTATTGCTATATTCAAAATCAAATTAGCGGGAAAATCTATAATTTTTTGGACACATTATTACATATCAACTGAGAACAAATTTATCATATCTAACTAATAATGCTTTCACTTTTGAAGAGTTGTTTCTGTCTTATGAGCTTTTTCTGAATTTAATTATATTTATCCTTTAATCGCAAAATGCAGAGCATGGGTGTTCATTGGATTACTGTTGAGACTCATAACTTGTGCCACTTGTTAATCAGGACAAAGACATTTTGCTGCATTTCTTATTCTTTATTCTTTACATGCTAACATTAGGCTCAGGGTCTTATTTGATGACATCAAGTACATCACCATCTTAGAAAAAAGCTTTTCCACCACTTTGATTGCTCAGAAAATGTCTTTTCATCATGATCCAGTGTTTGTTGCCAAAGATTCAGGCCATCTTTAAGAGTGGCCAACCCATCTTTACAGATTTGTCCCTTGATGCTTTATAAATTATAATTTAGTCTCCCATATCTTTATATTTAGATTTAGTCCTTAAATTCTCTAAGTTACTACAATTTAGTCTCTTCCCTAACTGCCGTTAGCCTAGTTTATTTTTTGACCTGTACCCCTCCTTAATTCCTTTTTTTCTCTTCCTCCTCTCTTCTCCGTCTCGCTTCCTCCTCTCTTCTCCTTTTTTTCATTCTTCCTCTTCTTTTTTCCTTCCCTCTTCCTTCTCTTTTCTCCTTTTCTTCATTGGGTTCATTAGTTTCCCCCTTCTTCTTCTCTTCTATCTCTTTATTCTTTCCCCTCTTTTTCTTTTAAGTCATTTCATTATTTAAAAAAAAAATAAAAAATTAAATTCTGCCGTTTATTTGGACGGAAAAACTAACGGAGGGCGGAAAAACTAACGGAGGGACTAAATTGTAGTAACTTAGATGATTTGGGGGACTAAATCTAAATATGAATATTAAGGGGACTAAATTATAATTTATTTAAGGGGCAAAACTGTAAATACCCCTAAACAAATATAAAGCCAAACCAAATCTTTTTCCTTGATATACTATATATTTTTAAAGATTATGTTGGAGAAAATCAATTGAGCAACAGGTATGTGCAGTGATGAAAACATGCGGGTCTAAGTACCAGCCCTTGACCCGCACCTTTCAGAATTTTTAAATTTAAAATAAACTATCTAAATCTTAATTCAAAAATTAAATAGGACGGACTAAAGGGCTAGGTCATGGATCTGTCCATTCTCATCTCTGATAAACATTATTTCATCACGGGGCACCAGTATATGTCTTGATCGTTTCCTGTCCCTCTTTTCCGTTACGCAATAAATGTCCTCCTTTTTACTAATTTAATTTTTTAAAAATGAAAAAAAGATGACATATCACTATTGTCTTTCTCTAAAATAAAAAATAAATAATATGAAGAGATCTGTAATTGTGTTTATTTATTTGATATTGTCGGTTGGTTGACGATTAGAAATGAATACTATAGAATATTATAGATTCCAACCAAAATTTCCTTTCTAAGATGCACTAGGTCCTGGGAGTTTCCAAAGGAGCACACCATTTTTTCTTAGTGAGCCCACTTTTCAATTTTCAGTCCGACCAAAATTTCACTTTCGAGTTCACTTTCGAGTGAGCTCACTAGGAAGGAAAATTGGTGCGCTCCTTTGGAAACTCCCCAAGGACCTTCATTTCTATGGAAATGGTCAGTTAGTGTGTCTTTTTCATTATTTTTTTTTATATTTTTATTGTTTCTTTATTTGGGTTAAATTCTTGACAGGGGCATAATTTAATTGGTTTAATTTCACATCATGATGGTTAAGTTGGCCTAGTTTTTTGTTTGTAAATTTGTTTAAGGTTCTTCAGTTTAAATACCAAATATATATAAATTTCACTAGTTTTAAACTTTACCTATACATCATGACCTCTTTTTATTTCTCTATTATCTAGAGATTGAGTGAATTTTTTTTTTTTTAAGCTGGCTAGAGCCCTCAGTGTTCCATTAACGATTGATAATAGAACAAACTACAATAATGCTTAGAGATTTGAGTGATTTATATGGTATTATGCGGTTCAAAGTGTTATATAGATGTCAAAAGAAGTAATTCAGTAAATGGATGTTTAAAAATAAAAACCAACCCTAGCTAGCTAGGTTCTTCAAAAAGTGGAATGTAAATAATATGAAAATTTTCAAAATTGAATATTACCTTTAGGACAGCCACTCCAGTGAACTCAACCATCTCTGCGGTGGGTGCATGGTCTCTGTAAGGCCCTTCCATGTACCCCCAGTGCCGGAACTTGAAGGTGATCTCCGGCGGTCCGGAGTACACCTTCAACACCTCCCAAGCAAAACCCCGAGGAAAGGCCGTATGGAAAACCTCGTGGGACGATTCAAATGTCTCGTCGTTGGCCCGGTAGCTCTGCAACTCCTCCGGGAGAGAGCTCTGCAGCAGAGCGTTGTAGCTCCCTAGCTCCAGTGTCTCCTCTGCAGTTAGTCCTTTTCTTCCTGGGTATTTCGGTGGGTATCATTTGCAAAGTGTTCGTGTCAGGTCATTACACCAATTATCTTTTATATATATATATATGATAAAACGGAAAATTTACCGATGGGGAAGAGAGTTCCTTTACCGCTGCTTAGGTAACCCAATAAAACTATTACACGTGGCGCTACGTAACAAATAAAAGAACTCACTTAACCACTCTTTGAGTGGTTAAGTTTCTTAACCGCCAGTGAATTTTCCGTTAAGGAAGTTCCTTCACCGCCGCTTAGGTGGTCTAATACAATTATTACACGTAATACCACTTAAGGTAGCAAATAAAAGAACTTTCTTAACCACCGTTTGAGTAGCGCCATATATAATAGTTCTATTGGGCCTAAGCGGGGGTGAAGAAACTCCTTTCACCGTCGGTGAATTTCAAGTTTACTCATATATATATATATATATATATATATATATATATATATATATATATATATATATATATATATATATATATATATATATATATATATCTTTTAGGTTATTCATCATTATAAAACTTAAAAATTGCACTAGTTTGATTTTTTTTTTTTTAAATTTGCTTCCGAGTTTCTTTACAAATTAGATAGGATAATTTAAACAGACAAAAAAAAAAAAAAAAACTACCATTTTCTTATGAGAATACATAGAGGGACTCTCTTTATTTCATAAGCCCAGCATGAATCTTGTTAAAAATTACAATATTATCAATAAACACAATAAATTTTTTTTTTTTCTTCCTGTGAAACCATAAAATTTGATGGTACTCTCTTAAAAAATTGTTAAGAGCAGAACCTCACTAGCAAATCTGTTACTAGAAAACCTATAAAATATATATAAAGAAACTTTGTATATATATAGACTCTCATATAATATTGTTATTGGGGAGAATCCTCCTCGGGAGGATGATAAGCTCAAGATACAAAATCGAGAATAAGCTGATAGATAGATATTCTAAGTTTATATTTAAATCTATAATTTTTTCTTGTTCAATCCGATATGTAGCTATACTTAACAAATATATAATAGTATTACAGAAACAAAATGAATCCAAATATATGTCAGTGTGATCACCGTTGATGAGGAATCGAAACTTGTGAGGGTTGATGGACTTGAAGTCCTGGATGCGAGTCTTATGGGAGAGCTCCATCTCCCATGTCTTTATTGCGTTCTGCACCGTCTCTTCCAGCGATCCCTTGGGCCATTCCTGCAAATTTAATTTATATAAGATGGACAAAATTTAATTCACAGAACAGTTCATGCATAACTCGCTATAGCTAAGATATATGTTATTTGATCTAAAAACAGAGAATTTATCACCTTAGTTCTTCCTTGTTCGAAGAGCTTGTTGACGAGATCGTACTTGGGAGGAGCTCCGAACCTCCAGTGAGTGTTCTTCTCTCCCTCTCCGTACAAGTGAGATCGGTACTTGTCTCCTCCTCCTTCATGTTCACTCACTAAACCCCCCTCCATCGAAATTAACTGAGAATCGATTTTTTTTTTTTTGTTTTTTCCTCTTGTTTCTCTTTAGGAATAAGGGATATTTTGATACACTGGTGGCTAGTGAGAAATGTGAATCGAGAGAAGCTTTTTATGAACGAGTTGAAGCGTCAGGATAGTCTCCGTACCGTGCGGGACACGTATGACCTTTGTGGGTCCCACCTATAGGGTGGGGTACGTGTGAGGTAGGGAAGTGACAAAGGTCTGTGCGGATTCAGTGAACCGTGCAGACTGCAGACCATCTAAAATTTATGGCTAACTTGTTGAAGAATAGGTAGAAAATTTTCTTGAAAACTAATTTAGCGTATGGATGGAAATAAATATAGAAAATCTCAAATTATTATTTAATTTCATATCAGTATTTTGATGAAAATTTCTATCCATTTTTTTAAAATAATATGATATGAACATGAATAAATAACTGATATTCTGATAAGTAGAAACGTAAAAATAATATAACAATATATAGAACCAATTTGCTTTAATATTTTGATGCAATAGTATAAACATAATTATTGAAATTTAGGACTCTATTGCCATCAAAATTATTGTCATATATTTATTTAATATTTTCACATTCAATTCATTTAATTTTCGAACCACATGCATATTGTTTGTGCCATATGCATATTGTTTGTGTGATACTTATAGTAGCCACACCCATGAGTAGTAGACTGCATCCTCCCTTGTCCACCAAATCTTCAACGAGTTACTAATTTTTTTTTTTTGGGGTACGTTATTTACAAATAATATTGAATGGACATGTTTGTTTTTTTGGCCAAACACTCGAATTTTGTAGCTTTTATGAACCGCCCTAGATTTGCAAATGGAAAAATAACGTGTGTTGTATAATTTTTTTTTTTTTTTTTTCATTCACAGTCCTAAGTAGGTCGGTAACTTAAATTTCAGGTTCGGTCCTTAAATCTTTAAAAATTATACTTTAGTTTTTGAAATTTTTATATTTTGATTTTAGTCTTCAAATCCTTTAAATTAATTCACTTTAGTCCCCTTGAATAAATTTCGTTATGCCAGTTAAATTTTTGGTCCAAATTTTCCGTTATACTCCTGAAAGTCCCTCTTCCTCTTCTTATTGAGTTCCCTCTCCATTCTTCTCCTCTCTCTCTTTTACCTCCCTGTTAATCTTTATTCTTCTTTTTTCTTTTTCACCAGGGAGAAAGTAATTACTGAAAAATATATGGATCAATTTAATATATCTTGAATAACTGAACTCTTAGAAAGAAAAGAAAAGAAATTTCAAAAAGAAAAAAAAGAAGATGAGGATTATAGGGTTAGGGAAAGAACAGAAAGAAGGAAAAGAGAGAGAGAGAGAAAGAGATTAATTGGGAGGGAAGAAAGAGAGGAGGAGAATGGAAAGAGAAACCAATAAGAAAAGGAAGAGAGGAGGAAAAGGGATTTTCAGAAGTATAACGGAAAATTCAGGTCAAAAATTTAACTGGCTTAACAGAAATTATCCAGGGAGAATAAAGTGAAGTAACTTAAAAAATTTGGAGAATTAAAATCAAAATATGAATATTTCAGAGACTAAATTTTAATTTTAAAAAGAAACAATATGTAAAAATCCCTAAAATTTATCTAAAGGGAGGTTAAACTAACATATCAACATATCTTGTCTTTTTTCGTTGTTTTATATTCAGAGGAGATACGTATGCAATTTGATGTGATGTCATTTTATTTAATGTTTTTTTTATATTAAAAAAAAATTGGTCTCATTTTTTTTTTCCCCAAACAAGGGTTGCAATGGAGGGCTAAACCGTTAATCCAACCCGAATTTCAAATTTGGATGATATGGGAAATTCTAAACGAGCACACCACTTGACTTCCGTGGACACCACCTGTTTTTTTTTAAAAAGAAAGGTTTTTTTTTAAGTACTAATCTTCTTCCACTTTTAACTTTCTGAAACTCATATGCTCCATTTCCTCTCGTATCCTCTTAAACTCATCGCTCGTGTTCGATCTAGCAGTCGCCTCCTCCCCTCGCTCGCCCACCTAATAGGTCACCTAAACTGAATATACACACTCGGCCAGCTTCATGCTTTCCTCTATCAAGCGCAACCTCTACTCCTCTCCCACCATCATCTCCACCACTCTCATCATAATGTATGTCAAGTGCAAGAACTTCATCAGCGCACTCAACGTGTTTGACAAAATATCCGAATGAGATTATGTCTCTTGAACTCCGTAATAACTGCATTCTAAATATTTGATAAAATGCCCAAACAAAAATAGGATGAAAGGTAATTTTATTTAAAAAAAAAGTGGCAAACTTGTAATTCTTTACGAGTTAGGGTGTGATGGTCACTTAGTCAAGTTGTGTGCTCATTTAGAATTCCCCGGATGATATTATCTTTTAAATATCTGGATAGAGTTTGAATTTAAACATTTTACCAGTAAGATTACCCGGTTTGAATTTGAATATATTTCTACGAACTCGATAGCACTGTTACACTATCTAAAAACTTGAAGATTCACATGCCCTTGAGATTCATAGATGTAGAGATATTATGTCACTAAATTTATAATGTTGGTAGGAGTATCAGAGAAATTATGTCACTAAATTTATAATTTTGGTCAGTCACTAAATTTATAATTTTGGTAAGAGTAACCGTCTAGTATGGTGATACTCTCTTTATTCATAAAATTGTTGTGTAAATGTGATGTTAATTTTTTATTTATATTATTCATCTAGAAAAATATTGTTATATATATATATATATATATATATATATATATATATATATATATATATATATATATATATTAAAGATATTTATAATCCAGTAAATATTTGAAATCCAACTTGAATCCAAATAAAGTGGATAAGATATTAATAAATTTAGTTCTTAGTTGATAAGAATCAAATATGGGTATTTTAAACCTTATCAGGTGTGTAAATATAAATCTGAAGAGTTATCATACCTAGATTAAGGAAATAAATGGAAATTTATATAAAAATTATGTAACTCTCTTTTCACATCACCATCATCATTTATTGTTGTTGACAAAAGTACCGTCCAATCATGAACCTGACAGTCAAATTGAAGCAATCATGAACCTGAGAGTCAAATTGAAGCAATCATGGACCTGACAGTCAAATAGAAGCAAGCCTGGATTGGATTGAGTTGATCCAGTCATAGCAGCAAAAATTTTTGCGTCGCGAAATTGAGAATTATTATGATCATTATTATTTTTGGAATAAGATGAGAAGATTCAAACTCTCAAATTTCCACCCAGAAAGAATGTATCTATGCTGCTCCACATAAGCTAACACCCCTTTCAGTCTCATTTTAATTCTCTTTTCTTCTCTTCTCTTGAGAAATAAAAATAATGATGGTGGTGATTAAACCAACTGCAAATACAAGATATCTAGAGAATTTGTTGATCTTGCTAGTATCGTTGACGAATCGCTGATCCTTAATATATCGTAGGCGAGTGTTCCGCAACAGCCTCCTCTGCTTCTTCTTTGTTGATTTCAATTTACATCTCATTAGTTTTTTTTTTTTTTGGCTAAAGTAGATAAAATCTTTGCAAATTATCTTGTTTTTTTTTCTTTCAAAAAATCCCTGTGAACTATTTTATACTATATACCCAAAATAGTATTAGCAGAAAACTAATGAATCGATTTTAAAATGTATTATATACACACTATTCGTCATTTCTAAATACTTACTTTCTGATTTAGTATATTTACTCAAAACATGTATATTAGAAGTTGTCGGAGAGTGGGCATTTGTTGCACTTTTAAATCGATCAATTAATCTTTCCATTATGTCGTGCAGTAATTTTTATAAAATTTGAAACTTCAAGAGGATTTATATAATATATAAGATATAACATAAAAAAACTTAAGGAGACTTCTGAAAAAAACTTTAATATTTTGTGAAAGTTTCTTGTACTATAACGCTTTTTTTTTTTTTTTTTTTTCATAGAGTAGTTGTCCATAGTGTATGGTAGACTGATTCTCCGATGACTAGAGATGGAGAGATCTATCTCTAGGATACGGCCGAATCAGTTCAAAACTTACTGTCTTTGTGGGGCTTAAATACATATGTAGTCATATTCCACTTTTTCTTTGCAACAATCCTTAGAAATTGATCAAAAGTCAGTCCGGCATCAAAAAGAATCTATTAATTATATAATAATTTCAGAAAACATCCTCATCGCCAAAGGCATCTCTCCCTAGATGGTCCACAACAACATCAACATCATAGAGCGGGTGCAAAGATGATGACAGTGGATACATCTCTTCTTAATAAAAGAAAAAAAATCTTTTTTTTTTTTAATGAAGCCTAAGAGGTGCTTTCTTCAAACCTAGGCCTTTGAAGGCAAGCAAGTCAACCTAGAAGCGGACTAATGCGGAAGATATGAAAGGGTACAAACCGAATAGCTGGAGTTTCCAAAGGAGCACACCAATTTTCCTAGTAAACCCACTTTTCTGTGTTCTTTGTTTATCTAGTCCGAACAGTGGGCTCACTAAAAAAAAATGGTGTGCTACTTTGGAAACTCCCCGAACAGCTTGACAAAGATTCCTAATTGATTTATTATAGACCAAGAGACCATCACAGAGCCTATGTTTTTCTCAACAAATTCAAATCTTAGATACTTACTAAAATCTGAATGTCAAACTACAAATGTATCGACAAAGATTCCTAATTGATTTATTATAGACCAAGAGACCATCACAGAGCCTATGTTTTTCTCAACAAATTCAAATCTAAGATACTTACTAAAATCTGAATGTCAAACTACAAATGTATCGTACTGTCTAAATCTAAAACGCATTGGAGACGAGAGGAGTCACTATCCAATTTGCCCTCTGACATCTCCCATGAGCAAGAGATACTGTAACCTAATCTAACTTTACAGGGAAGGGAAGGGAAGGGAAGGTGCACTGTAACTATACTTTTGGTATAATCCACAGTAAAAACCTATAAATAACCTTAACCGAATGCTTTGGCCTCCATCAGCGTTATACGAAGAAGCTGATAGTGAAGCATTCTTCAACCTCGGGTGGGGGTGCATGCTAGAACATATTTACACGGAAAAACCATGGAAGTATGAAGGCTATTACCAAGCACGCCATCAGGAAGTTACAGAACGGCTGACCTCTCCAACAACCGACCCTCTCTGGTGTGTTCCTGTGAACACTGCTGATCGACGCTCTGTTGTCGTGCCACTGCTCGATGAAGCTCTCATCTAGATCGCCAGTAATGTTTTTTGCATTCAACCCGCATATTTCACAATACCTGCAATATAATCTTAAGCTGTGAGTTTATGAAACCGGAGAGTAAAAGCAATTGCATTCTAAGCAGCTTTTTATGCTATTTTGTTTTTATCAGAAGGGGGGGAAAAACCAATGACGTTTAAGAGAAGAAAGTAGCAAATCAGCAGAAAACAGAAAACTACGCAAGCAGAGTCACAACCAACGTGCAGCATGCTAACTGATGAAATAAATAGTATGATGATCACTATCATTGGCTATGTGTGTATAAATTGTACAGCTGGGAGATACACTGGTGTTGTTCAGTTCTCGACTTTTTCTTACCCTTATGCCAGATCGTGATACTCATCCTCAGTGAGGTTCTGAAATCTTTGGAAGGTAAACAAACACAATCAGTTATGCACATGCATGGATATGTACAAGTACGTTAATAGGGATAGTAATGGATGCATCAATGGGTCAATTTTTCAATTTTCTAATTCAAAATTTTGAATAAAGAGGGCAAAATTTGGTCCGTGGACGTGTCCATTACTATCCATCCCTCGGTAACAATAGCATACTACAGCACGTAGGAGACAAAGTGATCTGACAATCACATAAAATGGATTAGCTAAGTACATAATCAATTCAGACGCAAGGCAAAAGTATCCGAGACTTGATATAGGAGATGAAAAAAACTTGAGATGGAGAGTAAGATAGAATCTGTTTGATGCAGCAAGTGATTATAAAATGGACGCTGCTAAGGAATAAAAATGATGGTGCAATATAAATAAAGTACAAACTCAAATATTCCTGAATTTGCATATATCAGTATATTCTTATTACAACGATCTCTACGTACATATTTGATATAAAAAACAGAGAAATTATTTAAGCATCATGCTACACGATTAAAATCAATTACTTAAGAAGAGAATCAAGTTCTATAAAATCTGCTTGTTCGTAGCAGAATTTCTTCGCTTTCCTTCCATTGAATTAGCTTAAATAACAACGAAAGAGAACAAAGAAAAAAAAAGAACAAACGAGAGGATTTTATATCTCAATCGCTCTCTTTTACAAAATATCGTGGGATCTGTGGCGATGAGATCCGTCAAGCAGCTCCTTTGGACGATCTGACGTCGAACTCTTCTCTCTTGAATATGACGGCCGACTGTAAACGATCTTCTCTGGTCTTTCACGAACTCAAGGCTCTATGCATAACTTGAATTCTCCAAGATGCCCAAAAGAAGAAAAGAAGACCCCTAGGGCTTCCCCAAGAGGGTATTTATAGCCTTAGGATCATATGAGAGTTTATATCTAAATAGAATTTGTTCTCATCAAGGATTCCAATAAAATTTCTTAGTTTTGATTTAAATCTCTTGATTTAGAGTTCTGATCGGATTTAATTTGGGTATTTGGATAAGCCCAAATCTTAATCTCAATCAATTTGAGATTCTGGTTATCTGCTCATGCAGAGATAATCTCATCAAAACGCAGAGCTAAAGAACCAGAACGCGGAACTAACGCGGAGCTATTGAATAGCTCCGCGTTTTGTTCAAACGCGAGGCTAATATAGCCAAACGCGGAGCTACAGAGTTAGCTCCGCGTTCTGTTGTGGAAAACTCTATTTACTTAGAAATTTTCACTGCCAACAGAACCCCCTCCAAAGTTTTCAAAATGGCTTAGAACTTAGCAAATTTTGAAATATTTTGGATCTTTAAACGCAAAGTTAAAATACCAAGTTTATCTCGCGTTTTGTTCACTTGCGCGGAGCTAAATAGCTTCGCGATTTAGTGAGTAACTGCTCATTAATTGCTCAGTAATTACTCAGTTAATAGCTCAGTAATTACTTCTGCTTTGTCTTTCGCGCCGAATACCAAGAGGCGGATCTTTTTAAATAGAGCCTCAAGCTCTTCTTCTTCTTCATTTCATCCGAAGAACCCAAGAGTCTGGAGCTCCGGCAACCGGGCGACCCATGCAAACGATCGGTCATTGATTGAACTTCGTTCGATTTTCCATAGATTTTTATCACTAGCATGTCATCTAAGAAGAGTACGGCATCGCGCGTCTCCTCACCATCGGCGGCCGACGTTAGCAGCGGAGGCGGCGGCCGAGGCAGTGGCCACAATGGCGAGCCAATCCATGCTGCACCAATTGGAGGTAGAAATTCCCAACTTTTAGACTTCTTAGATCAATTTTGGAGTGTTTTGACTCGGTTTTAACCGACCAGCCATTTTTGAACCGGCGAGATTGCCGTTTTCCGGCCGTAAGGCTTGAGAAGAAAAGAGAAGACGGAGAAAAACTCTGATCTTTTTCTCCGCGAAGTTATCGCGTCATTCTCGCGTTTGAAACACGAGGCTATTTTAACTAGCAGTCGCGTTTTAACGCGAGACTATTTTGACTAGCAGTCGTGTTTCAACGCGAGGCTATTTTGACTAGCAGTCGCATTTCAACGAGAGGCTATTTTGACTAGCAGTCGTGTTTCAACGCGAGGCTATTTGCTCAACTGCGCCCGGAGTTTATCCTTGGCTCCGCGTTTTCATACTTAGAAGATTTTTCGAGTTTTGTAAAAAAAATTTTAACTCTTGATTCTTCTTTTTGCAGTGAAGTATTTGGACCAGATCCTTTTTGAAGAGGAGTGCATGTGGCTCTTCCGATCTTCATCAGCAAAAGTAACTCTAAGGAAGCCAGAAGCATATGTTTTACAACATAGTTGCAGGTTTCAAGCTCTGGTTCCAAAAGATAAACTTTTGAAGGAGTTACAAGAACTCTGCGGTAGCTCATTAAGTTTTCTTGAGGACTATTTCTGTTAGATGACAATCTCTGTTGCTTTCCAAAGCAATAGAGATGATTATCTAAGGGCTTGTAGCATGTCGAATCCAACTTGTGCATCTTCATTAGGATTCTTGTAGCAGTATCTTCAGATGATCCACTAAGAACTTTAAACAGATCATAATTGACATTTGTAGAAAAGATCTTTTGCATGTGAACCAGGGAATTTCAACACTCCATGGAGGAAACTCGTTGTCGGGTTATTGAGTCGATGAATAGGTTGAAGCTTTTGGGAGAGCTATAACTCCCTCTTCTTCTGTAATCTTTTGCTTCATGAATAAAAATAATTCATTTTCTCTTTATCTGTTGGCTTCAAGAATTTTGCTTGCTCAACAAATAAATGGTTCATAATTTTGGTAAAACAATCTAAGGCTCATTTGCGTAACTTAGATTTGTTAGTACCTGAAATGATCAGATAAGGATTTTTTAACTTAGACAGAGACGCTTATTTGCACATGTCTTAGTTTGATGGAGGAAGTTCAAGTGCTCATCTGCGTAACTTGAACTGCACATGCCAAGTCCGAGCTTCATAGAAACGCGTAGCTAAAATACCAAGTTAGCTTCGCGTTTTGCATATTTGCGCGGAGTTAATAACTTCGCGCTTTGGATCATTACGCGAAGCTAATAGTTTCGCGTTTTGGAGAGCAACTGATCATTAGTTGCTCCGATTTTCGCGCCGAATACCAAGAGGCGGTTTTCTTCCTTTAAATGGAGTCTCTTCTTTTTCTTCCTTACTTCATTCGAAGAGATTTCAAGAACTCAGGCGACTAGAGCTCAGGCGATTCGGGCGACCAGGCGATCTGATCAATTTCGACCGAATTTCCGTCGATTTCTCCAAGATTTCTCGAAAATCAATGGCACCCAAGACCCATGCTTTTTCACGCGCAGCCTCGCCGTCGGCGACTGGCGCAAGCAGCAGCGGCCATGGCAGCGGCGAGCTAGTTCACGCCTCGCCTATCGGAGGCAAGAACATCACTTTTGGCGCTTTTTGGAACATTTTTAGAGTGATTTGGCTTGGTCTTAATCGGCCAATCATTTTTTTTACTGGCGAGATCGCCGTACTCCGGCCAAATGGCTTGGAGAAGAAGGAAAAGATCTCTGATCTTCCTCCACGCGACGCTATCGCGTTACCTCCGCGTTTTAAACGCGAAGTTATTTTCGTTAACTATCGCGTTCTGACGCGAGGTTAGAATTTTAGCTTCGCGTTTTAAACGCGAAGTTATTTCACTTAACTTCGCGCAGAGTTACCTCTAGCTCCGCGTTTTCATACTTTAGAAAAATTTTCTGATTTGTAGAAATTTTCCTAATTTTTAATTCCTCTTTTGCAGTTGGCTATTCAGTGGATCCAATCTCCCAAGGGTATCACTTCGGCTATGGTGGAGGTGCAGGCTCAGCAACTCAGTTCCGTTTCACCACTAATATTCCCGCCTTCAAACCAGGTCTCAGGGAGCGTAGGGAGAAACTGATAAGATACAGCCCTGCTACTGCACGGGAAATCATCGTTGACGCCCCTTTTGAGGCCACGAATCGAGAGGTACTGGAAAAGCCCACATTCCTCTTTGGAGATGCATTGGATCACTCTAATAAGATCCTCTTTGAAGAGGAGGGCAAGTGACTGTACTAGGCCGGGGATCTGCTCATGTTTCTGCCTGACATGGAGCGTAGCTACCCCTTGGTGTATCTCCAGAGGCTGTCTTCCCGTCGCGAGTTAGAATTTGAGTTAACTCGTGAATATGATAGTGTTGCGACCGGCAAATTCGGCGTGAATGGGGCTTTTCAAGACGGTCCCCCCAGAAGTATTACGGGGCTCCTCCTAGGTAGAGTCACCAAAGAGCACCCTGTTGGTGAAGTCCCGATTCGTGCTAAGACTTTCCTTAGCGAATTTTTGGCCAAGGGTGGTCAGTACCCTGCCAAAGACTTTAGAATGCTTGGATGGGTCCACTCCTCGGGCAACATGTGGTGGTTCAGACTTGTCAAACACATACTGAACACCCATGAGCAGACCCTAAAGGAAATTGGCTTGTATAAAGCCATTAGAAACGTCCAGTTTGGCTTGTCTCAAAGTGCATACCACTTATTTTGCCTGCTGGAGATGTATAACCCCGAGACCGGCACCTTCTTTACACCGGTGGGTGAGCTTGGATTTGCTCTCCATGAGATATTTGAAGTATCGGGTTTATCAATGGGCGAAGTCCCTTATGAGGAATATATCCCCAATGCTGAAGAATTGAAAATGCTGAAAGCGGGGGATGAGCACATCTACCAGACCTACTGGGAAATGATGTGCCACTATCATATTTGCGCCGACCTGGCTGGAGTAAAGAACCAGGGAATTGGCCATAAGAAGTGGGCAGACTATCTCTTCATTAATCTGAAGGAGAGTCTCCCTATGATTCGTGGACGCCCTTCCGTTAGTATCGAAGAAGTGAAGGAGCGTATCTCCAGCTTAGAAGCCACATCATACACGACCGAATTAAATGAAGGAGGATTTGGTCCTGGCACGGTTTTTCAGAACTTCCACTACCAGGCACAGTTTCTAATTTCAGACAGGAGTCTGCTTGCGGGATTCCTGATGCTTTGGTTAAAGAGATGCGTTGTCCCTTCTCTTCCCAAGGAGGCCATTGCAAAGAATGTCATCTATCCAGCCATTCTATTGGCCTATGGTCGACTGTTCGGGTTGTTACCAGCAATGGTTGCCAACCTCCAAAGCGGGCTCCGGACCCTTTGCAACAGTTTTATCCCAGCGGAGAAGAATAAAGGCAAAGCTGGGAAGGGTAAAGCGGCCAAAGAAGCTGTCACGGTGAAGACACCAAACCCAAGGGTAGAGATGCCCTATACATATTTAATAGCATGGCTAGTCATGCACTGCCTGTTGCTGATGAGTGCTGCGGATTACAACCCAACTGACAAGCCGTACTTCATGGAGAAGTATAAGCGTTCTGTCTGGAAGAGCAATTACATGTCTCAAATCCGCAGAACACTCCGTCATCATTAAAACTATGAGATCTTCCGCTGCTTCCCAGACTTCCCTGGGGGAGAGTATGGATCTAAATTTAAAGATATTTTGGGAGCAGACCAGTTCACCAACTTATCTTTAGGGGTCTTCTGGTGGCTATTGAATATTCGTCCCGGACACTTAGTGTACAGGAAAGACACCATGTGCTATATAGAGCCGTATATCCTGAGCAGATTTGCTCGTCATTTGGATATACGCAGTTTTATGTAGGAAATCCAAATAAAGAGTTGGCATACGAGGGAAATCTGTATGCAGGGGCACGGGGCTGGTTCCATTTTGTTGCTGGAGGAACCGGAGCAGAATTTATGCTATCTCTGAAATCACCAGAGCTAAGCATGGTGTTAACCTTCTGTACCTGGTATAGCGTTGCAAATGCTGAAGTACCAAACTTCTCCATCGACCGCAGCTGCTGCAAGGAGATAGAGGCCTTCTATGCTAGCCGCAAAGGAGCCAAAAGAGTGAGGGTGAAAGGAATGGACGAATTCCTTGGTGCGGCGGCCAATCCATCAGACTTGGGCAACTCTGATGGTGATGACGATAATGGTAATGATGATGACGGCGATGATGGTGCCCCTCAAGACTTGGTTCCCCGTCCCCGGAGTCCAACCGTTAAACGCCGTGGACCTGCAAGAGGCGAACCGGCGAAAAAGAAGCAGAAATTAGCCTCGGGGACCCTCTTAGTCCCTCAAGAGGCGGCAACCAAGTTTGCTTCAGATTTGTTGGTTTCAACTCTGCCTCCGTTGCCGGCAGAGGAGAGTAGACCTGCTGAAGCTCCAAGAGCTACTGAGGTCTTGACTCCCCCAACCGCAGAATCTGTTGATCATTCCGCGACGCAACCCCTGGGTAGTGAAACGGGTGCGCTCCTGGAAATAGCAATGGCTCCCCCTTCAAGTCCGACCACTGGACTTGTTTCTCCTGGTATGGCTCTTACATTCTATTTATTCATTTTATCGTTATATGTAACACTATTTGTTTGCTTTTTGTAGGTGGTCAGCCCCACTTGCCGATGCATTCAACTATCAGGGGAGAGTCTGAGGAGAAGGTGGATTATTCTGGCACAACTGGCTCGGCAGGAGGTTTAGGTAGTTCTGCTAATGAATTTGACGCAGACTACTTTACGACAACTCCTCTCTCTGTTCCTTCTTCAGTCACCCCAATTGATGAACTCGGGAGTGATGATAGAACAGAGGTGGTTGTTGCGGCCGCAGCAAAAGAAGCTACCCCATCTCCAAGTCTGCCATCTCCGACACCCGGGGTCTGCTCTGAAGAAACCTTTCCGGTGGTTGTTGGTGTGCCTTCTGCTCCCCAACCAGCAGTATTAACGCCATCTACCATTATGGCTGTTGAGCCGTTGGTGACTCCTCCAGCCCCGAGTCCTCCGCCAGTGGGAGATGAAGAAAATTTGAAGTTCTCATTCGAAGCCACTTCTGCCACGGGAGGAACTTCGGGTGAAGATACACCATCGTCTACCCCTGCTGGTGGCGCTGCCCGAGTAATCTGTACTAATGATGCTTCTCCTCGGATTTCCAGTTCCGCCAAGTCCATATTGGCTTTACTGGCCCCGCATGTTATGAATCTGATACAGGGACGGGCTTCTTCTTCCTCGGCCCCAACGGACGCCACTCCCCCCAGCAATATCATCTTTAGCATTGCCTACTTTAAATACAGACACTGCGGACCCTCTTGAAGAATTCTTCAATCACAGTGTTAATGATTTTATGCGGTTGCTAAGGAGATGTATCGGGATGATTCTTGACGGAAGAGATTTCTTTAATCTTGGACGTCCAATGTTGTCCAGCTATCTGGATAATATTGAAAGGATTAAGAGAAGAGACCGAGCAGCTCCTTACCGGGCCCGTCTCGAAACTTTAGAAGATCAGGTGAATATGCTAAACACGGTTCGCCAAGCGGATGTGGAAGCGATCACTGAAATCGAGTCGGCGCGTCTTCGGACAGAGTTGGTGGCTCGTCAAAAGGAACTGAGGCGCCAAGAGAGTCTGGTCTCGGGAGTTGGCAGAACTACGAGCCAGTCAAGAATCAATCCTCAGGGGATTAGAGATAGTGAACTTCGAGATTGAGGGGAGTCAGGCCGCCATCCTTAGAGCCAGAGAGACCATTGCTAAGGCTCGAGTTATTCTGGAAGCCAGTGAGTCTCGGTTAGGGGAATTCGTTAAGAAACGAAAAGAGCTGATTCTTCAAAAGGGACAGCTCGAACAGGAAGGCATAATGAGGAGCCGTACTATTGAATAATCTCGTCAGCAGTTGGCCCAGCAACTGGCAATAAACGATCCATAATTCTTTTCTATTCTTTTGTTCTTTTTGTAATAAGAATCCTGTAATAAAAGAGAGAACTTTACTGATCCTTTGTAACTTCATCCTTATTGATGAATAAATGTATTCTCTTGATTCTTTTACCTGTTGGCTACAAAATTTGTTTGCACAACAGATAACTTGTCATCAAAATGATTTAGTTGTTTAGGTAAAACAGTCCAAGGCTCATCTGCGTAACTTAGACTGCTAATACCGAGGTGATCGGGTCAGGATCACCAGATTTCGGCAGAGGCGCCTAATTGCGCATGCCTAGTTTTAAGCAAGAAGTTTAAGTGCTCATCTGCGTAACTTGAACAAGTGGAGGCGGTTCAAGGCTCTCATGCATAACTTGAACTGCACATACCAAGATGATCGGGTAAGGATCACCAGATTTCGGCAGAGGCGCCTAATTGCGCATGCCTAGAGTTTGATTGGAGGCGGTTCAAGACTCTCATGCGTAACTTGAACTGCACATACCAAGATGATCGGGTCAGGATCACCAAATTTCGGCAGAGGCGCCTAATTGCGCATGCTTAGTTTTAAGCAAGAAGTTCAAGTGCTCATCTGCGTAACTTGAACAAGTGGAGGCGATTCAAGACTCTCATGCGTAACTTGAACTGCACATACCAATATAATCGGGTCAGAATCACCAGATTTCGACAGAGGCGCCTAATTGCACATACCTAGAGTTTGATTGGAGGCGGTTCAAGGCTCTCATGCGTAACTTGAACTGCACATACCAAGATGATCGGGTCAGGATCACCAAATTTCGGCAGAGGCGCCTAATTGCGCATGCCTAGTTTTAAGCAAGAAGTTCAAGTGCTCATCTGCGTAAGTTGAACAAGTGGAGGCGGTTCAAGGCTCTCTGCGTAACTTGAACTGCACATACCAAGATGATCGGGTAAGGATCACCAGTTTTCGGCAGCTGCGCCTAATTGCGCATGCCTAGTAAAGAGTTCAAGTGCTCATCTGCGTAAGTTGAACAAGTGGATGGTTATACTCCTAGTGATCTGAACCAGATGTGACAGTTACTCTGTCATCATTCTGGTTTAGTTTAGGCATAGTATTTCTTCAGAAATTTGCCGTTGATCGGCATCATCTTCCTATCGCCATCCTAGTTCATTAAGCGATAGGCTCCACTAGAGTATACCGTCTCCACAACAAACGGTCCTTCCCACTTGGGTTCAAATTTACCCTTAGTCTTGTGGGTTAGAATCATTGTTGGCCTTTTAATAGCCAGGACCAAGTCTCATTATTTAAAGGTTCTTAGTTTAACGCTCTTATTAAACGTTCGCGAGATTCGGGCTTGATACAACTCAATTTGTTGTTGAGCCCTGAGACGTTTTTCATCTAACGCCTTTAGTTTTTGCAATCTTAGTTGATGGCGCTCTTATGTCGTCATCTTTGTGGCTAAAGCCACTCTTAATGATGGTATCTGGATTTCGAGAGGCAAGACGGCCTCACTTCCATAAACCAAGGAGAACGGGGTAGCTTTTGTTGGGGTGCGAATAATGGTGCGATAAGCCTACAAACACTCTCCTAACTTTTCATCACAGTCTCATTTGTTGAAAGAGACAAACTTTCGAAGGAGTTTAATGATCGTCTTGTTGAAAGCTTGAGCTAAGTCATTTGCCGCGGGATTATATGGCGTCGAAGCAATATCTTTGATTCTGAACTTATCACAGAATCTGGAGAACCCCTGGCTGATGAATTACGGTCCATTATCATGAATGATTCTTCGGGGGCGCCAAAACGGTAAATGACATGATGTTTGATGAACTTAATCACATATGTCGCTTTCACCTCTCTCATGGACACGACTTCGGCCCATCTTGAAAAATAATCGGTTATTGTAAGAATAAACCGATGTTCTCTGGACGACGAGGGAGTTATTGGCCCCACAATATCCATTCCCCATGCCTCAAATGGCCAACTAGCAACAGTATTGTGCAAGTATTCTGGGGGTTGATAAATAAAATTGGCATGTACTTGGCATGCATGGCACTGTTTAGCGTATGCCATTGCTTCTGTAATCATCTTCGGCCAGTAGTATCACAACCTTCTTATGCGGTCTCCGAGTTTTGGACCGGGCTGATGAGCTCCACACACTCCATCATGTGTTTCCCTCAGTACTTCATCTGCTTCTGCTTTTGATATGCAGCGTAGCAGCAGACCATCATTTGATTTTCTGTACAAAGTTTGAAGTGTATGATCAAAGTAGAATCTCGGGGCCTTCCACTTTATCGAGGCGGCTTCCTTTGGATCCTCTGGTAGTATCCCATGTAGGACGTAATCTATAAATGGAAATAGCCAATCATGGGGTTCTAGGATTAAGCCCGTCTGGCACACCTCTTTGTTTTGGGACACCGTATCTAGGTGGAGGAGCTCTCTGTTACCAATAGTGACGTTTTTAGCTTCACCTGGCGGGATCGCCAATGTTACAGCTAACGCAGCAAGAGCATCTGCATAGGCGTTCTCATTCCGAGATATATGATATATATAAAATTGTTCAAAATATCCTGCTAGCTCAATGGCTAGCTGATGATAGGGGATGAGGGCTTCATGTCTGACTTCATACTCACCCGTCATCTGGTTGACGATGAGTTTAGAGTCTCCATATGCCTCTAGATAGTTCACCCCCAGTTGCAGAGCCATTTTTAAACCGATAATGAGCGTGTTATATTCCGCCACATTATTCGTGCACGGTTCTGTTAATAAGTAACCGTTAGGCAATATATGTTTACGTGGGGATATTAGCACAACCCCCACTCCAGCAGCATATCGTATGGCAGCACCATCAAAGAACATTTGCCATGATTGTTCTTTGCTAACTGTGTTGACATCTGTTGTCTGTTTGGAATTGGACCAGATTGGATGATCTGCTAGGAAATCGGCGATCGCCTGTCCCTTCATGGCTTTTTGAGGAACGAAGTGTATATCATATGGCGATAGTAATAATGCCCATTTCGCCAATCGGCCCGGTTTTGTCATCAGAATTTTCAAAGGATTAGCCCGTGAGATGACATGTATCGTTTGCCCTGAAAGATAGTGTCGCATTTTCTGAACAACGAACACTAGGGCTAAACATTCTTTTTCGATCGGAGTATACCGACGCTCGACTCCGATCATTGTCCTGCTCAAGTAATAAAGAGCATGTTCATGGCCATGCTCATTATATTGAGCAAGTAACGCTCCTAAAGCATCATCCATGGCCCTTACATATATAAGAAATGGCTGCCCAGGGACCGGTGCCATAAGAACAAGAGGTTTAGTGAGATATTCTTTGAGATCGTCAAATGCCTGTTGACATGCCTCATCCCATACGAAAGTAACTCCCTTTTTCATGAGTTCAGAGAATGGCTGGTATCGCTCTGATAAATTGGAGATGAAGCACCGGATATAGGCTAACTTTCCTTGTAACCCCCTTAATTCCTTAAAATTGCGGGGCGGTAGCATTTCACTACTCGCTTTTACTTTCTCTGGATCTAGGAAAATTCCTTCTGAAGTGATTATAAACCCAAGGAACTTTCCGCTACGCACCCCCATGAAAGACTTGGCAGGGTTCATTTTCAAGTGATGTTTTCGCATAAGATCGAAAACCGTTCTTAAATCATGAAAATGATCTTCTTTGTTCTTACTTTTGACTGCTAAGTTATCCACATAGCACTCCACTGTTTTGCGCAGGTGTTCTTTGAATATGACGCTCATCGCTCGTTGGTAGGTGGCACCGGCGTTCTTCAATCCGAAAGGCATCACCGTATAACAGTATACCCCCAGCGGCGTTCTGAAAGCCATGTGCTTTTCATCATCTGGGTGCATTTTAATCTGGTTATAGCCTGAGAAGCCATCCATAAAGGACATCCTCTCATAACCGCAAGTATTATCAATCATCACATCGGTGATGGGGAATGAAAATCCATCCTTAGGACATGCAGCGTTCATATCTCTAAAATCGATGCATATCCGGATTTTGCCGTTCTTTTTACGAACCGGTACTATGTTAGCCACCCAATCAGGATGTTGCTCTTCACGGATGAATCCGGATTTTATAAGTTCGTTGACCTCGGCAACTATTGCCTCCATCAATTCCGGTCGAAAGCGCCTTTGTTGTTGTTTAACTGGTTTGGCGTCTTCTTTAATATTTAACCGGTGCGTGGCAATTTGAGGGTCAAGCCCAGGCATGTCTTCATAACTCCATGCGAACACGTCTATATACTCTTTGATAAGAGATATAATGTTCTCCTTTTCCACGGGAGTTAGCGTGTCGCTTATGAAGATGAGTTTCGGGTTTTCTTCCGCTCCCATATTAACTTGTACCAATTTGTCTTCTGTGGGCAGGTCACGCTGTTCAAGGCGGACATCTCAGAGAGTGTCCATATGCTTAGCCCAGGAATCATCTTGAACATCAATTGATTTCTCGTCGCTTTCCAGTGCGGCTGAAACAATATTGGCTATCAAAGATTGAAACCAAACGCTAGTACTTTGATCTGAGTCATGGTCAAGTGGGTTTAAATCCTTATCGGACGAAAATCTTTCCTCATATTGGCATGGTGGTGAGGGAGGGGTAGATACATAGCCCAACCCCCTGCGAGTCTTTTGATAATAGTCTGGGCTCTTTCCTCTCGGTCTAAATGAAAGTATGAGATTCCGTCGCCCTTTTTCAAAGTTTAACCCCGGTTTCTGGGTGAAATTATAACCTATTTTCTCCATCATTTGTCAGGATTTCTGTTCATATAAGTGAAATTGAGGTGATATTCGTTCATCACTTTCACTGCTTTGTCTTTATCGAGGTGACGTAATTACTTTGCCGAACATGATCGGCTTTTGGGACCTCTGTCGAGGAGGCACCTCAAAGAAGTGACATTGTCCCTTAATTATTTTTAATTGAGAGAGGAGGATGACCTGAGGGGCAAATGGTGTGCCACAAGAACTTCAAGTTCGGACAGGCCATCCACTTCAGTGGAAGTACAAGAGGGTTCAGACTCAGTAGCTATAGCAGACTCGTAGACTAACTTTATATTTTCATTGATAACCCACTCACTCTCTACTACATCAGCTACATTATTATCAAAATTCAAATTAAAATCTATGTGAGGGTTGATTTCATAATCACCCCCATCGTTATCTTCGAGAGACTCGTACTCCGTATCGGCTTCATTGCCGCTGTCATCGAGCTTTTGAAGCCTGCTGCGATTGTCGTACGGGACCTCATGGACTGGTTTGTAGAGCCTGGCATCCGTGAAGTAATTCTCTAGTCCCTTGAATGGTTGCCTATCTGCAACTAGTGTCCGGACTTCTCCCTGTTTATCACAGTACTTCATACACTGGTGGAGAGTCGACGGGACTATCATATATGCATGGATCCAAGGTCGTCCCAACAAGATGTTATAAGACGTATCTGCGTCTATAACGTAGCATGTAACATCCGTCCTTAAATCTCCAATTTGGCACCGCAGTCGGATTTTGCCAAGAGGACAGCTGTTGTTAGCATTGAATCCGTAGATAGTAGTATTTGTAAGCGTCAAACGATGAGGAGACCCCGGATTGATTTGAATGCGTTCCACCTTGGTGGATCCGACATATTCGGTGAAATATAAAGGCTTATTATGCTTTATATTCCTTACCCTGCATGTCCTCCGGAGAGAAGATTATTTGTGGGACCTGCCTCCTTACTTGATGACAGCTAAGGCAAGAGTCCTGTTCCTCATCGGCCGGCTTGACGATCTGAGCTAAAACTGACTCAGAGTCTGCTAGGGTCTCTCTTAATACTTCACGTGTTGATTTTGATAATCTCAACAATTCGTAAAGCGTTACTCGTGCTGGGATATTTGCTAACTGAGCTATTATATCGAATTTGAAGGTAGTCTCCTTGGCCTCTTCATTTCTAACAGGATTCTTCTGGAAACGAAGTCCCTTTTGTTTTGTGGGCTTCGCGAGTTCCCCGTATATATTTTTCGGGTCTACTCTGGTGTAATCCTTAAGGTATGGTTTGCCAGACCGAGTATTAGAAGGGCCCACCCCATCTTGATGAGTGGCCATTGTTTCGGGCTCTTCTTCAGAATCTGTGAAGGCTCCCGAGGCTACATATTCTTCTTTTATCTCTGCGGAAATGACATTAACAGTCCGCTTTTTCCTTTGACCCCCTGTGGTAGTCCACTGTTCATCCTGTAGTAAATCAGGATGGACCCACATAACCTCTCCCTTTTGGGTTGTTACGAGGACAAGTCCTTCTTGAGCCTTATTGTGCGGGTCATGGTTTTTCGTAACCAACTTCCCCTTTGGAATTGGGGTTACCCCTGCGGGAAACTCATGAGTTCCAACTACTATGGTTGTCATATTGGCCGTGACTTTCTTTTGTTCCTCTTTAAGCGTCAGAACTCCAGCCTCTATCAGTGCTTGGATTCTGTTCTTTAGAGGGTAACAATCCCTAGTAGGGTGTCCAACATTCCGGTGGTAGAAACAATAGTTGGGGTCGTTGGTCTTACCAGCGTCCTCCGGCTTCCTATTTTCCGGAAGTTTCAGCATTCCCTTCCGCAGGAGGAGGTGGAAGAGTGTAGGCGTCTGTTCTGCTTTAAAAGTATAGGTCCTCTCCTGTTGAGCTCTATTTTGCCTTGTGCCCTTTTGATTTTGGGGCTTTGGGCTTGGAGGATTTGTCTTTTGTGGAGCTGCCTCTGAGGCCATTGCCGCTTTACCTTTATTTTTATTGTTATTTTGGGCGTATGACCTACTACTTCCAGTACTTCTTGATCCGCGAGACTCTTCAACTCGACGAATCAAATGCTCGGCTTGCTCTCCCTATTTGAGCAAATCCCTCCATGTCCTAGACTCTACGGCCCCCATTTTTAGGAGCACGTTAGTCTTAAGATTGTGTCGACATGTCTCGACTAGAGTTTCCTGGACCATTCCGTGTTTGCAATGCACGGACTTCTCCCGGAACCTTTCTATGAAGTCTTTGACGGTTTCTTGTTCCCCTTGTTTAGTCGCAAGGAGGGAATGAACCGTAATTTCGGTATCATTCTCAAAAAAACGTGAGAGAAATAGTTTCTCCACATCAAACCAGGTATTAATAGTACCTGGGGGCAGCTGCATAAACCAAGTAAAGGCAGGCCCTCGCAAGGTACTTGCGAATACCATTACTGGGTCATTGCCCATAAAATGTCCTGCTTGGGACAAGAAATAATAAATGTGCTGACTGGGAGACCCCTTCCCGTCATATGGCTCCAGTTTGAGTGGTTTATATTTCTGAAAGTATGATACCATATCCCATTCAAGCGGATATGGTCTTGAGACCCCCGATTCTTTCAACTCCTTTTTATACATTAGCGCTTCGAGTTGACTTTGCAATTTCTCAATTTTCTCTTCATGTGGATCATGAAAATAATATTTGTCCTCGTCCTCATGTGTTGAGTGGACTTTTTCTTCTTTATCTTCCTCGTTCAGTTTGTTGAACAAGGCTTCTTTTTCTTTCTTAGCGTTATCCTCAACAATCTTCTGAGTATTTTCGACCACTTTCGAGAGTATCATTCTAAGATCTTCAATTGTCTTTTGTTACTCCCGAATCATCTTTTCCTGCGCTTCAAATTTTTGATCGATGTCGTCAGATTTATCCGCCATATGTGATGCTGACTTTTGTAGCCGAGATGATGCAGAGGAACGAGGTGAAGCTATAGCCGAGTTATCGCTGTCGTCGTCATAAGAACTTTTTGCAAGTTTCTTATAGTTTCGAGGCGGGACAGCTCCTGACTTAAGTCGGGTGTTGTGATGGGGTTCCTCATCACTTGATTCTGAATCCTTATACGTCTCTACAACCTTCTTTCCTTTTCCGACCATATTGGAGGTTATAATTCTCCATTTTTTTTGGGGAGTAGCTTTCGTTTTCTTAGCAGGGTTTTTGTCCAACTCGGTTAATCGATCGAACACCGATACCCTGTTCTTATTGCAGCAACAATTATCTACTACAGCGGATACCGCTGTCATAAGTTGTTGGCAATGACAAGAAGATTCGGATTGAACTTGTTCTATACTTCTCTTCTTGGTTAAGTACTCCCCGAGGTCGGTGACTTTAGTCATGGAGTTGTGGGGTCCACTCATCTGCTGAGAGGGTCCAGGAGCCCACTGAAGCTTTTTGAGATTACCGGAGTCTAGTTCTGGTCTATTGATGCGACAATCAGCCCTGATTTTGTATTCGGATTGACCTACGCGGAGCTGAGAAATAGCTTCGCGTTTTGGAGCGCAGAGCTGAAAGTTAGCTTCGCGTTTTGTGTCGCAGGCCTTAAGAATAGCTCCGCGTTTTGCTACGCTAGCCTCGCGTTTTACCTTCTGGAATCTTAGCCCCGCGTAGAAGAAAATTCCTGCACGCTGGCTTATTCTTGTGATTAACACAAGTCATAACTTCATGTCTAGCGCGATTTTTACGATTGACAACAATCTGCCAATCATCTTCGCGATTTATGTGGAGGTGAGGCATCTTGCGTTTCTCGCAAGTACTACTGGCTTCGCGTTTCTCGCTAAGCTCAGTATTAGCCTCGCGTGGAGAATCACACGCTGGCTGTAAGGAATTTTTATCCTCGCGTTCCTCGCGAGTATTAAAAATCTTGCGTTTCTCGCAAGTACTACTGGCTTCGCGTTTATCACTAAGCCCAGTAGTAGCCTCGCATGGAAAATCACATGCTGGCTTTAAGGAGATTTTGTCCTCGCGTTCCTCGCGAGTATCAAAAGTCTTGCGTTTCTCGCAAGTGCTACTGGCTTCGCGTTTATCGCTAAGCCCAGTAGTAGCCTCGCATGGAAAATCACATGCTGCCTTTAAAGAGATTTTATACCCGCGTTTCTCGCAAGTGTCAGAAATTTTGCGACTAGTGCAAATCTTACTGGCTTTGCGTTTCTCGCTAAGCCCAGTAATAGCCTCGCGCGGAAAATCATACGCTGGCTTTAAGGAGATTTTATACTCGCGTTTCTCACGAGTGTCAGAAATTTTGCGACTAGCGCAAATCTTACTGGTTTCGCGTTTCTCGCTAAGCTCAGTAATAGCCTCGCGCGGAGTATCACACACTGCCTTCTCCTTGCGATTAACGCAAGTTGTAGCTTCGCGTTTAACGCGATAATGACTGGTCTCGCAATTAGCGCGAGCCAGTTTGCGAGGGACCATAGCCTCGCGTTCTTTAGCCTTGCGTCCAAGGCGGGTTTTGAGGGCTTTTCGCCTCGCTCTCCGATTTCTATTTCGGAGTTGGGTTCTGCTCAATCCAGTTCTCAGGTCTTCTTCGGCAGTAGGGAGGTCATCCTCTACTAGGATTTTCTGCGCGAACACCGGCTCTATGGCCGCGGTCTCCAAGGATCCCCGTTCATCGGTGGATACCTTTTTACCCGTTGCTCGGGTATTGGAGCGCACGCGACGATAGTGTCATGTTTCGTCCAGGTTACCTGATTCAGAGGAGAGGTACTCCTCGTACTTCTGCTGGTCGATTTCAACGACGAGCATGTCTACGTCGGATCCGATCATATCAACGTCCGATTGCGCCAGAATCTCTTCATCAGTGAAAGAAACGGCTCCCACTGTGGTCGTCAGTTTGTTCGCAGCAGAATTTCTTCGCTTTCCTTCTATTGAATTAGCTTAAATTACAACGAAAGAGAATAACGAAAAAGAAAGAACAAACGAGAGGATTTTATATCTCAATCGCTCTCTTTTACAAAATATCGTGGGATCTGTGGCGATGGGATCCGTCAAGTAGCTCCTTTGGACGAACTGACATCAAACTCTTCTCTCTTGAAGATGACGGCCGACTGTAGATGATTTTCTCTGGTCTTTTACGAACTCAAGGCTCTATGCGTAACTTGAATTCTCCAAGATGCCCAAAAGAAGACCCCTAGGGCTTCCTCAAGAGGGTATTTATAGCCTTAGGATCGTATGAGAGTTTCTATCTAAATAGAATTTGTTCTCATCAAGGATTCCAATCAAATATCTTAGTTTTGATTTAAATCTCTTGATTTAGAGTTCTGATCGGATTTAATTTGGGTATTTGGATAAGCTCAAATCTTAATCTCAATCAATTTGAGATTCTGGTTATCTGCTCATGCGGAGATAATCCCATCAAAACGCGGAGCTAAAGAACCAGAACGCGGAACTAACGCGGAGCTATTGAATAGCTCCGCGTTTTGTTCAAACGCGAGGCTAATATAGCCAAACGTGGAGCTACAGAGTTAGCTCCGCGTTCTATTGTGGAAAACTCTATTTACTTAGAAATTTTCACTGCCAACACTGCTCACCATCAAAAGAAAAAGAAAAGGATCAAGTCCCATGAGATACAAGGAGAATTCATGTCAAGGGCTATTAGGGCATTCTCAACGGTCGCAATAAATGGATCACAGACGCCGATTTACTTTCCTGTATTTTCTCTAGTTTCTCTAGCAGAATCATCATCCCAATCGCCATTCTATTAAACTATTATATCTTACTATACTTCCTTTATATCTTTCTGAGAAGAGGAAGGAAAAAAAACTAAAATATTGAATGCTTATTGATATAAGAAGCACCAAAATTGCTCAAGCTTGAAGGTTGCACTATTTTTTGATGTCATGGACCCAACTTTAGTGAAGCTGATAAACATGAAACTTTTGGTGCATTGTTCCTATGCTAGAAATGCTCTAATGACAACAATGCTTAACATGTTTATATTAAATCTGATACTAATCGTTGGCGAATTCTTTTCTCCTAAGAGGACCCTAACTGCATGGAAAAGAAACAAAATTCCTACCCTCAACAGTCCTTAAAATTCTTATACATCTTCTTAAAACAACAAAACCTGCATTTGTCACATCTTTTTTCCACGTCATGATCAAATACCCTTTTTCTATTTCCAATATTGTCTTGTGTGCATAAGCTGTGATATGAGAATGAACTTTCCAACAGTTTGGTCGGGAAAAATGATGAAAATCCATGCTAGATTTCCAACTGAAAGCACTTGACAGTTGTGAAAGGAATTGCCTATGTAGAAATGCAAAACAGGTTTTAATATTACACAAACAACAATGGTTTAACGATAAAAGGGCTAATAGTAGGGGTGGCTAATCAGGTTAGGTCGGGTCAGGTCAGGGCCACATTCACCCTGTAAAGTTATATATGATTATAAGTTATATATGATTATGAGTTCATATCCAAACAAAACTTACCAAATAAGCAGGTATCCAAACCTGACACGGTTAACCCATTTTAAAATGGGTCTACTTTTTCTCGGTTCAGCTAGATGGGCAAAAAGACTTTTTTAAACTGAGATTCAAACCCAGTAACAAGGGACCCAATGACATTTTCATTAAGGAAAATCAACTGGTAATTAAATACTAAATATGGCTGCATTTTAAACATTTTCGGTAAAAGTGCTTAGCATAAGATTCAAACTTAAGATTTCCTATGTGTTGAGGAGCAAGCAACCAACCAGTGGCAACCTAATTCCTAAATGGGTTTGTTGGGTCTTCTGGTCTAATGGCCTAGGCCCTATGCCCATATCCGACCCGATTAGTAAGCAAGTTACACAGATTGACCCGACTTTGTCCAAAGTAACCAGGTCAGGTTCAGTCAACCTGCCAGGTCGAAACCCAATTGCCAGCCCTAGCCTAATACCTCAAGTGTATAAATATAACATAAATGAACTAGAGATCCTACATAAATTAAAACTGATACACAAGTATATATGATAGCTGAAATATCAACAAATGATCATTATTAATTAATATTGGTATGTGGGTCCATATCATTGTGAATCGTGCTCCATATCAATGTGAATCGTAAAAATGATGCAATCTAATAAAACACCAGGTACAAGGTGAAAAGAAAATTTCACAACATCAAACATAAAGTATGATGGTCTGCACAACTAACAAAGAAAACAAACATCTAGCAAAAGCAACTACCATAAATCAAGTGGAAACTGAGATGACTTCTCATAATTTAGAAATATTCAAACATAGTGAACTACTGTGGAAGACTGAAATGAAAAAGCACAATTGAATAATGCAGGAGTAAAGGACATCAGGGAAATCCCAACAAATGAAAAGGGTGAAGCTCTTCAGCAACGACATACCAAACAACTTTCGCAAACAAGCCAAGCTAAAAAAATTTTGGCTCTTGATACTTACAAAGGGCCTCATAAATATACATGTTTTAAGCTGTCTCTGAAATCCAAACATATGCCAACATCTTGAAACTATCCACTTAAATTAATCCAAAAACAACCAATTGTACACAATCATTGGAGAGATGGCCTACCTCTATAGAAACGTTAATGGTGAAATCATATACTTAAAAGGATGAAATTCTACAACTAATTTATTTTGATATCATGTTCACAAAGGGTCTTAATTGAATTGACAATTGCTCATCAAATTCAATAGCTGTGAGGATATACAACAGTACTTGAATTTCATGAATTAACTACCCTGACATTAGTGACCTGCTTGTTTTTTTTCGGTAGTACTGGCAAGTACTGGAAAAGGCATAGAAGTAATTTAAAAAATGATGCTATGGAAGAGAGTTGCTTTACAGACTTCTTGTGTTTGTTTGCAAATTTAAATAGTATAGGAATGTAAAGTGTATAACTTGAATAACGTTAAAGATATTAATTCTTTTCAGAAGTAACAAGGTTCCATCAATAAAAGTTTTATGTCTTGTTACTTGAGTTCCAAGAGATGTTTCTAGTTTCTACATAAACCAAGTGGAAGAAAAAATGGGAAGTAGGGGTACCACATGGGATCCAAATGATCATTGGGGATATAACTTTTTATTTATATCTTGGCACACCAAACAAATATAGTGAAAGTAGGCCTAACTTTTATTTACATCTTGGCAAACCAAACAAATACAGTGAAAGTAGGCTAATTCAACTACAAGGCGTAAACTAACAGGCCCAAGTAAAACCATGTCACACAAAGCTTTATCTCCCTCAGTGTATCATGTCCATGTCCATGGAACTAGTGTATCTCATTCCTCAGTACAGAATAAACAAAACAAGGGAAAGAAGGGTGACCTGAAATAAAAATCTCATAACCTATCACTTCATTGAAATTACGTCATAAACCGAAGAAAACTCCTGTGCATTAGCCACCTTTGTACTCTAAGACATGGTTCAAACTTCAAACCTAAACCAGTGTTCAAGAAGACACTTGAAGGAGGCAGGACAGTCGACCCAATGACTAGCCATCTATGGTAGTTTAGGCAGTTTGTGTGTGTGTACACACACGCACACATGTACACACACACGTGTGTGTGTGTGTGTATAGAGAGAGAGAGGGGGGAGAGAGAGAGAGGTTGACAAAACAAATGCATTAAAACCATCATAAAATTCGGGGAGCTTGATCCATTAGCAATTCACACCTACTTTTTATGAATTTTGTTTTTAAATAATAAATCAATATATTGAAATGGATTTTTAGGACTGTCCATTCTTAGATCTTGGTTGATAGTTTTCATATTCAAACACTATTGATAGTAGCCATAATACATTAAAAAAAAATCTAAAAAATATGTTTATAACAATTTATAGTATTTAGCTTACAATTTCAATAAAGGTGGTGATGGTACCGAACATCGACAGGCCAATGGAGCAATAACAGACCAACAACAAATACGCAGCTTGAGGACAGAGGACTTGGATACTAATGAGAGGAGACTCAGAAGAGTAAGTCAACAAGTAATAAGACGGCAGAATGGCAGTGTTAAAGCAGTGACAAGGGGGAGGGAAAGGGGGTTGGGATTTGGTTCTAGTGCAGAATACTAAACCAACACACATTCTTAATAGTGAGTCAGCCCCGTTTCTAAATGAAGCTAACCCATTTAATTAAGATATTGAAAAAATATATTTGATGGGCAGCCTAAGCAAACCCGAACCCATTGTAGATGGTTTGGGCCGCCTCCCAAACAAATGTTTGGGCATTGCTATTAGTGGGTGCAAGACCCAGGAGCAAATTGAGCGGTCTCTGCCTAGGCGACCCCCAAGCCACCTTTTAAAACAGGCCTAAAATAATAGACTAATATGCAATTATAATCAATGAAAACAAGCAAATATAACTAACTAATAAATAAACTAACTAATAAAACAAATCTAAATAGTTTCTAACTCATCCCAAATCCTAACAAATCAAATGTTAACTGATAACTAAATTAAGACGTATATTGATTTAATGAAATCTAATTAGCAATATAACTTCATAGGTTCAAAAGTAATGGGTTGGCGGGGAATGTTTGGTTGGATGTTGTTGGATTTGTAGTGTAGTTACTAACAACAATGTATATCCAACAACAGTTGTTGAAGTTGCAGCATTACTGCTTAGATGATAAGTTTTCGCAACAAATCTTAATATTCAGAAAATATTATTTGGCAATTAACAATTTAAAAAAAAAAATACGCCAAAAGATATAATTACTTCTATAATATGCTGAGTTGTCCCTCATTTTGCACAACAAATAAGGTGTTGTTGCTTCAACTGTCGTTTTGGGTACAACTCTCACAACACCATTTCAAGTCTAAATTGTTTCTTAACAATATCAGTGCTTTAAAAAACAATATTGGTGGCCGCCTAAACAGACGTAGCATCTAGACGCTCCAAATTTGGTAATTCATCTTGATTAGACCGTCATTTTGTTCATTAAAAAGTTGCACTTTCTGGACTTGCCGAAATGCCACTTCTCATCGTTGCCCTTGCCAGGCTCAAGTCATACAAGCGAGTAAGAACTTAACACATTTTGCAAAAAATGGATTAGAACACAGCCCTAACCCATTTTCCCCATTAATGTGAGCATCAAAGAGAAGCATCGATAGAGGAAGAATGTTGCAAGGTAGCTAGGACCATGGTGAAAATAACAAAGCCGAAGACGATGACACAGTGGGAGTGTTGGAGAGTAGGGCAAAGGCAGTAAAAGAGTTGGAGAGTAGGGCAAGGGCAGTAAAAGAGTTGGCTTGGGCTACATTGGAGGCCTATGTTGCTAAGTGCTGGCCGACATGCCAATAGTCTTGCTGCTCTTGCATCACCCAACGCTTTCTAAAATATTGGAAACATTTAGTTTGAACAAAAAAACACAACCATCCTTATCCTAATCTCCCTTTATAGATTGTAAGATGATACGAGTGGAATATAAACCTTGACCTTCCACACGTTTACTAAGAGATTCTACCATTGAATTACAGTGAAACTTGCAATTGTACCAAGATACTGTTGTTGCCACAACACTCGAGATGTGTTTGGTTTGGTGGTGTTGGAACATGCAGTTCCAACTATATTAAATTCCCAAGATAAGCATTTGGTTGTGTTATTGGAACAACATTATCTTGTTATAACAACACTCTAGGCTTGAAAATTTGTTGAAACTGCACTCACAATGAGTGATGGAGCAACAATGCCTTGTGTGTTGTGTAAAATGAGGGACAGCTCAGCATAATCTAGAAGTAATCACATCATTTGGCATAAAAAAATAAATTATTAATTGCTAATTAGTAACTTTTTAATTGTTAAAACATGTTATAAAACCTTATCATCCAAACATAAGTGGTGCAGTACTTGAAGCTGCATTGTTGTAGGAACTGTTTTATAGATCAAACAACACCCAATCAAACACACCCTCAATCAAAATGCTTGCATTGGGATTTTATTGTAGTTGGAACTACATGGCGTTTCAGAAACCAACCAAACACACCTTGAGTGAGAATCCTCAGATTGCCTTAACACTTTTCAATTCATTAAAACTGAGGGATATATTTGGCATTAGACATATAGTATGAGTGAGGCAACAGACATGTGGAGTCAGGGAATAGGATGTGTTGCATGGGGCTTTGTTGCAAGATTCTCCACCTAAATCTCCTGCATACTTGTGAAACTTAACGATAATGAACGTTAACGGTTGTAGGATGCAACCTATCCTGACAATGAATGTCAATGGTTGTAGTAAGAGTGTCTCCTGAAACCCGCCCAAGATCGATGAGTTTGCATATTCAACTACCCAAACATGCACCAATCCAGTTCAGGCTGGTTTCAGATTTGGTCTGATCAGGTCAGGTTTACAGGTTAAGCTTCTTCGTTTTTTGTTTTTTTTGTTTTTTCTCTTTTGTAGATCATCGATTGTTCCACTACTTTTAATAGAAAAGGAAGTGTAAGAATTCACCTTTAATTGCCAAGAAAAACTCAAATATATTTGCAAGCAGACAGAACAAAATAATTCAAATCACTTGAATTTTGTTACAAGTTTACAACATATAATCAAAACAAGTAAAGGCCGAGTTGAAGAAGGACAAGGCCTCTTGACTGAATAGGAAATAGAATGATATGACAATCTTCATAAACATAAGTGAAGGAGGGCTTGAGATGGGGCAGCATCACTATATGTGAGAGTTAGGGAGGAAATATAGAAAGTAACAAAGAGGAGAGGGAAATGATAGGAAAAAATGGGTGTTGGCAAGGTCCCTGCTCTCTTCCTATTATATTATAACTATGCATATTATGGATGTTTTGACTAATTCCAACCATTCGTTGAACGAGATGAATCTCTTGAAGCTGACACGTATATACTAATGTATGAAAATCGGGTTACAGGTTGGATTCAAGCTGGTTTTCATTGTAAAAAAATGACCCGACCGAAGAGTTTCTTGCAACACCTTTAAAACCTGCCAGATCGGGTTCAGGCGGGTTTCAGACACATTTCGTACCCAGTAAAGTCGGTATAGTGCGGTTAGGTTTAAGGTCGAACCACCACCATTTACACCCCTAATAGCCATGGATCAGTTCCATGCAAAGAAATTCAATAAGATTACTAAGGTCTGTCAATAAATAAATCACTTGTTTGAAATTATGGGCAGCATAAAACCCTTAAAGCAGTTTGTAAACATGCAACGGCCATGACAAGATTAAATCACATGTGAGACATGGTGGATACAATAAAAAAGGTCCTTGCACTGTGTTCACTCCATCTAAGGTATATCTCAGCATTTTAACAGAAACTGTAAGCTGCACATGCGGCCTGCAGGATTTATTGGAAGGGATCAAAGTAGTTTGTAAATATTGCAACAACATGCAATGTCTATGACAGGATTAAATCACATGTGAAAGATGGTGGATACAACAAAAGGTCCTTATGCCGTGTTCACTCCATCTCAGCTGTATCCCAGCATTTTAACAGAAAAATGTAAACTGCACAAGCGGACTGCAGCATTTATTGGAAGGGATTAAATTCAGGAATTTGGACTAGCATGCAAGAGAATCTGAAAACCTCAGTGGCTAAGTCAACCTACACACTTGAAATCTCCATCCTAGTTGAATTTTATCTCGGCTCCTGATTAGTTTTTTCCTAAGTACCTTATTCTAACAACTTCTTATGTTTACAGGTTATAATAATTTAGAGCAGTTATCATGAATATTCTATTATTCTATTTGTTTTTTGTTTATGGCTAAGAGTCATGGTTTTCCATGATTTTTATAAGCCTAAATCTGTTTTACATTACCTAATTTCTGGTAAATATAGACGCTATTGATCCATAATGGTCCCTATGCTTGATCAATCCGACCATTTGAGCCTAATGAAGGTAACAAGCATAACTATTACACCAGAATATGGAAGGCAGAAATAGCAAGAGAATTTTCATATATGATATGAAGGATTAGTTGACATGCTTTTTTGTGCAGATCACCAAATGAAATGACTAGTTATAATTGAGGGAACTTTGAGTAGCAAAATCCGTTCAAAGCTGACGAATAGAAGCAAGCAATGGTGAAAATTGACCAGGAAAGTAGGGCCATATGTCCTACTTTTGATAGTAAAGAATGACCAAGTTTAAGTTCACACAAAAGGGAAGCTAAGTCAACGTTCACACAAAATGGTCAGGCAAAGTTTCTAAAGAAAAATTTTAAACATTCAGCATAACCCAAAAAGAAGTATGGAACTTGGTTGATTGAAAAGCATATTGAGTTTTTTCTTTTTGAGTACACTTTGAAAATGGTCAAAGTTCTTAGTTAATGGAATTTAAAAACAAAAGTATTTTTTGGCCTTTTTTCCATTTTGTAAGCATCATCAACACGCTTACAGCTTCCACCTCCAGTGCCAGAGACTTCTATCAGCAGATGCCACCATGCAATAGAATGTCAAAGCCACTCTTGTTCCACGGTTTCATTTCACAAAACCAATTGCTTCTATATTTAAATAGAGGAAGGTTTCTAACTTAAAACTACCACTTGTGTTGTTTTTCTTTTCTATTATTATAAGCCTCTGTTATGACATTAATGAAACTTTTTTTTTTTTAATGGTATAACTGAATCTTGAGAATTTCGGGGTGGAAAAGGATTGATAAATACTTCCTTGTTGAGAAATGCTATCATCTTATTGGGTACATGAGTGGTAAATTTTACCCTCTCCCCTAAATCCTTGATTTTTAGTAACCATATATGAATTCTAAGCTGCTTATGATGACATATAGATTGAGGCCGATGACTGGCTACAGTTACTATCGAAAGGAGATTAGTGGCTTGGTAGCATTGGATCCTTGGCGGCTAGCAAAGTAAAATCAATCATCAGAATATGACAGTACTCCATCTTCAGGTCATAAGTAACCTGCAGAGTGCCTAACAACTAAATAACTCCAAGAGGTACTTCTACAGTCTACATTTCCACTGAGAAATGAATAGGTTAAGGAACTTTTATAATCAATGAGTTACTGCCTCAATCCTTGAATTTTCTATAATAAATCTTAAAAAAGAATAACGCCACAGGTACCCAAATGGATACCTGTATCAATTTCAACTCAATAAAGGGGCGCTACACATTTGCAAACAAATATGCATAAGGACCTCTACTTATTGTCATGAAGATTGTGCAGGTACCCATATAGACCGCAAAAAGGCACTCACAAGCAATTTCCTATTAACAGAAACTAAAGAAGTCTAAACATTAGGATCATAAGTGGCGACATAGAAATTCTTTAGAGTGGGTACAATGGAATAAACTAGCCTTTCGCCATGTAATACGGGTGTAAGGGATATTAAGATAAGAATTTGACTGCAAAAACTAAAATATGTTTACTCGGTTACGCAGCCATAGAATTGATTAAGATCTATCCAAAATTCAATTAGGACAG
Source organism: Dracaena cambodiana (assembly GCA_036321105.1). NCBI lineage: Eukaryota > Viridiplantae > Streptophyta > Magnoliopsida > Asparagales > Asparagaceae > Dracaena > Dracaena cambodiana. Next base: position 49,172,160 of record JAYEPQ010000008.1, read on the forward strand.
AAGTAGTTATAAATTACTTTTAATTTTTAAATTAAAAATTATTATACTTATGCTAAATAAATAACAAGTTAGAATCTCTAAATAGTTAAATATACATCCTAAATTCCTAATTACCTACGGTATACAAGTGGGTTAGTTTCTGGAACATAATTTAGGATTGTTAATCTCTCTATCCATCACAAATTCTAAACACCAATTTATTATCATCTAATTGATTCATAAGTCAAGTATCACATTTAATAGTCTAACTGATTGTATATTAGTAAAACAAAACAAAAACAAATTAACTCGAAACGTATAAGAATAGAACCTAGGGTTGCTACAAACTAATATCGAATTCTTACCACTTGAACTACTCCCAGAAGTATTTTCATTTTATTTATATTAAGGCTACAACTAGGTTGCACAGACACGAAGACACAAATACGGGAATGACACGCAACACCCTGACAAGTGATAGAATTTTTACATGTACATATAAAACAATAATGACACAACAGGGTTGGGTCTAACATAGTGGCCAACATGATGCGGCTTCGCCATAGATGTGTCTGTTGCCTCTGATATTGTCTTGCTATACACACACATGCACAACAACAACAACTAAGCATTTTATCCTGAGTACTTGGGGTAGGGTACATAAACCAAAAAATAATCATGCCGGAGCGATCACATTGATAATCCTTCTCCATTCATTCCTATCGAGTAATATGTCCTCATTTAAACCTCTAGATCATATATTTTCGTATCATCTCCGTCAATATTTTCTTCGATCTTCTTTTCGCTCTTTTAACTTGTCCTATATTGATAAACTTTCCTCGTCGAACTAGTACATTTATAGATCTATGTTGCACATGACCAAACTATCGTAAGTGATTTTCTCGTATCTTCTATTCGATAGGGGGCTACACCTATTTTAGCACGAATATCTTCATTTCTCACTTTATCTCTCCTAATATTATCGCATATCCAACTAAGCATGCGCATATCTGTTACACTTATTTTCTGTGAATGACGTTTCTTTATAACCCAATATTCTGTGCCTTACAATAAAGCTAGTCTTATAGAAGTCCTATACTATTTTTTCTTCAGTCTTAACGGAATGTTACGACAACATAAAACTCCCGTTGCACTCTTCCATTTCAACCAGCCAGCTTGTATCCTATGGTTAACATCACCATCGACCTCTCCATCATTCTGAATAATAGAACCGAAATATCTAAATTGACTGTTCACTTGTATCTCTTGCCCGTCGAGTGTCACATCACTGTAGTCTAGCATTTGTCGTTTACTAAATTTATACTGTATATACTCTATTTTAGACATACTCAATCTAAAAATTCTAAATTCTAATATGTGCCTTCATAACTCTAACTTGACATTCACTCCTGCTTTTGTCTCATCAACTAAGACAATATCACCAGTAAATAGCATACACCAAAGTATGTCATTTTGAATAACTCTAGTAAACTCATCAATTACTATAACAAATAAGAACGGACTCAATAGCTCTAGACGGTCTTGTATAACATCCCTAATGTCCACAATATACATATATAGAGAGAAAATGGAAAATTCACCGGCGGTGAAAGGAGTTCCTTCACCGCCGCTTACGTGGCCCAATACAATTATTACACGTGGCACCACTTCAGATAGCAAATAAAATAACTTTCTTAACCACCTTTTAAGTGACATCACGTGTAATAATTCTATTTGACCACCTAAGCGGCGGTGAAGGAACTCCCTTCACTGTCGGTGAATTTCCAGTTTACTCATATATATATATATATATATATATATATATATATATATATATATATATATATATATATATATATATATATATATATTGTGGAAAGAAGAGATGTTATACAAGGTCGTCTAGACCTAAATCATACCCATTTTCTAATATTTATATACATGGTCTAAAAATTGGACCCATGCATAGTAACAGGTAGGGTCTGGATCAGAATACTGAAATCCAGATTACTGAGACAAGACTTAGAAAACGAGTCAAGAGAAATCGATCAAAAATTCGGACAGAATGAGTACTCAACCAACTCGGCCGAGGCCTGCGTACTTACTTGAGTTCTAAGTTTGACATTTGATCTACTAAAAACTCGCTCATTTTTTTCTTTGTTGATTTGCTCTGCAATTTTTGCCGTTCTTTTCATAAATCTGTAATCTATTTTTGAATTTACATCACAATTTTTTCTACAATCTTTTTTTTGCAATTTTTTCTGAATTATAGATCTATAAAAGTAGTGAAATATTTGATTTTTCTTTCTGAAAAAGAAATCTATTTCGCTGATTTTTTTCTGAAATCTTTTTTTATTGATCCAATATTTTTCTCTGTTATTTTTTTTCTACAGTCTAAAATAGAAAATTATAGAATATTTAGAGAGATGAGATGGAGATGTATAAATCATTCTAAGATGATATTGGAAATGTATAGAGCATGTTTTATAAAATTTATTATATTTTGATTTTTAATAATGAAATTAAATGTTTTTCTATAACAATTTTAGTATTATTTATATTGAAATATTTATATTTCAAGTTCTGAACGATTATTCGCCGAGTTGTCCGAGTACTCGCTGCTCATTATTTGACCGAGCGAGTAATTAAACTGAGTTTTTAAACGCTAGTCTGGATTGTTGAAACGGATCTTGATCTAGACACGTGTCTATAAATATTATTAAAATAAATATTTTAGGTCTATATAATAACCTTCGTACCTCATACCTGATCTAACTCCTGGGTCCAAGATCATACCTGCTTATTGATCGGGTATGGTGCAGTCTTTTAGAGACCTTACATCAAACAAAAATACCGTGAATGTGTAAAAAAGATTTATCCATTAGGGTATGGATCAAGGTCTAGTAGTAACCCGGACCTTAACCAACATGATAGCAGGCCTGCTGGGTGTTTGCCTATACTGTGGTATATGTAGACAAAAATTTGGATATAAAGATGAACAGAATTTATCTTTCCAGTTTCCCTTGTTGATAAGTTACAAGTACAACTTCATAATGTGGTGCTCCGGCAACTGATAATTAGATATTCTAAATTTTGACACTTGATGATAGGCTACTTACTGAAAGAGAAACAGAAATGGGAATGCGTCCTAAATTAGTAAGAACCTTTTCAAGAACTGCTTGTTGGTCTCCAGGCCTGGCCATTGTTGGATGCTGGAAAAACACTGGAGATGCCTCCAGCAACTAGCACCAACCATATAGATATAGTTTTCTTTTTTACTTTTCGATTATCGCCTAAATTTTAATGATGGATTGAACATTTCAAGATCACAGGTGATAAACTATAAAAAAAAAAAAAACAAAAGGTTGGTATTTGAATGACCTAGCCAATCCAACGTCTAGTTTTGCATCAAATCCCCAACTCTGCACAAAAAATATCGAAATCATTTTCCAATTTCGAAAGGTAGCCCATCGCTCAAACCATCGATATCAAATCCCTAAATTTAAGTGGTTTGCTTATAATAATATTAAAAAAAAAAAAAAACCTAAAATTGAAAACCCCCACAAGTTTGTACTAAAACAAGACAATGACATTGAAATTACTAAAAATAATAACAATACCTGTTGCCCTTCAATCGAAACCAAGTTTCAGCACAGTGCCTATGCGCCGCTCCGAGCTCGTTCTTGCAGCCGCATCCGATCGCAATCAACTCCGATCCCTCCTCCACCGTCCGATCCGGGCTCAAGTGGCAGATCCTACACACCTTCTCAAACTCCTCCTTCTCCTCATCCGCCATTGCCGCCGCCACGTCAACCCTAGACCCCTTCTCGCTCGCATTTCCCTCCTCACACCTCACCGTAATGACCACAGCTTCGCCGGCTTCGGCCTCCTCCGGTGTCGGAGGCGGCGGTGGCGGCGGCGGCGGCGGCGGATTTGCTTCGGTGTCGGCCGACGTCGTCATTTTATCGACATAGTGAGGGGATTTTGGATTTCTTTTGGGGGATTCTGAAAAAAGAAATGATTTTTAAGGGGATTTGCTGCTCGATTTGGGCGTAACTCAGTGGAGATTTGAGGAACCAATGGCTCCGTGATTTATTTGCCTAACTTGGAATAAACTTTTATTGTTTTTAAAAAAAAAAATTAGCACCAGGCAGAAAAGGGCATTTAATGTAAATAAGACGAAATAGGGGGAAATTCTATTTGCACCCGGCATTTTACTCTTGACGCACGGTTTTGAAACTTATAAATAATTACAAGTTTACTATTATTTTTTTGGACTAAATTATCCTTATAAATTCAAAACTAAAACTTCTTAAAATTTGGAACTACGATTCATCGTCTTCCTCCTCTATTTTCTCTCTAAAATCCTAAATAATTTTTTTTGGCATTTAATAAAAATACATCTCGTACAAAATTATCAATTTGATTTCTTAACCCCTTAAAATTGTTTATATTAACGTTCCTGAAAAGATTAAAAGAATTTTAAATTCTTTAATTTCACCGTGACAAGTGAAATTTGGATTTGGAATTTGCAAATGGAAAATTTCAATATATAATGGGTGTCAGAAAACAAATTTAAGATACGATTTAAATTTTTTTTTTAGGTTTTATGCATATTTGTTTGAAAATTATCGTTAATTAGTTTTTTTTATGGGAAAGACTTCGCTTGCTGGTCGGATTTTAATACCCGACCAACACGTTTCTTGGTTGGGTATTAATACCCGATCAAAATATTTGAGGAAGGGTATTTTAGAAAAAAAATTGGGTGCAGAGAGTAAAATAATAGTATTTCAAAATAGGAGTTTGGTGTAAAGAGTATTCAGGGTGCCAATAGTAAAATGCCGTGCGCAAATAGAATTTCCCCGAAATAGGAGCTGTTAACGTAATTAAATTTCAGTTTAATTGCAGTGCAAGTATTCTACCCTCAGACTGACATGTGGGCCATATGTCAGAATGGAGTTTTACAGCTGGACATCGTGTAGTTGTGCCCATTTTGTTGAGGATAATTACGAAGAAGACCTATAGAGAGCCAGTTTAGTGGGATCGTGTCATTAGGTACCCTTCAGGGATTGCCAAATGCTACCCGTCGGGGGAAATTCCAAAGGAGCACACAACTTGACTTAATGAGACGACTTTCTCATGTGGTGCTCGGGACTTGACTTCAAGTGGTGTGCTCGTTTAGCATTTCCCGACACGTTCCAATCATGGTGAGAACTGTTTTGGAAAGGGTAGAACAAAATTGGAAAGGTCAGAAAAGGAAAAAAAAAATCTTATAAAAAAAAAGGGAAATTGCTTTTTTAACCTCAGGAATTTGACTCATTTTATTTTAAAAAAGGTAATTATAGGGAATTTGGAATTTAACATTTTTGGGCTTTAATTTTGAAAAAAATATATAATTTCATTTTTAACGAGCGGCGGTAGGGGGACCAAATGGCCCGTTGCTCCCCTTGCACAAGCCCAGAGCCAACTTAGACTTGAGTTGGTTTTCGAGCCAAGAGTTTCAGGAGTTTCTAGAGGTGCACACCATTTTTACTATTGAGCCCACTTAAAAATTTATTTTTATTTATAATTTTGCAATTTAAATTTTAAAGCAAAAATATCTTCATTTTCAACCTCTTTATTCTCTCTCTCATCTCCTCCACCGCCATTACCCTTCCGCTGACGTCACCCCTGCTCTCCTGCGCCGCTATGTTGGATCTCTCTCTTCTATCTCTCAACTCTCTCTCTCTGAATCATTCCCCTAAGAAATTACCAGTTGAACTATCTCCTTTTTCAACATCTCTTGAAGGAGAGACGAGACCCCCCCCAAAAAAAAAGATTGAATCTTTTTTCATAAAAAGGAGCTGAAATTGGAATAAAAATACAATCGTTTCTCTTCTCGTTCTCGTTCCTCTCCTCTTGAATCGATCTCGAGGATGTCGTCGGAGATCGAGATGGTGAAAGAGGGGAGAGAGAGTGGAGGAGGAGGGGGAGGGGAGTTGAAGATGGTGAAGGTCCTGAAAATGGATTTGGATCCATTAGTCTCTTTGATCTGAGCTAGACAGCTCGGTTCCAATAAAGTCCATAAAAGATCCGGACTGTTTAACCCAGAACTTGTTGTAATGTTGGGAGAAAAATAGAGAGAGTGGGTTTACTAGGAAAAAAAATGTGTGCTTCTTTGGAAATTCCAAGAGTTTGTTGCAGTTTTGGATGGAGCCAAACCAATGCCCAAGCTCGGACTTGGACCCGACCCATCTATTGTCATGTTGGGATACAGATTTGCAAATTTTTATTTCTAAGAGCTCCCTGTCCATTGCTAAATTAGCCCTTAAGGGTCGTTTATACTCATTTTATTATATCAGAATTAATGAGAAATGTATTTTAATGGTTGTTGAAGTTGATGGCTAAAATATTTCCCCAATAATGCCTAGTTACAAAAAAGACAAGCAGAACGTATTACTAACTGATCCCAAAATTTTCTTGTATTTATAATTTTTTTTTTTTTTTTGAATTTGCATAGTTTACCACCTTATGCATTATTTGTTGATAATCTTTATGCTTAGGCATCACTTGTACTTGGATTTAAATAAATTTATAATTTGTGAGTCATATGGTAAAGAGGGAAACAAAAACAAATATATATTAGTAACGATCAGTTATATAAATACATAGCCGTGACATTTTACATATAGAAAACAACAATCTTGGTTCCATCACCTGCAAAAATATTTCGAAAGGAAAGGCACATAATTTTTTTTTATATCTTAATTAAAACTCTTTACACATATCTTGTTTTTGTTATAAGATGTTCTATGTTTACACACCTAATGTTGTGTGTGTGCCTCTTTCTTCTTCGCCCCTCTAACTAATATCATTAACCTTTTGCCGAGCTCCTTGAGACTTATTTCTCCATGCTTGCTGAAAGTCTTCATCTTTACATTATTCACAAAAACCAACTTACATACCACAAGCAACTTCATCTCCACAACTTATGGACAGTTAGGCACCATATTTTTAGACCGCACCAATTCATATTATTTCCTTAATCTTTTTTCAAATCAAACTTTTATATTATTTTCTTAATCTTTTTTCAAGTCAAAACATCGTAAATCTGTAGGTCTTTGTAATAGTAGGCTTTTCATAAATGTTTTATTTATTTTCTCAATCTCTTTATTCATATTCTCAAAACTCAATATCTTTTTCAATTCTCAACATTTAAATTTTTTATTCTTAATATCTTTTTGTCCCTCTCTCTCTCTCCCTCTCACTCTCTCTTTTTACAATTTGTTGTTGTCACCTCTGTCAATTCTAAACGTGTTAATGTAGGTAAATTTTTTTATATTGTTAATTATATTATTTTATTTTCAACTGCACCCAACCAACGACTTGAATCCTAACTGCATCCTATTGTTCTAATTCTGCATCCTATTGTTCTAATTCTATATTTATATTGATATTTATTGTATTATTTTTCTTTACAATTAAATTATGTCTAATAGGAAATATCTTTATAATTAAATTATGTCTAATAGGAAATATAAATGTGGCTTTGAAAAATTAAAAAAAAAAACGAAAAATTAATTAAATCTCAACATGGAGCTCTTGATAAATTTATTATTAATACAAAAAACAATGATATACCAATCATGCTAGAAGATAAATTTGTTAAAATAGTTAAACACCTCTCAATATTTTGCCTTAGGTCCTAACTTCTCAAGGTCATTCCTTTGGCCCTTGAGAAGTACGGCTCTGATCATTAGGTCACAGTCATACTTGAAACAAGTCACTTTGAGCAGACTAATCACCAAACCAAATCAATCTTGGTAACAAAGGAGCAACCGCATCTGTTGAAGTCTAAATGTCAAAGATTGCTATTAATATTTGACCAGATGGACATTATGCAAATTGACTCTACACGTAACCAAACACTCTCATTCACTGTCAAGCACAAGTCTATCAAAAACGGATCAGCACAACAAAAATAACTCACAAAACCTTCTCTCCTCTGTTTTTTTGGCTAATAACTCACAGGGTCCCCCTTGTAGCAAACATTACAGCATAAAACTCGGTGAAAGGACAGGGAAAATGCATACATACTCAAGTCGTAGAGGCTATTACAATCCCACAAAACAAAAAATTAAAAATAGTCAACAAGTTATAAACTTTATTCTGGAAATTTCCAAAGCATATTAATTGTTTGCACACCATACAACAATTGAAGTCAAGGAAAAACCAACGTAGGTCTGAGGTGGGTGACATAAAACATATACAACTCAACCAGTGGAGCCTTCTGAACTTGGTTCCTTAACACGGCCACATAGGAGATGTCATCTTAACTCAGTGAATCCGAGAGAGGCATGATCCGAGCTTTCTGTCAGAGAATGTATAATTGGATCTAAGCTCACATGAAATCTTCTTCCAGTTCTTGCAGCGACTTGTTCGCAGATGCAATTTGTTTGTTTGAGGTCATTTTATCCGAGACCATAAGGCCCTTGTAACTTCTTATCTCTGCCTGTTTTTCCTTCTCTTGCCTCTCCATTTCTTCCCGTCGTTTCTGCACAAATGCAATGAAGATTTCTCGAACTTACACTTGTCATTTTGCTCAGCTGTACTTAATACATGGGTAAATTTCAAAACCTTTTTCACTTGTACCTACTTCCTCGTAAACCCCCATCAATTATTGAACTCGTGTCAAAAAGAGAAAATAGAAAACTCTATTATCATTTTGCATTTTCTGTTTATATGTTTAATTCCTAATATGCGCTTAAAAAGAGAGACAAAAAGCTTTGGAGTTTTCTAATTTTTGTCTGCCTCCAAAACTTCTCCATATGAATCCTGATGTTTGTTTCTTATTCAAATGTTGAAATCTCTTCAATTTTATCTAACTCCTCTTAAATGTTATTATACAGTCTAGAAATATTCGCTTTGATGATGAAATTAGTAATATTTACATGGCTCGTACTAAGATTGGGGGAATTCACAAGGTTTTACTACAGAAATCTCGTATCCAGCCCTCCAATATCAGTAGTTACTTACTTTTCTCTTCTGCCTTTCCAAAAATAGATAAAGAGAGGGAGACAATGTTTTTTTCCCCCTTTTCTTTGTTAATTTAGGGATTTGATCTAATTCACTTGAAGTACATCAAATTTTAAGATATCCTGATGTCATAAGAGAGCAACTTATTTCCCTTTCTGAGATGAGAACATACTATAGCTGGCTCTTTTAGTTTTATGCATAGGAGCAGAACTGCCTTTTATCTATGTTTATTTTTAGTAAACCAAAAAAGTAAGAATTGTATACAGACTGATAGTTTAAGGGGTTCCTTGACGAGTTCAATAGTAGATGGAGTTTATAAAAAAAAAAAAAAGATCGTATTAGCTGAATGCTTTCTATTTCTCTTCTTTTTCAACCGTACCCTTTATCAAACAACTCTTTAAGGAACCAATGCAGGGCTTTGGCTATGAGAGCAATATGCTCATAGACCATGATGAACAGTTTGATTTTCAGCTACTTACAGTTCAATATTCTATGATTTTTTTCAATAATCAAGTAGAAATTTCATGGCCAGCTACATAAAAAACAATATTCAATGAGCTTCTAAGAGACTTACTTTCTCTCTCAATTGTTGCTTTCTTTCAGCTCTCTCAGCAGCATTGACTGCTTCTCGCTCCGCTGTGTATGATAAACAAGCAACTCGCATGAAATAGCAACAAATACAGGAATAATGATTCATCTAATTAATTATAGTAAAACAGCATGAGCAGAGCTTATATCCAGTTACTATGCAACGCATAAGTGTCAGGCTGTCAGAAGTGATAAGAAATATATTTAAGGTATTCACTGTACATAAATTATGCAGTGCATTAACATGGCATAAGATCATAAAAATGAGGAAGAAAATACTTTCATGTGCTTTTCCTAATATCACCTATTTACAAATGTGATTAGTAATGATTGATGTTGAAAGAGTGCCTAAAATTAAGCAAAGTTGAGAGCAAGGCCCATATTACAAGGGTGGTAACAATTATAAGCTTCAGCTATGGCTATTGATGCCATACACAGTTCGTAATTGAAATTTCCCACTCTGTCATAATGTCACTCTCAAATTAGATATTTTAGTACACATTTCTTCAAGATGAAAATGTTGGATCGGCTATAGAAACTATAACCTTTAAAGAAAAAGGATGACTGATATCACTTTTACAATTCATGGAAACTTTTACGTCCAATCAGGAATCTGGAAATTCATATGCTTGCAAGGAAAATTTGAGCTGCCTAATCATAGCACAGATGCTAAGACAAGGTTTCTCATTTGTTCAGTTACATCACCATGTCTCCAATGTAATAAGCATGCACACTACTTTATAAATACAGCATAAAGATTTGATCTAGGTAAGATTTGTAACTTTCACCTTTCAAGTCTGGCTTTCTCTCTACTTTTGTCTTGTTCAATCTGTTAACAACCTCATTTAGCCGCTTTTCAACCTTAACAGTGCGAACCTGGAAAAAGGTGAGAGAGATTAACTACAATGTATTTAGCTATCCTTTAATCATTATAATTGTATATAATGGTTTTGTCAAAATGAGTAACAGTGTTATTACAGGAAGGTAATTAAACTAATTTTGATAAATACAAAGCACATGGATTCAAGATACAAACTAGCATATAATGGTTCAAAGAATAATCCATTCTAAATGCAAAGAATCATTAGACATTGATGCTATTTTTTCGTCTTTCATGTAGTAGCATGAACACAAGGTATCATATGCCACATCAAAAATACAAGGTGATGAGGGATGTGGATTCAAATTAAACCGCCTCAAAGCTTGCTTCTCATAACATGATTTGGATCCCAAAATAAAACATCTTCCCTGTTAGTTTGCTACCAAAAACACAAGTTCAAATATGATGACACTATCAATGGATCTATAAGTAGTTTTTCATCGACAACAATTGCATCTCATGCATCTGTACTATAAATTATTCTTGGGAAGCAAGGGAATATGCACATGTCATATTAACCGATATGCATATCAAGATAATTATCATCCACTTGATCTAAGCAAAAACATTATTAATTCACACTTGAAAATTCAGAGTAGTCAATTCCAGTGAAGTAACTACTTATAGGTGCGAGAAAAAGCCAAAAGAAGTAGAGATGAGGACCTTTTCAGTTATAAATTCTTAGTTTCAGTATGAAAACAGATGACTTCTGTATAATTTTTCGGTTTTTCAAATCTGATTCATAATTTTGTATGAATGTTTGTTCTGCGAAAGCAAATGCTAAATTAAATCATTGTGGTTTATGTAAAACCCCTAATTTCTTGTAAGCTACGGTGCACCAATCTGGCTAGAAACCCTGACTCTACCAATAGCTGGTTTAAATTTTAATACCCAAAATAAGATTATGACTTTGGAGTCATCATTTTTCAAATTTTTTTAGATTTATGGTGATTTTCTCTCAATTTTATGAGAAAGTTAAAATCCAACGAATACCATGGCTAGTTTTATAATCGTCCAGACTTCTTATACACAAAGTGAATTTCATAGCTCCAAACAATATTTCTTGTTTGGGGTTACTGTTTTCTTAATATTTGTGATTTTTAATAATTTTTTTGACATAATCTAAGAAAGTCCCAAAATCGACAAAAATACGCTGTTCTAATTTACCGGTTATCCCCTTTGCCAATTTCTATCTTGCGTACCATACATCAAAAAATCATTAAGCAAATTACACCACTATCGTCTCGCTCCCATCTATGTGTATTTTTTTGGAAATTTCCTTGGAAGCTGGAACACTAAGAAATGTAGTCAGAGAACCGATAAAAATACTAATTTCCTAAGATTACACCAAAAGCCACTATCTCTATTTTGTTTTTTTTTCCTCATGCCAACTGAAATGGGTGGACATACAACCTTGAAACTTCCCCTAATAGGAACTCTCCATTCAAATATTAATCATGATGTCTTTTGTATTTTTGAAAAATCAAAAATAAGATTTTAAGAATATAAAACCCCTTCTCTCATTTATTTCTCTGTAATCTCTTATTATACACTCTCAAAGCTCTCATCTCTCTCTAAAGGCTTCTGTTCGAGGTTAGCAAAGGGTGAATAAGGAGGCTAAGCTAAGAAGTATAGGACCTATGTGAGTTATACACCTCGTAATTCTATTTTCTTATGGTTTTGTTTATTGCTTTGGGGGTGTATGGGGAATTTTGCCAGGTAATTCCTTTATTAGACTATACTTTGGAATGCCTGCATTATGATCTTGTTGCTGTAAAAATTTTGAGGCCAGAGACCACGGAGTCACCACTAACCAAGGTTAAATCTGCCAAGTAGCAGGTCAACATGGCCTCAAGCCATGAATTTTTGCCCAAGGGCATGGATTATTTTGGATATTTACATTTTGGGTTAGATTGATCACACATATACTGGATGCTGGCAGAATCAAGCAAAATTTAATAGAGATCAATATGCTAAAGAATTTACTAAAGTTTTTCAAAAATAATCTTGTATGGTTTGGGATTTATAATGCTAATTAAGTTACCTAAAAAAATTAGAGGTGTGTCATTTGACTCTAGATTTTATGAAATTTCATAAAATAGATTTCGATGATAATAGATTTCTCATTGGATTAATTTATCGATTTAAATTTAAAATTGGTTTTAGGAATAAATCTAGGATTTATGATAAAATTTCTGTCCAAGTATGATTACAATGATCAAGTTACATTTTTTGGGTATAATTGAGGTATTGATAGACCTCAAAAGATTTATAGTGTTTGATAGCAACCAGTGGCAAACCGCCAGCTAGCGGTCAAACCGTAGCAAGCCACCCCCTAATTTCATCCAGAATCTTAATTTGACGAGTAGGTTAATAATCTAAAATTAGATGAAGATTTATGGATTTAACATAGATGAAACTGTAAGAGTTTATTTAGGGCATTTATGATATCGAATTCGGTTAAATCGTAATTAGAGTTTCTGTTATATTTCTGCGTAAATAGAATTCTGAGGATATGATCGTCTTTAAAACCTAAGAGGGGCTATTGGGTTGATGTTGAAATTGGGTGTCATTTGGATATGAACATGTCGCCAGGTAGCGGTCCTGGCTGCCACCCAGCAGTCTGCCCATTCCAGTGATTATGAAATTTTTCCTAGGATCTTGTAATAAGACTTGGGGTTTGATTATGGGTTTATATTATGATTATATATTTTGTGAGTACAATAGTTTGCTTGTTTGTTTTAAAATGATATACAACACATGACCTAACCCAATGCATGACATTTATCGAAAAATGCAAATAATTGGCATATGATATCTAGATACATGATATAATGAATATCATGAACTGTAACCTGATACATGATATACATATTTAACGAAATACGATGTCATAGTATAATAATGGAAAATCTAGAATAAAACATGTACATAAAACATGTACATGGTTCTATCGTGAAACAATTCTTGATTCTAGCTCTTGAACTTGGACCAATGTTCTAAAAAATGTCCTATGCGCCCGCATAGGCATTTCCTCTGCCCAAACGCAGAGAAAAGGGTGAATGTGCTCTATTTATGTGGACACGCCATTATGCGCCTGCATAATTTGTTATGCGGATTATGCGGGCACATAATCAGCATAACGATTATGCGGTTAATGGGTTATCGGGTTTCGAACGTTAAAAAAATTGCCGACCCGCACCCAGAACCCAAAACGCAAAATAAAACCCGCGAGTCGTGACTCCTTTTCACTCACCCAAAACTCGATCCCTAATCCTAACCCCTCATTCCCATTTTCCCTTTTTCTCCCGAACGATCAATTCGAGCATGTTTTTCAGCGGGAAGACGGCGGCGACCTTCCATCGCAATTCTCCGGTAGCAGCGAGCCTCCAGTAGAATTTACTGGCGGCGACGACAACTCAGGCAAGGTTTACTTGTTCGTTTTTCTATTTCCGTTCAAAATTTCTATCTCTTTTAGGTTTCAGTTTTTTTTTCTTCTCTCACTGATTAGTTGTTTAATTTGATAAAAAAAAAAAATGTGCTGCTGCTAATTGAAGTTGGAGTAGAATCTAGGGTTTTGTAAAAATGACTGGCCCTTAATTGGAAAATTAATTGAAAATTTTATTGAAGGATCGATGATATTTTGGATTTCTTTTTAGTAGCTATAATGCTAATTCGTAATTTTTTTGGCTTTTGCTTGTCCTCCTGTTTGTGCTGCTGCTACTGCCGCCATGTGATGCAACTGCTGCTGTTGCTTCTAATTTTTTTTGGTTTTTGCTTGTGCTCCTGAATTATTTAGAATTCACTGATAGGATTTTGGCTGCTGCCGTGTGCTTTTGCTACTGATAGGATTTTGCTGCCGTGTGCTTTTGCTACTGCTGTGTACTTTTGCTACTGAATTATTTAGAATACACTGATAGTATTTTTGCTTGTGCTACTGGTGTTGTGTGCTTTTGCTTTTGCTTGTGCTGCAGCTAATGCAGATTATTTTTTTTTTTGGCTTTTGATTTTGCTGTTGCTACTCCTAATTATTTTTTTTGGGCTTTTGCTTGCGCTCCTAAATTATTTAGAATTCACTGATAGGATTTTGGTTGCTGCTGCCATGTGCTTTTGCTACTGATAGGATTTTTGCTATTGATAGGATTTTGCACATAGATGTATCAGTGAATTATTTAGAATTCACTAATAGGATTTTTGCTTGTGCTACAGCTGTTGTGTGCTTTTGCTTTTGCTTGTGTTGCAGCTAATGCGGATTTTTTTTTGCCTTTTGATCTTGCTGCTGCTGCTCCTAATTATTTTTTTTTGCTGTTGCTGCTCCTATTTGTTATAAAATCATTTGATAGCAATATTATATATTTTTGCGAGTACGAATTTATTTTTTTCTCTCAATGGTGATGTAGGAATATCTATAAGAGGATTAGTTGAATTTCTATAATTTCTTATGTAGAGCTAATTTATCTTCATTTTTCATACTTACAGTTATTATTTATAATTTTTTAGAGTTTTATAGCACTTAATATATACATTTTTTATAATTATTATATTAATATATATTAAAATATTAATATTCCGCATAATTCTGCGTAATCCATTTAATCGGCGCGTAATCCGCTTATGCATTATGCGGTCCTCGACCGTACGCATACTGAAAATGCATTTTAGAACATTGACTTGGGCATTCGTATGAGTATACATGGATATGTCATGATGTCTCGAATAAGTCTTATGTATTATGTTATCATTGATACATGGATGGGGAAACTACCTGATAGATAAGAAATGTATTGTATAAGGAATAATCAGTGTTTTAAATATCGGCCGATATACCGGTATATCGGTAATTATGAAGAAACGAGACGATATGGGCATTTTTTTATCGGGTATCGTTTTAGACCGGTATGGGCCGATATATCGGCCACGTGGCGATATATCGGCCGGTATCGATATTATCCAATACCGACCGGTATTGGATAATATCGGTTATTGGGTTTTGGGTTTTGTTTACGGGTTAAACCCGTTAACCCGTTAAGATCCGACCCGTTAAGCAATAAAACGGGTCGAAAGGGAGAAAATTTTTATTTTCTTTCGCGTTTTCTCTCTCTCTCTCCCGGCGATCCGAGCTCTCTCTCCCCGCGACGAAAACGCTAACCCCAAATTTCCACAAATCAGCCCTAAATCTTCTCTGATTCTTCTTCTTCCACTCTCTGGCTCTCTCTCTCTCTCGTTCTCTCCCCGCGTTCGTCGGCCAATCGAGCCGAACGGCGCGAACCCTAACCCTAATTTCCCAATCCATCAAAAAATCTCTCGTTTTCTTTCTATCTTTCTTCTCCGCTCTCCGATAGCTCTTCTCCTACTCTGCGAGTCTTTGAAGGGTGCTCGCCGTTCTCCAGTGGGGCAGTCGCCGCCGACCAGGTAAGTTTAGTTTGTTTTTTTTATGTTAATTTGATTTAGAGTTACAAAGTTCGTCAATTTCTTTTATAATTGTGCTATTTAGGTTTAATTGATTGCGATTTATGTTAGATTTTTTTTTGGGTGTAATTTAAGGGGAATTGCTAAGTTGACGCACTGTTTATCGGCGGGTAGTCTACAGTGATTAATCGAATCACTGATTCACACTGAATCAGTGATTCGATTCACTGATTCACACTGAATCAGTGAATCGAATCACTGATTCAGTGTGAATCAGTGATTCAAGAAATAATTTTGTGTGTATGAGTTTCATACTAGTTAAAATTTGTAAATTTGAGTATTTACTATTTATATGTATTCACTGTTGCAGATTTACTGTTTCATGCAACAGAATCTTGTCATTATTCTAACTGTTGTTGCAGATTTACTGTTTTATGTATGAGTTTCATGCTAGATTCATTGTTGTTGTGCATGTGGACTGTATCCATATATGTTTTTTTGTGGATGTGTTGTTGAAAAAAAAACAAAATTTGATAAAGAAAATCCACTAGTTAGCATGACTTACTAGTTTGCTAAAAATTGAGTTTTCTGTTAATTTTATTCACCAAGTCCCATACCCACCATCTTATTCTTCCTTCATTTTACTAAACAACATCAACAACTAACCCTTTTATCCCAAGTACTTAGTAGCATATTCAATTTAATAATTTAATACAGTGAATGTAGTAGTATATTCAATTTAATACAATTTTCATAGTATAAATGCAAATTGATGTGAAATAATATAAGTTTAGTTTTGTTTAGTTTTCACTAGTGTTGTTGCAGATTCTTTAATTATAGATTCACTACTTCTTAGGTTTGGTTATGTGAAATAATATAAGTTTAGTTTTGTTCATTAAAGTGAAGGGAGATTGCAACTGTATATAACACAAATTGATGCGAAATACACGGGATGAGTATGAGACATCACATAGCATGTATTGAAGACATATTTGCAGTGTTTTAAAACAGTGAATACACATAAATACACATAGCATTTATATGATTATTTTTTTAACTTAGATTATATTTATCAACTTTATTTATTTTAGTAAAAACTTGAATTCTTAAATAAATTAAGTTAATATAAATTAAGTGCAATAATTATTTAGCTATTTAATCAATTAATTGTTAGTGTTTTTTCACTTCACTTTTTTGAAGTCATAAATAGTTTGAAGGATGTCCTCTTCTGGTGCTTCAAATGTCCAAGAGAAGCGAGGAGGTAAAGATCCAGCTTGGGAATGGGGAAAAAAGTACCTAATAAGCCCAATAAAGTGGAGTGTAATTTCTGTAAGAATGAATATGGGGGAGGTATTACCCGCTTGAAGGAACATTTAGGTCATGTCAGCGGGAATGTCAGAGGCTGTCCCCTGGTCCCAGATGACGTGAAGTAGAAAGCACTGGTAATGCTAAGTAAAACTAGAGAGGTAAAGAAAGGAAAAGCAACAGAACTTCAAAATTTGTTAAAAGAAGTTCGTGTTGGGAAAAAAGAAGATGAGGAGACAACTCGAGAGGAGTCATCTTCTCGCAAAACAACAGGTCAATCTTCCCGCAAAACAACAGGACCGATGGATCAATTTGCAATTCGATCGGTCGAGGAAGCAGTAGAAGCAGCTCAAAGACAGCCTACCGTGCCATCAGCCTCCAGAAAAAAGGCCAGAGACGATGCAATTCGATACATTGCCAGGTTTTTTTATGAAGGAGGTTTTGCATTCAATATTGCTACGCAGCCAGCTTTTATGCAGATGGTCCAAACCATTGGCATGTATGGACCAAACTTAAGGACTTCTAGCCCATACGAGCTAAGCGAGACTTGCCTCCAAAGAGAGGTCGAGGAGACAAATACAACTCTTGAATCATTCAAACGGAGTTGCCGAATAAATGGTTGCACTTTAATAACTGATGCGTGATCGGATCGGAAAGGGAGAAGTTTAATGAATATCATTGTACATTGTCCGGCCGGTACAGCCTTCTTATTGTCTCAAGATGCATCTTCTGAGAGACACGATGACAGTTACATTTACAAATTTGTGGAGAGGGGAATGAACGAGGTTGGCGTAGAAAATGTTGTACAGATTGTGACAGATAATGCCTCGAACAATATGGCTGCAGCAAACACATTGGCTTTAACGCATCCAAATATATTTTGGACACCTTGTGCAGCACATACAGTTAATCTGATACTTGTGGATATTGGAAAGATTAAACATATCCGAAATGCAATTATGATGGGGAGATCAGTCTCCGTGTACATATACAGCCACACCAAATCTTTAGATATAATGAGGAAGGCGATTGGTGGAGAGCTAATAAGGCCGGGCACAACTAGGTTTGCCACGGCATTTCTCTCTTTATCATCAATCAGAGAGAAGAAGAAGGAACTGCAACATATGTTTATTTCTGATGACTGGATGGATTGCACTCTATCCAGAACAGATGCAGGCAAGAAGGTATTTATTTCAATTAATAAAAATTTTTATTTTGTAATTTTAAATTATATGTTATTCACATATTTTTTTACATTTTTTTATAAATGTTTAGCTTGCAGAAATAATTGCCAGCAACAAATTTTGGGACAACACAAACTTTGCCCTAAGAGTATTTACTACACTAGTGAAAGTTTTGCGTAGAGTTGATGGGGACAAAGTCCCTTCAATGGGCTTTCTGTATGGTGACCTAGAGACTGCTAAAGAGGAGATAAGAGATGCTTTAGGGGGTGAAGAGAAGAAATATCTTCCAATATGGAAGATTATTGATAGGAGATGGGAGGAAAAACTTAATGGTCCTCTGCATAGAGCTGGATATTTCTTGAACCCTCTGTATTACTCTGCGAAGCAGCCTGAGATTGATGCTGATGGGTCGTTCATGTCGGGCTTCATTGAAGTGATGCACAAATTCTATCCAAATGATAATGATAGATTTGATAAGATTGCACAGCAGCTCCCAATTTATCAAAATCAAAATGGATCATTTGGAATGTCTTTTGCAATGGCAGCAGTAAAGAGAATCATTAATCCAGGTATGCATTTCACTATAAGAAATGCAAAGTTCAATCTATTTTTCATTAAAGAAACTATTAAATAGCTATTAACTATTTATAAATATTCATTGCTAGCTCAATGGTGGCAATTCTACGGGACATATACTCCCGAATTGAGGATGATGGCAATGAGGATCTTGAGTCTGACAACCAGTTCTTCGGGTTGTGAACGGAATTGGAGCACATTTGAGATGGTATTACAATTTTAACTTTTCTAATTAAATATTTCTTTCTCCCAAATATATATGTTCTAAACAAACTTCATGTGTATATCTTTTATTTAGGTGCATACGAAGAAAAGAAATAGGCTCAGTTCCAAGAAATTGCATGACTTAGTTTTTGTCAAATTCAATGCAAGGCTCAAAAGCAAATTTTCAATCCCAAACAGAGATCCACTAGTAGCATGCAATGAAGAGGAAAAGGTCACCGAGTGATTCATGCCTCAGAAAAAGAATGGCGATCCTTATGAGACTAGTGATGATGAAGTCTAACAACTGACTTTTCAATAGGTGTCAATTGCTATGGGTGCTAATCCGAAGAAGAGAAAGAGTGGAAGAGTTAAGGCATCTAAGTCGAAGAGTAGTAGAACTTCAAAGGGAAAAGCATCATCATCTTCAAAGTCTAAGCAGCGGCACGCATCAGATGATGACGATGAGGAAGAAATTGACACATCATCATCAGATTCGTCATCAGATGATGAGGAAGGCATGCCATCAAATGAACCAGTCGACTCTGAATCTAGCTAGAAAATATGTTGTAAAGACTGATATTTAAAGTTTCTAGCATGTTTCAAATAAACTCATTTAAAGGACAATGTTGTAATTTTATAAATTATATCACTTATGTATTGCAGAAATACTTTTCTTTTATCTTGAAAACTTATTTTTCTTTATTTTATGATTGTATTTCGCTCTGTCTCTGTGCACTTGCGAACGTTCTAAATGATATCTGCAAATTCGTAAGTTGAATGTAAATAAGCCAATGTAAGTACTATAAACTCATTTTATGCGTTTTATTATGTTCTATATAGCCAATTATATGATTATTCTTTAACTGGTATGATACCGATATGACACTCCGATATTTAGGGTCATATCGCGATATCCCACCCGGTATCCGGTAACCGATATGTAATTTGGCTGACCGGTACGAGACCGGTATCCGATATTTAGAATACTGGGAATAATGTAATTAGACAATATGTCAGTAACTTTACTATAGCGGCAAGAGTAGTACTAAATCACTTTGAAATATTAAGTATCCTAGCAGGGTATCTCCGTTGCTGACTTTGTAGCAAAGAATGTAAATGGTAGTACCTAATGTTATGCATGGTTCAACGTTATGCATGTGTGGCCGGGATCTGAAAATGTACGGAACTTGTACAATACATAGAAACGATGTTATTTTATCCGTCACATAGTTTCAAATAACTTAATTTGGCACGTTGATTGAGACCATAACAACTGACTATTATTCAAAAATTACTTGTGTAATCTTTTATAAACAAGCTTAATTGTTTTATAATAGCATGAACATATCATGTTTACACACACGCTTTCTAGTAATATGTTAGTACACATTTCCTTCTTTATGTATTACTAGCTGGATTTAATCTCCTAGATTCCAAGCCTAGATTTCAGGGATATGAGAATAGAGCCTACTCCAACCAAAGATCCATACTTCTTTGACCATGCAGAGCACCAGTGAAGGGTAGATGTCCTAATGCTTGACCACATTATATATTTTATTTTATTTCAGTCACTGTTCTATTTCTTTCGATTTTTTGTTATTGTATATAAAGAAAAGTGTACCTCTTTCTATAACCAACTCATGTATATATAAAGGTAGCTTTCTTTCCAATTATATTCAAGTTATTTATTCATATCAGATGTGGCAATAATTACGATTATTCCAAAATTCTATACCTATATAATAGACTTGTTATACATATATTTAAGTAATGCCCCATTTTGAAAAGCAGCTGAAAAACAGGATGTTACAGTTTATAAAAATAGAAACCAAACAGACAATATCTCTGAAATATTTTATCGTAATAGATCAAGTTTCTTCTCGAATTAGCAAGTGATCCCGGGTTCTGCGTACAGAATACTAACTTGATTTGTTATATAACATGCTTGTAATGATATTCATGTCACTGATCGCATTGCGTTACACTTGGTTGTTAGTTGACACGGTACCAATACACTTGTTCATGCTAACATCCGATATATGAGACATGATATTTAGTACACGACACATAATTCATGATACTTGATACTTGTCACGATCTACCAGATATGTTATGTATGATATATGCTTGATTAATACTTGGTAACATGATATAGAAATTAATTTTGAGGATTTTACTAATAAATGTATACATGACCTTAATCTGACTTATTTCATGTTTCCTGTAATTTTTTAAGATAGACATATACATGACCTTGACCTGGTTATGTTACAATGCAGACTTGGCTTGCATGTATCGTGTATTTACATTATGGAGCTAAGGGGACTAAGTGAAAGATAGTACATTAGTATAACATGTTCTTGGCTTAGATTGCATTTGATAAGGGCCAAAACCTCTTAAATTGGCGATGCCGGAGTGGTACTAAGCCACTATCTTTCGTTAAGTCCTCTCTCATGATACGTTCATTACTGTGCACAACAATGAATCTACTTTGAGTGCTTAGCGACAAAACATGGTTCAGCGTCATGTACTTGATAGCCAAGACCCAGATATGCACAACGATTCTCACAATAATAATTAATAGGAAAGGCGCATTTTACCCATCTATTTAGTTTCAAACAAGACTAACATTAGTTGACCTGAACTTGACATGCATATTAATTGCTAGTTATTTGACATGTATAAGCATGTCTATACACTCGACACCTACTACTAACACTCTTATCTATATTGTACTAGTATTAATACATTTCCACCTCTTTATGTTCTACTCGTTGGATGTGATTTCCTAGGTTTTCATACTCTAAGTTTTAGTTACGAGTACAAGAGACCTACCAGTGGCTTAT
The DNA here is from genome assembly GCA_036321105.1 of Dracaena cambodiana. Taxonomy (NCBI): domain Eukaryota; kingdom Viridiplantae; phylum Streptophyta; class Magnoliopsida; order Asparagales; family Asparagaceae; genus Dracaena; species Dracaena cambodiana. The sequence continues at coordinate 49,194,146 of JAYEPQ010000008.1, forward strand.
CCCCATATCAAGTACCAATTTGTGTGTTGAGACTGGAGAGGTAAGGTGTAAGGTGCGACTTCTGCTCAAAGGTGGGATATGCCGAAGCACTACAAAAGTCAGCAGCAAGAGATGAACCGAAGATGGATATCCAAGCTTTCGTGAAAGCGATCCGGAGATGAAAACTAGTCGGATTCATTCCTCCCTTACCATGGGTACTTTACCTTTCGATACCATGTTTTCTACATTTTCTGTAGCCATGACATTTTCCCTTGAGTTGTTTTCTTTCATGGGTTACTTTTATATTATGTTTTCACATTTGCATCTTGTATGAATTCTATCCATGTACATTACTAGTCTAAAGAATAATACAGTTATTTATATATGTGGTGTAGGAAATTTTATTATCATTTATTTTGCCAACTTTAATATCTACCTATATTGTTAACACCATTTTTATGACTTTGTGCATGTCGTTTTGCCTTAGTAAATGCCCACCTATAGCGCACCTGTTTTCACACCCCCAGGAAAAAAAAAACGCTTTACACCCTATATAACATGAGTACTCCTAAATTAGTCATATCCGAATGTGTTAAATACTAATACTTCTTGGATTCTCCTTAGACATGCGTTGAATACTTCTTAACCTTAACCGTCAATTTTATAATATAATTTTAAATTAATACACTTCTCAAGTACTTCCCATACACATGCACAATACTTATACACATTTTTATTTACAAGTTTAAGTTATATGTTTAGTTATATTTTTATATAGAAGATAATCAATATAGTGTGACAACCTTGATACTAGTGAATTAAAAAAAGCAATTGTGACCTCATCTAAATTGTGTATTTTAAAATTGTAGTATTAGATATCACTAGAATTTTTTTTGTCCATATGCATAACCGTATCAGGATACAGTTTACGAAATATAAATTTGGCATGTCTTGTAATTCTATTCGTACATGTATCAGTGTTGATGTTGCATAGTTGATACCCCATTCCTCCAATGCGAGCATTTCCCAACCATATTTGAGCATGATATATCCGAGCATTTCTTAGAGTTTCGACTTAATTACTGATCGTTGTTGTAACTTGTAAGCATGGTCATGGATCCCTCCTCCAGCATGGAGAAGCTGCAATGATGACTACTTGAATTTTATTATTGATAACGAATTTCACCTCCCCGATATTCAACAACTCCTCACCAACACTTACATTGATAGTTGTGGCTAGAGAAGCAACCTAAAGAGGAAGTGCTAAGAGACATACAATTTATTCAATATTAGGCCCTTAGCAAATCTGGTTGATTCCTGTTCAGGCTAATCCTTGACGTACTTCAGCCAATTTTCAAGTTATAGACTTCTTTGGTGATGTTTCATCTTGGATTGGGTCGCATTTTAAGAGCAATGGCTTCAGAATTTTAGGGCCTTCACCTTGTAGCCAACTCGAATGATATAGCATACTTCAATAGATATTTCATTAAGGTATCAATGATCAGGTTTAAGGAGATTGTTAGCCAAACCAACATGGCTAACAAAGAACGAAATGCAAAGAGGTGAGATTTGGCAACTATCTACAAAAAGGCCCTTAGCTCCAAATGGATGAAGTTGCTTCCCACAGCTCCTTACAAACTATTTCCACTATAGTTCCACATGATAACATTACATCATTTCCTCCCATATTTCATACTAGCTAACTACAGCCTTTCGTAGCTGTATCACCTTTGATATATTGGTCATGCCTAATATGTGATTGCAGTTTTGTGTTCATATAAAGGATGTCTGATTGTCTTGTTAAAGATTAAAAGCTCGATCTCTAATCACAATTACTAAAAGCTCTAAAAAATCTATCCATTATTATTGGCAGATGTTTCCAACTAAATAACATTGCTACTTCACAAGTAGTTCCAACTTTAGCAGTGGGGAGGAATTAAAAAAAAAATTCACAGCTTGCTTATACTTTGCGATAATAATTAAACTAAAATGTTTGGGAAATTCATTGCAAGATATCTCCAATATACAATCCCAAACAAAAAAGTTTTAAAATTCTTATACAACTTTTCCTGATTGGTTTTCCTATTGCCCTCTACAATATTTATATTACATCGATTTTCTCTTATCCTTACTAATTATTAGCATTGTCAAATAACACAAAACTAGCTTTATATAACATAAGCAACTATAACATTTATCAATTCATCACTAAAATCGAAGCATATTAATGATATGCATTATCAAAAACATCTAAAAATGGACATTAAATTGCCAATGTTAACAGTTTACATGCTAGACATTTTAGTTTGAGACATCATCCCTAAAGTGAAAGATAGAACATTCAAAGTATTGACATTTTAATTGTAGTTGTTTCTTGAAATATATATATATATATATATATATATATATATATATATAATTGCTCTTTTGTGGCTTTCTAAACAAAGGATTGAATGTTCGGCATAAATAGAAAGGTAAGTGTTAGTTTCAATCTCCAAAGAAGATGTGAATATGAAGGTAGAGTTCAAGTATCAAGGTACTTGGGAAGAAGGTCAATTATGCCAATAGATTTTAAAAACTGAGACTGACTACTTATAGAGGTATCTGCTCATGCATTTCCTCAATACCAACACTCAAGGAAAAGGAACACCCTTTGCCATCTCCTCTGTTAAATGCTCATTTGACGTATTGATGATTTGTCTAGCTTCACCCTGACCATCTTCGGGAAATTTACAATCAGTGGTTTCCTCTCTTCACCATCTCTCTACAACAATATCACCCAAAAATTATATATCAATCATTCCTCAAGTTCTCATGCTCTCCCCTCACGGCAATGTAGCTTTTTATCAACTAGCAAATTACAACTTTGAGCAGCCTAGCCTAGAATACTGTCTGCTCTCCACCAACACCTTTCATGTTCTCATACTCATCCTCTCTATTATCGCAGCCATATCTTTCTCTTCTTATACTGCTAGCTGCAAGCCTCTTTGAATTAACGACTTGCTATCATCTTCAAGAAATTCCTACTAACTTCTCTTAAATGTGATATAAGTTTATATCGAATGTATTAACTGTTACATAATTGCTCATGATTATCCCTAACTGCATCCCTCAAAAAAAATATAAAAGACGAAAATGTTATCATAGTTTTGAAGGAGATAATTCTACAAGGATGAAACTTGAGCAACATAATGATCCAATGATTAAAAATATCTAAGATAAAAATATAAAAAGACAAAAGTATTATCAAAGTTTTGAAGGAGACAATTCTACAAGGATGAAACTTGAGCAACATAAAGATCCAATGACTAGTAATTCCAAAGTTCTAATTATAGTCTTAAGCTAGAAGCCAGTAGATAGTACTCACCATCTTAGAATTGTGAAAACCAACTTGCCCAACATCCATTGACCCAGTTTTCTTTAGGTTATACCATGGAGTGTAGACAACATCGATATTGTTAACCTTATTCCCTGCAAAGCAAATGCACATGTTCGAGAAGCAGCATTAAAAAACCAACGCTAAGCAAAACTAAAGTAAGAAACCAATGCAAACAGAAATTACCTTGGATCGAATTGGCTTTGACAAGCTGAGCACAATCCTCCAGTAAGCCTTCACTTATATCATCAATCGTCTGCCCTTTGTTCAGTCTGAGGTAAACGTGGGCTGACGACATTTTATCTACATGAAACCTGCAAATAAACAGAAATTAAGAAGAAAAATCAAAGAAAAACATGTAAAATTCAACATCAAGAACCCAAATTTAAGCTAGAATCAGGGATTATACAGGCAAAAAGGAACTCAGAGAAGACCAAAAAGATTGTTACTTTACAGCAAAAAAATCAAATTGATGGGAAATTTTACCAGATATCCTCCGGGAACCCGTACTTGATGAGCTCCTCGTTCTCGAACTTGTCGAGCCCCATGAAAATTGTATAATCGCCGACCTCAGGCCGTGCCTTGAAGTAGAAGACCATCTCGTTCTCGCTCTTTGCACGAAAATTAGGGTTTCAGAAACGAAGCGATTGAAAAAATTAGGGTTTTCTAATTGAACTGGGATCAGGATTTTGAAGAGCGAGACGATGGCGTTGGCTTTCTTGAATTTTGGGGAAATCAATTGAATATTTGAATGTGGAATTGGGTAAAGATTATTAGAAACGCAACAGATCTAATAAAGGTTGCGCGAGAGTTTTTAGGGCGTTCAAGTTCAAAGGTGATGGATTTATAGGGGAGTTTCTAGATGGGCACAGATTTTACATAGTGAGCCCACTTTTCCTAGTGTGCACACCCCTCCTTTGAAAATCTCGTCTCCTAGTGTGCACACCCTTCCTTTGAAAATCTCTTGTTTTTTTCCTAGTGAGCACACCTAAATACCATATTTACTCTCATATTCTCTATCTTCTTCCTCTTCGTCTCCCGCCCTCGCCCCCACCCCCGCCCTCGCCCTCGCCCCCACCCCCGCCCTCGCCCTCGCCCTCGCCCCCCTCGCCCCCCTGCCCCCGCTCGCCCTCGCCCCCAGTCCCGTCCCTCGCTCGCCCTCGTCCCAAATTCCTGCAAATTCTCTGTCCGGACTAGTCAGTCCGGATCAGAACTGTGGATCCGGGCTAGCAGTCCCGGACCCAGTAATTGAATCCGGACTGGTTAGCCCAGACAGGGCGAGCGGGGGCAGGGGGGCGAGGGCGAGGGGGGCGGCGAGGGAGAGGACGAGCGGGGGTAGGGGGCGAGGGCGGGGGGGGCGAGGGCGAGGGCGAGGGGGGCGAGAGAGAGGGCGAGCGGGGGTAGGGGGCGAGGGCGGCGGCGAGGGCGAGGGCGGCGACGAGGGCGGCGGCGAGGGCGGCAGCGAGGGAGAGCGGGGGCAGGGGGGCGAGAGCGGCGGCGAGGGCGAGCGGGGGCAGGGGGGCGAGGGGCGGCGGCGAGGGCGAGGGGGGGCGAGGGCGAGCGGGGGCAGGGGGGCGAGGGCGGCGGCGAGGGCGAGCGGGGGCGAGGGCGAGCGGGGGCAGGGGGAGGGGCGGCAGGGGCGAGCGGGGGCGAGGGCGAGCGGGGGCAGGGGGAGAGGGCGGCGGCGAGGGCGAGTGGGGGCGAGGGCGAGCGGGGGCAGGGGGCGAGGGCGGCGGTGAGGGCGAGGGGGGGGCGAGGGCGAGCGGGGGCAGGGGGGGCGAGGGCGGCGGCGAGGGCGAGCGGGGGCAGGGGGGCGAGGGCGGCAGCGAGGGCGAGGGGGGGCGAGGGCGAGCGGGGGCAGGGGGCGAGGGGCGGCGGCGAGGGCGAGGGGGGGCGAGGGCGAGCGGGGGCAGGGGGGCGAGGGCGCCGGCGAGGGTGAGATGGGGCAGGGGGGCGAGGGCGACAGCGAGGGCGAGGGGGGGCGAGGGCGAGCGGGGGCAGGAGGGCGAGGGCGGCGGCGAGGGCGAGGGGGGGCGAGGGCGAGCGGGGGCAGGGGGGCGAGGGCGAGGGGGGGCGAGGGCGAGCGGGGGCAAGGGGGCGAGAGGCGGCGGCGAGGGCGAGGGGGGGGCGAGGGCGAGCGGGGGCAGGGGGCGAGGGCAGCGGCGGGGGCGAGGGCTAGCGGGGGCGAGGGCGAGCGGGGGCAGAGGAGCGAGGGCGTCGGCGAGGGCGAGCGGGGGCAGGGGGCGAGGGCGGCAGCGAGGGCGAGGGGGGGCGAGGGCGAGCGGGGGCAGGGAGGCGAGGGCGGGGGGCGAGGGCGAGCGGGGGCAGGGGGCGAGGGCGAGGGGGGGCGAGGGCGAGCGGGGGCAGAGGGGCGACGGCGAGGGCGAGGGCGAGGGCGAGCGGGGGCAGGGGGCGAGGGCTAGCGGGGGCGAGGGCGAGCGGGGGCAGGGGAGCGAGGGCGTCGGCGAGGGCGAGCGGGGCAGGGGGGCGAGGGCGACAGCGAGGGCGAGGGGGGGCGAGGGCGAGCGGGGGCAGGGGCGAGGGGCGGCGGCGAGGGTGAGGGGGGGCGAGGGCGAGCGGGGGCAGGGGAGCGAGGGCAGCGGCGAGGGCGAGAGGGGGTAGGGGGCGAGGGCGGCGGCGAGGGCGAGCGGGGGCGAGCGGGGGCAGGGGGCGAGGGCGAGCGGGGGCGAGGGCGAGCGGGGGCAGGGGGCGAGGGCGGCGGCGAGGGCGAGCGGGGGCGAGGGCAGGGGGGCGAGGGCGGCGGCGAGGGCGAGCGGGGGCAGGGGGGCGAGGGCGGCGGCGAGGGCGAGCGGGAGCGAGGGCGAGGGCGGCGGCAAGGGCGAGCAGGTGCAGGGGGCGAGGGGGAGGGCGAGGGGGGCGAGAGCGAGGGCGAGCGGGGGCAGGGGGCGAGGGCGACGGCGAGGGCGAGTGGGGGCGAGGGCAGGGGGCGAGGGCGACGGCGAGGGCGAGCGGGAGCGAGGGCAAGGGCTGCGGCAAGGGCGAGCGGGGGCAGGGGGCGAGGGCGAGGGCGAGGGGGGCGAGAGCAAGGGCGAGCGGGAGGGAGGGGTATTTTGGTCTAATTTTTTAGATGGCAAAACTGTAATTTATAGAAGTTTTAAGTGGGCTCACCAGGAAAAAAGTTGTGCCCATCTAGAAACTCCCATTTATAGGAATATTTAGTTTTTGGTTGGGCATCTGAGCTAATTTTTCGGGAGTTTTTAAAAGAGCACACCACTTTCTTTGTGAGCCCACTTTCACGGGAAATTCTAAATGCGCACCACATTTTTCAAATGCGCACCGCATACTATATAGTAAAGTGATTTAAAACATTGGGGATATTGGTGCTCACTAGTAAAATGTGGTGCGCATTGAAAAATGGTGTCGTCCTTTGGAAACTCCTTTTTTGTTGCGGTTGGTCTCAGATAACCCCCTTTCTTATTAAAAATTGCAGATTACACCCAAAACGAAAATATTCTAGAAACCCTTAAAAATTTTCCTTAAAAATCTTGTTGCCGAAAAGAACAAATCAAGAAGGTTTCCATAGAGAAATTGAGAATCAATAACAAGTAGTATTAGTTCATTTATGAGGATGAGGACTATTATCATTTGCATCACTTGAACCTAAATCGAATATGCAATTTAAAAAATCGTTAGATTGAAATAGAACGGTTATGAATGCTTCTAGTTTGAGCTCAATTTAGGATTGAAGCTAAGGTTCGTGTAAGAGAAGCTCCCCTCATATCATGACTCTCATTTTCACATATTATATGAACAGTTATAGTTCAAAATTTAAATTGCTCATGTCATGAACAATAGTGCCTCTAGCTTGCATACCTACACCCGATAGGTATGAATTTGTAGGTCGAGTATAGATTCCCACTCCGCTAATGGGCATATCATGTTATTAGTTCAAATAGTCTACATGATACTGAAAAAGGCTTTTTAAAGGGGAAATTTTGAAAGTATTGATCGTAAATTATGATAATTTGAAAAAAAATTCTTCAAAATAAGATACTAATCACAATGATAATAAAATTTCTACAATTATTGCAAAGCTTTCTGATATCATTTGAGAATGAGAGTAAAAGAAATTTATTATTGATATATTCAACGAATCAATTTTGATTAGAATCACTAACCAAAGAAATCAAATAATTTTATTGATAAATATTAAAAGTTTTATAAATACTAAACTAGTATTATTATCACAATGAAAACCTCCATAGTTCATAGAAAAGAAAAAACTATTTTACCCATGATTGTGAGCAAGTGCAAAAATATATTCATGAAAGAGTAGAGGATATAGAAAGTGTTATTGCCGGGATCTGTCCTTTTTTAAATATCCTTGTAATTTTTCTATTTACTTATTTTTTCTTCTTGAATCATGTAAAGATGAAATGTCGTGAGTGAACTTACAATTTATGTGATAAATAGATGGTTTAATTAATAAATATTCTTGTTTATATTATTATTAAATTAGATATCATAAGATTTATGGCCAAGTATTATTAATAAAAAAAAAATTACCAATGTCTATTTAGATCATGTCTTATTTCTAAACCAAAAAAAAAATTATGAAATTTCTTCAAATAGTGTGATACAGGATGGATATATATTAATAACATTAAATGGCATTATGGCATGCATCCTAATCAAAATTAATTAATTATCGTTATTGATATCTATTTTACAATAAAAGAGCGAGGATTTTGATTAGGGAAGTTTGAAAACAATCTCATTTCGTGCAAGGGGTGTTATATAAAATTACCAAATTACTATTTTAGTTGGGGTGTTATCTGAAATTAATCCCTCCTACTCAGCCATGACTCAGATCCTAACCGTTGATTCTATCCTATCCTCCGTCGCCGTCAAAAGAAAACGACAAAATTTCGCGCCACGCGGAAGATCGAACCCACGAGACGGCAAACTATCGCCTCCTCGTCACACCTGCTCTCCCCGAACAGCAGACAGCATTCTCGATTCTCGTGCCGACGAACGCGCTATTGGATTCTTGCCAACGAAGCATCACCTCACGAACACCAAAGTACACGCGGCATCAATAACGCTGGTCGGATGAAAAATTGCTGCAACCCACCAGCAGCAAATCTCCAATATCGCATTTCCATTAACCAATCAAACACTCCATCTCTCAGTTCGGGAATTTCCAGAGGCGCACAACTTTTTTTTCCCATTGAGCGCATCCTGAAGGCTTTTCCTAATAAGTTCACTAATATTTTTAAATTATCATTTCATCTCTTCTTCTCTCACGATCTTTGATCTGTACTAACAGTTTCAGATCAATTTGAAGTGATCCGAAACTGTTAGTTCGGATTACATTAGTTGATCTGGACTGTCTACTTTGGAGCAAACATGACTGATTCAGGACTAGTAACCTAAAAATTCCAACTTTTTGCCCCATTTCTTCATTTATCTCCCCTTCTTTTTCCATTAAACAATTTCTTCTCTCTCCGTTCTCTCCTCTTCTCATCCTCTTCTTCCTTTCTCTTGCTCTTTTATTCTCTTCTAAAAAATCTTTTCTAATCCAAATACTCAATTTCTAGTTCCTCTTCTCTTCTCTAAATTCCTCCATTTCTTGTGGGTTTTAAGTTTTTTTTTTTTTTTTTTGTTAACTGAACTCTCGTTTGAGAAGAGAAGAAGAAAGGAAAAAGAAGATAGGGATATTTTGGTTCAAAAAATTTAAAGATAAAATTGTAATTTGATAGAAGTTCTTAGGCGGGTTCACTTGGGAAAATGCTGTGCCCATCTAGAAACTCCCTCAGTTCGACGCTTTCACATGAGCACTTATTGAAGGGAACTTCTAAAGGGGCACAACTTTTTTCCTAGTGAGCCCAGATTTCCTAGTGAGCCCAGTTAAAGTTTAGAATGAGATAAAATTTCTTAGTGAGCCCAATTTAATCCCCAAATTACCCTTAACCTTATATTCCTATATCCTCACTTCTCTACACCCTCAAACCCAAATCCCTCTCCTCTCTTCTCCTTCCAACCCGCTCCCACCCCCACCCCCTCCGCCCCCACCCATCTCCGCCCGACCCACACCCTCCGCCCGCCCCCACATCCTCCGCCCCTACCCCCTCCGCCCCCACCCAGCTCCGCCCGACCCACACTCTCCGCCCGCCCCCACATCCTCCGCCCCTACCCCCTCCACCCCCACCCACCTCCGCCCGGCCCCCCCACCCTCTGCCCGCCCCAACGCTGCCACACCCCCACCCTCCGCCTCCATTGTCAGCTGTCACATCCCAACGCTCAGCTACCTGATTTCTTCTCGGTTTAGAATTTTTGAGCTCTACTGTAAGTCTCTTTTAATTTAAATTTAATTTTATTTTATTTTGTTTATTCTTATTTGCTCTGTAACTGTCCTGAAAACTGAAAACTTCTTGTTTGGTTTGATAATAATTTACATTCGGGAAATTCTAAATGAGTACATTTTTTTTGTTAATTTTGTTTATTTAATATTTAGATTATAATTATGAAGAAAGTATAATATTGTAATCGTAGTTGTAAAATTTGCGAAACAAGTAGTTATTTTCTAATTATAGATGTTAATATTAAAATTTATTTATTAATTTAGAAGTTGAAAATAAATAGATAAAATATTCTATTTGTAGCAAAATATTCTATTTGTAGCAAATTATACTTTATTACTACTTATTTGCTCATAGAAAATTTATTGTTTTGATAAAAAGTTTCTATAAATGAAATATCTTTGTGTTACATAGATGGATCCGGCAGAATCTTCTCGCTTTCGACCGACGGTCTCGTTAAGGAGGAAGAAAGTAGCATCTCGACCACCGAGAGAGAGCAATCGAAGTGGCTGTAGATACTGAAATAAATATAGAAACTCCGAATTTGATGAGATATGATAGTGCAAGACTAGAAGAAGGGAATACTGATACAGAAGGCTCTGAAGATGATCTTCATGGGTCAAATTACCGGGGTCCAGTTGATTTATCAGTACTGAAGAGTTTCAAGACGCACGTTGCTTTCTTCGTTTTAAAAGATGAGGTAATATTTCCGTTTTAAACCTTAAACTACTCTACTGTGTGTGTGCATATGTTAAGACTACAGTATATATACAGGAACGAGATCCACTTCGATGTATTAGTCACTGGAGAAAAATAAGTGCATGGTCATTGTTAACACCTGAGCCAAACACCTGTTTCATGGAATTAGTATGCGGGTCTTCATTGTATCCATTGGTGAAATGCTCCTACCAGTACATTAGCGCTGTTGAGGTTAGTGTATTTGTTGAGAGATGGCATCCGGAAACAAACACATTTCATATGCCATTTGGTAAGATGACGATCACGTTGGATGATATTTCATGTTTGCTTGACTTATCTGTTGTTGGAAAATCCGTCTGCCAACAAGTATCAGCAGTTTCACGTAAAGCTGCTGATACAATTACTCATTCCTTGGGCGTCAGTTATGATGAAGCGTGGAATGAGCTCAATACCAAAGGCGGTGCATCGGTTCGACTGGATTGGTTACGAAAAAAATTCTGTGGGTTGTGGATACTGACACCGAACATAGGATTCGGTGTGCTGCAAGGGCTTATTTACTTTATCTTCTTGGTTGCACGCTCTTCGCGGACAAGAGCTGTACGAGAGTTTCCATTGATTACTTACCATTGCTGCATGATCTCGAAAATGTTCATACGTTCGCATGGGGTGCTGGTGCTCTTGCATGGTTATATAGGCAGCTTGAGCTTGCTTCCCGAGCTAACGTTGCTCAGATTGTGGGGTATTTGACACTACTACAGGCTTGGATATTTGCTCATTTCCCAAGTTTATGCTGGTCTCGAACCTATCTTTTACCACCAGTAAACCACTTGCTTGTCGCTGGAAGAGCAGACGGGATCACAATATCTCCCAATCACATGTGCAGTCTATTCGGTCAAGTCTAGATAAACTCACAGGCAACCAGGTAATATTTCCCCCTTTTTCATATACTTATTTAGTTTGCAAGTTATGTAACAGTAACTAATGTATTTCTTTGTATCCAACGTACATGCAGGTTGATTGGGATCCATATCGGAATTATAGAGAGAAATATCCGTTCAGAGAAATTACATTTTTTATGGGTACGTTGAAGATTTTCAGCGTGATTGAGCCGTATCATCCAGTGCGTGTACTAAGGCAGTTTGGTCGTCAACAGTATGTTCCACCTCCACCATTCTCAGCGTTACGTGAAGCACGGGGTATAACAGCCAATAGTTATGTGATAAAGTACATTGAGGAGATGTGGATAAATTGGTATGATCACGTATTGTATCTGGAGCACCGTGGGTCTATTGCTGACTACCCATCTGATTACACGTCAGATTATATTTCTTGGTTCTCTAAAGTTTCACAGCGCTTCCTTAGAGTAGCACCAGATGAACCCCCAGCAGAGGAAGGAAGTCAAGCAACCCGGGCAAATGTCGATGATGAGGTAATAACCATATATCTTCATAATTTTATGTTCAATACGGTGAACCAGTTCTTCTGCTGCTTATTATTTTTGCGTCCATTAATATAACAGAGATATACACGCATAAAAGCAATAATCGATCCATTACTTGCGCAAGGGGATAAGGCATTCAAGAAGCGATCTGGATTGTTATTTACTGCACTTGCGAAGATCAAAGCCGTCCATACACTGGCGTTACTTTCATTACAACTAAATAAATCAATTAACGACTGGATTATTCAGAGGCCGAGTTGATGGCCACTGTTCGGGCTGACAGTCCGAACGAACGGAATTCGTTCGGACTGTCAGTCCGAACGAATACCGACTGTTCGGACTGTCGAATACCGGCTGTTCGGACTGACAGTCCGAACAGGCGGGTTTCTTTCGGACTGACACTCCGAGCGAATCCCGTTCGTTCGGACTGCCATCCCGAACGCCGGGTATCTGGTCGGAATCATAGTCCGGACAGGGACATAACCTGTCTGATACTCCGCCGCTGTCTTACCCATTATATTTTACATCATAATGTGATAAATCATTAGTCGCCCCAATGTAACGCCACATTAATGACGTATAAATATATTTAATTATACAATATTTCACAAAATATGGTTAATTTCACAACAATGATACAGTAGTTCACTAACACATTGATACACAGATACATCTCACGCTGATAGTGTTTTGATCAAACTGATATAGTTGCGGATAAGTCCGACACAACCGATTATACAATAGATATACAAGTGATTGGTCACAACTTATATACAACAAATTAAAACCAAAAATTAACTCGTCTGCGAGTAACAAAATTAAATTACAACTCAATAACATCTTGTGTAGCAACTGAAGATGGTACAATCCCTTTGAACTGTTCAATCCGTTGTAAGTACGGTACCTCCCATCCTTGTGCAATGGGATCACGGTGTCGGTGCCAATTCAATGCAATTTGAGGGATGGGATGAAGTTCTTTCAATGACACCTAATAGTAAAGATGTTATAACCATATATAAGCATATTATTAGTTAAATCAAACTAATTTTAACAACAATGAATTGTGCTTACATGTACAAAGTGACAGTCCGCAACGAATGCCATGGTAACTTCTTTGCGTTGGATATTTGCGGCAGGAGGGGGAGTTCTGAGTGGCAAAAAAGTAAGGCATTGCGCTTTGGATAAGAAGAAAATCACTATATTGTAACGGGAAGCGACAATATGTCCCATGTCCGGCATCGTCATCCAATAGTCGGCCTTTGGAAACTCCCGAAAATAATCCAGTGCTTTTCGGACCTCAACAATCCGATCAATACTCCCAAATAATGGAATGTAGGAGACGTAATTTGTATCGATTTCAACCAACAAATCTCTTCTGATTTGCATCCATTGATCTTCCCCCATACCAAGGTTGTGTGCGATTACCCTAAAACCACAATTTCCGTCGGCCTTGATGTCGCGAACATCTACCACATATGGCAACATAAATCCAGGCAATGAGTTTTCGAACTTCAAATCGGGCTTGGGACAAGGTTTTAACTCCAGTTCTAGTACGGACATTCCGGTCATACTGCCAGCAGGATCTGTGTCTGCTAAGAATTGAACAGGTTCTACAAGAGTTGGAGCTTGATAGAGTTGTTCCGCATGGTCTGCAGGCAAATTAGGGGGGACGCTCTTGGCAACAATTTTCGATTTCTGTTTGGAACAAAAAATTATAATTATAATAAATTCAAGTGAAATATAGGAAGAATTAGTTATATATAATAGCGAACCTTGGTCATATGCGGCCTTCTTGGAATTAACTTATATGGTCTACGGTCGCTGCGGGGAATCAATGCCGTCATTTTTGGGGAAGCACTATCAGAGCCGGAGGCTATTAGCTCAAACGCACACGGATCCCTTCGTGTCAAAATATCAAGTTTCCTTTTGCGGCCAACTGTATGTCCGATCACCTTGGACACAGGATCCGCTAATGAAGAACAAACTGGATTAGATATTTCCCTTAATTTCCTCAATCTTCAAGTACGTTCTTCATTATCACACTTAATAAAGTTATGAATAAAAACCTCAACATCTTTCTGATACCCGACACCTTCAACAACCAATGCTTTACTCGCGGACATATCAAGCTTCCGCCAATGTTGGTCAATGCAATCCAAGGGAATTGGTCGGTTGTCTCTTTTGTATATTGCAATCTCATGAGCACATGGCAAGTTGTGAGTTTGTCGAATGATGCAACCACATTCAGCAGGGTTGACTCCAACAGACTTAGTTCTCTTTACTTCGGCTAAGATCAAATTCAATGCATGGATTGATACTGTGCCCCGTAATTCCTTAAATTCTGCCAGCATAAAACATCGTTTAACGATAGTCAAACTTTTTTGAAAAGATGCTTTAATCTCTGTATGTTGAAGTTCAAGTAATGTACGTATATTACTCCAACACTTTTCAAAATCGCCTTGACTAGTTCGCAATTGTCTCTTCAATTTTGCGTGGGCACTTTCTGCTCGGTTGCTAGTCACGTTGTCCCGATATTGACACATATTTGTCCAATAAGCCACGAACTTCTCCTTGTGTGGATTTAACCATATTTTCATAATGTAGTCAACTGCCTCAGGTTTTCCTTGGAAATCGTTTGTTAGATTGCTTAGATTTGCATTGTATGCATCTAGAGAATCAGATAGCATTATCAGCTTCCACATTAAGAAAAATTTCTCCCACTCACTCTGTTTTTCTAGTAATTTCTTACAGTTTGTCAAGACATTCTTATTTATATGCCATCTACAAAGAAGATGCCGGCTAGCCGGGAATATCAGCTTAACTACATTAACAAGCGATAGATCTCTATCTGTAACAATGACACTTGGATATACATCGTTTAGAAACAGTCCACGCAACTTGTCAAGTGTCCAGGAATAATTTGTTTCCTTTTCTTTTTCAAGAAAGGCAAAAGCAATACAAAATGACATATTCGTTGAGGTTACTCCAATCATCTCTAGTAAAGGATATTTGTACCTGTTTGTTTTATAAGTACAATCCATGATAATAACACCTGGAAATGCTCGGAGAAGATCGACGCCAACAAGATGAGCCCAGACAAGATCCGTTACTGATTCTGTTTGATCATTGCTTTGATGTCATTCGATATACTTGAGGTCAGAAATTTTTAGTAACAACTGTTGCATCTGCGTTCGACCGCCTTGTTCATTGACTCTGAACTTGTATCGTGCGTTATATATTGTTTTCATTGTTGAAACATTCTGTGGATCCTTTTGCTTCAGTGCTGTCAGTATATCTTTCGGCTTTACGTGACACTTCGACATTTCGATCACAACATTTGTCTCGGTTTTAGACAATCTTCCCGCATACGAATGGCCTTCGAAATAATCTGTTACTGGATGATTATGCATACCGGATAAAACCGTTAGGTTATATTCGGGCCCCCTATTGATATCTGTTGACCCTTTAATCGAAAAGGACATCCACATTTTTTATTGCCCCTGTGGCCTTCATCATTTTTTAATTTCTTGAATCTTGGTTGTCCACCCCGTTCACATCCAAACCATATTCTCCCCTTATTCAATTGACCTCCAGTATCAGATTTTGAAACCATGATGACAAATCCTGATTTCTTTCCAATATTGCGCACCCACCGGCAAAGTTTGTCTCGATTTGTAAAAATCTATAGTCATAATAGACAGAAAATATTTTTTTAGTGGAAATATTCTAATTTCAATATGACCAGGTTCTAAACATAATATCATACCTGATTTGTTGTGAAGTCCAAACCATAATCGACAACTAATTCATTATCGACTTGCCTACTCTGCGTCGAAACATAACCCTGTGTCCCAATAATTTAACAATATTAATAATTAATAATTGATAACACTCTTACGGAAAGAAACCATCTTTAAAAGTACTTTGTCCGGACTTAAAGTCCGGACAAAAAAAATTGTCCAGACTTTAAGTCTGGGCAAATTTCTTTTGTTCGGACTTACAGTCTGGACAAGATGAATTTGTCCGGACTCTAAGTCCGGCCCGTGTTATTTTGGGCGGCCTTTCAGTCCGCACCGCGACGTCAACCCCCGGGTTCTCGCACCGCATCGACCAGAAAATTGATTTCTAAAACCCTAATTTCATTATACTCAAAGAATATCAAAAGCTAAAGGTATATTTCGAATAATTTAATATAAAGAAGATGGAATCAAATCTCAAGAGTGTTTTGATCGTCGAATGAAACCAATCGTTGTATTCTCCATTGACGTCTCGTTCCACACAACTCAAAAATTTCTCTTTTGTTTTGATTTCTAATGAAAATACACAAAATAAAAAAAATAATTACCTTTCAAATTTCTAATTAACAAAATATTATAAGGAGATTGAAAATTGAAATGGATTTTTTTAGCTTTAAAAAAAATAATAATAAATTTACCTGCTGCAAACGCGCGAGACGGATGGAGGAAGCGGGAGAGGGAAGAAGGGTAAGTTGGAGATTTTTTTTTGATGCCAGAGCTGTTATTTATATTAAGTTTTCACTGGGCTCACTGGGAAAAAAGTTGTGCCCCTTTAGAAGTTCCCCTTATTGAATCAGTGAGATCTTCGGAGCTCCGTTTTTATTTCGATTTTTTTTGTCTTTTATTTATTTATAATTTCTAAAGAGAGGGTTTCGGCGAAATGAACGACGACAAGTCGTCGATTCCGATGATGGATCGGGAGCTGCTGATCCCCGTTGGCGGCGGGCCTGACATCGCCGGCGACGACGATTCGAAGGCGGCGTCCTCCGGCTCCACCGCTGCCCTCCTCCACCACAACTCGGGAAGAGAGGTCAGTATTCGTAGTCTCTCTGATCGATCTCGGTTTGATCTGCTTAGGGTTAATTTTGTGTTTTTTGTATAGCTTAATTAAAGAATTATTTTATCATTGGTTGGGATATTAAATTTTTTGATAGCTTAAATTGTAAAAATTTTGTTGAGAATTTGGAGCAATTTCGAATCTCGAAAGAGTTTTAAGAAACCTGTATCAAAATCGAGTAAAAATTGGACTAATTACGTGGGAAAGATATTGAAATAGGAATTAATTGGTATATATAATAAATCATAATATTGTTCACTCAATATGTAGGGATGCAAGTTCATAGTGGTATCAGATCTAAGTTTACTGACTTGTGGTAATGTCATTTGTTATGCACTGATTAATGCCAATGTTGTCATGTTTAAACGAAAGTCGAGAGCCATAAATGACATGATTTGACATATTGTAATGCCCCTAGCTAAGAATAATCTCATATTATATATGAGACAAAAATTAGTATCTCATGAACTTAAAAAAAAGTAATAGTAGCTACACTTTCTAGGAAGGAAGCCATGTTTAATATGACAATAATAATAATAACTAATAATTAGGAACATTTTTGAGGTATTACAAATGGTAGTAGGAACTATCAGAGCCAATACTAGTCTGAAGTGTACGGAATTATTTGAGCCAACACTAGCTAGTAATGTGAAGTGTATGGAATTATTAGAGTCTACACCCGTAGGAAGTGTGTGCAACTAAGTGCTATATGGAATTAAGCAGAAATAAAACTAGAATTTAGAAAGGAAGGGGCCAATAATAAGAATTTTAACTTATATTAATAAAAGTATGCTGAAGTTTGTCACAAAATTAACTCCGATTTGAGGTTTTAAGTTTTTTTTTTTATTGGTAAACTAATATCAATTGTCAAATTTGAACTTGAGTTTCAAAAATTAAGCGATAATTAAATTACAGATGGACAAGGGTTTAAAATTAAAAAATAATTAAATTACAAACATACATGTTTTACAAATAGTGATGCTGCGTTTTAATTCTAGCATCTCTTAAATGAGATGCAAAAACTCTACCATCTAGGTTGTAATATGTTTTTGTGTTTTTAATTTCTAGAAATATTCTATATAAGTACATATATGTAGGGTGGCGGAAGGGTGAGGGGGGCTATGGTCCCCCATTGTCTATGCATAGTTTTGCCCCTAGAACTAAGTGCTATGTTACAAAGGGATTTAGTGGGGATCAGCTCTAGAATCCATTTAGATCACCTTAAGAATCTCACATCCGTGTGTCAGCAATAAGGACGTTTAGAGCATAAAACTAGAGGAGAATATAATGTCCCCAAGTCCTATATTGGATATGAGAGAGGAGATAGTTTAGTTTATAATCATTCTCATGAAGTTAAAAGTTATCGTTAGTAGCCTTGATAGTGGAATTCGTGATTAGTTTGACAAAATTAGATGTTTTTTGAGTGTTGCATATGCCTTGATAATTGGCTTAGAAGAGCTAAGCTTTCAATTTGCTTAGAAGAGCTAAGCTCTCGAATAAGATGTTTGGATTGCACAACAACCAACCTAAATTAGTTACATTTGCTCTTCACTGATTTGTTTGGTACGGTGAGGTTTTAATGAATTCAGAATAACAAATCTGTGCAGCTAACCAAGATCAATGATACAGAACGTTGAAAGGATTTATCCTTTACCTAATTAACACGTCAACTGAAAAGGCAAAAAACTTTTGTTCCACATTTCACATTGTCACTCGAAAATCTTATTTATTTCCAGTGTTTAAGTTAATTATGCCCCCATATTTTTGAAAAACTCATAACTATGAGCACAAACTTAAGCACCATAATGCCTACAGCTAACTGCAATGTAAAGTTTCATGCTAGAATTGCGTGGATCAATTACAGTGAAGAAGTGAAACCTGAGTCCAACTACAACCTATAGTATCGACTTTTTATATAGTGTAATTTTTATTGCAAAAAAATGTAAGGTATCAAGCATCAATTCTCGGTTGGGCCAGGTCATTTAACATAGGCCAAACCTAATCTTTACACATCAGGGGAAAAAATTGTCCTACCAACCCATTTATGAAAGAATTCAAAAACTTGGACCTATTCGATTTATTCTGTAGCTGACCTGACTCAAGTTGTAACCCTTGAATATACTCTTATTTGCATAGCCTCTTGTGATATATTTAATTGTTTGTATCAAACAATTTAGTTGGAATTGGTCTGTTTCTTTATGTGAGATAATCTTTTTTCTATTTATAAGGCTCCAAAGTTATTCATATTGAATAAAACTGCAGTTACATGAATGAGGCTATTTATGTCTAATTTTAGCGAGAATGTTTTAAATATTGGAATTATAGTTTGTACCTGTAAAGCACGTGCTAATATCTTTGGCTAACAAAAGCTAATGCCGACATGTAGCTTATGAAAGAAGGTGATTTGGGAAGTGTGAAGTAACTATTTTTATATTTCTCAATTTACAAATGCTATAATAAAACTTATAAACTCCAAACTAGACTTTTTTTTATTTAAAAGGTAATTTTAACTATTCTACTCCAAATTGGACTCAGTGAAGCTGCCAACACCAAACTCCAGTAAGTAAAGTAACTGAAACAAGAATTGGCGACCAAAACCGTAACCAAGATTTTAAACCTTGTTTTCAGTAATTGAAGAAGAAGAATTAGGAAAATCTTTAATTTATTTTTCATTAGAACGATCTCTATTTTTAACTGAATCTTGTTGAAGAAAAAAGTTTTGAATAATGTGTGAACAATTAAAGATGTTAAGGATACTGCATCTTATTTTAATCATGTCATTTGAGCCTTCAAGAGTCCTAAGATGTGCAAAATTTAATGGTGAATGGCGTGATGGGTTGCTAGAGGCCCTTAAATATCGTTTTAGTCAATGACTACTACTTAGCAGCGCCTAAAAATTCAACAAAAGCAAGGTAAAAGGAAGATAATATTAAAGCTTATCAAGTGAGTGAATTTTTCGTTTTGATTACTTGTTTTGCAAAAAGCACTTACCGATGATGAGGATGAGCGACATCCAGCTCTAAATCCAATGATGACGAGGAGGGACAGAAGGAAATTATGATAACAATGGTAATTGCTTGGAGGAAGGAAATACAGGTGGAAGACAATGCAAACTATGGGATGAGGGGGGGGGGGGGAGGGATGTAAAGGAGTCTCTGATCGGCTTTGCTCGAAGATCGTGGAACTGTCAAGAGATGCACTAACTTACATCTTTGACGTTATTTCGTATTTGTGATGGAAGAATTTGCCTATCAACACATCATGCTTAGGCACAGGTTATAGTAATAACATGGGGGGACGAGTCTCTTCTAAAGGTGGATAGAAGGAATTTCTTTAGGCTAGGTTTTGAAAAGTTTTCCTAGTCTTAACATATCTTCTTGATAAATCCCTTAAGTAATAAGAAGACCTGATTGCACATGGGCATTAACTATTTGCAGGCCCAAAAGTGCCTGATACCGAGAATGTCATATTTTGATAAATGTTTATTCAAATAAGGATCAGTATTTTTTTTTATTAATGAAAAAAATATCTTGAACAAGTCATTACATATGTTGACAACATTGATTCTGATCTTTTCTACAGTTTACAGTTCTCATCTTTAATGTGAAAGTGCCAAGTCGCCAAGTATTTTGGATCTTATTTTCTCCTCATCTTGTAGTGAACTATTGGGCTGTCATGAAGTTTTCCCCAAAGTGTCCCAGTGATGCCGTATGAACCTAAGGCCTTACAAACCATAAATTTGTATTTTCCAGAAAGCTCTGTGCATTGCTTTATTGTTTGAAATCTTCTGGTTATGCATTAACAACAAAGTTTTTTATCACATAATGTTGGATGTAAGTGGTATTTGAAAAATTCTACAAGCAAATGTGGTGTTAGCCTCTTAATGTTATAATCTATTTGTTTTAATATTCCAGTGAAGTCCTTTTCTCACCAGTGCAAGCTGCAGTTATTTGACATACCTTCTTATATCATTAATTGACTGAAAATTAATACGCAGGCATTTTATAAAGTCATTCGCAGTTGGGCTTCCAAAAAGTTTATGACAGGATGGTAAAGTTTCCTTCTCTTCAAATTGGTTCTTTTCATCCTCGTACTTGGTATCTGTTCCATTGTCAATGCAAGGGCTGGCATATGTCCATATTGTTGTTGATGCCTTGTAGAATTCTACCTACATTCTTTAATATATATTGTGGCTCATACATGTTATGAAATCTAGACCAGGTTTAGTCGAACTTTATTGTTGGAGATCATTTCCTAGCTGCACATGATTACCTCTACCTCATTTATATAGTAGACCAGGTTTAGTCGAACTTTATTGGCTGATACTGACACTGATTTGAGATTTTAAAGCTTCGCATAGAGCTATTCTTTTTCTCTACATGTATGCTCTGGGTAACCACTTAAGCAAACCTAGATACTTGTTTCCATCAGGATTCATGAACCTCATTAGACACCATGTTTTTCATGTATATGTGTAAAACCAGTCTTTTTCTGTTACATGTACGCTTTGGTGATAGCTAATTTACCAAGAAGGCTTTCTCCGATGGCATACACTGATTCGATCCTATAATGAATCAAGTAATCTTCTCTTCTTCTCATATGGGTGTTCATGCCACATTGAAGACCTCCAGCAGAAAATGAGTCACTTGGAAAAGAGAAATAAACTAGGGTAACATTTTTGAACCATCAATATTGAGGTTTGATATCTGGACCTCTTGAAGCAAGCGTGGTAATCTGATGCCATGTCAGATAACGACTTCATATAAAAGCCTAATCTGATGATTGTGTGTCAGCAGGTCAGCAAAACCAGTCTTAACATATGCAAAGTGTGAAAGTTGAGGGCGGAAATGTGCTCTTATTGTCATACCATGTATGCATATCGCGTTAGGCAAATATGACCATTTGCAATTTCTCATAGCTTCAATAATCAAAACTCTCTTAACTAGTATCTTTAATATCTTCTTTTAGAAGCCCAAACACGTTTGGGTCAGTCCATAAAGACCTTTGTTCAAGCCAATCTCTCTTGGGTCAGTGCATCACAATGTTGCTTATTTGGCTTATCTTTCTTACCCTTTAGAAGTCTGATTTTCTAGTTTCTCCAGCACTTGATGTCTTCTTTGTAAAATCTCAGTAACAGGAGATAAAAAATGCATTGATTCGTGTCTAGAACCATAAGGCTTTGCCAACAGTCTCAGTCAGCACTCTTTTGTAGACCGTCATCAGCTTGAATGCACAATCGTTCTTCATTTGCACACTAATTCTCATGAAAATAATTAGAGACTTAATTTTTCTCTTTGGCTAGCTTATGTAGCTTATATTTACATTATGATGTTGAGCAGATGAATGAAGTGTCAGATTTTTTTTACTCGCATTTTGTGGTATTTAGGTAAATGCAGCAAACTTTAGGTAACTGCAGTATTTAGGTAAATGCAGCAAACTTTAAGGATAGTGGTTATCTCCTGTTCTGCACTAGGTGCTTTCAGGAGAGTAATTTCCTTGATTGTTGTTTTGTTGCGATTATGTATTCAGAGACTTATTAGTGGCTTCCCTATTGCCTCTTTTACTTCTGTCTAATCAAGAAGTTGCATCTGCTAGAGGGCACATTGCATAAGGAAATGCTTCAATTTTCCTCCCAAAACAGAGTTGATCAATGTTAATAAACACAAAAGTTAGGTTCCCAGGAAATGAGAACCTGTGGTCTAGTTGCTATGCCTGAAAAGTTGCGAATTTTGATTTTAAAAAATAATTAACAATTGATTCTTTTTTTTTTCAAATAGATTTTCAGAATTTCATCTGAGTTTAATATATAGATGACATCCAAAATATATTTGGAAAGAGTTTTTACTTAACCCAACCCCCCCCCCCAAAAAAAAAAAAAAAAAATTAAATAATTAAATAAAAATTAAAATTATATTAATGTCTTTTATGGATGGTTAATAGGTGAAATGTCTTCTATACACCAATTTCGTTCAACATA
Organism: Dracaena cambodiana; assembly: GCA_036321105.1. NCBI lineage: Eukaryota > Viridiplantae > Streptophyta > Magnoliopsida > Asparagales > Asparagaceae > Dracaena > Dracaena cambodiana. Next base: position 49,216,795 of record JAYEPQ010000008.1, read on the forward strand.
AGAAGCAAACAACCTTTCTATGTTTTTCTCTCTACTCTCTTTAAGTTATTCCTAACCCACCCTTTTTCTTCCTCCAATTCATATCTTTTTGGGTCAAATAGCTCTGACTCCATGAATGAGGAGAGGAATACGGCATAAGCCGTATTAGATGGAAGCTCGGGTCAAGCGGAGGGAGGGAGGGAGTCACTTAACAAGACTATTCATATGATCTTTGTAGTTAATTTTATTAGGAAACCCATGCCTTTTCAACTTTAGGTCCCTTTATTAATTATGCAGGTTGTCTTGTATATTAGAAGTTGGAATTTGGAGTTGGCTCGTGTATTTTTTCATTATAGGTTAAATAGCAGAGACAAACTTGTAGTATTGACATAGTAGCATTTATACTGCCTAAACTAGGGTAATGGCAGTGGCATCCTTTGAGTTAATGGAAACCATGACCTAATTTGTGTGCCCATTTTACCCCTCCCCATCATCTTTCCCATTACTCTCCATTCCTTTCTCCGCCAGTGCAACTCATCCTCCCTCTTCTTCTATTTCTCCGCATCAACCTCTCTCCCCCTCATTTTCTTCCTCTCTCTCTACTCCTCCCACATCTCCACTTCTCTCCCTTATTTATTTCCCTCTCCTATGCACTCTCTACTTTCCCTTTCCTCACCCATCTCTATTGTTGTACTGGTTGCGCTTTTTGGCAGTCTTCGTGCTGACTATCTACATCAACGGCAATCTAAAATTGTAGTCATTATTGTCCTTATAGTGGCTGCAAGCTACTTCAACAGTAGAAAAGAGGGGGAAAAGAGAGTAGAGAGGGAGGAGGGAAAGGAAGAAAAGAAGGAGAGGAGAGACAAATGAGAGTGGGAAAAGAGGAGTATGTGAGAGAGAGGGGGAGGCAGGGGGGGGGGAAAGAGAGAAGGTGCACCGATGACCATTGATAAGTGGTGGAGAAGGGGGGAGAAGGGAGAGGGGAGTAGCGGAGGAAATAGAAGGGAGAACAAAATGGGTACATGTTAGATTTAACATTGTTAGTTAAATCGGGGGGTGTCACTGCTATTTTTCTATGTGGAGTTATAAAGTGGTACCATTTAAATAGTAAAGGGGGTGTCTTTGTTATTTATCGTTCACTATGCTTTGTAGAATATGGAGGATTGGACCTGTTTTATGTCAATTTCAAGTCTTTTACCTACTTTTTCATTAATTTATTTAAGGGAACTGCTTTCAGTTATTTTTAGACCTTTAGTATTTTCTTCCAGTTCTATGTACTCAGTCATAGGCTTAATGCATGCAGTTCTCACAAACGGATTTTGGTAAAGGTGGAGTTTGAAATACTAATCTAAGAAATTTTTATTAAGAGAAACTGATCTAAATGTGTTTAGTAGTTATATTCTAAGTTACGCAAATGATGACAAGCCTGATTGGGCCTAGATGTTTAACACTGGGGAATAATGAATAGCATTTATTAACTTTGTACTGCTTATTGCAGTGTTATCCTGTTCCCTATTGCAGTTACTTTTTATATCACCTGGTGGTTCATTCGTTTTGTGGATGGATTTTTTTCTCCAATCTATACTCAATTGGGGATCAACATATTTGGTATGAATGCAATATCTTATACCTTTTCTCATAACTTGTATTGTTCACTGTATCGTTTACTCTTCACCAATCTCCTTTTTGGACACAATCTTCTTGCTCCCTTTTGTATGGTTCATAATTCATAGGACTCCTTATTAGGGTGTTTTGAAAAACTTTTTTTATTGATAAAGAAACTACCGTTTTCATGCACTATAAATATTGAAGTCTCTATAAGCTGGTGGGGTAATTATTTCTTAATAATGTTTTTAGCTCCATTTTCTTACTCAAAATAAGCATTTCACTGGATATTTAAGGTTTTTCATTGCATGATATTCCACACTAGTATGATGATAAGACAAAATGACAAAAAGGCAGGATACCTTTACAGCTGTGCTCTGGCTCTTTGGCAGATTTAATTCAATTTGTGTTGATCTCTCTTTTGGGTTTTGATTTTGGGTTGTCAGTGCAAAACAATTTATAACCTCACCCTCTTTTTCTTTATCATATGATTCTTATGCTATTCAATTTTTTAGTTTGGATGCTTTGCCTTTCATGTTATATAAAATCATGAGGCCTTACATTGAACATTCGAAAGACAAATTTGTGCTTCCCATTCTGAGCTGTATAAAGTTTGTTACGTGTTTTGTTCTTTATGTGGTTCTGCCCTTCTGGTTTTTATTTTTATTTTTATTTTTTTTACTTGCCAGGACTTGGTTTCGTAACATCCATAACCTTCATCTTTTTGGTTGGAGTATTCATGTCATCATGCTTAGGGGCATCTGTTCTAAGCCTTGGAGAGTGGTTTATTAAGCGGATGCCTTTTGTTCGCCATATTTACAATGCATCTAAGCAAATTAGCGCAGCCATATCACCTAGTAATCTTTCCTCTTCTCTATTTTGCTTGAGCTTGACCTTTTCCTTTTTTCCTTTTGATCTGAGCTAATTGCTGAACTTTTCGGATTGCAGATCAGAACACACAGGCATTTAAGGAAGTTGCAATAATAAGGCATCCACGCATTGGTGAATATGCAATTGGTTTCATCACCTCTTCTGTTGTTCTTCAGGTCCAAAAATATACTTTGCTGGAAGTTTTTTACTCTCTTTCATTTGTATAATTGCCCATGCTTATTTGTTTCGTGTTGTGAATATGTAATTGAAATTCATCATGATATATCTCTGGATATCTCGCGTACAATGCATCATAGGTCCAATCTTACAAGTCGTTGGAATGCTTGCATGAGCTGATGGAGATACACATGCTAGCTCTTTCATTTTTTGAACTTGAGAGAAAAATCTCGATATCATGCAACTTATAATGGATTTGGAATCTAAAAGGAATTATTAAAATATCCAGGTAGGCTTTCTTTAGAAGTTGTTTACATCTAACTGGAACAAGTGAGAATTCTCTTTGTTAACAGAATGGGATAATCTTCTATCTAGAATTCATTCTTCAGCGTATTTGGATCATGTTCTAAAAATAATAGACCAATAATTTCCTTTTCAAAATCTAAATTAGTCTCTCTTAGAATTATAGGACTTGTGCTTTTCTGTGTCAATCTATATGCATTTACCTTGCCAACTTAGTGGTCTGAACTTTTAGGAATTTCTTTTTTATTATAGATTGAGGAAGCAAGGAACAACGTCTGTCATTTTTCTAAGCAAAGCCATTTGTCATAGAGATAATGGCAATCAACTTTTTAAAAAAAATAGGTTAGCTGTTAGACATTAATAAGAATATTAAATACAAAAGTGGAGTGCTCTCATTATGTATAGATGCCTGTTGTTGATATAGGTAGCCTAATTATTGTAATTTGTAAGCATATTTATTATTTTGGTATTACTGACTGGAGCTGTGGATGGTTTAGATGTTATTTTTGACTGTTTTGTTGCACAAGCCATAGTTTGTAATGGGGGATTGAAGTTGAGAATGGTTCTATTGACAGCAAGGGTATTTAAAGATGGTTTAAACACTGAGTTGTACTTTTTTTCTTTTTTTTCTTTTTTATTTTTTATTTTTTATTTTTTGCGCAGACAAGGCAAAGTTTGTATGAGCAGATCGTGGTTGAGAATGTTCTATTGATTATATGGGCAGATATAAGATGGTTTAAACACTGAGTTTTACAGGCTTTTTGGTGAATAAATAGTATTTAGGTATTCATTAGCTCTAGTTTAAGTCGTATGATATGGAAATGGTTAGAGGAGACTGTAGGTTCAAGTCTTGGCTGTTCTTTTCTTTTTGATTTTATTTTAAGAAGTATTTAGGTACATAGATAATCAATCAATGTTTTTCGCTGGAATTGGGGAAGATTAAAAATTATTACATTGGTAGTTGTCAGGGGCATCAAGGAAATTATAGGGTATATACAGATGCAAGCAATTACTATACCGGTTATCTGGTGAAGCTGAGAAGAGACATACATAGTACAGCTATGTATGTGAAGGAAATAGGATTTTAGAGTAATATATAGTAAGATTCAGAGTTGAATTTGTAGCACATGGGGAATTTGTCATTAAAGATATACTTGGCAATAATAATTCTGGAACTGGATATGGTGATGTGATTTTGGTTAAGATGACACGAGCAAGGAGTGTATAGTGGCTTTGGTTAAGATGACATGAGCAAGGAGTGTATAGTGGCTTTGGATCGAAGGAATATAACGAATGGATATGTGAGGGTAACCAAGCTAGTAGGCGAGTTCTAATGTTGGATGGTTAATAATTTTGTACAACAATGAACAGTTTCCTAACAAAAAAAAAGACGGTAGCATATCTCAATCACGAACGAGCTAATAGATCCAGCCATTTTTTGGCCAAAGCCCTGGTTATCTTGGTTTTTCCTTCTGCTATATAATACATAGTCAGACCCATGGAGCACACCCAACCCAACCAGCCTAAGGCTTCATAATTTGGTACATAGTAGAAGTAAAAGGTGGACTTGAATCTCCTTGCAATGTTGTTTCCATCTCCTCTTGGCCCCATTGATATAGGTATGTTCTGAATGGATAATGTTGAACTGAATGAGTTTATCAGGTTATGAATCCAATAAATAGATTACTGACCCTTCATGGTCCAATGTGCCCAGCACCTCTCAAGTCTTTCACCAATTTGTTATCAAGTAATTTTAGTTCTTAATGGAATGTTTTTGTTAGGGTCATAGGTGACATGAATAGTTCCACATTGGAAAAATTCAGTTAAGTGTGATGGATTTAAATAGAAAGTTGGGCCTCTACCTATCTACTTAGATTTTTGGGTTAAAAAAGGTCTAAACCTAAATTGAGTTATCACTTTTGGTCTTTCTACATATGCTAAATGCTTTAATTTCTTAATGACAGAATGCTGCCCTCATCCTGATATAAAGTCCTAGCTCCCCTCCTGGTTAAAATTAAGCGACATGATCACTGGGCTATGTTAATGGATATACACATGCATATTTTAATATTTCCTTTCCGTTGCCATCAATGTCTCTTTTTCATTCATTTGATGAGCAGAAATATGTGATGGTGCTTGAATTAAACTTTTCTTTGTCAATTATTTAAACAGAGTTATTCTGGTGAAGAGGAGCTATGCTGTGTATACGTTCCAACCAATCATCTGTACATTGGAGATATATTCCTGATCAACTCCCAAGATGTCATTAGACCAAACTTATCAGTCCGAGAAGGAATTGGTAACATTTGCTTTCTCCTTGCTCTTGTTATCACATCAGAAAATTCAGTTCTTAGTCCCAATATTACGGTATATGAAACAAATAATTGTTAATATTTTGTCCGATTGTCATTATCTATAATCCATGCTTTGTGTGCAGAAATTGTGGTCTCTGTTGGCATGTCAATGCCGCAGGTTCTCTCGACACTAGAACCTACATTGTAAAACAGGACTAGATCAATAAGAAGTTGAGACAGGTTGCCTAACTTAAACTTCACTGTCTTGAGATGTCAAATGGCAAATGTAACTTTGGGGCTTGCAGGAGTTCTCTTGCTTTCTGTTTTTGACATTATTTTCACCTGATGGATTATGTATCATACACCCCTAGTTTTAGGATTTTGGTTTTGTGTATAACGTCGGCGAACTAGATCTTATATTCTCGGGTAAATTGTAGATGATCACTCTGCTTTCTCATTGTCATCTCAAAAGTTCAAGCCATCATTGTGATCACAACTATATAATATAGATAGATATACATGTATCGATTCATTGCTTGCTACTTCTTTTTTTTTTTTTTTTTCTTTTTTATTTATTTTTAGTATGTGGGAAGGGACTCTTAATACCTCTAATTCAAATTAGTAGTTGCTTGCTTGAGAACCTCAGAATGAAGCAGAATTTTGTGCCGAAAGACGTGTAAATCTTGATCCAAAGGCATATGCCAATGCCCAATGCTGGTAAATTGAAAAGTTGTCCAGTTTGTGTCGGATGGATAGAAAAGTCTTCCAAATTAGATTTCCATTTAGTTGAGTTTTTTAAAGCTTTAACCACGTAGTTGGCCAATGTTACTGGGTGTAGTAACCCTTTATTTCTTTATAGCAATAAAAAATTAAATAAATAAACAAAATGATAAATATGACTCTTCATCTTTAAACATTTCATTTCTTATAACTTTCAAACTTTTTATATTCTCTACTTATTATTCATTTATTTCTCTGACTCTCATCCTTTTATCTTCTCCATGAATTATCTATATTAAACCTTTAATTTAATTCTCTTAACTCTCTAAATTCTAACTCCTTAAACTTTTTAGATTCTATAACTCTCTAAACCCTCTTCAGATTCTGTAACTCCTAAATTCAATCATATATAAATTCCTAAATTAAAACACATTCCACTCATTCTAAAAAATCATTCTCTAACATTCTCATCTCGTCGGAGCCACCTTCTAAACCATTGTAGGAGCCGCCACCAGAGCTGTCATCGCTTCACCGGAGAAGAGCATTTACTTCCCTCTCTTACCACATTTTAGATTCTCACATTTGGACAAGTGGTAAGATATTATCTTTCTTTTTCATCTTGAATTAAATTATTTTAATAAATCCTAGATTAGTTTACCTACATTTCAGTAACTCTAATAACCTAAAATGAACTATCCATCATCTTATGAACCCAGATAGATTCAGACTCATTTCTAAAATTCAGACCCGCTTAATATTAAAATCAATTTAGAGTGTGTTATAAATATTAGAAAAATCCCTAAAAATCATCTAAATTCATATTAATCTGTTTTTAATATTCTTAGAATATTTTTAATGTGTAGATTACTCCATTGAGCGACATCGGGAAATAAAATCCAGGTGAGTTCATTTTTTGACTCACTAATCATGCTATTTTATATACCTATTGTTTCAATCATGTTATTTATTTTGTGTAAATTGATTTGTTATTTTGTAGGAATTTATCAATTACTTATTATATTTTTTATCATCAAAAATCTATTGTCAATTGTCATTAAATTTAGATTACATAGTATAGTTAGATTTTAGAATATCATAAATACAATATTTGATAAATCACATAAAAGTTATAATCACGGAAAAATACTGTTTGTGATATCATTTTGTATCGGGGTCTAGAAAAGTTGTATTGTATACTGGTTCTCTAATTAAGGAACGTGCATCGCACGGAAAACCTCCCAATATTCATGCATTTGCCTGGCCAATATCTTTATCTTTATACCTAAATCATGTTGTAATTTACTGATATGATATCTCAAATCAGTAACTCTTGGATATACCTAATTGTAATTTATTGAATAAAGTATAAACTGAACGGACTCTATAAATCATGTTGTTAACAAATTAAGAAAAATCTAATTGAAATATTGTATCTGATATAATCAATATACTGTACTATACCTAAATGACACTGGATTTGGGGAGAAACTGAATGATGGAAATATACTCTGTTTCGGCTATAAACTTGTTAGGTTGTACAACTGAATACATGATTATAATTCATGTTTGCCTGACTGCAGGTCCGATTCAGCACCGAACAATCCTGTAACCATTTCCTGGGTCTGTACAGGAAACAATCGAAACAGTTGTATCCCATCAGTTAGTTTTTCCAATTACATGACATCTTAGATAAAAATATCTGTGTTATAAAGTTGACTTCACTGAAATGACATTAAAATAACTTAAATCAATTGACATTATTATTACAGACATCTCATTACATATTTTCTAAAACTTGTTTGGACATAACCGTTATATTTCACAATCTTTCTGAGTATTTTATTTTGATTGCAATCTGACGACCTGGTGTACATGTCCAGATTTACCGATGGACACGCCAAAACTGATGCAGGATCTGGTGTATTTTAAATATTAGATTGAAGCTCAATAATGAATTAGAGATTCTCTTCTTCATTTTATTTAATTTTATTATATTTTGTTTCAATTGTATCTAAAATTCGTTCCAATAAATTAAAAAGTCAAACTTTTATTGAATTTTTCTATCGTAATTACTGAATATTATTGTGGTAAATTTATTGAGCCTTTAGTATATTCAAACTGAATATGTTGCCGGTACCTGTTACACGTGTTCGTATACCGTATATCGGGAGCGGGGCGTGACACTAGGAAAGCAAGTTAGCCCAATCGGTAACACTATATATTCTCAAAAAATATCACCATATTCTCAAAAAATATTACCAAATTCGACTTCCAATCGATGTTGATTTGAATATTAGTTTGAATATTTAATCTAAGAGTACATGAAGGGACGGTAACAATGAAGGGAAGGTAATAGATGTATTTACGGATTAAAATTTATTTTTTTATAAAATTAGAAAATGTAATTTTTATTTTTAATTTAAAATTATACATACTGGAGGCTAAAAATTTATCATTTCCTGTCAATGCTCATGGGCTCGGCACCTCCTCGACTGGGTTTGCGTTTGGATTCAACTATCGGGTTAGTCAAATTGGCCAAATTATGCCCAATCAAGGATAGTGCAACAATCAACGGACGGTTCAGATCCATCCTCACCCAAAACTCCTCCTCGATCCCCGAAACCCTAGATCCCAAATGCCTATAAATACCTACAATCTCCTCCCCATTCCTCTATCTGCTGCAAGCGCTGTCTAATTTCAATTTTTCGTTTGTATTTTCTATTTTGTTTAAATTCTTACTTAAAATCTTCGTCTAATTTGTTTTTTGGGTTCTTTCTTTGGTTTTAGGGTGAAATCTTTTTGTTGAAGAAGACGGTGACGAATTATATCGAAAGGTCTCGTTCGTCGTAATGGCGACCTAAAATTCGCCTTGCCGACCATCCTGATATATCACCACCCATATTCTGAGTCCTTCAATTTTAGGGTTTTGTTTTCCCCCAATTTTTTGATGATTTGATAGGCCGATGATTAATCGATTAATAATGACAAGCATATGTCTGAATTTATCCATGTTGACGAATTCTAATCTTCTCTATGAGGCCTATTCCATTATTTTTATTTTCTTTTTGATTTCGTTAAAATCATTTTTAATTATTATTATTTTTTTTAAAATTTTGGTAATTTAGGGGTCGCGTGATGATTGAAGTGCATAGTTCAAATGAAAAATCTCTGATTGAGATTTTGATTAATTCTTACGTCTTTCGCTCCTATCTGATGACCTTATGTATTTTTTTTGTTCGCTAAAAAGCAAAAATTAGTTGCTTTTACGTATGAGAAGTTATTATGTGGATGAAGCTGAATGAAATGAATATAGATTACTTTATCATATAATTTATGTACAACATGTTATATGAAATTGAAAATTTGTAATTGTAGTCACAATGAATGTACATTGGACTTGAATTTTTAAAAATCACTTATCCTTTTTTGTTCTTTTAGTTATTGAACTTTTTGGTTAAAAGAACATAAGATTTCTACAATTTCTCAAAAAAGCGATTATTGATGTATTTGTAATAAGAAAAATAAAAAGAAGAGCCATCGGTCATTTATGTTCCGAAGTACCTTCTAACATAAACGGTTTGATTAGAAGAATAAAAAAAATTAAAATTAAAAACAGTTGAATGCAAAATTTGGCTTCAAGTTAGGTTGTGTTTGTTTGAGAGAATTGGAATTTACTTTTACAATTTTTGAAATTTAAGTAATTTTTGAAATTTAAGTAATTAGGTAAAATATTATATTTTATTTAATTTTAATCATTACCTTCAAAATCTAGTGGATGAAACAATTAAAATATTACTATTATAATATTTTAATTAACAATAAGATAATAATCTTTCTATTTAATAATTTATTTCACTTCGATAAATTAACACTTTAAACACTAGAGTTTTATTGAAAATTGTTCTTATCAAATTTTTATTTTGGAAACTATTTCTAGTTTCCTTGCAAGTCCCAAGGAAAGTAGTTTGAAATAATGTATGTATAAAAATATATGGAATTATTGTATATGAGTCGTCAATTAAGTAGTAAAATTGTGTGGGCTCTTAGTAAAAAAAAAAAAAATTAATTTTATTGCTTCTTCAATGTTTTTTAAAATTATGATTTTTATCTCTGGACATTCTTTAAAATTAAATTTCATGAGATTCATATGAATTTTCATTAAAGTTGATATATTCGCCAAAATCTATTAATTTTATAATTACTTAATGGAAAATTAAACCAAATCCATGACTTAAGAAATTGCATGTGTTAATTTTAGAATTTTGCAATCATAGTTGGAAAAAAAAAATTGAAAAAAATACGGAGATAGGGAAATAGAAAGAGATTAGCTAACTTAGGTTAGTTATTAACTTGTTGTCATTACTCTTATGACTCTAAGAGTGGGCTTGGACTCTAAGAGTATTTGTTTGAAGTAAAATGAAAGTACGGTTTTGGTGAAGTAAAATAAAATAATTCAAAATTATGAAAAGATTTCTTCAATAAAATTATAGTGTTTGTGTCCCTAATTTTGAAAGTAAAAAGTGAGCTAGAAATATATTATTTTATTATTTAATAAAATAATATTAATATTATTCTATTTATTAGTTGGCTATAATTGAAAAGTAACTGTGTGAAACTAATAAAATAATAATATTTGAGAGGAAAGAAAAGAGAAAGTAAGAATGCCATATATGATTCACATCATCCAATTTCTAATATTTTTGGTCAAACAAACAAATGAAGTAGTTAAACTAGGTTTATTTCTACTATTTTCATTTTACTTCCATGCCAACAAACTAAATCCGCTTTCAATTTTCTATTAACCTCAAAAATGAGCGGATGAGCTCATAAAGCTCTAGAAAAACTAAAAAAAACTAACAATTAAGTCTTTTATTTAAGTATTTGGGGTAGGTTGCATGTACCAAAAAAAGAATCACGTCAGATAAATCATTTTGATATTCCTTCTCTATTCATTTCTATCAATTAAACTCCATATCTTTACGTATCATCTTCATCAATGTTTTCTTCTTGTAGGCTTAAGTTGCACATGACTAAACTATCGTAGGTGATTTTCTCACATCTTCTCATTGATAAGAACTACACCAACCTTAACACGAATATCTGTGTTGTCGTACATCCAACGGAGCATATGCATTTCTGCTACACTTATTTTATGTGAATGATGTTTTTTTATAGACTAATATTCCGTACCATATAATAAAACTGGCCTAATAGTAGTCCTATAAAATTTTCCTTTCAATCTGAACGGAATGTCACGGTAGCATAAAACATCGTTGCCCTCCTCCATTTCAACCAGTCAGGTTATATCATATGTTTAATATCATTATCAATCTCTCTATCATTCTGGATTATAGAACCCAAATATTTAAACTGATTGCTCATTTGTATATCTTGCCTATCCAATTTTACAGTATTATAGTTTACGGTCCGTCGTTTATTAAATTTACATTCTATATACTCTGTTTTAGTTATACTCAATCTAAAACCTCTAGATTTTAATGTATATCTCCATAACTGTAACTTACAATTTACCCTGCTATTGTCTCATCAACTAAGACAATATCATCAAGAAATAGCATATACCAAGATATCTCATCCTGAATGGTTTTAGTAAGCCCATTCATCACTATAGCAAATAAGAATGGGCTCAATGTAGATATTTGATACAATCCAACTGTAATATAAAAATCACTAGAAACAAAATAAAATATAATATAATATTTTATAAAATCACTAGAAATAAAATAAAATATTAAAGCAATCCAATGGCTTTAGTAAGATCATAAAGCTCTGGAAACAAAATAAAATATTATATTTTATTCAAATTGTGCAAGAAATACATAAAATATTAATATTGTAATATTTTATTAAATAATAAGATAATATTCATTCTACTTCCTAATTAACAATATCCAAACTGATCATTCCAACTATAACCCCTTCGCATGAAATTTTTGGCATTGGCTAAATGACATCACTCATTCTCCCAGTTAGGATGATAATGGATGCATTCACGTTTAAAATTTTAGAGAAAGCCAAAAAAATGCATCCATTCTCATCTCTACTCTCAATTTCAGCTCAACTATCCAAGCACTATCTGCTTTTCTTGAATCTCATAGAAACACAACATTTTTTTTTTTTTTTTCATTTGAGTACAAAGAGAAGCCTTAGTTTCCAAAAATCAAATCAATTGATAAACAGGGCCACATCCTTGAGGCCCAGCTAAATTTAAACACTGGAGCCCATCCCCGTACACAAATTGATGCATCTCATCTATCATCACCTTCAGCTGTTGCTAAACCTGGTATCTACATAGGTTCTCAAACCCCATGTACTCATCATTTTGAATCTTCTTGATTATATTCGAAATTCCAACTCCACCTGTTCGAATCGAAATAAATCAATATGAATGACAAGAAAAAAAAAAATCTTTGCTAGTAAAATATAAAATCATATTTATATGTGTTAGGCTGGAATATTATCAACTAAGATCTAAGAATGTCAAATCCAAAATGAAAATCTATTAAATCTATTTCAGTAGATGTGATTCACTATTTATAAATTATTTACAAACAAAATTTTATAAGAATTATATTTGATTTAACTAATAATAATCGGGTGCAAACAAAATGAACGCATCAAAACTATAAAAGAAAAAAAATCACTAATTTTTAGATACTTGATCCATTAGTAAAACATACTAAATTCTAATAAAATTTTGTTTACTCACGTCTACCGAAATATATTTTCATTTTGGATTATCTATTCTTAGATCTTGGTTGATAATATCCGCACCTAAATATTATCGATAGTGATCCAGTATATATGTTATCTAATCCCTGCAGCTTACCGAGCGAGACTGCACTGACAAAGATTGTGAAAGCTAAGATGAAGATGATAAGAGATGCCCTCCCCATTATGATGATCAGCTTTCTCACAATATGTTGCCCAACCCATGCAGCAATAGTCGCGACAACAACAAAGTATAACGCTGAAAGCAAAATGCAACGACACATTAGCTTTCGGAAACATAGAATGGTAGACTTTCAAAAAAAAAAAAAAAATGGAGAATCCAACCAAATACGAAATCAAATTTCCAGTAATTTTCTGAGTATCGCTGGGGACATTCGTACCGTATGGGACTGGGAAACGGTGTAGCAGGTAGTATTCAACGACGGACATGGACGCAGAGAATGTCATGGCAAAGGTGGCTGTAGCACTTGATACCTGCACCAAATTAAGAAAACTCGGAGATGATGCTTATGAAAACTAAACAGATAACATCCACGAATAGAATATAATTGAATGTTTCGGTTCATACAACTATAAAATAGTAATTCGATTTAATTTGGGCTAACTCGTTTTAAGAAGAAATTAACAAATTATTGTACCAGATCCTTCTTGACTCGAAGAGTTTTATGTAGCTCATATAAAATGAATTTATCAGCACTATTCATGATAAAATACATATCTTGAATAGCCATGAAAGCCAACTTGGAAGTATAATTTAAACAATTAATTTGATGAATGTCACTAGATGAAGAAAAATAAAGACAAAGTAAAAGGCATGCACATACATGCGGAATCACACACAACCAACAATAACAACTAAGACTTTTCTCCCAAGCAGTTGGGGCAGGCTATATGAACCAAAAGATAATCACGCCAGATCGATCGATCACACTGATAATCCTTCTCCATTCATTCGCATTGAGTAATGTGTCATCATTTCAATCTGTCGAATTCATATCTATGTTTACTATGTCCACTGAAATTGACGAAACCATGGTGAGGTCCAAGAGACGAGTGGAGGAGTTGATTTTTGAGGGAATTAAGTGAACTTGAATTTTAAGGGTATAAGATTAGTGTTGAGATATATCAATGTACTCTTTCCAAATTGGAGTTTGATTTATTGAAAGAGATTGTGAGGGTAAGATGAAGGGCAAAACTGTCATTTGAACAGTATAAACAATTAACCTTAATTAACTTTAAGGGCATTTTATTGCCACTTACATGATTTGGATGTTATGTGTATAAATATCTGAGAGTTAGGAGGTTATGCATTATAAAACCCTAATAAATCAACAAACTGTGGAAACGAGGAAAGTTTGGAATATATAACTAACAAAGAAGGAAATTAAAAAATCGGTGAATAATGTAAAGTTTATGAGAACTTATATGAGAAATGCCTTTTTGGGATCAAATATAGCCTCCAAGCAAAAATGCAGTCAAGAAATACCTTGTTGTGATCATTTTTTCTATTTAGGCACCACCGCCGCCAAGGTGGTGAGGTAAGGGAAAGATGTTTTACATAAAATCAAATCGTAAAATTCATTTGAATTTGAGGGGACATTCTATAACATAGCTATACGACAAATAATGTTTTATGAATAAAAGTGATGAGAAATCAAGAAACTTGTTCAAAAAAAGATTGATGCATAAATGAGAATGCCAAGATGGATGAGTCAAAATACACCAAGAGATGGAATATTAAAATGAGTGCATTTGTAAGAAATTAGAGATTACTCTAGTTGAGAATAAAATGATGAAGAATCAATTAAGATGGTTTAGGCATGTGTAAGAGAGGCCGGCCGGCACTTAACAGATGGAGCAGCGAGGACGGACCCAAGAGGACTTGGATGGGGACAACTTAAAAGGGTTTAGAAGTGCTTAACATAAAGAAAGAGATGATCTTAACAAAACCTAAGGGAAGAAAAGGATGCATGTAGCCTTGCCCCACAATTTTGGGATAAAAACTTTGTTCTTGTTTCTGAAAAAAATCCCGAATTGATGACAATATACATGTTTTTGTCATCGAACAGCACATCCTTCACATGTAGAAGGATATAACCTACAATGATAAAAATTTGTCTGTTAATGTCAAATATCCGACACTCTGACTTTTTTTTGAACATCTCCGGTCGTGTGTTTTGTTTGTGAAGATAAACTATTTCCATACCGCTAGGATCAACTGAACAAACTGTGTTGATAGAAGGCGTTCAAAGCGAATAGTGCCATTTTTAATCTCTCAAATTTGTGGTACCCAGAGCTTTCGCCTGTGGAAGCTTGAGCCTCATGAAAATTCACTTTAAAAAAAAAAAAAAAAGAAAGAAAATTGAAACAAGTAATTTCTTATTTACCGTTTTTTCTAGCTTTTGAATTTCATTTGTACAGTGTCACGGCATCTTCTTGACTAATTATTTCATACATATCGCCCGTGAGACGCCCATATGGATACAGGATTAGTGTATGAACATAATCATAGGTTCAAAATTCAAGAAATATCCACAATGTAAGTGATGCAACACAAAAACTAATTAGAGTTTATGGAATGGGAAATTAGGGTTTTTATGGAAATTTGGAAAAAAAAAATGGAGTAAAATAAAATATAAAGATGGATTTAGACCTCGAATCAAAGTGATCTCTTCGACACTCTCAACAAATTCACGGGAAGAGATTTAAGTATTAATTGAAAGTTCACCCAGGTGATCTCTCACACACTGTCAATGAATCCACAATGAAATATTTAACTATAGCTAACAAATCACCATGCTAAAATAAAAAGGATTTTAATTCTCACATTTCATTCTCTACTTGAAAATTCAGTTTGCAAGCCTTATTAATAGAAAAACAACCAAAATCTAGTTGCTTTCACATATCACCATGCTAAAATACTTCGCAAATCATTTTAGTTGCTTTCACAAAATTTAAACAATTAACAAAATTGCAGTTATGGATAGGGGTATGCTCATGGAAATAAAAGAATTAAATACAAATATACTAACAAATATCACATGACTGAGCACCAATAGAAAAGTTAAATAAAATACTACAGTCTGCAGCCTTAACAATGAATATTATAAAATAAACCTCTAAGTCATAGCCTTACTAATAAATATTATAAAATTAATCTCCACATCATATAAATTGATAGTTACTTGAATAATTGGTCAACATGCATGCACACATGCATGCATACATGAATACATTCAAGAATAACATGAATTGGTTACACCGAAATAGTTAAACGAATCTTGTTGCTTGGTCATCATAAAGCAAATTTCTATGTTACATAACATAGTTATTTGCATGACCATTATAGCATGCACGCATACATCAGGGTATTAACATAAATTAGAGACAATAAAACAATTAAATAAAACCCTGTAGTGTTGTTCATCAACAGATTAATGCCAAAAGCAAATATAGGTTAGTGAAAAAGTGATACCTGCCAACAAATCATATCTCTAATTTAATTGTTTGTTTGTTTGTATGTATTTTCTCTTCCCTTGAGTTTATTCAACCAAAAATATTAGTTGTTCGATACATTGATGGGCTCATCCCAATTTCTTAATGCTCATTTCAATTAAAAAATATTTTTTAAATCTTACGTAAGAAAATCAAGTCCAAATCACTCCTTTGGGTGACATATTAGAATTCCTCAAGGGCCCACCATTTGGCGATGTGTTTATTATGTTATCACCCAATTCTTGTTCACCAAACTCTTGAAACTTTGTTGATGAAAAGCCTTTAAGAGGGTTGCTAAATACAATCAACAGTTTTTTGTTGCATTTATTTAAAATCTCAACCAATTCTTTAGCAAGTAAACCCGCGTTATTTTCTTACCCTCCGAGAGGGTCCAGGTTACTGCTTGGCAACATAAAACCCAGGTTAAAGCTCCCTAACCCATGGTTTACCATTGTCAAGCAGAGTCAATAAAACAAATTTCAAAGATATATAAATCATCAGTTATTTGAATAATCAGTACAGCACACAAGCACACAAGCTCACAAGTTACATGTGTGAATATATAGTCATGTAGTAGAAACTAAACAGTTGGACAAAATCTTGGAGCTTGGACATTATAAAACTAATATCAAAGTAAACACAAATCAATAGCTATTCACTAACAAAGAGACAAAATATATAAATCCATATACAAATAATTGATTAGGTTGGCGCTATTAATCATGTTTACTTTCATTTTATTCTTCTTGATGCTAAACTTTGAATCGTTTTGGACCAGGACTGAACCAGAACCGAAACCCAAAATATAAATGTCACTAACGATAATATAACTACGTTGCAACAAGATAGATGTAATGATATTTAAGACAATACACACCTGAGGAGGGATTCCGAGTTCCAAAAACATCGGGCCTAAAATAAATCCACCGCCAAGACCAAGCAGTCCTCCAACGACACCAGCAATAACACCGCATATGCAGTACAAAAATAGCTGGCTAACTTTCCACTCTGTTCCCACATCCCCCCTGGATGCAATTACGCTCTTTCCTGTGTATAAGCTAACCGCTTCGGATGAACTAACCCCTACAGCAACAGGGATCTGAAAATAACACCGACAATGAGTTAATGATGTAAGACCAACGTCTCACTGAACTTCTAAAAGATTAGACAAAGAAATATGCAGCACCTGCAGGAGGTTCACCACCCAATACCAGATCGAACAAGTTGCTGTATAGTTCTAC
This sequence comes from Dracaena cambodiana, assembly GCA_036321105.1. Classification (NCBI taxonomy): domain Eukaryota; kingdom Viridiplantae; phylum Streptophyta; class Magnoliopsida; order Asparagales; family Asparagaceae; genus Dracaena; species Dracaena cambodiana. Next base: position 49,234,232 of record JAYEPQ010000008.1, read on the forward strand.
ACATAAGGAATTAAAGCAATCTAAGAACTATAACAAAATCTCATTGACATGGAATTTATAGTGAAATACTGTTGAATCAGAAAAAACGGATCACCTTTATGATCTGCAGCGCTAGGAAAGAAATCCAAACGAAAACAAGAAGTGCAAGTTCCTTCCAGCGGACATTTTCAAGAATTGGAACCTAAAATAGTAACCGAGGTCAGTCTCCATAGTCTTGACTTAGCCGGGAAATTGGGAGAATGCACGTGCTTTTTGCGTACCTCAGCATCTAAGTTCGTCTTGGCCTCTTGATGATTGTTTGGACCACTGGGAACAAGTCGGTACTCCACTTCACTCGTGGCACCTACAGAAATATTCCCAATGAAAATTTTTTGGTTAGAAATGTTTCCTATGGCTTAAAAATACTACAGAGGGATCAACAGCTCACCATTGGCTTCTGCACGTCTTGCAGCCTCCTGTTGTTAGTAAACAACGAAATGGTTAGTAGATGACTCAATCAAATGAACATCGTAGAGTTTAAAAAATAAAAAAAAACCTTTATCATTATCGTCTCTTTCTTCCATGTGTCAACTCCCCTCAGAAATGCTTTAGTCGACGTAACTACAAAATGCCATCAGAATCCCCCCCATACTAAGTTTCAGAATTAACCCTAACAAATAAATTTAAATAAAGCTGTTCAATTCGACAAATGGCTTACACATGAAGAGAACAATTAGGAGAACTGTAACAAGCCAATCGGGGAAAACTACATTGAATACAACTCCGATGCTAATCCCCAACATAAGCATCGGTTGCATGAGCAATGCCAAGTTGTAGTCAATGATGGGCATGTCGAGAGTTGGATGCCTCAGCTTAAGATTGTAGTAAACAGTTGACCCTGCAGCGCCCGTTATCATACCTAGCAAGCGACACTGGCACGTGAGCCAAACTTCAACAGGATAAAAAAGGCGTTGATCCAAACAAAAAGACACAGGATATTATAATTTCTTCAGTAATTTCAAAAATGAGAGATATTTTAATCTTCTGATTTTAAAAGAAAAATCTGCTAACACAATCGATAATCATATCATGTCCCTTTCTTAAGGAATAGTACTGTTATGATCATAAGACTTATCTATCTAAACATCAAATAGAATTGGAGACATTTTCTTTTGAATTAAAAGTAAATTGCAACATAAACCCAAGATGGATACACAATATTAGGAAAAACTTCAAATTCTATCAGAAATAACTCATATATAACTTGTAACAAAGTATCTTTACAGCAAGAAGAAAATTATCAGATAAATACTAAAGATTTTACTTCTAGCTATATATCCAACCTTCAATACAAGGAAACGTACAGATCATTCTCACATTTATAAACAATTGTTTGGCAAAAAAGATGACAAAGAATTATCGAAAAAGATCATAAACTTGAACCAGTCAGAGTCATATTAATAAAATGCAATAAACTTCTGAAATTATTGGAAACCCATATCCACTAGCAATAAAATCTTAAAAATTAATAAAAACCTCAAATATTTTCTCTTGAAATCAATTAAATTACAACATAAATCTAAGATGGTTAAACAAATGTCATTTTCTTCAGAAATAGGTACAAAACTAAACAATTCAATAAGAAAATCATCAGATAAATACTACAAATTCTTCACTAACTTAAAAGATCATTCTCACATTTCGATATAGCCGTGGACGATTTCGGGTCGAAGCCAATAATCAGCGCAAGCATCGGAACAAAAATCCCACCACCACCAACTCCTCCAACGCTCCCAAACGCCGCGCCAAAAAACCCAACCAACGATCCCAGCACAATTTGCCACCCAAATTTCATCGGCTAACGCAAAATTTAACATACTCAATACAAAATTTGAACGCAAGAACACCAAAAAAAACAATCAAAATCAAATTTTGATCAGAAATTTACCGGCCAAACATGATGATAAGACGATCCATCGGCATCCCACAAGAAATTCAAAACTTTTCTAAAATAAACTAATTCTAGGGCGGGCTCCTCGTCGCCGAGCTCCGCCGCGACCGCTGCCGCCAATGCGAGCAGCAAGCTGACAAAAATGATAAAATTCCCCCATTTCCCGTCCATTTCCCGCCAAAACCTTCTCCTAATCAAGCAAGGGATTGAGACAAAAAGGTCGCCTTTTTGCTCGAAATAAAAAAGAAGAAGACGAGAAAAAAGAGAGACTCTTTATAATCTTTTTCTATTTCTTTTTTGGTTGAAAATGGAGCTTGTGCGGGTTACATAAACCCAAATTTAGGAGGGCGGAGGAGTCGGAGCCTTCTTCGGCGGGGCCAGTAAAATCCGACCCGAAAGAGTCGGGGGATCCGAATCCGATAATGAAATTTGTTGGAGGAGGAAGAAGAACTAAGATCGCTTGGTTCTTGATTCCCCTATTTTATAGAAGTGAACTTCGGAATGCACACCTCAAATTTATAAGTAAACCGCTCAAAGAATTCACTTTTATTACAAATTTGCCATAAAAAAATTAAATTAAAATAGGGGAACAAGGGGTATTTACAGATCTGTCCCTTAAATCTTTATAAATTATAATTTAGTCCCCCAAATCTTTATATTTAGGATTTAGTCCCTCAAATCCTTTAAGTTACTACAATTTAGTCCTCAGTTTATATTTTTGTCATATTTTTCCGTTTTACCCTGATTTCCTTCACTTAGTTCCCTTTCTCTCTTTCCCCTCTCTTCTTAGTTATTATTGGGTTCCCTCTTCTTCTTCTTCTCTTCTCTCTCTATTCATTTATTGGATTCTCTCTCTATATTGAGACCAAATGTATTATTCTTCACTAAATATATTAAACCTAGAAATGAATTTATCCAATATAGAGAGGGAGAATCCAATAAATGAATTTATATTGAGACTTAAAGATTTAATATATTTAGTAGATAATAATACATTTAGTTTCAATATAGAGAAGGAGAACCCAATAAATAAATAGAGAGAAGAGAAAATCAAGGAAGAACCCAATAAGAACTAAGAAGAGAAGGGAAGAGAAAAAGAGAATTAAGTGAAGAAAATCAGAGGTAAAATGGAAAAATCAGGACAAAATATAAACTAGGGACTAAATTGTAGTAACTTAAAAAATTTGGGAGACTAAATCCTAAATATGAAGATTTGGGGGACTAAATTATAATTTATAAAGTTTAATGAACAGATCTGTAAATACCCATTAAAATATTAATTGGAAAAATTCCTGGATCTTGACGAAAATGCCCTTAGAAGTTGTACAAATCGACAAAGACCCGTGTTGACTTTGGCTTTGACCGTATCAGATTCCGAATCTGGTTCCGAACCGATTAAGAAATAAGAATCCCCAGTTAACTGAGATTGTGATTTTTATTTTTAATTTTGGATGAATACTCAAGGGCTCTTATTTCTTTTGAAATATGTTTTTTATTTTATCAACTGAGCTTTTCTGTCAGCTGACCATATAAAATTTCAAATAATACATGCCATATCAGATCCTGTAGTATTTGGAGTGCGTAACTTTAACACCCCTAAATTTGAAATTCTCAAAAAACCTTCTGGGCTGTTAACACTTTTAGTGAGAGTTAGTTATTTTCACTCTACTTTTTTTTACTAAAGTACACTTCTTTCCCTCAAATTCCTATTCTACTATCGTGTCTCTTTTTAATCAGCACACTCCCTCTATCTTTCTCTCTCTATCCCTGTCTATCCCTCTGTCTCAATCACTAACGCTCCCTCTCTGACTGAGAGAGCGGGATAGAGAGAGAATTAAGTGCCTAATTAATTTTTTTTAATTTACTAATGGTGATTATATAAATCATAAAATAAAATATTTATGTTTTCATAAGCAATGTTGCCGTATAGGCTTCTAAAAATATTTGCTAATTTTTTAGCAACTGTTTTTATAGAAAAATAGAAAATACTCGTTTCTTTTACACAAGACTTAGCACTTGATAGAATTTAAAAATAGCAAACAATTTATACTAATTGAAGAAGTTAAGTCTATTATTTTGATTTCTTCTTAATTTAGGCTTGTAAAAATTGTACACTACTAGCATAGTACTTTATTTTCATGTGAGTGGGTTATTACATTTGGAATTTACATTTTACGAACAAAGAAAATAACTAATTTCCATGCAAAATTATAGTTTCAATTTAATCAGCTTTAATTTTTTTAATCGAAATTTCCACCAAAATTCAAAAATTTTCCATCTGCAAATGTAAAAATTAAGTGGCAGCATCCTGCTAAATATGTCTCAATACGTTATGAATGAGATTTTTGATTGATTTTTTTTTTTGGTCGTCTAGCGTTTTTACATATGTCTCTTACATATTTAAAAATTTGAATTTTGTCACCAAATTTTCATATTTTGAATTTAGTTTCCAAAATTTTTTAAGCTCACTTTAGTCTCCTAGCCATATTTTTTGCTCAAATTTTTCTTTATACCCCGAGTTACTTCATTTTACTCCTCCCTTCCCTCTTCCTTATCTTATTATGTTTCTTTCTCCATTCTTCTCCTCTCTTTCCTCCCTCTCACCCAATAATAAGAGAGGAGAGGAGGAAGAGAGAAGGAAGGAGTAAAGTAAAGTAATGGAAAATTCGAGCAAAAAATATGACTAGGGACCAAAGTGAGATAATTTAAAAGATCTGAAAAATTAAATTCAAAATATGAAAATTTGAAAGGGTAAATTTAAATTTTTAAAAATGTAAGGGATAGATATGTAAAAAACCTTTTTGTTTTGGTGGACGCTTTTACTTTTCGAAGGCGTCTGGTCCGACTTCGTGATGAATATTTTCAGTACTTCCTTAGCAAAGCAACGTACGTTTCATGTGCACATCCAGCATCCGCTAGATGACACGGGTGGCATTAGAGTAATTTCCATGGTAATTTTGTAATGGGAAATTCAAAATGAGCACACTACTTGACTTAGCGAGCTCCACACCCTAGTGTAATGTGATGAGCACCACATGGGAAAGCCGTGCTCACTAAGTCAAGTTGTGTGCTCGTTTAGAATTCTTTTGGAAGCCGCTGACGTGTCAATGCGCTGTCGTCGATATCCAAAGCGGAGTTTCCAAAGGAGCACACCACTTTTCCTAGTAAGCCCACTAGGTGGACCTTTTTGTTCGGACTTTCCATTGGAAAGTGGGCTCAGTAGGGAAAATGGTGTGCTCCTTTGAAAACTCCCATCAAAAAGTCCACTTTGGGGTGAAGTGGGCCCCAGGGTGACGGCCGTTTCTGTTCTTTGCATCTCTTATCATGCATGCCTCGTGAGGCTCGTGTTGCCTCGGATAAAATAACGACAAACGCAAGTAATAAACGAAATAGAAAAGGGGCATTTACAGATCTGTCCCTTAATTCTTTATAAATTATAATTTAGTCTGTCAAATCTTGATTTAGTCTCCAAATCATTTAAGTTACTACAATTTAGTCCTCAGTTTATATTTTGGTCCGATTTTTCCGTTTTACCCATGATTTCTTTCACTTAATTTCCCTTTCCTCTTTCCCTTCTCTTCTTAGTTCTTATTGGGTTCCCCCTTTTTCTTCTCTTCTCTCTCTATTCACTTATTGAGTTCTCCCTCTCTGTATTGAGACCAAATGTATTATTCTCCATTAAATGTATTAAATTTAGAAATGAATTTATCCAGTATAAAGAGAGAACCCAATAAATGAGTTTATATTGAGACTTAAAGGTTTAATACATTTAGTGGAGAATAATATATTTGGTTTCAATATAGAGAGAAAATCCAATAAATGAATAGAGAGAGAAAAGAGAAGAACAATAGGGGAACCCAATAAGAACTAAGAAGAGAGAGAGAAGAGGGAAAGGGAATTAAGTGATGGAAATCAGGGGTAAAACGAAAAAATCGAGCAAAAATATAAACAAGGGACTAAATTGTAGTAACTTAAAAGATTTGGAGGACTAAATCCTAAATATGAAGCTTGGGGGACTAAATTATAATTTATAAAGATATAAGGGATATATCTGTAAATACCCCAATAAAAAATATGACTTATCAGGTTTAAATAATAAAATGATAAAAATAGAAATTCAAAAGAAAAAAAATTCAAGAAATCAAATTAGAAAGCACTAAAATTTACGTAGTTAGAAACTTATCAGGTTTAAATAATAAAATGATAAAAAAAGAAATTCAAAAGAAAAAAAATTCAAGAAATCAAATTAGAAAGCACTAAAATTTACGTAGTTAGAAACAAATCATACATTCATGAAAAGGATTTGCAAAAATAGTCCTTCAAAATCTCAAAATAATACAAAAAGATATCTCACAAAATCAAAATCCTATCAAAACCCCTCCTTATATAGATTAAGATTGATACGGGCTGCCCATAAATTAGATAGAGATAGAGGTTGATAAGCCCAATTCCAAGTCCAAAACACCTCAAAAACAAACCTGAAAATTTCTTGTATTTTCGGATATTCCTCGAAAATTATACTTGCTAGCAGAGGATAATGCTCGCAGGAGGCAGGACTGGTTAGTAGTTGGAGGCTTTAATGATGAATTGTAGTAGCACGCGGGCCTTAGATTTAACCCCAAAAAAAAAAAAAAAAACAGGGAGTCCACTAACCGTGTCGGGCCCACAAGATTTAGTTTGGTGATGGAGCCCGCTAACATTAATGTGGGTCGAGTTCGGTGCATGCATCGGCCCACCTACTCCATTGCCTGATGTCCTTCTCTTTTTCGCATGTTTTTCTCGTTTTGCTTTCTGAAATTTAAGAGCTCGGAAAGTTTGGGCTTAACTCGAACTCAGTTCGCATGTAGCTTGTCCTGAGGTGCCACTGTAACTTCGAAAAAAGATTCTGTAATTGAAAAAATCTTGAGCTGCAACATTACAAGTTTAATCGAAAACTGACCTTATTATATAATTACTAAGTTGCGTGCCCATCAACTATACATTAGTATCTTTACAATATCTCACGTAACATATTAAGTACTTTTCAAAGCCAAGTCAAAAATTTTGAGAGTGCAGTGTGCAACCTCTCACCTAAAACCAAAATATAATAATATTAATTTCAAAGGAAAATGAGACTAATAAATCATATAATTATTTTATGGAACAGCCAAGACTTTTCCTATTAAGTGTTGAACTGCATCAAATGTTTGATAAGAGCATAAGAACCCTCATACTTATTTGGTAGGAAAAGTGACCAAGTGCCAACGTTACCAAAAAATTTAATTTTCTTAATTATTTGGGAAGATTAAAAATTTTTAATCAAGCAAAAAAGAAATGCATTTAGCTGAAGTCATTTTCTAGTATTTTCAAACAATAAGTTGCTGCAATCGTCACTTTCCTCCATTATTTTGAAATAAGACTTTTAGGCAAACTTTTGTATTCAGCAGTCACAACCCCAATATTTTGAATTTTCTCAGTGCAATCCTACTTTTCATAAAATCAAGAAACAAGTTATCTCCCCAAATGAAATTCTTTACTATAACTTTCTCTTTCGCCCCTTCATCCTTCTTTTGGTTACCTATCTTGCACGGACACGACAATTCCTCCAAAAATAGAACTGCAATGACACAAATAATGTCATCGTTAAACATTTGGTCCGTGCAATTTTTCCGTTTTTTATTGGGTTCCCTCCTTCTTCCTCGTTCCCTTTCCTTCTTTTGGTTACTTATCTTGCACGGACACGACAATTTCAATATAGTGAAGGAGAACCCAATAAATAAATAGAGAGAGAAGAGAAGAAGAAGAAGGGAACCCAATAAAAAGTAAGAAGAGAGGGGAAAGAGAGAATGGGGAATTAAGTGAAGGAAATCAGGGGTAAAACAGAAAAATCAGACCAAAATATAAACTAGGGACTAAATTGTAATAACTTAAAGGATTTAGAGGACTAAATCCTAAATATGAAGATTTGGGGGACTAAATTATAATTTATAAAGATTTAAGGGACATATCTGTAAATACCCCAATTTTAAAATCTTCGATATCGCAACTTGACACAGCTCCATCGTAAAAGTGTCGATGCCACACGGTGATGACACATATAGTTCATTCTTCCACGAAGAAAATAAAGCACGTGAGAATTATCATATGAGACGCAAGTTTGTTTGGCAGACATCAAAAGGAATGAAAAAGAGAAGGAAAAGGAAAATGTACCAGAGCCCCGACAATCACTCAGCAGCCAAAACTCAAAAATGGTCCCGACGATGCTGATGACAAATGAAAACTCCCAATCTACTGGGTTTCTGATTGCAGCTTCTTACCGAAGTTGTCTGCCCAAAAAGCAATCAAACTTAATCAATATTGTTTCAGATTGATAATATTTTCTGCTCTTGCTTAAAAAGTTCTTAGATTGATGCTTATTAAAAAAAAAAAAAAAAAAAAATCTGAACTATATCATGCTTAAAGCGCTCAACACAAATTTCACTAATCTTCCATAAAGTCCACCAAGCAGGTTAATCCTTGACTTTTCCTTAAGGTTTCGACATATTTAGAACCCCATCAGACTGTCTATAGTTGGACATCTAACAGGGACTAAGAAATTTCATCACTAGTACTGCAAAATGAAGCCAGCAAACCCTAGGATCTGAAGGGAATCTAGCCTAAATTAGGTTGTAGCAAGCATACCTAAACATTGGTTGTTTGGATTTTGCAATGTCCAGCACACACCAGAGTGGAACGGTTCCTCCTGGAGAATCCATACGTCAAATGTGCCAGCGACCCACACCAAAGGCAGCAGTTGGATAGCATTTTCAAACTATTAATTCATGCAAGTGAGCAGATAAACATGCAAAGAACAGAAATTGATGACATATTGCATGAATATTTAATCCAAAATCTTGCTTAATTCCCAACTTGTAAGACTAAAACTTTGAACTACCCAGGATTTCTTATTTAGTATTAGAGCAATGAATGATTCTGGAGGGTCAAATAGGGTAGGTATGCAACTCATTTTTCAAAAGATAATGATTGAGGAAATCAATTAAAAGAAACACATTATATCTCAGACACAATAGAAGTCGGCCTATAACATGTGCTTCTTAGACTTTCTTAATTCTTATCATGTAAAGAGCTACAAGATTTCATATAAGGTCACATCGCTATCCAATTTAGCTACAGCATTTTTATTCATCAAGGGAAACCTCACAAGTATTTTACTTTATAGACTATAGGAAAGCAGATAAGGCTATTGTAGACATCTAAAAAAGAATAATAATAATAATAATAAATTAATTAATTAATTAAAAGAAAAAAAAAATTGATGCGGACGCCCGTGGGAATTTCCCGCCGGTGACCCGTAGGAGATTCCCGCGGTTGCCCCGCCGGAATTCTCCCGCGAGTGCCCTCCCGCGGGTGGGCACCCGCGGGAGCGATCCCGCAGGTGCCAACCTGCGGGTTGTGTTCCTTCTATTCCTGTTTTGTTTATTTGCTGATATTTAGTGATCCAATTTTTCAGGGAAGAATCGAACCGGATTTTGAGTTTCCTTAGTCTATAAAAGACAGGAGTTGACTCCAGAGAAAAGACTTTTGGACGATTTTGGACGAGCTCGTGAAATTGAGAAGCGGAGTAGAGCCATCCCCTTTCCAGTCAGACGGTCCACGGAGCGCACCAGCGAGGCTCCATCGCCACCCGAACCCACATAAAAAAGGGAATCAATCAATATTCCCGTTCTTGTAATTCCTCAGATTTTTTGTAAATCTCAATATTTTCGTTGTAATCAAACAATTTTACAATGGAAGGAGAAATCCAATTTTCGGACAAACAAGAACTGACGACCACAATAGGAGCCTCTCTGTTCATAACAGAGAATCTGGTGGCGCAATCTGACTTGCTAGCGATCGGATCGGTTGTTGAAACGCTGGTCGTAGAAGTCGACCAGCAAAAATATGAGGAATTTCTTTCTTCCTCTGATTCGGAGCCTAAGCGCCATCGCCGGGCGACGATGAAAAAAGATGAGGCGTCATCGCCCACCGGAAATCAAAAGGCGTCATCGCCTATTAAAACTTACGAGGCGTCATCGCCCGTTGAAACTGACAAGACGTCATCGTCTGTCAAGTATACGGCGTTATCACCTGTTCCAAAGTCAAGCCAAAAGTCAAACTAAACTCTAAACCGCTCCCAAAAGAGAAATCTGAGACGTAAAACTCAACGAGCACGCCTCAATCATACAGAAAGGGTTGCAGAAAATTCCGGGATAATGAAAAATTTCGGAGCAAACCCACGGATGTAATTACGGGTTGTATCCCACGGAAGCAACCCCACAGGTGCAAACCCGCGGCTTGCAACCACGGGTGGCAACCCGCGGCTTGCAACCGCGGGTGGCAACCCGCGGTTGCCAACCGCTGGTGGCATCCCGCGGTTGCCAACCGCTGGTGGCATCCCGCTGCTGCCAACCGCGGGTGGCAACCCGCGGCTGCCAAACGCTGGTGGCATCTTGCGGCTTGCAACCGCGGGTGCAAACCCGCAGGTGCAACCGCGGGTTGCACCCCGCAGGAGCGAACCCACGGGTACAAACCCACAGTTGCAACCGCGGGTTGCATCCCGCAGATATAATCGACGAGTTACGTTCAATGAACACAACCCTCATGTCTCTTCGAGCACGCCTATGGTGAGCACGCAACATATACCAAGAATTTTAATCTCTCTATCAGAGGCATGCGGGGCCCACACAACTACTCAGACTAGTGTGCACTCCAGAAGAATTCGCAGAAGGATTGGAGAACAATCTGATGTTGGAAAAGAGCTCAGTCCTGAGATATTGCAGACTCTCCAGTATTATAAACCAAATTTGCGACGCAAGAAACGTCAAGATGCAAGTAGAGAGGAGAAGGTACCTCAAGATTTGAGAGAGTAGCTCAATTGGAAAAAGAACTCCTCACAAAATATTCCTCACTGCCAATGCGAACAGTTGATCTCAACTGTTCTATCAAGCTGCAAATGCAACTCAAAACGATCAGTTTTTGAGCGGAGCACCGAACCTAAAAGAATACGAACGGTGAAAAAGGTGTGCTTGAAAACCAATCTACTTGCTACCTCATCGCATATGGTTAATAAAGGCAAAAAGGCAGTCGGAAACAACCCTTCAGATAAGGAAATCACTCCAGGGTCAAAAGGAGTTTCTATCGAACCAGAGGGCGTGCGCCTAGAAGAAGTCTCTAGAAGGCTTGAGAGACAAGAAAAACGTCTCGAACAGTAAGAGGAGACCATAGAAGAAATGAAACAACTTTTAATTGAGTTATTGGCTCAAACTAGAAAGAACCAATTCTCGTCGTCCATTTCTAATCGGCAGAAATGAAAACGACTCGTTCAAATAAATGAAGACAGCGAGAACGAGGATGAAGAAATACCTCCTCATTCAAGAGAGGAAGAGGAAGGGAAGGCTATCATCAACCCTCACGTAGAAAAATAGAGAAGATGGAGAATCAACTACAAACTCTTCTTCATCGTAAGAAATTGCAAGAGGTGGGGGTAGTCCGTCCTTATCCCATAGAATGGGAGACCGTACCCTATCCTGCAAAATACAAACCGTTAAACTTTTAGTCATTCGACGGTAAAGGTTCGCCGCAACAACACATCTTCTACTTTTTGTCGCAGACAGGACATCTCATGGGGAATGATCCGACATGACTAAGATATTTGCGAGCACTTTACGGGGGCCCGCATTTACCTGGTTTATGCAGCTACCCCAATGAACAATTAAATCATGGGCTGATGTAAAACGTGAGTTCCTAGCCCGATTCTTTGAAGATGATACAAAAGTCTCTATACTATCCTTGCTAGCAGCAAAGCAAGAGGAAGGCGAAACAGTCAAAGCTTATGTCAAGCGGTTCCGAGAACTTTCTGTTCGATGCTCACATGGCATGACGCAGGACACGCTTGTGGAAACCTGTAGACACAACTTGTTGACCGATTTCCTAGACAAGATGGGCTCGGTTGAATCCAAATCATGGAAAGATCTGCTTAAGCAGGGTGAACAGGCTGAAAATATATTTCGACGCCTCGAAAAACAGCAGTTTGCAACCGGAGGCAGTATAAATGAACCTCCATCCCATTTTTCCCGTTCAAAAGGGAAAGATATAATGGTAATGGCGGTAAAAAGTACACCAAAGCAGAAAGCATGGCCAACTATAAGCAACACAGTAAAGTCGTCCAGGCTTCAAAAGCAGTATTCGTTCAAGGATGAACATACTACTACTATGTTCAGTCTGCTCAGCAAACGCAAAATGCTTAAGTTGCTGGAGAGTAAGAGGCCGGAAGAGTTGGGAAGACTAACGATACTAATTACTGCCTGTACTATCGGATTGTAGGTCACCCTACAAAGAATTGTTTTATCTTAAAAGATAAAATTCAAGTATTGATTGATGCTGGAGCAATTCAGCTCAAAACTGAATAAAAAAGGAGTTAGAGCTAACTCCGACACATTTAATGTGTGTGGTCTAAAAGTACCACTTGGGCTCACAACAATTCCCAAGACGAGTTCAGGGCGGTTAATTTAAACCCCCATAAAAAAAATAATAAAAAAAATGAAAAGAAAAAGAAAAAATTATGGAATTACCCAATGCCATCAAGGCAACGGGGAGAGAATAAATTTCTTGCCAACCCTATCATACTAGGGGTAAAAAGTATGAATTACCCAACGCCGATAAGGCTATGGGGAGAGAATAAATTTCTCGCCAACCCCATCATACTGGGGGTAAAAAGTATGAATTACCCAACGCCGATAAAGCTACGGGGAGAGAATAAATTTCTCGCCAACCCCTTCGTGCTGGGAGTAAAAACATGAATTGCCCAACGCCATCAAGGCTACGGGAAGAGAATAAATTTCTCGCCAACCCCATCATACTTGGGGTAGAAAGTATGAATTACCCAACGCCGACAAGGCTACGGGGAGAAAATAAATTTCTCGCCAACCCCTTCGTGCAGGGGGTAAAAGCATGAATTGCCCAACGCCATCAAGGCTATGGAAAGAGAATAAATTTCTCGCCAACCCCATCATACTGGGGGTAGAAAGTATGAATTACCCAATGCCGATAAGGCTACGGTAAGAGAATAAATTTCTCGCCAATCCTACCATACTGGGGGTAAAAAAAAGTATGATTACCCAACGCCGACAAGGCTACGGGAAGAGAATAAATTTCTCGCCAACCCCACCATGCTGGGGGTAAAAAAAGTATGATTACCCAATGCCATCAAGGCTACGGGAAGAAAATAAATTTCTTGCCAACCCCTTCATGCTGGGGGTAAAAAGCATGAACCGCCCAATGCCGTCAAGGTAACGGGAAGAGAACCAGTTTCTCTCCAACCCCTTCATGCTGGGGGTAAAAGTATGAATTGCCCAACGCCGCTAAAGACAAAGAGGAGGAAAAGTTTGACACTTAAGCCCAAACGAAATGCTCGACAACTCATCATGCTGAGGGGAAGAGCATGGCTAGCCCAATTCAAACGGTAGTTGGTAAAGGCAAATCAAACCCGTTAATAGCTGGGGGTTTGCTAAAAATCTCATGACGAACCTGTCATAATAGCATCCTTATCCGAATATAAGGATACATCACTACCCTAAGCTGCTAAGGCAAGGGGAGAGGAAAAGTTTGGCACTTAAGCCCAAACGAAACTCTCGATAACTCATCATGCTGAGAGAAATAGTATGGCTAGTCCGACTCAAACGGTAGTTGGTAAAGACTAATCAAATCCGTTGATAGCTGGGGGTTTGCTAAAAAATCCTAATCAGATAAATCTCTTGTCACGTTAAAATTTCACCTCTGACAATAAAATTTCTCTCGTCATTTTTCTCCAACAGAGCAAGTGACACTCCAAAATATTTGTCAGGTTAAAATCATACCTCTGACATCATAATTCAAAATCAAATGAAATAAAATCCGATTAAATCTCCTGTCATGTTAAGGTTTCACCTCTGACAGAAAAGAAAACTCACACTTCATCAAGTCTAATATTACAGCTTCTGTTAAATTTGTTTTTGATATCGTTAAGTTAAAAATTACCTATGACGAAAATCATCTCCCTATCAAGTTAACAGTTACCTCTGATAGTCCGATTTCAAGGCTAAATATGTTAACCGTCACCTCTGTTTAGTCAGCTTGTCCCTATCATGACCAGATCCTCTGAATAGGTTGAGCTCCAAGACACGTTTAATGTCACCTCTGTCTTTTCCTGATCCGTCATACTAGATGTCACTGAACGGTTAGGATTAAAATGAGCACGTTAACATGATACCTCTGCTTGACCTAAAAAGAGCACGTTAACATGATACCTCTGCTTGTCACCAAATGAGCACGTTAACATCATATCTCTACTTGTTATCTAATGAGCACGTTAAAATCATACCTCTGTTTGTTACTGAATAAGCATATTAACGCTATATCTCCTCCCATATCTTACGAAATACGTTAATAATTATTTCGGTCTACCAAATTCTCTACACATCTGATAGCCAAAATCAAATAATCCAAAGTATTTTGAAATTCAGTACAGCTAAATACAGAACTTCGAAAACTTTGGAGGGGGTTATGTAGACATCTAAAAAAGAATAATAATAAATAAATAAAATTAATTAATTAATTAAAATAAAAAAAAATTGACGCGGACGGCCACGGGAATTTCCCGCCGGTGACCTCCCGCGGGGGGGCACCCGCGGGAATCTCCCGCGGGTGCACCCCCGCGGGAGCGATCCCGCTGGTGGGCACCCGCGGGAGCAATCTCGTGGTTGGGCACTCGCGGGAGCGATTCCGCAGGTGCCAACCCGCGGGTTGTGTTCCTTCCATTCTCGTTTTGTTTATTTGCTGATATTTCGTGATCCGATTCTTCAGGGAAGAATCGAGCCGGATTTTGAGTTTCCTCAATCTATAAAAGACAGGAGTTGACTCCAGAGAAAAGACTTTTGGACGATTTTGGGCGAGCTCGTGAAATTGAGAAGCGGAGCAGAGCCATCCCATTTCCAGTCAAACGATCCACGGAGTGCACCAGCGAGGCTCCATCGCCACTCGAACCCACATAAAAAAGGGAATCAATCAATATTCCCGTTCTTGTAATTCCTCAGATTTTTTGTAAATCTCAATATTTTCGTTGTAATCAAACAATTTTACAATGGACAGAGAAATCCAATTTTCGGGCAAACAGCTATTCACAGTTCCACGTGCCATAAAACATTTTATAAGACATGAATCAAAAAGCAAATGAATTAATAAATAAACGAATAATTTTATTTATAATAGTTGATAAGGCATTCCCAATTTTCATGCTGGCGACTATATTAATGATGATAGAATAAAAAGGACTGCCCACTGCAAGAGAAACCTCATTGTGTAATAAATTCAAAAGGGCAAAGAAATCACTGTTTCAGGTAGTAATGTTCCCATTGATGTATTGTTCCAAGTATATCTTTAGATAAATTATGGTGAAACTTTCTCTGTTTGTACAAATTAACAATTGAAGTTAAACATGAGATTTCGACCCAAAAAAATGGCAATACAGAGACAGGTTAGTCAGAAGGAATACCTCACCAAGAACAAAGGTGCTGCTATACGAATATCCATTCTCAAGATCAAATCCATCAGTAGCTTTCCTACGTTCTTCCAAGTTCAATGTGGCCTATCTAATCCTTGAATCATGTTTACACACGATCCCATCATTATGTAAAAAACATTGCTATTCAGTCTTCATTATACAGGTGCAAAGTACACATCAATGGTTTCTTTTCATCTGATATCAATGGATGCTCCACTAGCTATCCCCAAAAAAAATGTTCCTGCAGCTACCCTATTCTTACAAAGTTGCTCATACATCTCAATAGACTTATTCTAGTTATCTTCTGTACATGTTAGGCTTGCAACATCAAGAACATAGACAGATCCTCGTGCACTTCTAAACAAAGTTGGAGGTTTGAATAATCCACATCCAAGGTGGTAGTTAAATAGCATTCAAACTGCTAGGCATGCCAGTAAGCAATGTAGCATACAAAGGGGAAAAACTATAGATTGCATCGATACCCAATTAAAAACGATACTTCCCAATTGCAAGACTGAGACCAGAAACAATCCAAGCATACTTTGAAAGAATTTAATAGTTTTGGCAGATCTAATAGTTCCAGATTAAGTTTGCAACTTGTTTCTCAGAACAAAATAGCTGACTATAGCAAAGCAAACAAACAAAAAATAATTAATACAAAATTAGGGCTGGCTTAGCTTTAGGTAAGTGGATTGAAATGGTTGAACCTAGTTCTAAAAAAGTGACTTCTGTAACTCGTACCCTTTATATTTTGTTTGCATGCATGTGTCATAAGTCATTTGGAATCCACCGTATTAAGAATTTCTGTTTGCTTTATCCATGAAGCAGCAGAACAAAAATTAGATTAAAACTTGCTAATCATTTGAGAAGTAATAAGTGGAATAGAGAATAAAAACATAAAAACCAACATTTGACATATTGGAATCAGAGAGAAAAAGGAATGAAAAAAAAAAAAGACTCTAAAATTGGAGCCTCGAGCCCTCGTCTTTGTGCAAGAAAGATTTTCAAATGGGGTACAAACACAACCCTTACAAGAATAAAAAGGGGAAAAAAAAAAAACTCTAAAATTGGAGATGTGAGCCACCTCGCTCCTTTTGAGCCTGAAGTCTGTTTAGTGATTAGAAGAGAAAAGGTTGAATTGGCTTCTAGTTTTATAAACCCACTTTATAATATGGTGTCACCAAAACAAGCCACTAAAAATGGTAGAATCAGCCCACTTCTTCCACTTCAGATTTAGTTTCTTTTAACCAAACATGCCCTTAATAGAAGTTGGCCTATAATAAATTGTGATATCTTTGCAGTTGAGGCCAGGTCTTTTAATGATTATGGGCATCATGAATACCTATACATCTATTCCTACTCATGTGATATATCTCACAATTATTAGAAGTTGGCTTACAATCAATTATGATGTATTTGCAGTTGAGACCTGGTCTTTTAACGATTATAGCCATCATGAATACTGAAACATTTTTTCCTACTTGCAGAAGCCGTTCTCTCTGCTTCTGCTTCTGCTCAATTTCTTAACAAATCACTGCAACGGACCAGTGCATCCCAGTGGAGAACTCAAAACATGTGCTATTTAGGCTATACACTTATTTCTTGTCGCCTAAAAAACTATAAGCTGGCATATACGAAACAATGCAATTGTAACCTAACAACAGTAGCAGCAGCAACAACAAAAGCCTTATCCCGAGATTCAGGGTTTACATGAGTCCTTTTTCTTCCACTGCATTACAATGTAACCTGACTATTATGCTTTTATTTTGTCTAGAGAAACATGATGAATAACTTTCACCTTTTAATTAAAAATGTGCGCGTGACTGTATAATATAACAGGTTTGCTTGGCACAGAACAGTTTTCAGCGCATTTAATAACAAAAATCATTTACAATTTTGTTTACGCGGTATTCACTATGCAATTTCCAACTTATCATTTATTAGAAACACCCAAACAACATCATCAAATTGGCTCCGTGATTGAAACCAGTGGCCTCCATTATTGTAATGGAGGTACCATTTTCTTGAAGGATGTACATCGTATACAGATGAAACAAGACACAACCAAAACCATAGTTTCTTGTCAAAGTATGCCGTTACTATAAAAGCTCGTACATATTGGAACAATACAGATGCACACGCACATAATTTTTAGGCGAGGGCAAGATTTGAACCTGTAATCTTCAGGTCATGAGTCGATCAATTCCTTACTCGCATCTCCCCTATCTCTTTGTTGAACTATTCCCACCTAGGTCTAGTTCGTTGCTTGATCAGGATAGAACCGGTGCTTAATAAATGGCTGGGACTCTTCCCTGACTAGACTGATTGGGACGAACGACTACCACGCAACTGCACTGTTGCCATAGCACGGGACGACAACTACTGCTTGCTTGCGAATTACACTTGCTGCTTCCCGCTTTGCTGAACGAAGCCCACTTTACGAACGTCAATAAGGTACGTGAGTTGGTGAAACTGACAAAAATAGGTCTTGTATACATAAATCCACTCCTAAGATAATGATTCTTAAATGAAGCTTTGTGAGAATCCTATCACAGGCCATCCCCGTGAAAGATTCAAACCTGTCATCTGAATTTATAC
Source organism: Dracaena cambodiana (assembly GCA_036321105.1). Classification (NCBI taxonomy): domain Eukaryota; kingdom Viridiplantae; phylum Streptophyta; class Magnoliopsida; order Asparagales; family Asparagaceae; genus Dracaena; species Dracaena cambodiana. The sequence goes on from JAYEPQ010000008.1 coordinate 49,252,315, forward strand.
AAATTTATTAGCTTAGAAACAAAGATTTAAGTCACTCGGACACCATTTACCAATATGTCAGAAGGTTTTTTTTTATGGCTGAAGTTGCATACTTCTTCAAACCTACAAAATCATTGGTAAACGTTTTTCGGTGACTTGAATTTTTGTTTGCAAGCTAATACATGTGTATGGATTAAGATGGATGGTTTGGATTTTTCATGGGGTGCCTCTTGATATGATTCTCATAATGTTTAATTTAAGGAACACGCGCATGCACAACAAGTAAGTGTAGAAAAAATAACAAGTGAGAATTGGTCTTATATACAAGGTGCGTGCATGTTTTTATATCTCTAAAATGGGCATCTCAAGCCTAATCAAACCCCTCATTGTCTTCTATATATATTTATTAGCCTATACCAAAAGACTTGGATTTCAAAATGTTCTACCCTGAAACAAGTGGTTCGAAGAAATATATTGTTTACAGTCGTAGTTAATATCATTTGATCCTACATCTCACTCACCCCAATTGGCTTTTGGGGTTTTAGTTTTAGGCTAATAAATGTGCTTAAATCAAGAAGAACGATTTAGACCTTGGATGGGATGTGCCATTTTGAGATATAGAAATGCCATTTTGAGATATAAAAATGGTTCGTACTTTGTTAACTGAGAATTGGACGTACCAAATAAGTCCTCTACAATCCAATTTAAACAACAGACCCAACACAACCCCATATTCTAATTTCTAACCTAACCCTAAGTCCTCCTCGAAGGGTTCCATCCTCTCCTTGGCTCCTCCTCCAGCAACACCTCATTGGCTCCTCCAGCAATCCTCATCAACTCTTCAAGTTTGACATCTTCGCCAAGATCCTCAGTTTCAATCTCTTCTCCATCATCTTTGATTGCCATTTCATCCATCTCCCCTTCTAGACATCGATGGTCTTTCCTCATCCATCTCCTCCTTCGCCTGATTCCCTAGCTTGTGCTTCTTGCCGCTTGCAGTCTTGCAAGTTGCAACTCTTGGCTCTAGTTTCAACAATGTCGACGACCCTCTCTGATCGGTTAAGATTACCCTCTCTGATCGGTTAAGATTAGGTTTCTAGCCTTTCTTGTTAATATTAATAGAGACTAGGATGGGTGATTTTTTATTTATTTTGTTAAGATTTCGATAACCATTGGTAATAAATGTAAGAATTAAGGTGTTATGCCGCTATTTGAATAGCTAATTGATCTAGGTAATTTACTTCTTTTTTTTTTTGCTAATCAGACTCCATTGTTTTAGATAAAGTAGACACTTTTAGCTGTTTGTTGAAATTTGACTATTTTTTTAAATATTTCAGCTTTTAAATTGATGTTCATGTTGCTGTAATTTTTTGGTTTTATAGACACTTTTAGCTGCTTCGGTCAGTTGGCCCAATAAGCCCAAACTGAACTAAGCGAACCGACAAAAACCTAATTGCAGTGGTTAGGGTCGGTTCAGTTAATTCAGTAATTTAATTTGGCTTGGAGACGGGCTATTTCGGGATGTCTTACCTAAACCCGCAGAAGCTCACCCCTAGGACTGACGATTACATTGTAGATCACATTATTTCCTAAAAAATTCTCAATGTGCTATACCAAACATAAAATATTATTTCTAACGATGTTATCCTTTTGATACATATTGGAGATGAATTATGGTCCAAATTTCTATACACACACACACACAATTCATGAACATTATGCTGAACTAGATGTTTAAAATCAAATAAAAGGACCATACACGTAGAAACATGCAACTTAAATCGCATGTCAGAACAATAAAAAGGGTCACCTCTATTATATCTACCAATCACTGGTATTGTTTAGCACCATTAGCAATGTAATTATTTCTTGATAGCCTCAACCCAAGCCCGTTTTTGCCTAACCCTCATCCTCTGGTAGAATTGGCCACACCTTTTGTTCTTTGTCTCACCCATTTATCTACACCATACAATTATTAAAAACACGTCAAACAAGCTCTCTTCATCTTACTCTCAATCATAGACTTCCCATAAATCAACCATGCTCAATGCCATTTTTTTTCGTATAGCCCACTCACTGCACATTCAAATCTAGTCATCCTTCATACATAACGTTTATAATTGCCTGAAATGCTACCCTAGAAAGTGTGGCTGGTGATAGATCTTGTACAATTCCCCTTCAACTTTGTGGTGTCGCATTACCCCAGAAGCAACTCTATGGGATCGTTTTGAGTTATATCCATCACAAAATATTTTCTCTCCCTTCATACGTTTTTAATCATCAATCTTCCTTAGGTCTTTATGCTTCTAAAAGTCCCACATATATGGAATCTAGTCATTATGCACTTTGAAAGATTAGGTTTCCACACCCAGCCACATATTTGAGTTTACCACATAGAAAGAGAACTTACAGCTAATAAACTTCTGTTCAGTTTCCACACCCTGCCATCTCAAAATATTATGTTTCGGAGTACTTATATGTATTTCATAACTTCTTACTTTAACAGCTCTTGTATGCCATTTAAGATAAAATTATACAAACATCACATAGACGGAAAAAAGCATCTGGATAAAGCTATGATGGAAAACAAATGGCTTCCTTATGTAGGAGGATTTGCACCATCCACAAAAATGTCTCTTAGAAGTATCTCTCTTAGAAATACAATTACAGTTCATGAGCCAAAACACTATGCCACATAGTTGAGTCTTCAAAATTTCAGAGTTGGCTGCACTTGCCCTCTAGCACGTTTAAGCAAAAACTATCCAATTATACAATCAATGCTAAACTGCAATTGAACAGGCTATAAAAGGAAGTATGTGGTTCCCTTACATAGGAGGACTCTACACCTCACACTGTCCTCGAATCAATCTATCTTCAGAACAAAGCACGCACCCCTTTCTTGTGACCAAAAATAAACATCACCTTAACATCAGTCAATCTATTTTTTCTTTTTTCGTCAGTGAAGGTGAAGTCAGATGCGTTCTGCAGTAGGCCTGATTTCAGCCATGACAGCAGCTCCTATCTTTAGCTCACAATTTCCGGACTCCAGAGGAGAAACAGAGAGTACAATTAGACCACTACACAGGAAATCTGCTCACCGTTACTATATAAATGGATCCAGTTACAGGGTGAAAAAAAAAAAAAAATCTGATCCAACATTCCATATCTGAAGTTTGACAAATAGAATAACCTTATCCTCCCATTTAATGTCTCACAAAAAAATTGCATGCTCCCCTAAAAAGCTTTATTTGGCCAGATTAATTCAAATATTCATAGGAAAAGGATAATTACACTCAGCAAGCGAGAATTGGCATTCAGACCACAAAGCACGGATTTGACGTTCGGACAACAAAAATGGTAAGCGCACCCGTAAATCAGAAAACTTGTTAATTATCAAAATTTTCTTTTTCTACTGGCAAAAAACTTAAGATTGATGAAAATAATACACATTGCAACCTAGAAATTCAAATATAATGTCAAATTGATATTGACCAAAGAATAGCAGTGCTCACGTAATTCTGACGAAATCTATGACATTGGCCCAACAAAAGATGGATATGCAAATATGACAAATCCTAAAACTGTATAAGATGGATCAACATGGATGCAACAACAAAAAGAAATGTTAGCTTATGCATGTATGTAGAGTAATAAAGGGGTCAGATTCAGCTTGGAACCATTTAAGATCCACATCTGAATATGTCAAGGACAGTAGAAGCCAAACCTGTAGAAAAAGTTGGGTTAGGATTTAAGTTCAGCTTCTTGGTTAGACCATTCTCATATAACATTTGTTGGATCCTATCTGACACAAATCTGATTGGAAGCTAATATTCTAGATCCAACCTGAATTTTATTTATATCCAAGTCTGATTTTATGCTAAATATTGGCAGTTTATCAGGTTTTAGGATACCAGTTACAGCCCTATGTTTGACACAAACTTTTGGCAATGATAACAATAGATCTATATAAAGTACATGATTTCTGTTGGTTTCATACCATGCGGTGTCCTCATCTTTTGGAATGCTCCCTGTTAAAGTATTTTGTCCATTATTGAAACATGTGCTTTTTAACACATGTTTGAGATTTTATGAGGTAGGCCTGGCCGTTCACTCCACATTGAACTTAATGTATTTCACTTATTGAAAAATGAAGCATATCATAAAATAATAAAGTTAATGGACACATCCAAAGGGCAGAATATTGGGTGCAGGCGTATGTGTAAACTGGATAAAAAAGATCAAGATGTCAATGCACGAAAAAAGATTCATATGTAAATTATTACAGTGCAAATTGGTAGTTAAGCAACAACAATTAACCATGAAGAAAACGATTTTGTCCAACAATTTGGTAAATCTAAATTGCTTCAAGTTTTCATATTAATTTAAACAAATATAGTCTGTATATATTATATATGTATGCATATGAAGCACAAAAAGGGTTCTGGTACAAAAAAAGTGTATAGGACATAACAAATTCTTAAAATGTAGGACTTGGGGACAAGGCTATGAATATGAACACAAATAAGAAAGTGACTAATGAGATTCCAATATTACATATTATACACTCACTATTCACCTTTCTTAACTAGTTTATGTGCTAACTTAGACTATCTTTAAGATATATTGAGAATTATTAGAGATATCACCCAATTAAGCTTAAACATTACTAATTTGTGTTTCTATTTGTGATTATAGATTTTCAAGACTTTCGCCAAGAATATATGAAGATTCGAGGTTGAAAACACTTGGAAAAAGCAAGCAAAAAGCCAAAAAACGCCCAGAGCCACAGGTGGCCCACTATCTGTTGTGTCAGCCTAAGCCTAAGCCACTGGTGGACTCACCAGTGGCTCAACCCTGTAATCAACAAAGCCTACTATTGGTGCAACCACCAGTGAGTGACCACACTAAGATCGACTGAACCTAGCCACTGTTGGAGCCACCAATGAGACCACTAGTGGACTCCTGGTTGCTCAGAGTATAAATCCAAATTTTCAAAGGATTTCATCAGCCTTTTCGAATTTCCAAATGAAAGATTCAATGACTAGAATTTCTTCCGCAATTGATTTTCTATCTATAGATGCTCCTAACACTTGTAAAACTATAAATAGGCATTGGAATCATTGTTTGCAATATGTCAATTTTTCTGAAACAATTTTCCTTCATTCTTGAGTTGAGGTTTTGAGATATATACATTGAAAAACACTTGAGAGATAATTTGCAAATAAATTTGATGATGAACCTCTCCAAGCTAGTGTGCAAGGGTGATGACACAAACCCTAGGTATTCGAACTAGTTTGGTTTAAATCTATATTCATGCTTTAAATTGTTTATGATCTTTATAAATTTTTCTTCTATCTCTTGATATATTGAAAACTTAGATTCTTTGATAATCTATTGTTGAGAGTATAGTTATCACTTAGTTTTCGATACACCATTGATGTTGTAGGAATGGTGTATACTTAGGTTTTGAGTGACTTTTATTTCTTATTCAAAGATTATTCTTAGATTGATAATCAAGAATATCATAAAGGCGTTAACTTTGAAGATAACTCAAATAAAAGTTAATTCTTTAATAATTCTTTGAGCTCAATGATAAAGTATTCGAGCTAGTTGTGGTAAATTTGGGGTTTAACGAACCAAGGAGATTTAGGGAGTTACTTTCTCCGCTTTTATTAATTGTTTACTTCACATATCATTTTTTCAACCGCGATTCTATTTGTGAAGTGTTTTTTGCTCTAGTACCGCATCTCTATGAATAATGATGTTAGATTGATCCCGAGTACTACTTGCCGATTTCCTTCACCTCGGAGTGCATGATTTAAATTCGACCAGTGACGTATAATATTATAATCTTAAAATTCATAATTTAGATAAGACCATCTCTGATGTTTAACTTTTGCTTCTTATTAAGATTATCCCATACATTAAATAGCTTCCATATACAAATGAAACTGAACATATAACTCAAATCTGTAAAACAAAAAAAAAAAATTAGGAGAAACATGCATGTGTTGAAGTATACGATAAGTATCTCAACTTAAAAATATATTATGGAACTGGGTTTACGTCTAAATTGTTCAACACATATGTTCAAGGAAAAGAAGTGTTTGCATCGGATGTATGTTAAATGAGTATGACTCATTTTAGAAGTGTCTGTGTTACATAGATGTTTATTGTTGTATAGCATATGATACTCCGTATTTTTTTCAGTGCTTAGATACACAGTTTCATTTCATTTTATATTTCATTAACTAGTTTTTTTCCTACTTTTTTACGTAAAGATGTGCTACTACTGTAGGAAAGAACTTAAAGAAAGGAATGTGGTGGGGAAATAACCATGTACCTCCCTCCACCCATGACTTATCATTATCCAAAATATTCTTCATTTTATTTTCTAAACAAAGGCCATAAACATCCTACTCGAATTCCTCTTTATAAATTGTAACATAATGCAAGTATGAATTGAAATAGGGATGTAAACAACTTGTATTTGAATTGAATTCATGTACTTGTAGGATAGGAATCCCAGCGAGGTAAGCAAATAGGATTCACACTCGAAGTGCATGTCAGAAACTCAGAATCTCTTCTTCCGTTCTTTCTTAAGGAGTTTGGCAGATATAGTAATTGTTTAAGTTAGCAATTAAAACTAATATTCACAAATGATATTTCAAATTTATTATATGAATGTGTTTAATTTTATAGTTTAAATTCGTATAGAAGTTTTTTACTATTGTTATCTGCTTTAATTTTGATAGTGATCATACATAATATATACAATATCACAAATTATTTTAGGTTTATTATTAGGTTTCGGGTTTGGAAAAGATCTTACCCTCATTCTAAAAACCAAGTTTTTTTTATACAACTTTTACACCCAAGGCATAATATCTCCAAAAAGGTCGAACTGGGTGTCATTTACAGTCCTAATTTGAATCCCTAACATCTTTCACACTAGCTAAAAGGTTTTACCAGTATGCTACAGTCGGACTTGCATGCTGGCCACTTGCATTTTGATATATTTCTTTTATAACAAAGGAAAGTTATATGCAAAATTGTCCTATTAAAGAACTCTCTGAAACATGTCAAGGATAGGTTAGATAAGTGTCAGAAAAAGGTATGTATGAATTGAATGTCTCTTTTAAATTGAGCAAATATTCAATAAGCTGAGTATCTGTTTGTTATGATGGATCAAGGCAGAAATCAACAATGTGCATGTCCAACGAGTGTTGTAGGAGGGTCATGCTGGCTACATGCCAGATTACAAAGGGAAGTCCATGACAGTGTCAATGCCTCCTAAACTAACTAAATTAATGCATAATAGTCACTGGAGGAATTGCATCACCTGTATTAGGTTAGCAGCTCCAACCCATTCCCAAACCCCCTCCTCCTCTACGCCAAACACCCATGCACATCTGAATCCCTTATTTATCAAGGATATGCCCATGTAGTTGGTCTTTCTATGTTTTGGATGTCTTTGTGAAAGGTAATGACAAGAAATCAAAACCCAAAAAGAAAAGTTACTGATATATATGTGAACACTTTGCTTTCCTTGAGGTAAAGCTACTTCCCAACAGCTGAAGAGCTAACATGTACAGCCATCCAAAGGCATTAGACCTTGTGCAAGACATAGGCTTGCTAAATAGATTAAAAAACATAAAACTCAGAGCTTTTTTACTCTCAGAGGGTAATCAGAACTGCTTGCATGTCTGGATGGCCTAGCATGATTTCCGCAATAGATACAACCACAATTCCTTGGTTCTTTTGCTTCCACTAAAGATCCTAGGCATACTTTGATAAAGGTTACAATTCGACTAATTTCAAAAATGCAAGCCATTACCAGCACATACAGCTGCCATCATCCTCTTGAATCTCTGTTGGTAAGGTCTAACTATCTCAAAAAGGGCACTGCGCTTGTTGCAGCCAAAATTTTGAAGCATCTTATAGTACATCAGCCAGTTTCAACCAGACAAATTTACATCAAACACACTCGACACTAAAAACAATGCAAGCTTAAAGGGGAAAATACTTACCTCACAATCACAGCACCTTTTCCATCGACACTGCTTCGTCTGACATCAGATCAGTAACAGCATGCAATCAAAAACTCAGAATCTGCAACAAGAGACCATAAAAAAACCTGTTACAATTGACTACAAAACAAACAGCTTAAAGGCATAAAAGTAACGAAATAACATCATCAACAGAGTAACACACCTTGAAATGGACAAAATTCAATGTTGCTATGCTTCTTGGAGTATCTAGTAAACTATCAAAAACAACCAAATAAATCAATAACAGTATCTCGAGCTATGTATTAAATTGGTTTCAAACTTCAAATTTCTATCATAGTAGATATTCAAAGGCAACGAGCCCTAGATTCAAGTACAGGGTTCATATTTTTAACATACAATAGTGCATCCCAAAGTCAGTGAGGTAAAACATCAAACAGATCAACATCCCTAAAGTAAAGGCAATTTTTTTTAGATAAGAGCTTCATCGAGTATAGGCTTCTCATCATCACCACCATCTCTTTCGCCTTCATCAGCATCAAGATCTCCTTTCTTCTCTCCTCCGATGACGTCATTACCATCACCAGGGCAGCACGCCCTCTCATCTCTCGCCAAAACCAAAACCCTATCCTCCGCCCACTCCGCCTCGTCCCCCGGGACCACCACCCTGTCCCCGCCGCCCTCCTCTCCTCCGGCGGTAACGTTGCCGCCGCCACAGGGCCGGGCTACGATGCCGCCGTCGACTAGGGTGTCGGAGGTTTCGCCGTTGGTGGGGCCGGGGTCTTGGACGCAGTCGTCGCCGTCGGGTTCGTCTCCGACGACGCGACACTTGAGGGAGGTAGCGGCGCGAGAGAAGGCTTCCATGATGGAATGGGGAGGGAGGGCGCAGTCCTCCAGGCCTGCGTCCTCCAGCTTCGGCTGCTGTATCCCCAATCTCTGCAGCATTTCGCCGAGACCGTCCGCGCTTCTCTCCATTTTCTCTTTAATTTTCTTCTTCTAATGATCGATCGATCGAGAGATTAAGATTTCGAGACTGGAGCGTGTTTGTACTTCGTGTTCATGCTTTTATCGGCCTGATTGTATCGGTCAATTGGCTAAACCCGTGGGTCAGTGTGTCGCGGTTTAGGACGAGCCACGTAGTTGTCCACGCAACCTCTGAGGTTCGGCTTCGGGCTTTCAATTGAAAAGTAGGCTCACCAAAAAAAACAATAGTGTGCTCCTTTGGAAACCCCCCCGGTTTTTGTATTTGGTTTCTGGTTGCTGGGCGGATTTATTTATTTATTTATTTATTTATCGGTGGGGTTGGATATGCATAGGACAAAATCCGAATCCTATCGGACCTATCCGAACCCTTCGGAGTATGGTATGGATTATTGGATTTAAGAGGGGTAATTCTAAATGCGCACCATATTTTACTAGTGAGCACCACAAACTATATAGTGAAGTGATTTACAACAAAGGGGAAAATGTTGCTCACTAGTAAAATATGGTGCGCATTTAGAGTTTCCAATTTAAGAGAGGCCCGATCCGGATTCGACCAGACCCCAGCTATTTGTATACAACATGAGATCAATAAATAGCTAATTTGTTTGCACTGCAATAATATATAATTAAAGCAACCATGACTTCACAAATAAAACATCACATTGACCTTCTTTTTTAAAAACTCTTTTAGAGTTTGATTAAGAAAACCTTTATTTTCATAAAATTTAAAGTAAGAAATGGCAAGTACTAAGAAGAAAGAGATGAGGAAAAAATAATGACCGGTGATATGCATTAAGGAGAAGAGATGAGAAGGGGGTAGAAACAGTAGGTATACACTTTCTACATTTGCCTTTGCAAATTTAATGCAAAATGCCTCCTCTCGCACTTGAAGATTCGTACACAGCCCTCCATGAGAAAGAAATTGGTTTTCCATAGCTTTGCCGCATGAGATCAATTTCTATAGGCAACAATGGATAGTGAAAGAGCCTGCCACTAAACTCTTGAAACATTAAGACGCTAGATTTCTGTAAGAAATTATTGATAATTTGATAGCAGACGACTCTGGCACTATGATCTTGAAATATTAAGACACAACAGTAAAGAAACGTGTAAATTTAAGTACTACTGGCCATTTATCCAGTCCAATTTAGACACAGTATTTGCAGCAAAAATGCCACATACCTCACTGCCAGTCACATTTAAAGTAAATTGGTCCTTTTCAACTGCAACCTAAAAATCAATCAGCTGGCAATAAACTATAAGCAGATGTTAAAGGGATAATGAACCAATTTACCCAAGATTAAAGAAGAGTATTTCCAAGAAAATAAACAATATAATGATAAATAGAGTTTAGAGTGAAAACGAACCAAATTAAAGTAGATAGTATTTCCAAGAACATTAGAAAAAAAAAAACAATCACCTCATAAATATTCAACGAAGTGTGTAGATAACAGATTGCACAGGGTAAGCTAAGAACACCAACATATATCATCCTGATATAGGCATATTGCTGATTGAGAAATTATGAACACTAATATAAAATATAAACGAAAACCAAATCAGACCCAAAATTTGAGAAATGATCCAGAATGCTTAAATTTCAAATTATACACCAAGAAAACAAAGCAGCAGACTGATAAGAACGAAAGGAATCCACTAAACAATGGTACAATTAACTGGGCATGATAGAGGATACAGAATGTGGACACAAGTTTCATTGCAATTTGTTGAGCAAATGAGGGAAATGGAAATCAGTAGCCGCCTACCATCACGTCTAGCATTCGCAACCTGACGATCTTGGTTGACGTCCACCACCAGCCACATCGATGGTGTCCGGAAGATATCTTCACATCAGCAAATGTCAGTGTCATTATAATATCCTCGTAATAAAAACACAAATGGGCAAATGTGACTTAAGTTTGAAGCATAAAAGGTTATAGAGCCATCAATATGTTTCTATACAGTAAATGCATACCTCAATAGGCTTTCAAGTTTCAAATGATAAAAATCATCGACTGTTTTAACTTCCTCAAATGACCCAGTGTGGGCCTTCGGGTTCATTATATTTTAAAATCCTAAAATAACTTTGTGGGCTCGTCATTTTTCATATTTTTGAAATTTCCCCCAACTCCTAATATAATTAGATAACTAAAGATTCATCAAAGGATTTTTAGTTAGCATAGAAATTAGTGTGGCAAGGGATTTTTAAATAGAGTAGGGACCATTATAGAAACCTAGGGCTACAAGATTAGGTTTAGATAATCAAAGATATCAAATCATATTTAGCACAATTAAGATTCTTATGATTAGAAGTAACCAATTAATTCATAATTTTATTAGTATTTAAGAATTCTCAATTTTAAGATTTACCAACCATTCTGGATTCAGAAATTAAAGTTCATAAAAGAATTTCTAATTATATTGTTTGCATCAGTAGTAAAGAGATCCAAGATTCTTAATTTGACTAGAAAACTGAATACTAATATTCAATGAACATGTACTTTATTAAGATAAGTATTTTTTAATATAAATATTCTACTAATTATAATAAACTTTTTATTTTTTAAAGAATTAAATTTTTGAAAACCAATGACCAGAGCTGCATTTTATTTAAGTATTCATATAGATTTTTTCCTATTTATTCTTTTCATATATAACTAAACCTGTATACTAATTATCGATAAACCCAGTTAAAATTTCCTACAATTGCATAAGCATGCCGCCCAGATTTCTAGTGTTATCAAGTTTCCATCTTAGTGGTAAGGGGAGTTGAACATCAGGTTAGCGCAATGCAGAAGGCATAGTAGTTCTCACATTTCTTCCTCTGGTTCATTCTTCAGCGCATTCTTTGCTATACACTGGAAAGCAGCTTCAACGTTGAATCCCTCTTTAGCAGACGTCTCAAAGTAGGGAATGTTCCCCTTTGAGGCACACCATGCTCTTGCCTTCTTTTCAGAGACCTGGAAACCAAAATATCCATAACAAGATTAAGCAGGCAAAAAAAGGAAGAAAAGAAAAGAGAACCCGATACATACTAAATATTCAGACTTACCACTCGACTGTTTCCCCCATCCACATCTATCTTATTTCCCAATACTACGAACGGAAAGTTTTCAGGGTCCGAAGGGCTGGCCTGAAATTAGACCAAGAAAGCCAGTGTTTTTAATCCAAAATTTCTGTTAAGTTCCACTAAACTTCTTCCAGGCAGGGAACTCTTTTACCTGAATAAGAAATTCTTCACGCCAGTTGTTCAGGTTATCAAATGATTTCATGACATTAACATCATATACAAGGACACAGCAATCCGCACCACGGTAGAAAGCCACACCAAGACTCTGAAATCTTTCTTGCCCTGCTGTGTCCCATATCTGGATTTTGCAATTAGGCAACATAACAATAAACAATAACGAAAAAGAAAGCCCTAGCCTGTATTAGCACCAACTTCCAATGGAAAAAAGAAATTGTGCCATAAAAAATGAAAAGATCAAGGAGAGACGGATAAAAGGAAAAAAAAAAAAAAAGGGAAAAAGAAAAATTCATAACCAAACTTAATGGAATATGAGGTGCTAGCCAATTCAAATAGTATACAGAACATTGGAAAACTTCTTCAAAACTATTACCTTGTAAGGTTTGCTATTCATTTTACAACATAGGAAAATATAATTATCAAGGGAAAAGTAAAACACTGCTAACACTTCCTTCTAAGTTTATGTTGGATATCTTTTGCATTACAGAACATGCAATCCAATAGATAACAGTAATGATGCACTGAAAGCTACAGCTCAAAGGAGAAATAACAAATCAGCGACTTCGATAGATACCAAAACAAGAGACAAGGCTTTATTAAAAGTTCATTTAGACAACTTAGGGACGAAGAAAAGAAGTCAAACCAGTTCATCTTCTACCTACATGAAACTACAAGGTAACCTATCCATGCCATACCCTTAAAGTGGGATGATAGCCACAAATTGACCCCTGCCTTCATCTGAAAGTTAACTTGCACATGGAGTCTCTAACGAGCTTGCTGATTGAATTAACCATGAAGTGACAAGCTTATTTTCTTGCCTCTTCTTCTCCGAAAAATGTGTCTCCCACATGATTGATCTTTTTAATTGTATTTATCATGTGTACTGTAAGGTGATTTCTTCCTTATGGGGCCATAGATTTATTCAACGCGATATGTATTAAGTCTGGTGGTAAAGTAAAATAAATTCCTATTGAAAGAAATTGAGGGAGGATGAAATGGAGGGAGATGTTACCACTCATGGATGTATGCAAAGCCAAAGTCCAAGTCACGTTAAATCCTTGTTTCTTTTTCTTTAATTTTTTTTAAAGAATTTTTTTATTAAAAAAAGTACCAAAAATGTGAGAGATACGATTTTCCAAAAAAAGACCAGAACATAGTCTTACCACATCCAGAACAATTCAAATACTTTAGCAGAAATCTTTCACACTGATGGGTACATCCTGAGTCACAACATGGTCATTTTCATGGGAGGAAATCAAATCCCCAGCTGAAGAACAGAAGTCTTAGGAGACAAGCTCAGAGTAAATTAAACATGTGGAAGTAAAACAGGTTTTAAATATGCTAAAGAAACAACACACAGAGTTAAAACTAATGGATTTTGGGCCCAACTTCATACTAAAGTCTTATAACTTCTTATCCAGAATAAGACTATACTCATACGTGCATACCTCAAGATATAGGTGATATTCTACCTCTAAAAATATTTAGAGATAGGTGTATGTAATTTCTAGGAGTAGGTCCTTCTGGCCAGTGCATCTCTATGATCCTAGAGGAGCAACAACCTCCTTTTTATTGCCTTCAAGGGTCAGCTCCTTCACAACCAACGGTGTGATGGGAAAAAAACAGAATTAAGATTCTTTACAACAACAACAACAACTAAGCCTTTTATCCCAAGTATTTGGGGAGAATTAAGATTCTTTCATATTTTCAAATTCTAAGTTTAAAAAATGTGCAAATATTATGTTTTTTTTGTTTCGCATATAGAAATTTAATAAAGAAAGTGCAAATTCTATGCTAGCATTGATGACATGGCATAAATTCTTTATTATTTATTTTTCTGATTTTAATTTTAAAAGAAGCGTAAGAGAGAATCCCAAGAAATAATTAAATAAGGTGATAAAGTTCTCTCTATGAGACACCATTACTTTCCTCCTCTATACAAGGAATTATTTCTAGAAATTTATCCTGTATGGCCGGTTGGCCCTATAGAATCTAGAACCTTTAATTTCCACTTTCATCCTCCAAATTGTGTGTGCCAAACATGTAAACTATGATACAGTGCATGGAGGTTTCTCAAGTTTCTAAACTTTCCATCAAAATTCCACTTGCCAAACAAGCCCCAATGTTGCTCCTGCTCTTTCAAGCTCCTTCCACATTGCCGATTTTTCTTGATGTAGCTCTGCTCGAAAGCTCTAGCCTCGTTGAGAGATACTTGCATACATCTAACATTTTTACATGGCGTTGTGTCCTCGCTTAACATTAAATCAAAACTTAATCCTATGCATGTTTCTCTTTTATCCTTGGTGCTACACTTCTTTCATCTGCGACACCCAAAGATTAGCTACATCCCTCCCACCATGCCGCCCATCCACTCACAAAGTGCTAAATAAGAGTAGCTAACACTAGTAATTTAGATAGCTTTAGTAATGATTTAATTAAGCAATCTTCTGCATTTTATACTTCTATTATGACGGGGAATGGAAAGGGATTTTGGGGTTTTGTAGGAAAAATTTAGGAATTTGATAATAAAATCATGGTTTGGTAAACAATTTGACCTCACTTCCAGGCGAATCATACACCCACTCTCGTGAATCACACATGGAAGTTTTGGAAGAAGCAAATTACATTCTCTCAAATTATCAAAACAATTATTTCTTCAATAAAACATTATCACACAAACAAAATATATAGAAAATACCTACATATACAACACATGCAAATAAGATAAAATCAAATCTATCTAAAATCCTAACTTTAATTGTCCTGATCATATGGACTCTCTTATCTAGTTCTTTTTCATTCAATCCCTCCCCCCCCCGCCCCGTTTCCCCCCAAAAACAAAAACAAAAACAAAACAAAACAAAACAAAAAAAAAAAAAAAAAAAAAGCCACCCACCAGGCCATGAGCCTATGAAGAAAAACAGTAAGTTACTTACATCTATACACCACTAGCTGTGCTCTATTTGGCCCATTTTAAGCCACATCCCATTCTTTGTCTCTATTTCAGCCGCAATAAAATGCAATTAGCACAGTGTTGACATCAGGGCCAAGGGGAAAAATAGCAAGTTGCATTTATATGCCTATAATAGTGATTTTCTAGGACCTGTTTATAATCCGTGTCTCATTCTTTCATCTCGGTTTCAGCCATAGTACGTGTATTGTTCATAGACAATATTAGCAGGTAAACTGTATTGCCTATTCTTAAACCAATAAATACACAAGCTTATAGAAATTCTCTAGGCCCCAAGTTGATACATTATGGTACTCTAAACAAGATATTTTCTATCCCCTTGCTAGATCTTAATTCACTCTATTACTAGTTTTATATAATTTTTTTTTTTTTTTAATTCTGAAATGAACTTGCTTGAAGTCAAGTCCTAACTGAGCTCAAAACTTTGATGTTCAATACTCATGCATCTGAAGAAAACTTTGTGAAAAATAGATATACTCAACCATCTAATTTCAAATAAAAAAGAATACTACTACTCACTTGGACAGTCTCTACTGTAATTGGCACTTCATCTAATTCTAATTTTAATTCCTAGAATTCCTAAAATATCTCCAATCAAATCTGATCTAATAAGACTCCCACTTAAGATAAAGTAACTTCTAATTCGAGTCTAACTAAAAGACCCAATGGCTTAATATAAAGCAATGCTTAATGCAAACCTTAATAACCCTTCTACAATTAATGATTATGTACCAAAATTGAGGGAAACAATCCATATAGAAAACATGATCCTTTGAAGACTAAATCAGCTGGGATATTAACATCCAGAATCTCTGTTAGCATGAGATATTAACAACAACTTACTAATATAACTGGAAATGGCTATTCCATTAGAATGACATGCTTACAGACCCAATTAACTATTACGAAGCCTGGACTGGAGCCTCTACTAGCAAGAAATTTGTCTATCCTGATTAGACTCCCAATATACACCAGGACCCAATTCTTTTATTGATCAATATCTGCTAAAGACAAATAATATGATTAAATTAACTGTTTTATGGGGCAAATTCGCAGCTGTGTCATCTCCATTTTCGAACTTGAGAAAAACAAAAGGTGTTAGTTTATGAAACTTCCTAGTCTTCTGCAGCCATATATCAACTAATTGAAATCTCAAAATTCTGAAGGTTGAGCAAATCAATATCTTCACATAGATCTGACCACAATTAATAGATACCATTATTCAAATGGACCGTACCAAAACCATAATTGAGCCTTAATTATCCGAAATGTTACCCCTCATAAATTTTCTTGAAGAATCAAGAACGTAATTGTCCATAAAATCCTAATTATCCTGATTAAAAATTTCATCGAATGGATCTGTTGAAATTCAATACTTCAACAATACAATTCTTACTAGAGAAATCACGGAGAAGTCCCAAGATTTCACCTGCAATGTAAAGAGGCGATCCTCAAATTGGACTTCTTTCGTCAAGAAGTCAGCTCCAATGGTCGCTTTATACTGATTGCTAAACTTCCGATTCACATATCTAATCAACAAAATTTAAGATCAAGAAGCTAAACTTAATTGCAAGAAATCCTAAAATTTAAACATAATTGGACAAACTTATCAATAATTTTGGATTCGAGCTTACTGATTCATCAGAGAAGTCTTCCCAACCCTAACAAAGACCACAACAACATCGATTAAAAAAAACCCTAAAAATTGAGTAAGTGAACGAATCGAGCCAAACAGAATTGAGAGAACTACCCGCTATCGCCCAGGATGATAACCTTGAGGAGCATTCTCCTACGAGACGCCATGATTATTAAATTTCAAACCCTAGAGGATTAGGGTTCTGAGATCTTCGATCGCTAGGGTTCTTAATCCCAAATCGAACCCTAAGGGGGAAAAAAAACGTCAGTACGAGAATTTTCGTTTCCTGAATTTTTGGTGGGAAGAAAAAAAATAAAAAGACCGACCAAAATTAAACAAGAAATAGTACCTTAAAATTACCATTAGACTTGTCAATAATTACGAAAATGGGATCACACACAAGCTGACAATTGGGATCCACTCCCATGAGCACGTCAGCTAGATGGCGTCTCCACGAATCAAAATTAAACGCCTGGTCGTCCTGCTGCTTGGGACGTGGGTGACGTTTTGGGTGCAAAATTTGGGAGCGAAAGGGCGGATAACAATCATTTAATGATTGTTCCTCCGAGGGTCCCGGAATATTCTTGCGGGAACTAAGAATCGGGAATTTCTAAAAGAGCACACCATCGGACTTAGTGAGCCCACCTACCGAAATTGTAAAAATTACAATATTACTATTTTTTTACACAAAATTATCCTGGCCTTCTTTTCGAACACACCACACCCATTTTCTTTCTCAAATTCCTGAACCACAAATCCTAAACCACACCCATCTGAATCCTTGAACTCTAAACCACACCCATTTGCCCACCCCTACAGGGTTCCTTGATTTTGCTCTCGTGAGGATTGAGATGGATGAAAGGTAGGGGAGAAAGAAGATGGAACAGATGGGGGAGAAAGTAGGGTGTGCTCACTGCGAAATCTTTTTCGAAAAAGAGGATGGGCTAACCGTGTACAGTGTGCTCACTAAGACCAGTAGAGTGCTCATTTGATCATGATTGCTGCATTGATCAATCAAAAGCAACAACGATCTTGCTTCATCAGCAACATCTATAAACTTTATACCAGGCAACACAATGAGTACCAGCCACAACCACCTTCTTCAACACCTGCTAGATCATCAGAAGCACCTAATTCGAGCTGAGTTTACCATAAATAGCCATAGATTCCCTATTTTGGGAGAGCAAATATATTGATTGGCAAGCAGTCACGAGACAAAAGAGAGGCAGAAAGAGGACTGATAAATATTTAAGTACTTAAACACGAATATTCAATGAAATTATAATTCATTGCAACTTATGTATATTTTATTCATTGAAAAATACTATGTAAGTATAATGTGAACCAAATGAAAAGGTGCAATTGTGAACAGATTAATTTTCAAGGACCAGTTCCATTTCAATACAGTATGATAACAGCAAAAACAAATAAAAACAAGAAAAAAAAAAAACCTGCAGTAAATAAATAAAAATCCAACATGTGTATTGATTTCAGGTTAAAGGAGCCAATCTCCAGTTAGGATCGTCATCTAATTATTTCTCTGTGTATTTATGTCAACATTTAGATATTGTAAACTCACACTTTGTATTGAATTTGAATTCATCATCCATCTCAACAACCTTGTGAAATTTAAAATAAAGGGTTTTTACATATCTATCCTTCATATCTTTAAAAATTAGAATTTAGTTCTCTAAATCTTCATATTTATAATTTAGTCCTTAAAGGAATCCTTTAAGTTACCACAATTTAGTCTTCACCCATATATTTGGCCTGAATTTCCCATTATACCCCTGAGTTACTTCACTTTAGTCTTTCATTCCCTCTTCCTTATCTCTTCCTCTTTTTTACTGGGTTCCCTTCTTCATTCTTTTCATCTCTCTCTCTTCCCTCTTCTTATTGGGTTTCCCTGAGTTACTTCACTTTAGCGATTAACTGAAAGGAAAAAGAGAGAGGAGAAGAATAGAGAGGAGAACCCAATAAGAAGAGGAAGAGAGGAGGAAGAGAAAGGGGAGAACTAAAGTGAAATAACTCAGGGGTAAACGGGAAATTCGGGACAAAAATATGGCTAGGGAACTAAATTGTGGTAATTTAAAGGATTTGTGAACTAAATTATAAATATGAATATTTGGGGGACTAAATTCTAATTTTTAAAGATGTAAGGGACAAATATGTAAAAAACCCTTAAAATAAACAAAAAGGTTAACGCATGAATGAATAATGATTAAGTATCTCCATAGATTGAGTGAACAATTCAATTTTCTGAGGTAAAAATGTTTTCATGCACATTTTCAATTCCAGGGGAAAAAAAAAAATCACTACACATGAAACAATAATATGTTAGCTCTGTGTTATTTTGCATAAATATGAAGCCACAGTATGTGTATAAGATTTCCTTGCCTGCCGCATTTGGGTGTTATCATGGCTAAGATAATCTGGGCAAAAATGGAGGATAGGGACTTTACAGTTGATTCCATAGCTTTTGTTATCTCAGCCACTGCTGAAACTTTGGCTGTCTCTCTTCATCCTGCCCATCACCATTTCTCGTTTCTGTTGGGCTCTGACAAGAGCTCACTTGTTGGCCGGGCGGGCACTGTATTCGCTGCTGGTATAGTCTCTGCTGACTAGCGCCATCTCTCTGAAGTTTCTGATGTATTGCCCAGAACCGTCGTAATCAGGGCTATCATATGATCCGCAGTGTGTGCTGCGGCCTGGTCTAGTGCCTTCGTTAAGATCCTCAAGAGAAGCATCTCCGGACAATCTGCCCATTCAAATTAATTATCAATGGCAGTTTGTCCTATGTTAATTGTGATATTTGAGCACACCACTTTGCTCAGTGAGCCCACCTCACAAAGTTATTAAAAAATTACAAGTTAACAAATTACTTTTTGTACTATGTTTTTTTTTTTTTTCCTCTGGTCATAGATTAATCCCCGAATAATGACTACACCTGTTAGTGGACTAATTTCCGAACGGTGTGAACAAGACTAATCTCATTTGGAGAAAGGTGGGCTCATTGAGCAAAAAAGGTGTGCTCAAATAGAATTCCCCCTTACCTCCATTGGCAATGTAGTTCAAGCTAATATTTGATTATTAAAATAGAGAACACGAGTACCAACAAACATAGTTCACTTGAGCATTAGAAATAAGTACTTAAACAGTTTGCGAAAGAAAGATATATTTTATAAATTTGAGAATGCAAGGCACAAAATAGTTAAGGAATATAACTTCCATAACTCAAAACATTTAGTTCATTTAGATTTAGTTGGACATCCCCCCAATGACACTGACAAGCTATCGCCCATGAAAATGTTGGTTGAATCAGCAGGTCGCTTGCCAGTTATTAGCTCCAGAAGCATGACACCATAAGAGAAGACATCAGATTTGTCTGTGAGTTCACTCTGGTGCCAAATACCTGTTATCAGAAAGAGAGAATTAATTTTTAAAAACTCAACCTATAGTAGTGACATTGTCACGATCAGTAACCAAACTGACAGAGTTTCACTGCTTGCATGACTAAAAACTTTTTGAATCAACGGTAACTACTGACGTGCAATAATACATTTAAACCAAGGTTTAAAATCTTGGAATCGCAGTATCGGCCGATTATATTAATGTAGCAACAACACCTAAAAAATCTGAAAAATACCAGCAATATCAGCAAAATATCGGTGCCCACATTATAGGGACCAGAACATATCTGATATCTCAATATTTGATAGCAATGATACTTAAATAATCCAATTTTTTATCTCCCTTTTCCAAATTAAACTGCAGTTCAATATGATTTACAATAACTATTTTTGCTCATAGTCCAGTTTTAGCCATATTTTTGTGTCAATATCTATAACGTTTTGTGTCAATATCTGTACCTTTATGTTGTAGTTCACGTACACAAGAAAACCAAATCCAAAGTTAACCTGATCAACTTAACTTTGACAACCATCCCCTTAGACCATAAGGTGACTCATTGACCCGGCGACAACTTAACTTTGACAATCATCCCCTTAGACCATAAGGTGATCCATTGACCCGACGACAATTTGGTCCGAACCTGAATTCTAATACCAATTGTTAGAGAGAACGTCAGGTCCAATGAGGATCATGATGGGTCTAAACACAAAACTGAGAACCAGTTTGATCCAAAATCTTAAGTCATTAGGTAAAGGTCCCAACTTTGTATTTAAACTCATAAACTTTATTTATTATATTCGATGTAGGATTATACTCACATATGAACTAACTTAACACAGATGATCTGAAAAACTGAGAAGAATAAAGAATATAAAACTGAGAAGAATAAAGAATATAACTTATCACGAAACAATCTCAGAAGAAATGGCCTTGAGGAAGACTCACAGTCTTCGTGCAGATATACCAACCCCTTTGCAGAGCCCGAAGCAATTTTTAACCTTGTGTTCCATTCCACTGTAGGTTAAAAAATCGTATTTGAGAAATATAACTAACATGAAAGAAGGGGAAAAAAAAAAAACGTCATGTTTTATAGGACTTATAGTTTTATACGATCGTAACATCCCATTAAGATTGAAGAGAAAATTTTATAGGACTGCTATTAGGTCAGTTTTATTATATAGTACAGAATATTGGGCTATAAAAAATGTCATTTACAGAAGATAAGTGTAACAGAGATACACATGCTCCGTTAGATATGCAGCAATATTAGGAGAGATAAGGTGAGAAATGAAAATATTCGTACTAAATTAGGTGTAGCTCCCATCGATGAGAAGATGCAAGAAAATCGCTTACGATAGTTTGGTCAAGTGCAATGTAGGCTTACAAATGCACCGACGAGGGGAGTTTGTCAATGTAGGACAAGTTAAAAGAACGAAGGGAAAATCAAAAAAAATATGGATGGAGGTGATACGAAAATATATGGATTTTAGAGGTTTAAATGATGAGATATTACTTGATAGAAATGAATTAAGAAGGATTATCAAAGTAATCAATTCGGCGTGATTCTCTTTTTTGATTCGTGTAGACTACTCCAAATACGTGGGATAAAAGGCTTAATTGGTTGTTGTTGTTGTTGTAGTATGCTTTGAACAAAACTGGACCTCCTCTCAGACGTTCCGATCGAATGCGCCAGTATCATGCAGATTAAGACATTGGGGAGCCTCACAATCCAAACCTAACCTGCTGCTGTTCTAACATTAATGCAGCTTCATTTCAGCTTCAAGCTGCCCTTGACCGATTGCAGAGGCGCCGACGATCGCAGGTATCTCATCGTGACCCTGATTAATTAGATTGTTATACGTGTATAATTAAGCACAATGTACTACTTGAACAATTTAAACAGATTATTCTAACATATCTATTATATTCAAATTAATGTAATATATTGTTTATTGAATCTCATTTCTTGCTGCTTTTCTAAGTTTTGCTCATTAATTGAATTTGCTGGATGATACTGAGCTATGTGACGATATTGAGTTGTGGGATACATTTTTAGTTTATGTATTTTCATTGAACTGAATGTTTTGATTTGCAATTTATTTTGGGGAATGCCTTAGAGATTTGTTTTTTTTTTCCCCTCCATTTACTTATTTATGGTTGATTGATTGCTAGTGGGAAATTCTAAACGAGCACACAACTTAGCGTTTGCTTTGTGAGCACACCTTCTCATTATAAAAAAAAGAGAATTTTTAGTAGGGAGCATTCTTCCAATATTCCCACTTTCAAACCCTTCTCTACTTCCCAGTACTCCCTTCTCAAGCCCTAATCCCTTTTAAGTGAGCTTCAAAGTAATTTTTCTAACCCTAATTTCACTTTCATTTGGTCCATAGAATTTTTTCTTTAGATTTTTAAGTAATGACAAGAAATTTGGCACTAATTAAGGGTTAGGTTAGAAGTTGAATTTTTTTTCTTATGGTATTTTCTATGGTGTTTATCATCTTTTATTGATAAATTATTTAAATTAATTTACATAGAAAATATTTTAATGAATGTATTCAAGATTGAGGGGAATGAAGTTTGGGGTTTAGCGTTTATAAGTACAAAAATTTGGGAATTTATGGGTTTGGGCATGTACTTGAAGAGAGGAAGAGATAGAGAGAGAGAGAGTGATTATATTGGGGAAGAAGAGGATAGGGGGAAAGATAACTTTGTCTAAAAAAATTTCAAACTTGTAATTCTTTGCAACTTAAGTGTGGTGCTCACTAAGTAAGTTGTGTGCCCATTTAGACTTTCCCCTTGAAGATTTGGTTTTTCTTTCAAATATTTATGAATTGTTAGCTCTATATATATATACTCCAATGCACTTCTATTCTAGTCTTTTAATCAAGCTTTGTGTAAATTCTTGCTTTTTAATTGCCTTCACAATTGCTCTTCAAAAGAAAGAGACTGTCTTTTTGTGCAAATTGAGTTTCCCCTAGAGTTGTTGAATGTGGGTTCTATGAATATGTTCCCAACAAAACTTTGGTGTTCCATCTGCTTGCATGTTGAGATTTTTTTTTTTTTTGCTTAATATATCATATATATGTTATGCATGAATAGAACTTGTGATGGCATCATGTATATTAAGTTACTCGTGGTTTATGTTGATACTGTTGAATTCATTCACTAATTTGAACATTAAATTGAGCCAATTCACTAGTTCAAATTAAATTAATTAAGTGAATTGAAATTGGCTTCAAAAGTTGAGTACATAGCAAATGAACAAAAGTGAAAATGAAAAGATAGTCCCACATTGGATAGAGAATTGTAAGGATGTGGGTTTATATATGGTAACTTGTTCCATTACTTTGCTTATGTAACAAGAGGAAAACCTTGAGCACCACGGGTGGTGCTACGCACCGCCCGCACGCGCGTGTGCGAGGGCGAATGGGCGTTTAGGGCGCTTTAGAGGCGCACTTTGCACTTTCTGTTCAATAGGGTCTTTCTTTGCACTTTCTATTCTATAAATAGGGTCTGGGTCTAGAGTTTAAGAAAATATACGATCTTTCTTTTCTGTTTCCTGAATTTCTGTCTACAGAAGACTTCTGTTCAATAGTCCAGTCCTGCATTACATCAACCAGAGAGAACCTTTATCAGATTCGCCAGAGCAGAGGGATTGCGGCTTCCTTCCCTCTGCAGACCGATCGTTGTATCCTGGGAGATCGACGTCCAAGAAATCCAGAAGCAAACTGTGGTGGACGAATCAATTTTAAGGAGATAGTGTTCAATACTAGCCTCGATCATCATCCTCTCATCTTCCTGTCGTCTTCCTGTCTTCCTTCAAGTATCTGAAACAGGTTTTTCATAATCCAGTATCTTCTTTTTCTATTTAGGTTAGTAAACTAGTTAAAGGAAGAACAGTTTAATAGTTTTCTGTTTTCTGTAAACAGTAATAGCAGTCTTCTTCTAATTTAAAGCAGAAAGATATAAATTGAATAATTTCGTAATTCTCATTCTCCAAATAGAAATATATAACACTTAAACCTGTAACAATCTTGTGAATGATTACAGTAGTAATTTTGTGTAAGATATTCTGTTAACTAAACAAATCTGCCCATATTAATCTAAAGCATTATCAAAGAATAAAAACAAACATTCTTAAAATCGATTATTGCATATTTTAGATTAACTTTTTAAGAATACAGTTTAAACATTTTTAGTTTGGAACCTACATTCTTAAAACCGATTATATTTGTTTAGATTAGAATACTGTTGTGAAATAAATAGTATTCAATCTTAAGAGTATTCAGTCTTAAAACTGAGATTTTTGTTTTAAAACACTGTCATAATAATATTCAGTCTTAAAACTGAAATTTTTGTTTTAAATTAAAAATACTGTCATCAATCACTAGTAATCTTGATTGCTTCTGGAAAATTTCTGTTTGTGATTTGGAGACTAGTAATCTTAATTGCTTCTGGAAAAAAAAAAAGGGATAGTTAATCTCTGTTTTGTGATTTGGAGTGTTCAATTGATTTTCAGTTTTATTATAAAGTTAAAATTTGTTACAAGACATTAAGATAGATAAATTTAATATTTACAGATGGCTACAGCATCTGATATATCCACTGTGATAACACCTGTCATGGTTACTCCAACTGTGTCTTCAAACCAGTATGAGAAACCAGAGAAGTTCAGTGGCTCAGATTTTAAGAGATGGCAATAGAAAATGTTGTTCTATCTCACTACACTAAATCTGGCCAAGTACTTGAAGGAGATTATGCCTACTCTTGTTGAAGATGATCAACAATTAGTGAAGGCGGTTGATGCATGGAAACATGCAGATTTCTTGAGTAAGAACTATATCCTCAATGGATTGGACAATATACTGTATAATGTATATAGTTCAATTGCTACTGCTAAAGAACTTTGGGAGTCCTTAGACAAGAAATATAATACAGAAGATGCCGGCTCTAAGAAATATGTAGTCGGTAAGTTTCTGGATTATAAAATGGTTGATTCTAAAAATGTAATCAACCAAGTACAAGATCTTCAAGTGATCATTCATGAAATTCATGCTGAAAGTATGACTATTAGTGAATCTTTTCAAGTGGCTGCAATTATTGAAAAATTGCCACCATCTTGGAAAGAATTCAGATATTACCTAAAGTATAAACGAAAAGAAATGACACTTGAAGATCTGATTGTACGTTTGAGGATTGAAGAAGACAACCGTCTTTCTGAAAAGAAAATTGGAAATCCATACAATGTTTCTAAAACTAATGTTATAGAAAATTCCAATAAGTCTAATGACAGGAAGCGAAAGTACAATGGTGAAGACTCTAAGAGTGGTAACTCGAAGAGATTCAATGGCAAGTGCTACAACTGCGACAAGCCTGGACATCGTGCAAAGGACTGCCGTATGCGTAAGGCACAAGATTCTTCGAAGAAGAAGAAGAAGCATCCTAATGCATATTTGGCCGAAGAAGAAAATTTTTGTGCAAATGTAGATGTAAATTATACATCTGTTGTCTCAGAGGTTAACCTAGTTGGTGACAACTCTAAAGAATGGTGGGTGGACACTGGAGCCACTCGCCACATTTGCGCCAACAAGTGGATGTTCTCCATATATGATTCTGTGGAAGGAGAACTACTCTACATGGGTAACTCTGCAACCTCAAAGGTTGAAGGACGAGGCAACATTGTACTGAAGATGACTTCGGGGAAAGAACTTACTCTTACTGATGTACTTCATGTACCAGATGTCCGCAAGAATCTAGTCTCTGGTTCAGTCTTGAGTAAGAAAGGCTTTAGGCTTGTATTTGAGTCTGATAAATTTGTACTCACAAAGAAGGATGTATATGTAGGCAAAGGGTATATGACCAATGGTCTATTTAAAATAAATGTAATGACCATTGCCCCTAAGGTTATCAATAAAATTGATTCTTCTGCTTATATGACTGAGTCACCTTTTATTTGGCATGGTAGATTAGGACATGTTAATTATTATACTTTACAAAGATTAATAAATTTAAATATGTTGCCTAATTTCAATATAAACTTTGAAAATAAATGTGAAACATGTGTTGAATCAAAAATGGCTAAGCTTCCATTTCATTCTATAGAACGTAGTACTGAACCTTTAGGATTAATTCATACAGATGTATGTGATTTAAAATCTGTTCAAACTAGAGGTGGAAAGAAGTATTTTATTACGTTTATAGATGATTGTACTAGATATTATTATGTATATCTACTTAGAACAAAAAATGAGGCAATTGAAATGTTTATACAATACAAAAATGAAGTTGAGAATCAACTTAGCAAAAAGATAAAAATGCTAAGAAGTGATAGAGGTGGTGAATATGAGTCACCATTTGCACAAATTTGTGCAGAACATGGTATTATACATCAAACAACTGCTCCTTACACTCCACAGCAAAATGAAATTGCTGAGCATAAGAACAAAACTTTAAAAGAAATGATGAATGCCATGTTAATAAGTTCTGATTTACCCCAGAACATGTGGGGGGAAGCTCTGCTTTCTGCCAATTATATTCTCAACAAAATACCGCAAAAGAAACTTGATAAAACACCTTATGAATTATGGACAGGTCGAGCACCTAGTTATAAATTCTTAAGAGTGTGGGGGTGTCTAACTAAGGTTGCAATTCCTACTCCGAAAAGGACTAAAATTGGACCTAAAACTATTGATTGTATATTCATTGGATATGCGCATAATAGCAGTACTTATCATTTCTTTGTCTTTAACTCTGATCATCCAGAGATACATAAGTACTCTATTATTGAATCTAGAAATGATGTATTCTTTGAGAATGTATTTTCTAGTAAAGAACATGAATCAAATTCTCCGAAAAGGACTTGTGATGAAATTCTAAGAGATACAGAATCTGATTCTGTAAATAAAACTAATGAGGATGAATGTAGACGAAGCAAAAGGGCCAGAGTTACTAAAACATTTGGTCCTGATTTTCTAACATATCTATTAGAAAAGAAACCTCAAAGTTATAAAGAGGCTATGTCTACACATGAAGCTCCTTTTTGGAAAGAAGCAGTAAATAGTGAAATTGAATCAATTATACAAAATCACACCTGGGAACTTGTGGATCTTCCTCCGAGAACTAAACCATTAGGATATAAATGGATCTTCAAGAGAAAGATAAAACCTGATGGGTCTATAGATAAATACAAAGCTAGACTTGTGGTAAAAGGCTATAGACAAAAGGAAGGTTTAGATTATTTTGATACATATTTACCTGTAACAAGAATAACATCCATAAGATTAATAATTGCTTTTGCAACATTATATAATCTTGAGATTCATCAAATGGATGTAAAAACAGCATTTTTAAACGGTGAATTAGATGAAGAAATTTACATAGAACAACCTGAAGGGTTTGTAGTTCCAGGTAAAGAGAGGAAGGTGTGCAGACTTGTTAAGTCACTTTATGGACTTAAACAAGCACCTAAACCATGACATGGGAAATTTGACCAAGTTATGTTGTCAAATGGATTTCGCTATAATGAATGCGATAAATGTGTATATGTAAAAAGGGATATGCACAACTATGTCATTGTATGTTTATATGTGGATGACATGATTATCACCGGTAGCACGGTGGCTCTAATTAAAGAGGTAAAAATTATGTTAACACGGAAATTTGATATGAAAGACTTAGGCATTGCAGATATTATTCTTGGTATTAAAATTTCCAAGACATCTGATGGATATACCTTATCACAATCACATTATGTCGAGAAAATACTCGAAAAATTTGATAAGGGAAATACTGATATAGCTAAGACACCCGTAGATATAAGTCTACATCTTAGAAAGAATATAGGTGCTAGTATATCACAATTATAATATTCTCAGATCATTTGCAGTCTTATGTATTTAATGAACTACACAAGACCTGATATAGCATACTCAGTAAGTAAACTGAGTAGATTTATAAGTAATCCATGGGAGAACCACTGGAAAGCGATAGTTAGAGTACTCAAATATCTGAGATACACTACTAACTATGGGCTGCACTATACAAGATATCCAGCAGTGATTGAAGGATACACTGATGCTAACTGGATAACGGATTCTAAAGACATCAAATCCACAAGTGGATATGTATTTACTATTGGATGTGCAACCATCTCTTGGAAATCTTCTAAACAAACATGTATAGTCAGATCCACTATGGAATCTGAGTTTATAGCTTTAGATAAAGCTGGAGAAGAAGCAGAATGACTTCGAAACTTTTTAGAAGATATTCCAATGTGGCCTAAACCTGTGTCAGCAATCTGCATCCATTGCGATAATCAATCAGCAATTGGAAGGGCACAGATTGTGTTGTATAATGGAAAGTCACGACATATACGTCGTAGACATGACACTGTAAGACAGCTGCTTACAAACGGAATAATATCTCTTGATTATATAAAATCAAAAGATAATATTGCAGATCCATTAACAAAAGGCTTGACTAGAGATCAAGTATATAAGTTATCGAGGGGAATGGGATTACAGCCTACTAAAGAGTAACTCCGTAATGACAACCCAACCTAGCTGACTGGAGATCCCAAGATCTAGATTCAAAGGGACAACCGAATTGTGGGGGAACTCGAAAGAATCACTGAGGAAAATATTTCCTATCTCATTTCTATGGTAAAATAGTGATTACCTGCAATGTGTTAGGATAAGCTAAGTTTTTAATGATCCTTATATCTTAGAAATCTAAGTGGAGTATGGCAGGATACTCTTGATAAGAGATCACCTATGTGAGTGAGAAGGGGTCGCTTCTATGAGAATGATAAAGGCTAAGTTCTCTAAGAGCACTCACAGAATTACCAGGTTGTCCAAGGCCAAAATGGACACAACATAAAATCTGATAAAGTTGAAAGAAGTCGTGTGAATATTATTGTCTAAGTTTACATCAAAACCTGAACTGTTCAAAAACATCGTGTTCACTGGTTAGCAAGTAAACTCTATAATATTTCACTAGGGAAGGTTCAAAACCAAAAGCCACCTCTCCCGATGCGGCAACTTTCTATTACACTCTCTGGTTATTTGCATTAGAGTTTAAGCCATTTCATTCATGTGGGGGATTGTTGAATTCATTCACTAATTTGAACATTAAATTGAGTCAATTCACTAGTTCAAATTAAATGAATTAAGTGAATTGAAATTGGCTTCAAAAGTTGAGTACATAGCAAAGAAACAAAAGGAAAGATGAAAAGATAGTCCCACATTGGATAGAGAATTGTAAGGATGTGGGTTTATATATGGTAACTTGTTCCATTACTTTGCTTATGTAACAAGAGGAAAACCTTGAGCACCACGGGTGGTGCTACGCACCGCCCGCACGAGCGTGTGCGAGGGCAAATGGGCGTTTAGGGCGCATTGGGCGCTTTAGAGGCGCACTTTGCATTTCGCACGTACGCAACGTCGCGAGGAGCTGAGGAGCCTTTGATTTTTTTGGTGCTATTGGATTCGGGTTGCCTCTATTGGGTTCAGATTTGAATGGATTCGACCTGCACCCGCCCCGCCAGTCAAGAGTCGTTGAAGTCCAACGGTCGGCGATCCAACAGTCACCGGTCGCCGTCAACAGTTGTCGTTAAACGGTCACAACTGTTGAAACGGCCAACCGGTGTGACTGTTGAAAGCTATAAATAGGGTCTGGGTCTAGAGTTTAAGAAAATATACGATCTTTCTTTTCTGTTTCCTTTCTTCTTCTGCAGACAGAAGTTCCTAAATTTTTGTCTACAGAAGACTTCTGTTCAATAGTCCAGTCCTGCATTACATCAACCAGAGAGAATCTTTATCAGATTCGCCAGAGCAGAGGGATTGCGGCTTCCTTCCCTCTGCAGACCGATCGTTGTATCCTGAGAGATCGACGTCCAAGAAATTCAGAAGCAAACTGTGGTGGACGAATCGATTTTAAGGAGATAGTGTTCAATACTAGCCTCGATTATCATCCTCTCATCTTCCTGTCGTCTTCCTATCTTCCTTCAAGTATCTGAAACAAGTTTTTCATAATCCAGTATCTTCTTTTTCTATTTAGGTTAGTAAACTAGTTAAAGGAAGAACAGTTTAATAGTTTTCTGTTTTCTGTAAACAGTAATAGCAGTTTTCTTCTAATTTAAAGCAGAAAGATATAAATTGAATAATTTCGTAATTCTCATTCTCCAAATAGAAATATATAACACTTAAACCTGTAACAATCTTGTGAATGATTACAGTAGTAATTTTGTGTAATATATTCTGTTAACTAAACAAACCTGCCCATATTAATCTAAAGCATTATCAAAGAATAAAAACAAACAGATACACGGCAAATGTGTTTCAATAGTTGTTACCTAATGTTGTGTGTATATATAAGTGTTAAGTAATTAAGCCTTTTATCCCAATTATTTGGGGTAGCCTACACGAACCAAAAAAGAGAATCACGCCGAATCAATCATTTTGATAGTTTTTTCTTCATTCATTTCTATCAAGTAATATCTCCTTATTTAAACCTCTAAAATCCATATCTTTTCGTATCAACTTTATCCATATTTTCTTCGATATTCCCTTCGTTCTTTTAAATTGTTTTACATTGATAAACTCCCCTTGTCGAACTAGTATATTTGTTGGCCTACGTTGCACATGACCAAACCATTATAAGCGATTTTCTCATATCTCCTCATCGATGGGAGTTACACCTACCATACCACGAATATCTTTATTTCTCACTTTATCTCTCCTAATATTGCCGCATATCCAACGGAGCATGTGTATCTCTGTTACACTTATCTTCTGTAAATGACGTTTCTTTAGCCCAACATTCTGTGTCATATAATAAATCTGACCTAATAACAGTCATATAAAATTTTTCCTTCAATCTTAACGGAATGTTACGGTCGCATAAAACTCCCATTGTACTCTTCCATTTCAACCAGCCAGTTTGTATTTTATGGTTAACATCATTATCGATCTCTCTATCATTCTGAATAATAAAACCCAAATATCTAAACTGACTGCTCATTTGTATCTCTTGCCCATCCGGTATTACAGTATTATAGTCTACGGTCCGGTTTTGTTCAAAGCATAATGCTCAATTTTGTTCTTCCTTTTTAGGTTGTGTTCATATAAGCCATGTATTTTTTTTTCAGAGATGTTTTGAATGTTCTCCCTTATTACTTGGCACTCAATTAGATCAGGAGTCGTGCTACTCTATCACAACGGATTATCAAGTTCAGTATCTTTACGATGTATTCTAAATTTGATATGATTTGTTGTGAATGTGATCGATCCAGTATGATTCTCTTTTGATTCATGTACCCTATTCTAAGTACTTAAGATAAAAGATTTAGTTGTTGTTTTATGATTTGTTGCTAACATTAACAATGGTGACAAGGAGACCATCCATTTCTAAGTGGCCAAGAAATTTTTTGCTTGATTGATGAACTAAATAGTCGATTATCGATCCAATGAGAAAATTAACCTTAAAAAGAGAAGAAAGAAAGGGGGGAAAATACCAATGAGTAGCATTATCCTCTTCGGTTAACTGGAAATTCTAAATGCGCAATGAATTTTACTTAGTGAGCACCATTTTCCTCTGTAAGTCACTTTAAGATGGGATGTGGTGCTCACTAAGTAAAATGCGGTAAGCATTCAGAATTTCCCTCGCTTAACGTGTGTTTCAGTTTTACCTCCACGAAAACATAACCAAGTATCATCACGTGATGGATTGTGGCCAGCACTACCGTGCTGTAGAGATTTTAGTTTGCTTGCTAAAATGACCGGGAGTTTCCAAAGGAGCACGCCATTTTTCCTGGTGAGTCCACTTCTCAATTTTCATATCAAAATTTCAGTATTTAGTGGGCTCACTAATAAAAATAGTGTGCTCTTTTGGAAACTCCCAAATGACCAAGCACTTAATTTTTTGAAAAACAAACATCACTCACCTGTTAAATTCTACGTCCATATCATTTATATGAAAGCATAAATTTTTTTCTCATGTGCAAGCGTACAAAGTAAATCTAGAGCTGACATAATTATTCTCACATATGTATATTAAAAAAAAAATTTAAAATTAGGAGAGAGAGATCTTAGCCTATATTCAGAGTCTCTCCTATTTAATTATAGGGTTAATTACGGTCAGACCCCTGTAGTATTGAGAGTATGCAACTTAACACCCCTAAAATTTGAAACTCTCAAAAAATCCTCTGGACTGTTAACAATGTTAGTGATGGTTAGTTATTTTCACACTCCTTTTTAATTAAAGTGCACTCTTATCTCTCAAATTTCTATTCTACCATTATCCCTTCCTTTAACCAGCACACTCTCCCCCCTCTCTCTCCCTCTCCATCCCTCTCTCTCAGTCACTCACTGACGGAGAGAGAGGGATAGAGAGGGAGAGGGAGAGAGAGGAGAGAAAGAGAGAGAGAGTGTGTGCTAGATAAAGGGAGTGATGATGGTAGAATAGGAATTTGAGGGACGCGAGTGCACCTTAGTATAAAAGGAGAGTGAAAATAACAAACCCTCGTTAACAGTCCAGAGATTTTTTTTTAGAGTTTCAAACTTTATGAGTATTAAGCCAAATACTACAGGGATTTGACTGTAATTAACCTTAATTCTAAGGCCTAACATGATATGCTAAAGTGCTCAATAGAGTGATGCTTGAAAAATGGGACCTCGTGTGTGAATTCGGGCCTAAAAGTTTTCAAAAATTAATTTGTAAATCTACGAAGAACTTTTGGTTGCCTTTGAGTTTGAAAATTAAAGAAGAAAAATTATATACCAGCATCTAAAACTTATAATTCTTTTTCAATATTTAAACGTTCTAAAAAAAAAAACATAGAGAACTGGATTACGAAATAAATCGCAAATAATGTTCTGGCTTTTATTTTGAGAAATATTTAACTTGTTTTCTACGTTCATGCTTATTTAATAGGGGTATTTACAGATTTGTTCCTTAAATCTTTATAAATTATAATTTAGTCTCCCAAATTTTCATATTTAGAATTTAGTTTTCCAAACCCTTTAAATTACTACAATTTAGTCCTCTGCCTAACTTTTGTTAGGTCAGTTTATATTTTGGTCCGATTTTTCCGTTTTACCCCTGATTTTCTTCACTTAATTTTCCTTCCTCTTCCTCTTTCTTCTCAGTTCTTATTGGATTCCCCCTTTATTCTTCTCTTTTATCTCTCTATTTATTTATTAGGTTCTCTCTCTATATTAAGACTAAGTTTGTGTTTGGATTGAGAGAAAATGAAGGAAAAGAAAAGGGAAGGAAAGGGAAAGTTGCTTTCCACAGTTTGGTTAGAGAGAAAATAAAAGGAAAAGAAAGTGAGAGAAAATGTATTAGGTTTTTCTTTTATTTTCTTTCTCAAACCCAGGAGAAAATGAAAGAAAAGGAAAGTTGAGAGAAAAAAGAAAAGAGAGAGAAATTTTTGCAGAAATTTCCTTGTAATTTTAGTCCCAGAATATTTTTAATTTCTGTGGAGTTTGGACCATTTGGTTATTATATGCTTAATTATTTAAAAATTAAAAATTATATCAATAATATGTAAATTAATATTAAAATTTTCTATACTTTAATTAGAATTATATTTTCCTTTTAATTTTCTATTGAGCAACCAAATATAAGAAACTGCTTTATTCTAAAATTTACTTGAGGTTTTCTTCTTCATTTTCTTTCTAACCAAACATAAAAAAAGAAACCAAATTTCATATCCTTTTTTTTCCTTTTCTCTTTCTCTTTCCTTTTCTTTTTTTTCCCTTCATTTTCTCTCAATCCAAACACAGCCTAAATGTATTAATCTCCCTCTCTAAAGCTTGCATCGACTTGAGATCTAGAATTTTCAGGTTTAATACATTTAGTAAAGAATAATATATTTGGTCTCAATATAGAAAAGGAGAACTCAATAAATGAATAGAGAGAGAAGAGAAGAACAAGGGGAGGAAGCCAATAAGAACTGAAAAAAGAGGAGAAAGAGAAAAAGGCGAATTAAGTGAAATAAATTAGGATAAAATAGAAAAATTGGGCCAAAATATAAACTAACGTAACAGAAATTAGGCAGAAAACTAAATTATAGTAATATAAAGGATTTGGGGACTAAATTATAGTAATTTAAAGAATTTGGGGACTAAATTGAAGATTTAAGAGACTAAATTATAATTTATAAAATGGTAAGGACAGATCTATAAATACCCCTATTTAATATTATCACATTCCTAGCTAAGATATTTTTCCTTTGCTTAGACAGTGCAATCTCTTCACAATTTTTTTTTTTTTTTTTTTTTTTAATTTAGTTGAGTAGTTTTGAGTAACGAGCAAAATAGGCCGGCCCATACGGCCCACACCAAAAAAAAAAGGGGGAAATTGACGGCGGTATCCTCACAAAGCGGTGATGAGAACCCTTCCTATTAAACGGCCCAGCCGCATCTTTACCTATCGCCTCCAATTTCCTATCAAAGCAAAACAAAACCCTAACCTTTGATCTCAATAAAAAAAATTTGATCCATGGCGCCTAGGGCATCGGCCAAAGGGAAGGGCAAGGCAAAGAGTGACGATGGGTACGTGAAATGCGCGAAGGAGTGGACGACATGGGCGATGAAGAAGGCGAAGGTGGCGACCCACTACGGCTTCATCCCACTCATCATCATCATCGGTATGAACACCGAGCCCAAACCAACCCTCTCTCAGCTCCTCAGCCCCGTCTAATTCCATCTAAGGGTTCAAAAATTAGGGTTATTATGCGTACTTAGGGTTTCTACTTCTGCGGTCGGTCTTCTTGCCTATCGAAATTGATGGATTAGTATGTTTGGAGTCTGTAGTGTCCAAATCGTATGCTCCTTGTTTTCTTGTGATCTTTATATAATAAGATATAAATAAGAATTTCATAGTTTGGTACTATTTTGATTAATTACCTTTATCCAAATGTGTTGGTTATAATTTGTAATTTGGTACTTTTTTTTACAATATTCGTCGAATTGGAATGCTAATTGAGGATGCTATGACGCGGAGATATTCTTGACTGTTTAATTATTTTATATTTATATATATATATATATATATATATATATATATATATATATATATATATATATATATATATAAGGAAACGGGAAATACACTAGCAGTGGAGAGAGTTTCTTCACCGTCGCTTAGATGGCCCAATAAAATTATTACATGTGACACGTCATTCATGGTAACAAATAAATGAATTCTCTTAACCGCCCTTTGAGTGGTGCCACATGTAATAATTTTATTGGGCCATCTAAGCGGCGGTGAAGTAACGGTGAATTTCCCATTTACTATATGTGTGTGTGTATATATATATATATATTTGTTATCTGTATGAATCATATACATTCATACAGACCCCATGTAGTATTGGGTGTGTGTCACTTAACACCCCTGAAGTTTGAAACTCTCAAAAAAACCCCCTGAACTTAGTTATTTTCACTCTCATTTTTTACTAAAGTACACTCTTGTCTCTCAAATTCCTATTCTACCCTCATCCCTCCTTTTAACTAACAATAGGAATTTGAGAAATGAGGATAGAATAGGAATTGTAAGTGACAAGAGTGCACTTTAATAGAAAAGGAGAGTGAAAATAACTAAATCAAGGGGGTTTTTTGAGAGTTTCAAACTTCAGGGGTGTAAGTGACACATCTCTAATACTACAGGGGGTCTGACTGTAATTAACCCTATATATATATATATATATATAAGGAAACGGGAAATACACTAGCAGTGGAGAGAGTTTCTTCACCGTCGCTTAGATGGCCCAATAAAATTATTACATGTGACACGTCATTCATGGTAACAAATAAATGAATTCTCTTAACCGCCCTTTGAGTGGTGCCACATGTAATAATTTTATTGGGCCATCTAAGCGGCGGTGAAGTAACGGTGAATTTCCCATTTACTATGTGTGTGTGTATATATATATATATATATTTGTTATCTGTATGAATCATATACATTCAGACAGATGATGAGTCTTTTGATTCATCTAACTGATCTTATGTAGAGCGATTAATGAGTATGTTTGAGATGGTTAACATGTTAAAGTTGCTATTTTTAATGCTGGTTACTTGTTATGTACTGCCAATTCATGATTACATGACTTATAGTGAACAATATTCTCCACGTTCTTGCACAGAACACTTGAAATTTACAGAAGACTTGTAATTAAGTGCTATCTGATTTTTCGTAACTGAAGTACTTTTCAAGTTGAAGATTTTGTCTTTTCAGTTTAGAATCTTAATATTTAGTTGCATTCTGTATATGATTTGAAGATCCTTTGGAATTTTATGCAAAATGTATGCACCTGAATTTCTTTTGGTTCATTGCTGCATGCCTATAATATCACGAGTTGATGTCTTCATAAGCCATGTCACCACTTTCTTGGTTCAAAAGGAGTGGGAGCCTCTCGTTAAAATTTGAAGTGTGTTTCCTTTAAGAAAATGACAACTGGGAATAGATTTTCTTTCCTAGATTTGATACTTAATTAGAAATGCATAGTTTGAGAAAGACTATGTGCCTATGCCTGTTGATTGTTTTATAGTTTGCTTGAACGTTACGGACTTGATAGGAACACTAGTTTTGTATGTGACTCGCAAGTGTTGAGGAAAAGGAAAAAATGAATAACTATCTTGAGGACATCAAAATTGCTGAAACAAGAAACAGAAAGGTGAGCTATTAAACCTCGATTGGCATATTTTTTTTAATTTTCATGTTGGATTAAGGTGTTTAGATATCTCAAGTTTGGAGCTGAGATGTCACTTTAGAAAGGATGTTAACATGCATGGTTTGGGGTGACCAACACAAATGGCCAGTCTAGATCTTCGTTTCTCTTAATATATACAATAGCTTGATGTTCTTATAATGTGTACGCTATACAGTAGATGACAGACATTTTTGGACACTTTAGATCTTCGTTTCTTTTAATATATGCAATAGCTTGATGTTCTTATTATGGGTACGCTATACACTAGATGATTGTAGCTCTACAAACATTTTTTGGATTAGATGTGTAAAATTTGTTCACAGTAGAAGTGGTCTTTATTTTCATTTTTCTTTGAGTGGGTACAATTGGTCTTCGAGTCATCCACAAAGATGGAAGAATGTTATTTGTTATCTATTCCTCTTGTCAAAATGGAGTTTGAATGGTATTGCGGATGCCTTTGTGCACAATTGTCGAGCACAATCACTTGTATTGTTAAGTCATGTCAAACGTTCTGTTTTATGTCGGGTCCTGTCCATGTATTCTTGTTTGTGCAAAATGCATGCACAACATAATACAGGGAGTTTGCATTTGTGTAGTTGACCTCAAAGGTTTGGGACAGAGGCTTGACTTTCGTAGTTGTAGGGATTATGGAAACTATTCTCAAGGTCAAATGACATTATAGATAGTCTGCTAGTTTGATATTTTGCTATTCAAGATTGATGTGGACTTATGATACAGAAGAAAGGTTGCGATGGACATCCATATTACTCAGAGTATCAAAGCTTGTCTGCTCTTTAGGCCAATACTTGAGGATGTTGTCATGGAAGAGAACTCTGTCTAATTGCAGTGACATGGCTAAAGTGCCATGGCTGCATGCATGTGCCACATGGCTACGTTAACAGGAGTGTCTGTGTTGCATACTTAAGCTATTTCCGGCCATTATCATGCTAGTTTGGGGGATTTCTATGAGAAAAAGCTCATTTCTCACTGTATCTTGATGGTTACCAGGATATAAAGGACCTTTGAGCAATGAAAAATAGAGGATGAAAGGCATGTTGGTGGAGCCTTCCTGGGTAGTATTTTAAACCGCGCTGCTATATCGGATATAATGGCAGATATATCGGTTTAGGACCCCACCCACTGTGATATTGATATTTTAAATCTATTTTGTTTTTGGAAATTTATCGATGATATATCAGGTCTCTTCTGATAAGTTGAATGCAATGTAGGCTCAAAATAGCATCTGATGTTCTCTTTATTGGATTATTGGATATTTGGTGAACAACATTTCAAAACAAACCCGATAGACCCAAACACGACTTGTTTGGATATTCTTAGGTTAGGTATTTGGGTGATTCACGCAATGCGGCAATCTGATCGTTGGCATTTGTGAAGATTCTACAGATGGTTAGTAATTATGTATTCATATGCTTAATGTAAATTTTTGACGTAAGTATATTATAAACATGTATATTATATACAATATTTTATGTAGTTTTACATCATATATGCATGCATAGTATATTATCTTATTCATATGTAATCAGGACATGTGGATAAGTATATTTACAGTCTGCTAGTGATATCAGCTATTTGCTAAATATCTCCAGTTTTATCTCTGAACCGATATTTGCTATGTAATTTTTCCATCTAATTATCTGCTACAACCGATGTTCCTATGTGTTCAATGTCTGAAACCCCTTTAAAGGTTGAAAGCAGCGACTTGTAGATGAAAGGCCCTCGACTGCATATATATGAATTTGTGGATGACATGTTATTTCCCCATCCTCTCTGTCAGACACTACTAAATGCTATAACATCAATCTAGGAAATTTTTTCTAGAGGGAATTTGAGAAACTCTATCAAACACTACTAAATGCTATAACATCAATCTAGGAAATCTTTTCTAGAGGGAATTTGAGAAACTAGTTGAATGCCAATCAGCATCGATCTATTATTTCAGCAATTAACGTTTTGGTGCTTCTCCTGTCAAAATTGTTTTCGTTATATTGCTGCTTGCTTTGCCATCTACTTTAATCTTTTATTGGTTGCCTTCTCTTTACTGCCCTCTCTTTAATGTCATTAAAGTTAAAATGACCTTTAATGTCATCTCGTAACCAGTCTAGAGTTGAAAATTTAGATGGAAAGAGTTCAAATGAGATGGTTTTCAAAAAACTTGAAGGATTTAGGCTCTAATTTAGAAATTTGAAGATTTGGAGGTCTCATACGTGAATGCATCATGGGGGATATATATATATATATAACGGAAAATTCACCTACGGCGAAGAGAGTTCCTTCACCGTCGCTTAAGTGGTCCAATAAAATTATTACATGTAGCGCCACTCAAAGGACGGATAAGGGAGTTTTTTATTTATTATTTTAAGTGACGTCACGTGTAAGAATCTTCACTGTTGGTGAATTTTTCATTTTCTCATATATATATATATATATATATATATATGAAAAAAATGGAAATGAGCTGACAGCTCATGCAAGTTACTTGAGCTGCAGTTCATTTCTACTATTTCCAATAATTTTTTTTTAAAAAAAGTCTTTTGGATCATGATCTCGACCTCCTAGGGTTCACTCATATCCAGTTTCTTGGATTTTAGTTTTGATTTGGTCATCTATCAAGTTAACACAAAATTAACGATTTTCAATGAATAAAACATTTTGTATGCACTTGATGAAAGAGAAAATAAACTCCAAAATTTATAAAATTTAATCTGAAAGAAGTTAGGGATGTAGAGATAGTAATTGTAAAAAAAAATTGAAGAAAAATAATTGGATCATTATAGTTTTGCCGCTAACTCACGTAACTTTTCCTGAGCTGGCGGCTCATCTACAGTAATCCATGTTTATATATATATATATATATATATATATATATATATATATATATATATATATATATATATTACAAATGTTGAATTTGAATTTTATTAAGATACTAACCTTTAAAATTTATCATTGATAATAAACAAGTGTTTGGTAGATTTAGTCCTTGAAGATCATAGGTATATATATTTTTCAAAATTATCTTTTGAATCTACTATTAAATAGGTATTATCATTGTTTCTTTTTCTAATTTCATACTCAAAAATTTCTTCTCGCGTATCCCTATAGATTTTCATTGTTGTAATGAAAGTTATAAACTAAATGTTGATTAAATTTTATAATAAATAAAAATAAATCTGGAATAATAAATAAAATAATTTGTTATTTTATTAAAAATTAGCTAATTAAATTTTAGAGAACTTGATTTTCTGCAATGCCCCTAATTAATCTATTTTATTTTTCAGAGCAATATGCATTAAATTTCATTAAAAAAAAATTAGATGGGAACAATTAAAAGAAGAAAAAACTAATTGTCCAGTTCATTAACGAACTTGCATACAACTAGGAGAGTTTCTATCCTAATTGCCTTAGGATTGGGAAAATAAAAAAGAAAAAAGTTTAGAAACAAATTAACCTATTACTACTCAGATTCAAATTTTTGTTGAAGTCAGATTTCTGAGCTCTATAAATAGTACCTAGTTACTCTAGATTGCCCTGCAAAATCTCTGGAGAGAGAAAGAGAGAGTGAGAGAGGAGTAAGCAAGTTGGAGTCATGGGGTGGCCGAACGATTCCAATGTGCAATTGAGGCATTTCTGTTATTTGGTTCCAGCAGCACTCCTGTCTACTGCTTCATTGTACCTTTGGCGGCGCCATCGACAACAGCAGCGGTATGTATTCTCTCTCTCTCTTATTTTGAGAGCAAAATTGCTCAGTCCATGAAATTTATGGATCATGGGATTATAACTTAATTAATGGAAAGAATTACAAAATAAAACTAAAAATAATATGTTGTGCCGGCATGATAGATCGCTACTCCTCCTTCAATGCTGATGATACTGCTCAGTTCTAACTCGCCTAAGCAACTTCAGTTTATATTCTATTTCAGTTTATATTCTATTTACATAAGACAAATTATTTTTGGCGTCAAGATTACTCTTTACACCAACTTTTCATTTTGAAATATTGTCGATTTACTTTCTACGTCTAATTTCTTTTCCAAATTTAACCCTCTAATTTCGTATATCGCAACTGAGCACTAAAATTTCCAAATTTTCCTTCTAGCCTACTATGTTGTACACCCACCTCCGTCGCACCACCCTCCGCCTCCAGTCTCAAGTCTCAGCCCTTTATTCCATAGCCAACCCCTGCTTCCGTCCAGTGACCGATCGTCACGCCAACAAATAAAAGAAATAGTAACAATCAATTGCAAACAAAAACGCATCAAAAACTAAAAATAATTTAATTCGTACATGAGATTTGTTCTCCAACACCAATTGCACGTTGGATTTTTCCATTCGCTTTAAAAAACTCAAATTCTAAAATTTAATTTCACTTGTCACAGTGAATTCGAAAAATTTAAAATTCTTCCTAAATTTTTAAGAAATGCGAATCTAAAAATTTTAGAGAGTCAGGAAATCAATGAATTTGTGAGATGTATTTTTTTAAATATTTAAATAGCAAAAAAATATTTTTTTTTTTTTGGGTTTTAGAGAGAACAGAGGAGAAAGAGAATGACAGTATTTTAAATTTCTAAGAATATTTAGAGATTTAAGATTTAAAAGGATAATTTAGTCAAAAAGAAAAATGACAAAATTGTAATTATTTGCAAGTTTTTATTATGTACGTCAAGTCAAGAGTAAATTATCGTGCGTAAATAGAATTTTCCTAGTTAGGGGGTAGAAATTCATAGAATTTCAATCTATGTTTACCTTTGGAGATTCTGAAAACTATTAAATTTTAATATAATATGGTGGGAAAAAAAAATAGATAATTTATT
Source organism: Dracaena cambodiana (assembly GCA_036321105.1). Taxonomy (NCBI): domain Eukaryota; kingdom Viridiplantae; phylum Streptophyta; class Magnoliopsida; order Asparagales; family Asparagaceae; genus Dracaena; species Dracaena cambodiana. Next base: position 49,294,104 of record JAYEPQ010000008.1, read on the forward strand.
TATGTAATATAGCGGGGTAAAGAAATACTATAGACTGTACGTGAAAAAAGAAAAAAATAATAATAAAAGAAATACTTTAAACCCACTGCAGTATGGTATTTGGTGAATTCCAATTCAATATTCAACCTCTAATAGAAGATAGTTCTGATGAAATTTTATTTTTCTCATCTCTCTAGTGCTAAAGTGCAAAGTAGAGAAGCAACAAAAGCTAAAAAGGTTAATAGCACGAAGGCTGATGCTACAACGGGCCAAGAAATTATTAGAGAGACTAATATCTTGAAAGCCGATGCAAATGCCACAAAATGCGCTGCTAATATCAAGAAAGCTGATACTAATGCCACGAAAGCTGCTGCTGATGCTACAACGGGCCGAGAAACTGGTTCGACTGTTACAAAGGCTAGTATCACGAAGGCTGATGCTAATATCACTAAAGCTGACGCTACGAGGGGCAAAGAAACAAGCTCCTCCAGCATCACGAAAGAGATCGACGATATAATCTCTGAGATGGTGGGGCTCGATGGTATTAAATTGCAACTAAAGAAATGGGTCAAGGGACTAATTCTGCACAAAAAGAGAAAGAGTATTGGTCTTAAAACTGGCCCCAGGAAGGCTCTACATATGGCTTTTCTTGGCAATCCAGGAACAGGTAGGTACCTTCAATCTCTCATTTTTCATTTGGGGTATTTACAGATATGTCACTTAAATCTTTATAAATTATAATTTAGTCTCCCAAATCTTCATATTTAGGATTTAGTCTCCAAATCCTTTAAGTTACTACAATTTAGTCCCCCAGTTTTTATTGTGCTCCGAGTTTTGCTCCTGATTTCCTTTACTTAATTCCCCCTTCCTTTTTCCCTCTCTCTTCTTAGTTCTTATTGGGTACCCTCTTGTTATTCTCTTCTCTCTCTTTATTCATTTATTGGGTTCTCTCTCTGTATATTGAAACTAAATATATTATTCTCCACTAAATGTATTAAACTTTTAAGTCTCAGTATAAATTCATTTATTGGGTTTTCTCTCTCTATATTGGATAAATTCATTTCTAGGTTTAATACATTTAGTGGAGAATAATATATTTGGTCTTAATATAGAGAGGGAGAACCCAATAAATGAATAGAGAGAGAAGAGAAGAAGAAAAAGGGAACCCAATAAGAATTAAGAAGAGAAGGGGAAGAGGGAAAAATGAATTAAGTGAAGGAAGTTAGGGGTAAAACGGAAAATTCGGGCAAAAATATAAACTGGGGATTAAATTGTAGTAACTTAAAGGATTTGGAGGATTAAATCCTAAATATGAAGATTTGGGAGACTAAGTTATAATTTATAAAGATGTAAGGGACATATATGTAAATACTCTTTTTCATTTTATATGCTTATGTGTATATGCTGCAACCATATTTGCAGGTAAAACCATGGTGGCAAGGTATCTTGGACGTATTCTCCATAAACTTGGACTTGTATCCACTGACACTGTTACAGAAGTGCAGCGGACTGATTTGGTCGGGGAGTATGTAGGGCAAACTGGTATAAAGACCAAGAAAAAGGTAATTGAGAGCTTGCAGATACGTATGTCTTCACTGACAGCGCGATATAATTTATTTACATAAGCTTACCAACGATGACTTGTTGCAGATCAAGGAGGCGAAGGGAGGAATTCTCTTTGTCGATGAAGCATACAGGCTCGTGCCTGACGATAAAAATAAAAGGGACTACGGCATCGAAGCTCTCGAGGAAATAATGGCCGCTATGGACTGCGGGGACATAGTCTCCATATTTGCTGGTTACAGGGCAGAAATGGAGCGTGTTATTTCTGCAAATCCCGGGTTTTCGAGAAGGGTGAGCAAATTTCTATACTTTGACGACTACAGTCACACTGACATCGCGATGATACTGCAGTCGAAGATGAGGAGCCAAAAGGAGGATAGTTTCGTTTATGGTTTCAAGTTGCATCCGGATTGCTCTGTAGATGCAATTGCTGGGCTGATACGGAAGCACGCGACGGAGGAACTGCTGAAGGAGATGAACGGTGGCCTTGTCGATCCATGGCTTGTCAATGCTTTGGAGTGTATGGATCTCAGGCTGGATGAGAACTGCAAAGATGCCGAAATAATGACTACAGTGACAATGAAGGATTTGGAAGAAGGCCTAGAATTCCTGTCTGAGTGTCAGAAGGGGAGAGCTACTGCTCATGGCCATGGGAGTGGCCCTATTCCATCAATGTACATCTAGAACTAAGACAAAGGGCCTCGAGGCCCCATTAGAAGAAGAATCAGAGCTATAGATTCCAACTGTGAGACATGAGTATTGCGACTCGAACCCTGTACCGTATACTAGTATGGCCTGTATATATAGTGGTAATTTCTATTTCCTTTTACTTGTATTTGTGGTACACTCCTTAATGAGGGATCTAAATATTGTTTTGTAAATTTCCAATTAATAGAATGCAGCGATTTATGCCTACTGTTGATTCTCTGTACTGATCTGAATTTATATAATTCCATGAGGAAAAAATAAAATTCTATTAACTTTCAAAAGATTTCAAGTCCGGCCATCATTTTTTGTTGGACTAAGGTTGTGTTTGGATGTTTGGAAGTAGCGAAAGTAAGGAAGAATATTAGAATTAACTTTTAAACATAATAAGATGGAAGTATCATATTTCATATACTTTTAGTATTTATTTTTAACTTTTTGGAAGAGAGAAAAGATGGAAGAGAAATAAAATATTTATTTTTTTTGAAATAAAGAAAAAGATAAGAAGATTTAAGATAATAAAATATTATTACTTTTTACTTCCAACTCTACTTCCATCTAAAATTAATGTGAAGTAAAGTTGAAAAGTAAAGATGCCACGTAAAATCCACCTCACAATTATAGAAATAATTTCCACTTTACCTCCTGTACAAATAAACACATGAAATAATAAAAATGACTTTACTAATAATAGTTCTTTTCTACTTCTATGCAAACAAACACATCCTAGAATTGATTTTTTGCTATCCATTAGTCAAGTATTAATACTCAACCTAATTGGATCGGGTATTAATATCCAACAAAATTTTATTGGATTGGATTGTAATATCCGATCAGGATGAAATGTGATAGAAAAGACGATAGATAGAAAAGGAGGGTTAGATTTGAAAAAAAAAAAAAATAGCCAATTGAGTAAATATAGAATAATTCAAAATTAAAAGGAGAATAATTCAAAATTAAAAGGAGGTGCAAACAGGGCTAGTTATGCAGAGTGGTGTGCTTGAATAGAATTTCCCTCCAGAAAATGTGCCAGAAAATGACTAGTACACACAAGTGTGTAACTTATAGGACTGTCTAGTGTGTTGTTTAACACACGGGGGAGTCTTCGAAAGTTAGAGTCTATTACATCTGGTATCTATAAAGTAGAGGAAAAAAAAAAGTTCAAAATCACAAAATGAACCTTGTGGAGGTTGTACTTAGAAAGTGGGGCCACTTAGAAAATTGATGAATACATTTAGAATTTCCAATCAAGTGAAATTCTAAATGAACTAACCAATTTTTTACGAGTACCCTCACCAAAAAGTTTAATTTATTACAAGTATACTATTATAACTTATTGATAAATTTATTTTTATCTTCTTCAATTTTATTACAAATTTATATTTTTATCTTTCTTCTATCGTACTTCCTTTTTAATCTTCCCAAATTAAAATCCTAATAATTCTTAAAACTCTAAAAATAAAAAGAATTAAAACCTTAATAATTTTCAATAATCAAAAAATCAAAAATTTTAAAAATAAATCCAGAATTAAATTAAAAGTGATTTTTTTTCTTTTGTTTTTTTTTATCTTTAGAAGGAGGAACAGGATTTTAAAAAGGGACTATGATTTTAAAAAGGGGGTTAGATTTTTAAATTTTGAAACTAGAGTTTTGAACGGGACAGAAGCAAGCCACCTGTTATGGAGAAGATCGATTGTGTGATCGGGTTAAGGGTGACAAAATAAAGAAGGCCGATAGTGTGATTGGGTTAAAAGTGACAAAACAAAGAATAATTTTGAAATAAGTAGGCTTTCACTTAGTATTTTTTGCAATTTTGACTTTGACGTGGATGTACTTAAAAAATAATGCTGATGCTTTTGAGTGTAGTATAATAATTGTTAAGCCGTCTACTTCACTTCACCTACGGTAAATTCTAAATGCCCACCACATTTGACTTAGTGAGCACCATTTTCACGTATGTTGTAAATCACTTTACTATAGGATATGGGGCTCACAGAGTAAAATGTGGTGCGCATTCATGTTAGCATCCTTGTTGACTGTGAGTCGTCACCTGCGGACGTCTCTTTTGGTCCCGAGCGTACGCGTAAAAAATACAACAAAATTAACAAGTTAAAATAATAACTAAAATTTGTTTCATGTACCTTTTCGTCATTTCCCCACACTCTATCGTACAAAATCCTAGAAAATTTATTTAAAAAAAAAAAAATCAAAGAAAAATCTGGCACTCAGTAGTCGTCCTCCGTCTGCGAGCTCGATATCATGACCCCGTTGCCCTAATTCTCTCAATTGAGGAGATCGGATCAGATTATGAGTCTCTGATCCGATCGAGGTTTTGAAATCGATCGTGGGAAAGTTAGAAAAATTTAGGGTTGAAGATGAGCAGCGGCAGGCAAACTGTGAAGGATTTGGTTGAAGAAGCGAAGAAGCGGGTGGTTTTGTTGCTGATATGCGTGTTTGGGCTCTCTTATCTCATGTCTTGTACGCCCCCTTTCTTGAAATTTCTTGTTAATTTTGTTATAATCTTATTTTTTTTCCCCCAAAGATTTTGGGGTTCGAAATTTTTAGTGATATCACTTGAATTTGGGAGATTTTGAATGCAATTAGAGAACTAGTTAAATTAGAGAGTAATGAAGTGGATAGAGGCCCAACTGTTCAGTTGTGAAATTTTGTTGATTTGCTGTTTTGTTGCCTTAATCAAGATTTTGAATGCAATCAGTGAACTATGTAAGTTAGAGAGTGATAAATTGAAGAAGGGCCTAACTGTTCAATTGTGAAATTTTGTTATTTTGATGTGCAGTTTTGTTGCCTCAATCAAGATTTCACATGTTCTAACCATCAAAAACAAATTTTGCCCAAATTTAAGCCAAATCTAACTTGTTAGATGGGCTATTTGTTCTCCTTAATTGTTATTGTTACTTGCTTATTTGTCCATCTTGACACTCCTAATTCAGCTACGTCCTGTGACATGCCGTTTGTTGATTCCAGTTCATGGGTACTGCATCTTCTCATTGTTCACTGCCCTTTTCTACCTGGCTGTCGTGATAATGGTTGATCCTAAATATGGAGAATGACTTTAGCTTTTGAATATGAAGGATTTAGATTGCCATGTTGGAAAACAAATGCGTGGAAGTAATATTTTGGTAAAACCATAAGAGCACATGTGGGCATAGTTCAATTTATGGATGATAATTTTTATTACTTGGGATCAATCATTCATCACGAGGAGGATATCAATGTGGAGAATTATTTCTGGAGTATGATGTGGAGATTACCAATGAAAATCAAAGGGGGAAAAAAAATCTTAGAATTGCTACTACCTACCATGCTTTATGGATAGCTTAAAAAAAATGTAAGAAATGAAGGTGGTTGAAAACTTGAAATGAGAAGTTTAAGATGGATGGGTGGAAACACCATAAAGATGTGATAAGAAATTAGTGCATCAACAGGAAATAAGTAGCTTCTTTATTTGAGGATAAAGTGGGAGGGAATAAGTTGTGATGGTCTCAAACAAACATAGAGAGCAATGAGTGGTCCAGTTAGCATGGATTATTGTTGATGGAGCAAAATGGACCTACCATCATCACCAGACATTGGTGGAGGTAGTAAAAGATAGTTATGACTTAATTAGTTTAACAGTTATAGTTGACCTCGATAGGGCTGTTGAATGTAGATCAAAGATTCATGTAGCCAACACTAAGTTTTTGATTCCAAGGTTTCGTTGCTGTGGTGGTGGTGATGTTTTTTAGTATTTCTGATGTTGATGCCCTACTTCTTTGAATACAAAGTTAGAGAAAACACCTTATAGGAAGCTCTCCCAGTTACATATAATTGAGGCATGACATACCGCTGCCATTCGTTCAAGTTGCTCGTTGAAAGTTAAAAAATTCTCTCAATTATCAAATATCCTTTGGAGATGTTATCATATTAAGTTACCAATTAAACTGTTGTGGGGTACTAGAGAAGATAGTGATTAAAACCGAAAACGTGGTAGTAATATTTTAGTAAAATCATAAAGGGACATGTTGGCATAATTCAATTTATGGACGATTATTTTTATTACTTTGCATCAATCATTCATCATGAGAAGGATATTAACACGGATAATTATTTCTGCAGTATGATTTGGAGAATACCAATGAAATTAAAGGGAAAACAAGACTTTCCTATTATCCACCATGCTTAATGGCTTATGATATTGGACAACTTAAAAAATGTCTAAGAAATGAAGGTGGTTGAGAACTTGAAATGAGAAATTTAAGATAGATGAGTAGGAACCTTAAAGTTGTGATAAGAAATTAGTGCATCAACGAGAAACAAGTAATTTCTTCATTTGAGGATAAGGTGAGGGAAAATCAATTGTGATGGTCTTAAGCAAACATAGAGCGAGTGTTCCAATTAGTATGGATTATTGTTGATGGAGCGACATGGACCTAGCATCATCATCAGATGTTGGTTGAAGTAGTAAAGATAGTTATGGCTTATTAGTTTAACAATTTTAGTTGTTACCTCGGTGTGGTTGAATGTAGAAAAAGAATTCATGTAGCTAGGACTAAATTTTTGGTTCCAAGATTTTATTGCTGTGGTGGTGATGTTCTTGTTGTTATGGTATTTCTAATGTTAAGTCCCCTACTTCATTGAATACGAGGAAAGAGAGAACACTAACTTGAAGCTCTCCCTGTTGCATTTATTTGAGGCGTGACAATGCCACAGCTGTTAGTTCAAGTTACTCTTTGAAAGTTCAAAGATTCTCACCAATTTGAAATATCCTTAGGAGATGTTATCACGTTGAGTTACTGATTAGACTGGTATTTTTCCAAAAATCATTGTCCAATCAAAGTATTGCCTTATTTGTTCTAGGGCTCAAGAGGAGTTGAATCGCTGTCTCCTCCAGTGCCCCATAGCAGCAGTGCAAGCATGCTGGATGAGATTTTAGGTGACGAACGGCTTTGCTGAATGTTTCAAGCTGGCTGTTGAAGCGTACAGTACAGTCAGCATCCACAATCACATCTTAGCAGTCCCTTACATGCAATAGCAGTTTCTGGTCATTTTGGTGCTTGAGGAACAAGGCTGTGTTTATGTCTGCTGTCATTTATCCTGCTTTGGCTGAATCTGATAATGCATATTGTGCGCGGGTGCATGCAAGCTATATGGAGACAGTAGAAAGAGACATAGGAGTAGATCGTTTTAGTTAAGTATCTGCTGGAAAAACAATCATAATACACTATCGTGCTTCAATCTTCTCGAGTCAATGCTTGAGAAGTTGCTAGTCTAGACAGTTCAGTTTGCATCATTTTCTGTTGATCATCCACCTTGGCAAGACAACATTATTGACGCATCATTTTCCATATGGAAGTATGAGCAACATATTATTTACCCTGCCATTCTTGCAAGACTTCTTTTTCTAATTGCCACTTCAGTTAATATACTATTGAGATGAAAGAAAAAGGAAAACTCTCAAGTTTTCTGTGGAAAAGGAAAAATGTTGGTTTTTGCTTGCTTGAGTGAAACAAAGGAGAAGCCTTTTCTCCTTGACTTCTACTCAGAAGTACAATACCCTCCCCACTTGGAATAGAGGGTAGGAGAACACCGATAACATATTCCGGTAGGAAAATATGCTTAGCCCTAGTACAATATCAATAAATTTGCCATAATAATACTCAATGAAAGCAATTAATAAAATTCTTTAAAAATTCCATTCTTCATGGATTGTAATAAAGTTTGAATATAGTGGAAAGAAATAGTCAAAATAGGAAAGAAATCAACCAAGGCTATTATTTCAATAAGGAGTTAACCAAGCATATATAGATAAAACAAAAGTAAGCATAATCTTCTATTGGGCTTCGATTTGCTCCTCAAAGTACTTCAGATCTTCAGTGTGCTATATTGGATCTACTTCCAAGTCTAGATATGTATGTTTAGATCGTCAGTAGTGACCAAAACAGTATATATAGAAATAGTAGAAAGAATATATGCAATATACCAGTGACAATAATGTGCAATTATGATAATAGTATAAGTCTTTAAAAATATTATATTAATTTGTAACTTTAATATCAATAGTTATAGGTTAAATCTAATATCCTCTAGTATAATAAGAATTTTAAAAAAAGTAATTTTTACTTAGGATGTTATGTAGTTAGAAAAGTTAACTGTTGGGATAACATTGTTTCTCTTGTATAGACTCAGTAAAAAGTTATATGGATTGTTTGGTGTTAAGTCGGACCTGCCAACAAGAATAATCTGGTGTGGTTCAGGAAATCTCCATGCACATATTGGTGTGCGAAAAATTCAGTTATACAACTTAATAAGTTTAACATATTCCCTTTATCTAGTTTCTTCCCAACCTAGTATTTTTCAAGTATAGTTCATGTCAAGTCCAAATCTTGTTTTCGTAGTTTGTATATGGTTATTTCAATTCGGTTTAATTAGTTGTGAATAACGTAGTTGTCCTATACAAAGAGTTTGTTCGATTTATACTTTTATTGAATCACAATATTGCAAAATTAATGATTTGAAACCATGTAGAGTAAATCGAGTTGGGAAGTATATGAATGCTAGAAAATTTTCCTTGCCAAGCATGTTTCTTAATTTTATAACCAGCATACAAAATAATTATCCTTGACACCGATAAAGGATGATATCACAAATAATATTTGCACGATTATAGTTTCTATGTAATTTTACCAAATAGTGTATATAAATTGATTGTTTTAGAAATCTGGCTATACTATATGATCTAATAAGTATCCATTGTAATAACAAATCTATAACAAGAATAATTAAATTTTTAATAGCATAACAAAATAATAGTAATATCAATGCATCCATTTGTGATAACAAATTGATTTTTTATAAATTGATCAACATAATTGAAATAATATTTCTATAAAAACTAACATATTAATGAGTCCAAAAAGAGCTCAGCTCGATTCGTTTTACATTATTGATCAATTAGCAACCACAACAAGTAATCTACACGTAAAAATATTATACAAATATTAAAATAGTTTAACATTAATTTATGTGATTTTTATGGTTTTTTCAATATTTATTAAGCACTCAAAAGTTGATTTTAGGGTTAAATGGTCTTAACAGGTTGAAATCAACAAACGGGTTTTGATCTATTTTATTGGATTTATAAGATGATGGATGTTGTTTTTAAGTTATTAGGGTTATTAGATAGTTTGTAAGCTAACTTAATATCTATTAAGATAATTTAAATCCAATAAGAAAAGAGCTCATCTCTTCCCTCTTGACAAAAGAGTGAAAACCTAATAATGTGGAAAGAGGAGGAAGAAGGTGGCTCCTCTCAAGCTCCGGCGATAGCTCCGGCGGTGGCGACGATGTCTTCAACATGTATGGTGGTCCGACGAGGTGAGAGGGAGAGAGAAGAATTTTAGGAAATTTTGCTTCTACGGCTTTGTGAAAATGGTTTGATTGAATTGGAACCTTAGATTTAAATTGTTGTTTGATTTGGGGGTTAAGAAATTGAAAAGCCTTAGTAATTTAGGGATTAATTTTCGGTTTAAAGAGAATGTTGGAGTGATTGAGGGTGTAAAGAAGAGAATTCATAGAGGAAGATGAAGGGGTTGGAGCTAAAAGGTTGAAGAAGAATAGTTAAAATAAGGTTCGAAAAGTAAGTTGATAAGCAATCTAATAACCTAGTAACATAGTTTAGTAGTTTGGTCCTGTACTTAGTTGGGTGCATGAGTGGGAGGTTAAGTTTCTCTCATTTTATTTTTATTCTTCTATTTAAGTTTTAGATCACAAGCATAGATTTTGGGCTTTAGATAAAAGACCATTTTAAAATAGTTTATATTTTTATTTACTCTTTTAAAAACTAAGTCATTCAAAATAATATAATATTATCAAAATGGGTAAAATATTATAAATATGTTATATGGGTGCAGGTCGTTACAGGAAGACTTTGGAAAGTCAAACAGAAAATTTCTCTCTAAGGAAAAAAGAATAATCATGTCACTTTTCCCCGAAAAAATGTGTGAATGCTTCACTCTGTCCTAGAATTTCTGAGTAACTCAATAAACTGTGTCCACAAAGAAAAGGAATCATTCAAGTAGTAATTTACTACTATGCTCTATTAATTTATCTTTATGTTGATCTAGATGCAATAAGGCCTGTCTTCTTTCATTCATGTGTTTACTGACAATAAATTGCCGGCCTATTAATGTGATGTTTTTGTTTTCAGTAACAAGCTCATCGGTTTGGTTTAACTTGCCTGCTGCTGCTGCCTTAATATTTTTTTGTCGTTACATCTCTCTTGACCTTGATATTCGAAGAAAGACCGTAGCACGTGACAAATTATCTCCGGTCAATCATTCTAGTAAAAAAAGATCGGTTGAGCTTCCCAAGGTTCCTCATGAAAAGCCAAACTGGAGAAGAAAGGTTAACTCACCTGCAGTCGAGGCAGCGATAGAGCAATTTACTAGACACTTAGTCTCTGAGTGGGTAACGGATCTCTGGTATTCTCGTATAACTCCTGACAGGGATGGCCCAGAAGAACTAGTGCAGATTATCAATAATGTTCTTGCAGAAATTTCTGCTCGTGCTAGAGACATAAATCTTATCGATCTTCTCACCAGGTTTTGAATCTTGATACTAAATTTGCCATTATGTTACATTTCTTAAGATTATTTATGGTAAATTTTTATCTTTTGCAGGGATATTATCAATCTTGTTTGCAATCACTTGGAGCTTTATCGGTTTGGCCACTCCAAGTTAAAGAAGCAGGACTTAAAGAAGTTATCCACTGATCATCAAGATACGCAGCTGAGACTTGTTCTTGCAGCTGATAACAAGTTACATCCAGCTTTATTTTCTGCTGAAGCTGAGCACAAGGTCTTATTTAGTTTAGCTTTTTAAGATCTTTTTTAGTATCTGTGATGTTCTCACTCAAATTTGTATGCTATATGTCTACTTTGATTTAAAATGCATGTAAATGATTGAACGGTCCACGTAAAAGTACGAGGTTAGGGCTCCTACTTGGATTTTCGTTGTTAATTGATCAATGCCTCCAAGGATATGTTAGTTGAGTGATGAGTAGCCCAGACCGTGAAGAAAATTAGTACTGTCATAGGTGTTATCTCCTGTTTCTATTCAAACATGTGGAGATAAAGATTTCAATATTAAGTTCCGTCCCAACTAAAATCTCTGCCAATTGATACATTATTCTTATATTCAGCTTCTATATGAACCAATATATGAACCAAGATGATTCTAATACAACTCCTGACAGGGATGGCCAAGAAGAGCTAGTTCAGATTATCAATAATGTTCTTGCAGAAATTTCTGCTCGTGCTAGAGACATAAAGCTCATTGATTTTCATATACTAGTGAGTTAAATTTACTAATAGTTACATTATGTAGGGCCCTATCAAGGTTTTAAATATTTGCTGATACTGATATGCATTGCAAATGTCATATTGGATTTTGAGGTGTCCGGACCAATGTTGAAAATAACGCGTTATGAAACCCGTTATATTGCGTTACGTAACCTAACGGAACCCTGACGCTACGTAACAACTAGAAATAACTCAATGCACTATAACAGTACGTTTTTTACGTTATTTTACGTTATATTACGTAACGTTACGTTAAATTACGTTATGTTACGTTATTTACAGTTATTTTTTAGTAATTTCTATATTATTGTTGATTATTAGTGAATTGCTGTAATTTTATTACTTAATTAGTTGTTGGTTTGTTTGATTGCTTATGGAATTGCTAATTTGTTAATTTGCGATTGTTTTCTTATTCGCTTATAATTTCTCTCTGATTGCTGAAATATTTTACTTGTTGATTATATTGAATTTTTAACTGAATTGAAATCAACAATTACAAAGAAGATAAATTGAATATTACAAAATATAAATTATAACAATGATAATAACTGGAACTAAAATAAAAATTTGGAATATTTTTTCCTGTTTAAATGATGACCGGAATTACGGTTGCAGACTTAATATAATTTATGAAGATAAATGTGAAAATTATTGTAAAATTTAAAATTAGAATAGATTATGATTATAAAATGGTTTTATATTCTTTTTTTTAGATATTTTATATTTATATTTCAATTTATTAAAATTATTTTATGTAGTTTATATTAATTTTTATTAAATAAATAGGAAATTGTGTAACCTACGTTATGCGTTATATGCGACATAACCTAACAGAGGCAAAACGTTACGTTACCGTTATCGCTATTTTAAACATTGGTCCGGACTATAATATCAATACTGTAAGCGCTAGCTGATGGAATGTTTCTGTCTCGTTTGTTGAGGACTTCTGATTATTGCTGTGTGATTTTTGTAACTCTGATGAACTCTCTAGCCCATAATTTGTCTTTCCAGGTTTATCATCAGTCATCATGGAGGCTGCAACATAAATTTATTGCTGGGTTTATGAGCTAAGAAAATAAGTCATGGAAATAAACCTGCACACTTTTGAATAAGGACGAAACTGATTCAGTCCAGAACAAAGCAATCAAATCCAGGACCAAAAGCTACAAATGTCAAAAAGATAACAGTAATCAGTATATGGAACTGCCAATGCCACCAGAAGGTAAACGGAGTAGACGAGATATTGATTAAAGGGTCAGGTACTGGATTATCTTGGAAACATTTGAGACATGCATAAGAAAATGAAGGTAATGGTGAAAAGGAATAAAGGGCTGGTCGATGAAAAATATAATTTCCTACGTGAATAGTGTATGTGCAAATTACTACTGCAAAAGGATAGGTTAGTAAACAATGCCCATAAGCATCTTAGAAGAAGTAAAAGTCATCATTGATGAGCTATTCAATATTCACTCAAATAGTACTTTGGTTCAGTTTTTTCATTCTTACTGCATCTTCAACATCTTCTATTCCTTCTTCTAAGATGCTTATTTTTGTTTACTAACTTATCTTTTGACATTAGTAGTTTGCACATTCTCTATTCATGTAGGAAACTAGATTTTTCATTGATTAGGTTCTTTGTGCCCTTTGTTAAGTAAACATAAGGGAGTGTTCCTTCAGTTTTTGTTAAGTAGGATTATTTTTTAGAAGTTTGACTAACATACCCCTCCATTCAATCTTAGATAAATTATCTTCTATACTTTTCACCTTTTAGATCTCACTTGATTTCGGTGCTGACCCTGCTCCAACCCCAGCTGGTTGATGCCACCCGTCGACTCCCTGCCAAGCTCGGTGCTTTTCATTCAGTTTTCCCTCACTGATCAATCACCTGCTCCTTTCTCCTCGTTTTCCACCTTAAACATCTTCCTCCATAAAGAAAAATCAAATCATGAAACTCAGCTCAGCACCACCTCCTCCTCCACTGATCTACTCCGAGACTTCTCCATCATAGAAAGCGATGTTGAGTTTTTCCTCTTTCCTGAGTTCTGTGGGCTAGGGAAAATTAATCAAGAGGGATGGAGTATTGTAACCCCAAACCTAGCCCTCTTTTCTCAACTCTAAGCCTAATTTGGATTGGGTGACTGATGAGATGTTGGAGGTCTGGTTGGAGAAGAAGCAACAGGGGCGCGCGAGATGATTCACACTTTTACCATAAAAAAACAAATGCATGTTAAAGGAAGGGGCAATTTTTGAGGCTCATAATGGTTTGGAGGGTAAATTATCAAATTAGAATGATCTAGGGGGTAAATTTCTAAATATGTAAGATTTGGAGGGTTTCTAAAAAACAACACCATTGGATATGATGCGCGGACATGATTAATCTGAAGGATGTCTGAGTGCACTGAACAACAAATTGGAATTCCAATTGCCTACACCAATGGTCAGCATTATAATAGTAGAGCTAACAATTTTTCGCTTCTTCCCATGGTTTTCAGTTACCCGTTCCATTGTCTCTTCCAAATGACTAGCCATTAGCAGTTTGCTTTTATCTGTGCTTTTTCATATCAGATCCACAATTCCATCTCGAAGCCTTTTATACATTACTGGTTCATATGTTGAATCCTCTTGGCTCCTAGTTGTGGCCATTCTACTGTTTATTTAAATTCTAAGTGTGACTTGTCATTCATCTTTCAAATTAAATTTTTGCAGCAAATTTTTCATAGCCCGCCCTAGGCGCCTAGCTATTCCTTTGTGGAAATTAATCCTAAAACTATATTCATACAAAGTGGCACATGATCTACCTTTATATCTGAGGTTCTATGCCTTCCCAGCGTTATGGAAGGAGTAGTCTTCTAACGTACTTATGGTGAGGACGGTGCAGAAGGTTATCAGTATATGTGATATTTCATGCCCTTATATGATTTCTCAAAGATTCTTCTTTATCCATTTATAAAGTGTGAACCCCCATAAATTGCCCATGGTGGTGTTCAGGACTAGGAACTGGCTTTGCGGAAATTTTTGATGAAAATGGTTCTTTGCTTTCTGCAGGCCTTGTTAGTATTTGAACACTCAGCAATATATGGACAAAGATGATTAATTGATGAAACCAAATCTGGAAAAATGTTAAATTAATCCAATTGTCTATTCATTCATCTGACGTTCTAATTGCGATTAAGGTAGATATAAAAAAATATAAGGAAAGAATCAGCTAAAACTCATTGAACAATTTAAACTAATCTTCATCAGCTGGTCTACATCATGTAGCCTGCAAACACGGCAGTTTGACATGTGGCTTAAGCACATTGGTTACAAGTGGATAGGGTTTACTGTATTTGGTCATTTGGTTGTAATTCCTTTTGAACAATCCTTTCATCAATATATTCTGTTTAATGCTTATCTTTTCGTAGAAATAATGTCTTACTGGTTTAACTCAATGGAATACTAGTATATATTATTAGTTAAATGATGATTCCAATTTTTCTGGCCATGCAAAGAAGAGTTTCCTTAGAAAAAGTTTACAGACTGTCACACTTCAAATTATAGATGAAGAATTGGAAATTAGATTATCATTTAACCTTATTTAGTTCATTTGATAGATTCTGTTCTTCTCCAGAGGGATTCAGTGAGTAATCCTACACTACTCTTTATATGATTTATTCACTCTTGTCCAATGAATACAGTTTAGATTTTTCACGAGTGAAAAAATTTATTCAAGTCTTGTATTTTATGATGTATTCTCCTTGAAGGACCCATGCAACAACATTTCTTATGCTTAATTTTTTTCCTTAACAATCTCAGGTTCTGCAGCATCTGATGAATGGTCTCATTCAAATTACCTTTAAACCTGAAGATCTGCAATGCACTTTTTTTCGATACACAGTCAGGGAGCTACTTGCTTGTGCTGTATTTCGACCAGTTTTGAACTTAGCTAATCCGAGGTAGTTCCTTTTCCAGTCTGATTGCTTTCTATACCTTCTATTTCTTTTATCCACTTTTAGATTGTGGCTTGAACTTGAATCTCAGGGTTATCAATGAAAAGATTGAATCTTTGGCTCTCTCTCTTGCCAATAAGGCTGAGAAGGGCGTCAAACCTTCTGCAGAAGAGTCAACAATAATGAAGCCCCCCTCTAAACCTTCACAAGATCAAATTTTGGGATTTCAAGATCGCTCGACTGTCGGTGTTGAACTTGTGCAGGTTAGGCATGCCCCCTCGAGCACCAGTTGTAGTGAACAGATCATAAAAGGTTCTAATGGAATAGATTATCAGAAGGATTGCACCAATTCTAGGAATGCAAAACCAAATGAGGCACACAATTCAGGAGGTGAATGGGCTCAGATGTTGGATATGCTTTCCAGAAGAAAGACCCAAGTTCTAGCACCTGAAAATCTGGAAAGTATGTGGACAAAAGGACGAAACTACAAAAAAAAGGAACACATGAAACAGGTGGCAAGCCAGGTTGAGCGTGGTGCATTTTTGGGAAGTACTGATGCTTCGCATCACTTCAGGGAGCAATCTAATTCTTTGGCCCAAAATGGAATAGCCAGTTTGGTCATACCTAAGGGGAATACTGCTTCCTCTTATGATGAAGATAGGCATTTGGCTGTCAACTTGAAAGTTGATACTGATAGCGGCAGATCCACTCACCATTCACTATTATCAGATCAATATAGAACAGAAGACCTGAATCATGAGGAGGTGGAGACAGATTCCGAGGGTTCATATCAAACTGAAGATGATGAAAGCACTACTGTGACTGGCCTTGATTCTCCTGGAACCAGAGTCTGGGATAGCAAGAACAAAACAAGAGCCGTTGTTCAGCACATTAGGCATCCTCTTGAAACATCTGATCTCCAGTTAACAAAGAAGAATGGTAAAGTTCATGTACGTCATCCGAGAACAATGAGAACCTCATCAGGAAGAAAAAGGCCTAGATCAAGCAATCCCAAGGTCCCTATCTGGCAGGAGGTGGAGAGGACATCTTTTTTACTGGGAGAAGGACATGATATACTATACGAGGCAAAACGTGATTCCAAAACAGAGGAATTGAGTGATGACCCTGAGGTGGAAATTTGGGGTAGAGCTCACAATGGGGAAACTGCCTCATCATCTCTTTCATCAATTTCTACATCTGAATCATGCATTTCATCTTTGAAGTCTCCTGAAAATTCTGTGCTGGCAGATTCATTTCTAAAGTTGAGGTGTGAGGTAATAAGGAAGACCCATGCTGATGCTTTACACATAACATATTATAGTTTTGACATCATGCAGCTTTGTGATACATGGATGATGCGTGCTAATTTTTGATGCAGGTGTTAGGGGCCAACATTGTGAAGAGCGGTTCAGTAACTTTTGCTGTATATTCCATTGCTGTGACTGATCTGAATAATAACTGCTGGTCCATCAAAAGAAGGTAGACAGTGATGAAACCAAAATATCTCAATGACGCATTTGCCTACTATCATTTAATTAATGCTCGTATTTGTAATTTTGTATTCTTTTCTCGTTATAATAGGGATTTACATTTTTCCTGCTGGTGACTAGCCTAATATAATTGGTTTTTAGGTATCGTCATTTTGAGGATCTACATAAGCGCCTCAAAGAATTTCCAGAGTACAATCTTAGTTTGCCACCTAAACATTTTCTATCGTCTGGACTTGATGTGCCTGTTGTCCAAGAAAGATGTAAATTACTTGACATATATTTGAAGGTATATATTTGTAAGTTTTTCCTTTTCTGTTAGCAACCGTCAGTAATAACACCACATTTCTCATTGAAGTTAAGTTGATTGCTGATTTTATAGTTTGGTCTAATCTTCCAAAAGGATCTCTTGAATATGGAATGTGCTCCATAGCCAACCTAATGAGATAGGAACCAGTGTACTGTTGGAACTGATAATGATGGATATCCATCAATATGATTTAAGCCCTAGATAGGCTGTCTAGTCATCTTGTCTTGTAACTTTTTCTCAAGAATACATCTTAACTCTTGGATTAATGAATTAACAACAAAGAATGCATCGATATGCTTTAAATTCAAGATCGAATGTTTAACTATCTCATAACTTTCTTCACAACTTCTTAAGAGGTTATTTTTCATCTTCTTATAAAACATGGATAGAAAGTTGAGTCTGCAGGTTCTTAGCATATAGTTGCTTCAAAGGAAGTTATATAATTTTGGGTCATTTAAAAAGAAACTTAAATTATACTGCTCAAAGCATGACCTTCCATGTGGTTACGAGGCATGGCTGATAAAATCATGATGTTTATCCTTTCCTCTTGTTGTTTCTCTTGCACTACTTGGGATACATTCCCTTTCCAGTGACAATATACTTTGTTTCTCAGATGCTTCTTCAATTGCCAACAATATCAGGGTCTATAGAAGTTTGGGATTTCCTTAGTGTTGATTCGCAGGTTGGTCATATCAGGTTGTCTTACAATATTATTATCTTATTATTATCTTTTACTTTCGTATTGTTAGGTTATAAAAGTGTGGTCTGTTATTTGTAGTGCAGACGTATATGTTTTCAGATTCCCTCTCTATAATCCAGACGTTGTCAGGTGAACGCAACTTTTTTATCCAGATTTTATATCTGATTTCTATTTAGAAGCTATGTAGCCCTTTATACTGACAAGAACTATGTTTCTTTAAATACTTTGCAGTCAGCCTTCCTGATAAGTCATGTGATAAAGTCACCAAGGGTCAGAATTCAGTTGAACATCTAAATAGCCTGTTGTTATCTAGCGCTGAAAATGTGAGCTCTGTAAGTAAGCAATATAGTATGCAGAGAAGCAAGAATCATGCAGACTCGGATAGTATAGGGTTGAGAAAAAGAAACATGGAGCACAATTCTGGAAACAATATTGGGAATTTGCAAAAAAAAGTATATCAGGATAATCCAGGAGGTGACTCAGAGAATAAGCTTCAAATGATTGTTTCATCTTCTAGCAACTATGACAACCCTAAAAATGTTGGTGTTGGCAAAGCAAATGTTCTGCAAGAGGCATCTCCAATTCTTGAAACTGCCGATGACTCAACTATTCCTACTGAAGTAAGTTCTATAATATTTTCATAAAATTAAAGATCTGTTATATAAGCTTTGTTGTTAAATTTTTTTTCAAAAAAAGTTTCACTTTTTTAGATTTCCTGAACTTCATTTATATTATGTTAAAATACAACATTTTATTTTGAGTTTTACAAAAAAAAAATTGGATTTATTCTATAGTTGATTGAATGATCAAGCACACCTGCAAAATTCAAACCTTTAGGAGGGTTTGAAATTGAATTTGAGATTGGATTTATCTGACTCACAAATGTCTTTTTTTTAAAAATATCTTATAAAATTATATTATCTACAAGTTCACCCTAATTTACATTGGCTAATTAGAAAATTTATGTAGGGTCATGTGTGTTGGCAAGAAAATTTTACAAAAGGAAGCCAAACATGGGTCATGCGCATTTTTAACATTAAAAACGTGGATGAGAATGAATAGCCCGAATTTCAAATAAAAAACGCAGATCATACCCATATGAAGTGATCCGATTTTGAAGAGCAAAAATGTGAATTAGCTAAAGCTAGTTACATTTAATATAAACTCGGGTCATCTAAAGTCCACCTTCGTTTCAAATCAACAAAAAGAATTGTGCCTCATATGAAATATCTGCATTTCAAGTCCAAAATGTAAACTAATTGAAGCTATTCGTATTTCAGCACAAATGCAGGTCATCAGAGGTGACCAACGTTTCAAGCCAAAAACGTGAGTCCAAAATGGTTAATTACAGAAACTACTCATGTACCATGGGGGTGTAGCACTTATGCCCCAAAAGAATTCTATTCGCACGTTCGTCCCTGAAAACTTAACAGAGGTAGGCCACAGTTTGATATACTCACTCCGATTAAAATAAACTATACCAAAATTATTTAAACCCGAAATTACCCTCTCCTTCCTATTTACCTTCACCCTAAATCCATTTTGTATTGCGAGATCTGAGGTGAAGAGGTGCCCCACCACCCCCCCCCCCCCCCCCCCCCCCCCTGTCCAGTGGTGAGCTAAAGAAGTATTTATGTTCACAAGTAGATCTCATGTCTTTCTTTAATTATTATGAGAGATTGTTGGATGAGCACTGTCTTGCAGAAGTACAAGCCGATTTTCGTGTCAATTAAAGTTTCCCTAGAATACCTCCTTCAAAGATGTTGAAGCAAGCTGCCCATATGTATATGTCTACCGTGTTTGAATTATTTGACAAGAGTTTGAGCTATTCTTGAATTCTATGTCGTACAATTTTGGTGAGAATGTGACGAGGACCATTGAATATAGTTGGCGAGAATCCTAAGGAACACTATGTTAAGTTCGATTCCTTTGATATGCCAATTGTTTGTAGTTGCAAATAGTTTGAGTTTGTAGGAGTTTAGTGTGGCCATATAATCAAAGTACTAGGTTAGAAACATCAAAAAGATTCCAAAACAGGATTTCTTGAAGAGGTGAATGAAAAATATTGTCTTAGAATGAGACTGCAACTGATGGTAAGCCATTCAGTTGGACAATATTCATTTGATGAAGCTTCCTTAATGCAGCAATGGACTCAATTTCAACTTGAAAATAACTAATCCCTGCTTCTCTCCCACTCCGCTTCCAACCCTAAGTCGAATATTTGAACCGTAATTCGCCTTCCGAATGCTGTGGGATCCCTGCGAAGATTCTTTCCTCTCAAACCTAAGTCTTCTTCCCTCACACTCTGCTGGAAACCCTAAATCGATCTCTAGAACCCTCAGTCGCGTTTCTTCTGAGTGCGGGGTAAAGAAATGAATTGTTTTAGGGTTTTTCTCCGTTTATGTTAAGGGCAAACCAGACATTTTTGCCCACAGTGACTATACGTGTTGTCTAAATTGATGATTTTCTTACTCTATTTAAGTTCCCTTGGACCAAAGTGCAAATAAAATTCTTTAGAGGACATAAGTGTTACTTTCTCCATAGTGTAAGGGTAGTTTTTGTAATTAACCCTAGTCGAACCCCTTCACTTTTCAAGTCCAAAACACGGATCTATTGAAGCCATCCGCATTTCAGCATAAACACGGAACATTGGAGGTGACCCCTGTTTCAAATAAAAAACATGAATCATCATCAATCAAAACCATTCGCATTTCAAAGCCATCCACGTTTCAGTTCAAACGCAGATCATTAGGGAAGACCCATGTTTCAAATAGAAAATGCGGGTCTCACCCATCAAGAGCTTTCCACGTTTCAAGCCCAAGATTCAGATCAGCTAAGACTATCCCGGTTCCAGCATAAATGCGGATCACCAGGGCAGTTTGTGATGCTAAGAAGACCGTGGATCATCAGTCAAGATCCCCGTTTCAGTTAAGATTTAAAGCAGGAGTTACCAGCTTAAATCACATAAATTAATCCTCATTAAAGGAGTCCTTAATTGGTCAATTACACCAAATTAAGAACCATAGAACCTCTATATATAGCCATACTTTGGGCTAAAAAAGAGATTGAATTATCTCCTATTGAGCACTTGTGCTAAAAATCTGTGAACTAGATTTTCAAAAAGTCTTAATTCTTTCTTCTAGAGCCCTCACGCTATTTTCCAGACAAAAGAAGCTAAACTCTTAGGAACTTGTTGATCGGATCGTCAACAGAAATGAGATCGACATTCACCGCTAAACCAATCCTAGCATAAAAACAAAAAAGGACATCATCCCTTTCTTCTTTAAACTAAAAATCATTTTCTTGTAACCTTATTCAAGTTTTAATAAAGTAGACTTTGTCTCAGCAAACAATGTGTGTCGCCCACTAAAAGCAACAACAAACAACAACAACAACTATGCGTTTTATCCAAAGTATTTGGGGTAGGCTACATGAACCAAAAAAAGAATCACGCCGGATCGATCACTTTGATATTCCTTCGCCATTCATTTCTATCAAATAATATCTCCTTATTTAAACCTCTAGACTCCATATCTTTGCGTATTACCTCCATCTATGTTTTCTTCAGTTTTTCCTTCGTTCTTTTAACTTGTCCTACATTGATAAACTTCCCTTTTCGAACTGGTGCACTTATAGGCCTATGTTGCACATGACCAAACCATCATAAGCGATTTTCTCGCATTTTCTCATCGATGGGAGTTATACCTATTTTAGCACGAATATCTTCATTTCTCACTTTATCTCTCCTAGTGTTGCTGCACATCGAGCGGAGCATGCGCATCTCTGCTACACTTATCTTCTGTGAATGACGTTTTTTTATAATCCAATATTCCGTGCCATATAATAATGTCGCCCGCTAAAAGCACCTAGTTTAAATGATAATGCATACATATGATTCTATATGCCTAAAGTTCATATAGACAAAATTTTGATGTGATTTGGATTGCAACATCCTGAGCAAGAGTTTCTCAGGACATCTATCCTGAAATTGTTCTTGCTTGAGCACGTTTAAGTATATAATTTCTGTTTATTTTAAGGGTATTTACATATCTGTCCCTTAAATCTTTATAAATTATAATTTAGTCCCTCAAATCTTCATATTTAGAATTTAATCCCCCAAATCCTTTAAGTTACTATAATTTAGTCCCCAAGTTTATATTTTGGCCCGATTTTTCCGTTTTACCTCTGATTTCTTTCACTTAATTCCCCTTCCCCCTCTCTTAGTTCTTATTGGGTTTCCCTCTTATTCTTCTCTTTTCTCTCTTTATTGGGTTCTCCTTCTCTGTATTGAAACTAAATGTATTATTCTCCACTAAATGTATTAAACCTTTAAGTCTCAATATAAATTCATTTATTGGGTTCTCCCTCTCTATATTGGATAAATTCATTTCTAGGTTTAATACATTTAGTGGAAAATAATACATTTGGTCTCAATATAGAGAGGGAGAACTCAATAAATGAATAGAGAGAGGAGAAGAAGAAAGGGGGAACCCAATAAAAATTAAGAAGAGAAGGGGAAGAGGAAATGGGGAATTAAGTGAAGGAAGTTAGGGGTAAAACGGAAAAATCGAGCCAAAATATAAACTGGGGGACTAAATTGTAGTAACTTAAAGGATTTGGGGGACAAATCCTAAATATGAAGATTTGGGGGACTAAATTATAATTTATAAAGATTTCAGGGACATATCTGTAAATACCCCTTATTTTAATTACAAATTCCTCTAAGGTTGCATTTTACTTCATGGGAGTTCTTATAAGCTACATATCTCATGAGCTCATACCTGATGTGGGCCTATCCCTTTCCAATCTATGGGCTGTTACATGGAAAAAAAAACAGACACATATGCACAGACACACAATACACACATGGAGACAGACACAATCATACAAACATACAAACAGCCATGTATGGATATTTTTGGACATTAATTTTCTTTGGAGTCGATTAAGTGACCTAGCATTTGTCTGTTGGTATTCTGTATTGTTGTGTAGTTTATAGGTTAGGGATTGCTAATTTTTAGGTAACAATGTCTCATTAATCATGTTTTAGAAATAATAAACTCATCTTCTTTATGATTTGTTATGATATATTGAAAATCCCCCTTGTAATTATATTTGATTGGGAGAGTCTGATAGCTATTAAGTTATTACTTATTCAAAATTCATATGTTATGTTAAAGGTAACCTCCTTTACCCATCCCCACTTTTTTAATCTTCCATAGTTCTTTATGCATTTGTTTTTTAGTTCTTGTGGCCTTTTCAACTTTGGTCCCTGTTCTTGGTATGCATTTTATGGAGTATAGTTGCTTTTGTAGATGGTTTAATTAATTAATTTATTAATTTCTGATGCAGTGGGTACCACCAAATTTGAGTGTCCCTATATTGAATTTGGTAGATGTAGTATTTCAGCTTCAAGATGGGGGTTGGATCAGGTTTGTTGTTTTAATTCATCATTTCAAGATGCTTGCTTTTCATTTTCCTTCTCCTATCATACGTTAATGCGATACTGCTAATTCCACTGATACAACTTATTCTCCATGTAAATAGGCGTCAGGCATTTTGGGTTGCAAAACAATTACTACAATTAGGAATGGGAGATGCCTTTGATGATTGGCTCATAGAGAAAATCCAGCTTCTGAGGAAGGGAACTGTGGTTGCTTCTGCAATCAATCGAGTTGAACAGGTAAATTCTGGAATCATTTCCTAGCCTGCATATAGCTTTGAGACACTTAAATAGAAAGTTCTAACAGTTACCATTTAATTTACCCGCCCCCTTCATCCGAATGATCAAATATGCAGTTGCTCAAGATATATCTGCAAATATACTCCTGAATTCATTCCCATTTAAGCTGTTTGGCTGCTTAACTTGCTCTTTGGAAATCTGCTGTCTTCATTTTGCACGAATCAATAAGGTCTCGTATTTTTCTGTGATGGAAGCAGATACTCTGGCCTGATGGAATCTTCTTAACTAAGCACCCCAATCGCAAACCCCCTACACCAGTCTCTTCCCCAGGCAGTCAGAAGGACAAGAATTTGAATCATAGGGATGGCAAAGTGGAGAATGGGTTGACCTCTGAACAGCAAGCCGAGGCTGCACGACGTGCCAAGTTTGTCTATGAGCTGATGATAGGTGAGAGTTGTTTCTAATCTTTCCAATGACCATTGTAATTCAGTTTCCAGTTAAGTATTGAATCATGTATCCTATCAAGTAAAAGAAAAAGAAAAAGAAAAAGAAAAAGAAAATATAGGAACCTCACGCCAATCCCACCCCACCCCACCCCACCCAACCAACCCATTCACTGTATACCTGTTCTGTATCGAATATGGAAGCCTAAAGCTGAAAAAGAAACCACACCCAACCACCACCCCCCACCAAAAAAAAAAAAAAAAAAAAAAAAAAAACCCCACCCCACCAACCCATTCACGGTATACCTCTTATGTATCAAATATGGAAGGCTAAAGCTGGAAAGCCCTTGCAAGGTTGTTCTTTTATATAAACCTGTTTCCAGGTTCCATCTCACCTCGAACCGTTAGTTAAAAGCTGATATCTTAAATATCTGTAGAGCTCTAGACATCATTTCTTTTGTCTTTGATTCATTTTATCTTCTCATGATTGTATGAGTTTTAGTTGTCATCAAGGTTTCTGAATAATGACCATTAAATAAGGTTTCAGTTCTATGTATGTTCAAGCTGGACCAAAGGTTTTTGTTCTATGTATGTTGTTCAAGCTGGACCAAAGGTTTCAGTTCTATGTATGTTGTTCAAGCTGGACCAAAGGTTTCAGTTCCATGTGTGTTCAAACTGGAAGCCAATGGTAAAGTCTTTTTCTCTATGAGGTAAAGGGCATGGATTACACTGCCTGTGGTTCAGACAATGCATGTGATTAGCAGTCTCTTTTTTTTTTGTCTTTTTAAAACTCTCCTCCCCAAGAAATTCTTGGGATTTGCACTAGCAACCTTCCATTTTCTGGGACAAGATTTTTAAGGCCAGAGATATGCTCCTTTGGTAAAGTAGCAAATTTTAATGTTATGTGGTGGAAGTTACTATTTTATATCATATCTCCAGGATAATCTCTTCTGAAGTTAGCAGTGTGATTCAATTTCTTGCTGAAGTAACTGGTATGAAGGGAGGTTGCAATAATTTTCTAACATCATTTTGAGACGAATCATAAACATAAAAAACATTCTGGGTTTGAAATATATTTGGACTGATGAAATGTTGGTTATAGTAACATCAGCTGGCTTAACTATATCCATATGCTTTGCAAGATTCTGTAAAACAAGCTTTTTGTTGTTTATTAGCTTTTTTATACTAAAATGGTTTCTTGGAAAATTGAGAAGAGTAAAAGGAAACTCAAACTTTGTTATCATTTTTAGCATAAAAAAATTTTGAGATGTCATCGACAAACATTTCTTATTCTTGCAGTCCTATAAGAATTATCGCATTGCTTCTTCATGCTAATCAACTGATCCGAGAACAGAATTTTCTCGAGAAATAGTAGCATAATACTTTGTTTTTTATTACTACATGCATGTATTTAATGCTTCTATGAACGAGACAAAATATCAGAGTTATGATTATCATCACTTCTATTTTAAGTTACATAAATTCTGGAGTCAATGTGTGATCATGCATCTATGCAACAGCATTTACACTGATAAATCATTTCGTATTGGTATTAATATTCTTTGGCACTTGTTAACTCTGTGTGCTACTGCAGATAAGGCACCAGCTGCTCTTGTAAGCCTTGTTGGTCGAAAAGAATATGAACGGTGTGCTCAAGATGTTTATTTCTTTCTTCAGGTTAAATCCTTTTCCTTAGAAAAACTGCTTTTCAGTAAATCTTATAGCATTGAATAACAGACACTTCAATTATAAGACCGTATAGTGCCGGTCACCGTGTTGGACACGACATGTCTTGTTGTTCCAATGCTATTTTGTATGTATTTTTCAGAGTCGTGTCGTTGTGTCGTATCGAGTCGCACCCATGTTAGTATGTCTTTATTTGTGTAACCTAGCTCATAGCTGTGCATAGTATTGATGGAATTTGTAAAAAAATGGTTTAGCTGTTTTACTGTGATTTGTTGTCTTGCTCATTGTTTTCGTTGTTGGTCGTTCTAAAATTTTCCTCAAGCAATGCCTTAACTGAAACTCTGGGAACATGCACTTGTTTCTCCCAGATACCTAGCTAATGTGCTTAAGGTTCTTTTTTTCTTTTCATTTTTCCTCTTTTTTTGGGGATAGAGAATAGTGCTATACTGGGAAGGGTTATTTGGAAAATCAGGTCTCTAGTTTATTATACCAATGTAGCATGCTAGGCTTTTATATTTCTACCATGATATCGTGGCCAAGTGGTTTTATTTTTCTTTCCATTTTTTCATTAGTAGAGACCAAAAGTTTATACACACACACACACATAGGTATGTATATGTATGCGTGCATGCATTTTGAATCTACTTGATGAAAGAACAAATGATCTTCAAAGCTCATGAAATTTGATTCTAAAGTAGCTAAGAAGCTAGAGATTATGATTCAAAATAGAATTTGGAAAAAATAATGGTCATTACTTTTTCGTGGACTCACGTAATTTACCGAGCTACCTACTTATATACAGTAATCATACACACGCACGCATGCACATTTATGTATATGCATGCATGCATATATACATAAGTTACCTGAGCTGCAGCTCATTTTTCCTATCTCTAATAATTTTTAATTTTCTTTTGGATTATGATCTCGACCACCTAGAATTTACTCATACCAAATTTCTTGGGTTTTAGTTTTGATTTTGTATTCCATTAAGTGGACAAAATTAACGGCTTTTTGATGAATATAATATTTTGTATCCACTCGATGAAAGAACAAATAATCTTCAAAATTCATGTAATTTGATTCTAAAGTTGCTAAGGAGATAGAGATCATGATCCAAAAAAGAATTTGAAAAAAATAATAGTCATTACTTTTTCGCCGCTGACTCACGTAACTTGCCGGAGCTACCTACTTATATACAGTAATTCTACACACACGCATGCACATATATGTATATGCATGCACACACACACATATATATACATACATATACATACATACACACATACATCACACACACATATATATAGATGTATATACATATAATATATGTGTGTGTCTATATATATATAGAGAGAGAGAGAGAGAGAGAGAGAGAAATTCATCGGCGGTGAAGGGAGAAGGGAGTTCCTTCAATGCTACTTATGTGGCCCAATACAATTATTACACGTGGCTCCATTTAAGATAACAAATAAAAGGACTTGCTTAACCACTCTTTGAGTGGCGCCACGTGTAATAATTGTATTGGGCCACCTAAACGGCGGTGAAGGAACTCCCTTCACCGCCGTTAGAATTTCCCGTTTACTTATATATATAAAACGGGAAATTCATCGGCGGTGAAGAGAGTTCCTTCACTAGCGCTTAGGTGGTCCAATAAAATAATTACACGTGGCGTCACTCAATGGTAATAAGTAAAAGAACTCTCTTAACTATCCTTTGAGTGGCATCACATGTAATTATTTTATTGGGTCGCCTAAGCGCTAGTGAGGGAACTTTCTTCACCACCGGTGAATTTCCCGTTTCCTTATGTGTGTGTGTGCGCGCGCATGCCACGCACGCACGCGCGCATGTGTGCGTGTACATGTGTGCGCATGCTTATATGAAGAGCTTCCTGCATACGGGGAATCTAGAAGGCATGTTTCTGAAAGTAGTCCCTTTTCACTGCCACAATTTAGTCTGTGCTTGGATGTTTTAATATGAAAATCTGGAATTTTAGTTCTTCACTATGGGAGATCTTTATATTTAGTGATTGTTTGGTTGAAAAGAAAAAATTAAGTAAAAATAGGAAACACAGCCATGCTACACAACCGAGAGAATTTGAAATTTCTGCTCAAAGTAGAAACTTCCAATATCATAATTTTAGAATATGAAACTTTTTAAACAATCACCTGAAAATATCATGAATTGTTTTTTTCAAATCCCATACGTAAATCACATGTTTTTGTGATTTCATTGGACATAAGAATGCAGCCTTGTTTTCATGTGCTGTTGGCCGAGTGGGGTAACTGGTTAGAGTCTTGATCTTAGGAAAGATGAATCATGTTCTGCATGAGTTTCAGGAATGTTCTAGATTGTTTCTGAGAATCATACACCCAGCCTCAGCTTATCAAGGTTGAGCAGGAACTATTCTTAAACGTGCCACAATAAAAATAAAATTGAATTAAAAGTATAAAATTAGAAAATCTGTGACAGATCACTACATTTCTAGCCATATGAATTGTGAAAGAGAGCCACAAGCAAATGCAGTGAATGCACTTGTATGCACTATACATGCACACATACGTTTCCATACCTCCTAGACAATTGATCGGAATTCATTTGATGTTTTACTAAAAAAGGTTTATCTCATTGTTTGTTATACAGTCATCTGTGTGTTTGAAGCAGCTATTCCTTGAGCTTTTGGAGCTAATCCTTCTAGCAATGTTCCCTGAGCTTGACGATGTTGTAAGGCAATGCCATGAAGACAAGGAGCGGTTTGGTGTGGTTAAAAACTGAATAGATGAGCTACCTGCAGGTTTCACTAGTAAATGCTTATTGCGGTAGACTTCATTTTGTCTACGATCAGTTAAAGTGAAGGTGGAACCATTATACAGAAAGCAGAGTTTATAGAAGTCTGCAGCAGTGAACCGTAGGTATTGGTATATATACTGGAATACTGTCGTCTTAGCAAATATACCGGGATAGATTTTGTTGCCTTTAAATGCTTGTTCAGATATCAGCAATACAAATTCGTGTTCCCTTTTTTTAATTGGGTGAATAGTGTATGTAGCTTGTTATGGTCATCTGGGCAAGAGGTCATTCATTGTATAGAACGTGTATAGGTTTTTTTTCACCCTTATTTCATTTTTCGTCTTATACTTGAATTTTGTATTGAAGGAACTTGTTTTATCATGACAGTCAAATTAAAATTGGAATCTTTCGGACCTACATTTCTACTTGTTGTTTGCATATGTAGCTGTGTAGAAGTTTTTTTTTTTTTTTCAATCTTTCATGCATTATATGAATTCTTGGCTTCAACAGTATCTTTGTAGAATGAGAATGGTGAAATTATGTTTGGTGAAGCATTGAGTAGCGTTGTATAGACAGAAATATGTGTGCACGTTGTAAGAGGAGTATTTGCAAGAAAAATCATGAATTCTTAGATATATAGCATGTTATAGAGTACTACTAAAGTAGTTTTCTGATACAGTTTTGACATTCATGACCTCTACATGCTTATTGGCGATGTTGTATGAAAACGTGAACTCAACATGCTTATTGGTGTTGAAAGCTTAATTAAGCTTGACTGAGTAATTTTAGTTGTAAGAAAATATGGAGGGACTGGTTTTGAGTTAGCTAGCTGTTCATGAACTTGCATAGATTATATAGGCTGATCTGTAATGAATTCTTTTATCCATTTTAAACAGTCTGGATGCAAAGTAGGATAGGGTTGCGCAAGAAAAAACTACAAAATCTAGTGGTTGTTATATATTAATATTCCATTTAGAAAGCGAATCTCCCTGTTTATATATTAGTGCCGTAAGAGAAACAATAAGGGGTAATGGCTATTGAAGTTACTGCTGTAAATTTGTAAATTTGTAATTTTTTTATGAAGAGACTTTAAGGTTAATGGCTGTCAAAGTTATCGTTGTAAATTTGTAAAATTCTTATATACAGAGGATTTTGGAGAATGACACCCAAAGGTTTTTTTTTTTTTTTTTTTTTTTGTTGAGATAATTGATAGACTTTTTCTTGATGTGGGGTTAAGTGCATTTCTGAGAATAGTTTTTCTATTGAAAATTTTTGAAGCTTCATGCACACTATTAAATTTAAATAGTGATTACATGAAAAACAATAAGAACCAAAGGTAAGTAGAGATGAAAATGTACGAGCCTAGGAGACAGTATTTGGCTTGCTTATTCAAAACTTTGAATTAAAAGCAGAATATATATATATATATATATATATATATATGAGAAAAATGGAAAAGAGCTGACAGCTCACGCAAGTTATCTGAGCTGCAGTTCATTTCCACTATCTCCAATAATAATTTTTTTAAAAAATTCTTTTGTATTATGATCTCGATCCCCTAGCGTTCACTCATACCCAATTTCTTGGGTTTTAGTTTTGATTTGGTCCTCCATCAAGTTAGCACAAAATTAACGATTTTCAATGAATACAATATTTTATCTGTACTTGATGAAATGGTAAATGAACTCCAAAATTTTTGAAATATAATCCGAAAGAAGTTAAAAAGGTAGAGATAACAATTGCAAAAAAATATTGAAAAAAGATCATAGGATCGTTACAGTTTAGCCGCTAGCTCACGTAACTTTTCTTGAGCTGGCGGCTCACCTACAGTAATTCCATATATATATATATGAGGAAACGGAAAATACACCGGCACTGAAGGGAGTTCCTTCACCGCCGCTTAGGTGGCCCAATAAAATTATAACATGGGGCGTCATTCAAGGTAACAAATAAATGAATTCTCTTAAATGACACCACGTGTAATAATTTTATTGTGCCACCTAAGCATCGGTGAAGGAAACTTCCTTCACCGCCGGTGTATTTCCCGTTTTCTCTCTCTCTCTCTCTCTCTCTCTCTCTCTCTCTATATATATATATATATATATGAGAAAAATGAAAATGAACTGACAGCTCACGCAAGTTATTTGAGCTGCAGTTCATTTCTACTATCTCCAATAATCTTTTTAAAAAAAATTCTTTTGGATTATGATCTCGACCTCGTAGGGTTCACTCATACCTAATTTCTTGGGTTTTAGTTTTGATTTGGTCCTCCATCAAGTTAACACAAAATTAACGGTTTTCAATAAATAAAACATTTTGTATGCACTTGATAAAAGAATAAATAAACTCCAAAATTTATAAAATTTAATCCGAAAGAAGTTAATGATGTAGAGATAGTAATTGTAAAAAAAAATTGAAGAAAAATAATTAGATCATTATAGTTTTGCCGCTAGCTCATGTAACTTTTCCTGAGCTGGCGGCTCACATACAGTAATCCATATATATATATATATATATATATATATATATATATATATATATATATATATATATATCTGAGAAAAATGAAAATGAGCTGACAGTTCACGTAAGTTATCTGAGTTATAGTTTATTTTTACTATCTCCAATAATTTTTTTTTTCAAAAAATTTCTTTTGAATTATGATCTCGACCCCCTAGAGTTCACTCATACCCAATTTCTTGGATTTTAGTTTTGATTTGGTCCTCCATTAAGTTAACACAAACTTAACAGTTATAAATGAATAAAACATTTTGTATGTACTTGATGAAAGGGTAAATGAACTACAAAATTTATGAAATTTAATCCGAAATAAGTTAAGGGGGTATAAATAGTAATTATAAAAAAAAATAAAGATAAATCATTGGATCATTATACTTTTGCCGCTAGCTCATGTAACTTCTCTTGAGCTGGCGGCTCACCTACACCTACAGTAATCCACACACACATATATATAGGGGTTTTTACATATCTATCCCTTAAATTTTAAAAATTAGAATTTAGTCTCCCAAATCTTTATATTTATAATTTAGTCCCCAAATCCTTTAAGTTAATACAATTTAGTCCCCTAATCATATTTTTTGTCCGAATTTTCCGTTATTACTCCTGAGTTACTTCACTTTAGCCCTTCCTTTCCTCTTTCTCCTTTATTCCTCTTCTTATTGGGTTCCACCCTCCATTCTTCTAATCTCTCTCTCTTCACTCTTCTCATTGGGTTTTCCTGAATTACTTCACTTTAGAAATTAACTGCGAGAGAAGAGAGAGAAGAGAAGAATGGAGAGGGGGACCAAATAAGAAGAGCAGGCCCGGTCCTAACGTTTTAGAGGCCCGGGGCGAAATGAGAAAGGGACCCTAACAAGTCTTATTAAAATTTTAAATAAATATTTTCATTACCAAAATTAAAATTTAGTACATAGTTTTACAATTACAAAAACTAATCATAATTCATAAAAAGCAATTCCTTCGGGCATTCCTAGATGCAAAATCCTCAATAATAGTATCAAGATCAATACTGTCCAATATTTCCTTCTCAATACATAAAATCGCCAAACCATTCAACCTTTCTTGTGACATTGATGACCTCAAATAGGTTTTCAGCAATTTCAACTTTGAAAAACTTCTCTCTGCTGATGCAACGTCACAGGTACTGTCAATAAGATTCGATAAGTAATGGAAACATTAGGATAGCAATCTGCAATTTTGACATACTCAAGAATTTCAACTGATGATATTGACATATTTGGCAGAGTCATCTTTAACACTTTTAGTTCAGAAAAAAATCATCTAAATCCACATCCGACACATTGTTATGAGAAAAAGTATTGGCAAAATTAATACAACACTCTTTTAATTCATTATCATCCAATGACTTCAACTTTTTTGAATCCAATAAGAATCTAAAAATATTTTCAAATATCTTTAATTGTTCAAATCTATTATTCAATGAAGAAATCGCCATATCAATAATGACCAAAAAATAATTGACTCTAAATGACTCCTCTTCTGATTTCATTTCCTCTTCATTATCATTTTCATCAAATTGTCTTTTCCTAATAATGCGACGTCTTATTGGAAATGTAGGCTCTACATTCATCTCACATGCATTTGTTTTCTTTTGTGATTGTATTAACTGCTCTATTTGTTTTCTTTTTTTTCTTTTTTCACTCCCAGACAAATGTTTTTGAGAAAATATTTTTTTTAAAAAAAATAACAAAATTATATAAGAAAAAATAACAAAAGCACCTTGAAAAGAACCAAGCAGCGAATGCCAGAATAGCTGGGAGCCAACACATTCGACAACCTAATAACAAGAAATATTTATAGAGATAAAGAGAGGGAGAGAGGAGGAGATATTGGTTTAGTGTGGATTTTGTTTTGGAATGGAGTGTTAAAAACAAGCCGTTTGAAATAAATTAAAATTAAAAAAAAAAAAAAACTAACCGTTGCACCTTGGGCGACTGGGCCCCCTTTAGATTAGGGCCCCGGGGCAGGTGCACAGCCCGCACCTGTCCAGGGTCGGCACCGAAGAAGAGGAAGAGAGGAGAAAGAAGAAAGGAATGACTAAAGTGAAGTAATTTATGAGTATAACGGTAAGTTTGAGCTAAAAACATGGCTGGGACTAAATTGTGTTAATTTAAAGGATTTGGGAGACTAAATTCTAATTTTTAAAGATGTAAGGTACATATATGTAAAAACTCCATATATATATATATATATATATATATATATATATATATATATATATATATATATATATCTTCAAAATTTTTGGTAAGGCATGCCAACAATTCGCTTTTGAACTCCCGCTTTCACATCCCTAGAGGTAAGTTCTAGAATCAAAACCCAGGCTAGGTTTTTCCTCAAAATAATTAAAAATAAAATAAGACAATAAAAGAAACAAAAATCAAAATGAAAAATGGCTTGCAAAATTTTCTTTTGATGTAAGGCGTTGTCTGCAATTGAGCCAAAACCTTGTGAAATTCTATTCACGCACACCACTTTGTTCAATCGAGGATTAGTCCCCTTGTAGTTTTCACACTAGTCCGGCATTAGTCCCCGAATGGCAATTGAGCGGTTTTCATATTGGTCCGAGATTAGTCTCTGAATGGATTTAATATTGGTCGGAGATTAATCTTTGATAAGAGAAAAAAACATAATTATAAAAAGTAAAGTAGTGGTAAACTTGTAAATTTTCACAATTTTAGAAGGTGGGGTAGTGAGCTGCATAAATAGAATTTCCCCAAATCCATCGGGAAATTCTATTTATGCATGACAATTTACTCTTGACGCATGTATTTGAAACTTATAAATAATTTTAAGTTTGTCATTTTTCTTCTTCATTAAGTTACCCTTTTAAATCTTAATTATCTAAGAGTTTTTAAAATTTTAAAATACTATAATAGTTATTCTCATCTGTTCTCTCTCTAAAATCCAAAAACAGTTTTTTTTTTTTTGCATTTAAATCTTTTAGAAAAAACACGTTTCCCACAAACCCATCAATTTTCTAACTCTTGAAAATTTTTACATTCATATTTCTAAAAAAAATACAAAAAAATTTAAGTTCTTCGAATTCACTGTGATAAGTAAAATTAGGATTTAGAGTTTGAGTTTTTCGAAGCAAATAGAAAAATCCAACGTGCAATTTGTCTCGGAAGATAAATCTAAGGTATAATATAAAATTATTCTTGGTTTTTTATGCTTTTTTGTTTGTAATTTATTGTTACTATTTTTTTTTGTGTGACGGTCGGTCACGAGTTGTCATCAGTGAATGGTATTATCTTTAATCGATGTGACTCAAAATTTGAATCTTTGCTAAATTTTTCTAAATTTCTGTCTGCAATCGTGAATATTTTAACTTTTAATGTACATATTCTAAATTGGGACAGCAAATGTCCAAATAATTTTAAAATTAATATAATACTTGTAATGTTGAGAAAATTAAATTTTGATTGCTGATTTCAGCCACTATTTCTATAATTGATGTTGATTTCGATAAGAATAGCGAAGCAGATTTAGAGGAAAAGTTGAGAAATTTAGGCCCAACGGATTAACGAAAGTAGGAGAGAGAGAGAGGGAGGGAAAAGTTGAGAAATTTAGGCCCAGCGGACTTAACAAAAGTAGGAGAGGGGAACTTCTAAAGGGGCACAAGATTTTTCCTAGTGAGCCCAGTTTAAGTTAAGAAAAGAGGAGAACTTCTTAGTGAGCACATATTTATTCCCAAATTACCCTTCTACTATATCTCGCATCTCACTCTCTCTCCCCCTGAACTTCTCCTTCCCAACCCCCCGGCGCTCTCTTCTCCTTCCCAACCCCCCCCCCCCCCGCGCCGCCGCCACCCCACTCCCACCCAGCTCCGCCGACCCCAGCCCTCACCCATCTCCTCCCCGGCGCTCTCTTCTCCGCCCGCCTCCACCCTCAACCAGATCCGCCCGCCCCCACCCCCTCCGCCCCCACCCGCCTCCGCCCGCCCCCACATCCCCCTCCGCCCCCACCTGGCTCCGCCCGACCCACATTCTCCGCCCGACCCACATTCTCCGCCCCTACCCCCTCCCCCCCACCCGCCTCCGCCCGGCCCCCCAACCCTCTGCCCGCCCCACCCAGCTCCGCCCCTACCCGCCGCTGCCACACCCCGATCGTCTGCCTCCAGTGTCCGCTGCCACACCCAACCCTCAGCTGCCTGATTTCTTCTCGGTTCAAGATTTTTGAGTTCTACTGTAAGCCTCCTTTAATTTAAATTTAATTTAATTTAATTTTGTTTATTCTTATATACTTTGTAACTGTCTTGAAAACTGAAAACTTCTTGTATAGTTCGATAATAATTTACATTCGGAAAATTCTAAACGAGTACAATTTTTTGGATAATTTTGTTTATTTAATATTTAGATTATAATTAGGAAAAAAGTATAATATTGTAATCGTAGTTGTAAAATTTGCGAAACAAGTAGTTATTTTCTAATTGTAGGTCTTAATATTAAAATTTAATAATTAATTTAGAAGTTGAAAATAAATAGATAAAATATGATATTTGTAACAAATTATACTTTATTACTACTTATTTGCTCATAGAAAATTTATTGCTTTGATAAAATATTTCCATAAATGAAATATCTTTGTGTTACATAGATGGATCCAGCAGAATCTTCTCGCATTCGACCGACGGCCTCGTTAAGGAGGAAGAAAGCAGCATCTCGACCACAAATCCAACGGCCGATACGAGAGAGAGCAAACGAAGTGTCCGTTGATACTGAAATAAATATAGAAACTCCGAATTTGATGAGATATGATAGTGAAAGAGTAGAAGAAGGGAATACTGATGCAGAAGGCTCTGAAGATGATCTTCATGGGTCAAATTACCGGGGTCCAGTTGATTTATCAGTACTGAAGAGTTTCAAGACGCACGTTGCTTTCTTCGTTTTAAAAGATGAGGTAATATTTCCGTTTTAAAGCTTAGACTACTCTACTGTGTGTGTGTGCATATGTTAAGACTATAGTATATATACAGGAACGAGATCCACTTCGATGTATTAGTCACTGGAGAAAAATAAGTGCATGGTCATTGTTAACACCTGAGCCAAACACCCGTTTCATGGAATTAGTACGTGGGTCTTTATTGTATCTATTGGTGAAATGCTCCTACCAGTACATTAGTGCTGTTGAGGTTAGTGCATTTGTTGAGAGATGGCATCCTGAAACAAATACATTTCATATGTCATTTGGTGAGATGACGATCACGTTGGATGATATTTCCTGTTTACTTGACTACCTGTTGTTGGAAAATCCGTCTGCCAACAAGTATCAGCTGTTTCACGTAAAGCTGCGAAGATCTGGAATTGAAGAAGCGATCTGGATTGTTATTTACTGCACTTGCGAAGATCAAAGCCGTGCTAACCGGTTGCAGTCAATTTGAAGAAGAACTACCACAAGAGCAAGCAGATGAACCGACACCAGATCAATCCACTCCTAATGCACCCGATACGGCAATTATGACTCGAACCAGAAGCAGACGTAATCCCCCGAGAAAAACAAGGAGACAGTGATCATTGCACGAGTTATGTAATGATATGGATAATTATTGTAACTTGAAGTGGCCAGTGTAAAATTATTTCTTGCAAACATATCAAGTTATGTTGAATTTATGGTTTTTTCTATGTAATGATCTCTCTTGTTCGGTTTTTCTCGTTTTAATATAAACACTATTTCATTGTATCATAGTTGTGTCGAAATATCTATGTATCGGGTATCCATGTTTCATTATATCATTTTTTCGGTGTATCATAAGTATCTGTGTATTTGTGTATCAGCATTATCATTATATTTTCGTATCTGGAGTATCATTGTGTGTCGGTGTATCATTATAATCCACTGATTGATGTATCAGTGTATCAATGGGGTTGGTGATGTGTTTCCGTATTTAATTGTATGTTTTCTTGCTTCCTTGCCTAAATTCCAAAATTAATATATAAATACGTAATAATAAAAGTCCATACACTGCCGTTACTTTCATGACAACTAAATATATCAATTAACCACTGGAATATTCAGAGGCCGAGTTGATGGCCACTGTTCGGGATGACAGTCCGAACGAACGGGATTCGTTCGGACTGACTGTCCGAACGAAACCCCGCTGTTCGGACTGACAGTCCGAACAGCAGGGGATCGTTCGGACTGTAAGTCCGAACGAATTTGGATCGTTCGGACTTACAGTCCGAACGGGCTAAAAAAAATACTGCACGCTAGTAAGGAAGGGAAATATGGGATTTTTTTTTTAGGGCAAACTTGAACTTTAACTGGGCTTTAACTGAACTTTACACTGAACTTTAACTGGGCTCACTAGGAAAAAACTTATGCCCATTTAGAAGTTCCCGTAGGAGAGAGAGGGAGGAAATTTGAATGCAGAGCAAATGGGTAATGTTTCCATATCGAGAGTTGGTGTAAAGAGTAATGTGGGTGTTAAGAGTAAATTGCCGTATGTAGATAGAATTTCCCAAACCCATCTCCCCCAAATGTTTTTCAAGATATTACCATTATCGCCTCGCTATAGCTATCGCCAACTCCCGCCCTCTCTTCACGTCTAGGATGCTCCTCAACCCTCGCCTCCTCCCTCGCCTCCTCTCCTCCTCCCTCTCAACCTCGTCTCATTCCCGCTCCCTTCACTCCCATCTCCACAACCTCCCCAAAAACCCTAGAAAAAACCCTAGCAAACCTCCCAAAACCCTAAATGCCCAGCTCGCCGTCTCAACCCCCCCGCCCCCAATCTCTGACGACCCCCAGATCAAAATCCCCATCGAGAAGCTGTTTATCCCTCCGGAGGTTGACCTCGCTGGGATCTCGTCGGCGGCGGTGGACGTTAGGGTTTTAAGGGGCTCGAACATTGTCCTTGGTCCTTATGCGAGGGATGCACAGATTACAGCGGCGGAGTTTGTGAAGAGCAGCGTAAAGACGGAAGATTGCCCTGCGGATGGGCTGCCGGAGTTTGCGCTGGTCGGGAGGTCGAATGTTGGGAAGTCTTCGCTGCTCAATTCGATTGTTAGGAGGAGGAAGCTCGCTCTTACATCCAAGAAGCCTGGTTAGTTAGTCTCAACTGTTTGGTTATTTTGTTGTGCTTCTATGTGATCAGTAGGAAAGTTGTGTTTTTTAGTTGAAATCCTTTAAACTAGGATGAATTTACCAAAAGGGTAACTGACTATCAGGGTTTAATAAGGATGACCATCTACCGAAATTTCAAAAATGGTTGCCCTCGTTCCAACACCCAAGAGCACTTATCACCCATACTTTTTTGAGTAGAAAGTGATAGTAGGAGACCCAAGTTTTTGAATGACCCTGACATGGTGCTTCAGACTGTATAAAAAGGTAACTGAAGATGCAATTCAGAGTAATATAACCATGATTTAAGTACTCCAAAAACTTTGCCTGTCCCCTAACTGTAATGACTTCATTAAAAAAAGAAAGAACTTTGCCTGCCCCTACTTATTTATCCAAATCACTGGCAATATTAGAAAGGTTTTGACATGATAACAAGGAAGGATATGCAATGTATTTAGGAATGACATGATTATTCAACTCATATTATTGTGACTAAGGATATGTAAATTGAGGTACAACATTTGGAGGAAAGTTGGATCTATTTTCTATGCCTAGAAGCTTAGTAAATGACATCCCCCAAGTTATTTTCTGTTCACATTTTTTATGTATCTTGGGTCTCTTGGTGCATGTTACTTGAAGATGTTGGCTCATTAATTTGGCGAGATTGATGAAGGGTATTTTTAAAGTAGAAATGTAGAGAGAATTTTAGGATCTAAACTATTAAAAAAAATGTTAGGTAGAAGAAAATTAATATGGGAAACAAGATTTATAAATCAGGAGAAGAGGCGGGCTTGGTTCCTACTAATGGCTAATAAATACCTAGGTTCCTTTTAGAGTAATGATATCGAGTTTTAAGTGGAAAGGTGGGTGAGGGTTCATATCCTATCGTGATCATCAGGTTTAGTGTTGGAGTTACTAACTCCATTTAAAAGATGGAAGTTATAACTCCCCCTTCATACAAAATGGATAATTATTGCATATAAAACATTATCCTTCACAGTCGATCAGTTTTTACATGGATGTTTTTGTGTGTTTGGTTGAGCCAATTGAGTTAATTGGAATTGGTTTCTGAAATCCAGATCAGGCTTAGGATTCATTTTTCAACCACTAAAGATAACACTGTTCGAATGATGAGAATGCTGAACACAAAATAATATGGTTAAATTAGAGAGTTCTCGTGAATTACTGTCACTATAGGCCTACAAAGTTGAAGGGGAAGCTTTAATGAGATTGTTATGTGTCTATCTTCGCGTTATAGGTAAAACCGTTGGTCAGTAAGGAACATGACAAAAAAATTAAATGCATGCGCTGAATAAGAGTGTTAAAAGGGATGAGTAATATGCTTTTAGATAGGATAGATGACTTTAAATTTTGTTTGTAGCGGATATACCAGTTAGAAAAACACCATAGCGAATATCAGTTATCAGGGATTCAAAAATATTTAGCAATATCGAATATCAATAACAGACTATTAATATATATTTTATATCCTCAATCAAATATGAATAAAATAATACATACATAAATCATGTAAAACTACACAAAATATCATATATAATACACATAACTAAGATATACTTATCTCGACGACTTGCATTAAGCCTATGAATCCATACTCACTAAAATTGTAGAGTCTTCACTAATGCAAAATTGCCACGCCCAATAATGATAATCCGTAAATAGTGGATTTCATGTTTTTTTTTTTTTAGTCTGCAATCAATGTCACTTGTCTTCGATCCGTTATATGCCCAAAAATGATATATACTCTATGGGATATGCAATATCATAGTGGGTAGGGTCCAATGACACTATATTTGCTGTTATATCTAATATAGTAGCATCATTTAAAAAACACGGATATGAAGATATGAATATGACATGATATAAATATACAGATATGGAAAATCTCAAAAAATATCAGATACAAATTCTCCACAAATACAACAATTAACTAATATTTCACTGTATATACTATTAACAATTGGAATTCAATCATATTACTATTTAACTTCAACTTAATAGACTATGGATGTCAGTATTAAACTTACCACTATGCCTTATTTGTGTTAAAATAGCATAATCCAACAAGAATAGGACAATATTTTTATCAGATATGGATGGGTATATCACCTTCTTAGAAGAGTCTTTGCATCATAGTTACTGCCAAGAGTCTACTCCCTGTCAATAGCATGATATGTGCATATACAATGATAGAGATATGAGGTTGGGCTAGAAAGTTCATTGCTATTGTTATGGAATAAATTATATTTTTATGTTTCTGGAACATATTAGCTTGTGTTACTTTAAGAGCCTGGCACAGCAACTCTGTCCTTTTTTCTGCTTGTATTTCATTTGACTTTTGTTATTGATGTAATATTGCTTTTTCTACTCCTAATATTCACTCTAATATTCCATTTTTCTGTGGGATCTTATTTACAAAAGGTTGTTGACTTAAATTGCAGGGAAGACACAGTGCATTAATCATTTTCGGATAAATGATAGCTGGTACTTGGTGGATTTACCTGGATATGGGTCAGTCAAAAATCAGCTCTAGATACCTTTTCAGATATTATCATGCATCCTACAATATTTTTTATCATATTGAAAATTTGCTTACCATAGTAGAAGTTATGGGTTGGCTGGCCTACATGGTTCTAAAAGCAGGACTAAACAACATGAATGGGTATTTCCAATTTTATGATGTGTGTGATTGACTGAAGAATCAAATGGTCGAAGGTGCAATGCTTCTAACAAAAAATAAGCATGGCAAAGGTGTTAAAACAATTTCATAAATGTAACGTATACTGTGCTGTGAAGCCTTGAACTACTGCATTTCAACGCGCAACTTTTTACTCATGAAAACATGCTTAAGGTAAATGATATTGCGGAAACTATGATTAGGTACCCAAATTTCCTTAACAGAGCTGAATGGAAAAAGATGTGGATGTAACCTACTTTAATAGATTTGGGTCAAAGGCATTGATGTTGTTTTTGTTGTTGCTATAGGCTATGACATTAACATTATACATGCCATAAAAAGGTCCAAGCGCCACACTTCGTGAATAATTCTTATTGCTTTTAGAATATGGTTAATTACAGTTAAACCCCTATAGTATTGGAGGTGTGTAACTTAACACCCCTGAAGTTTGAAACTCTCAAAAAAAATCCTGAACTTAGTTATTTTCACTCTCTTTTTTTACTAAAGTGCACTCTTGTCCTTCAAATTTCTATTCTACCCGTTAATAAAAAAGGAAAGGAAATGTGCTGGTTAAAGCGAGTGATGAGGGTAGAATAAGAATTTGAGAGATAAGAGTGCACTTAAATAAAAAAAGAGAGTGAAAATAATTAAGTCCAGGGGGTTTTTTGAGAGTTTCAAATTTCATGGGTGTTAAGTTATACACCCCCAATATTACAGGGGGTCTGACTATAATTAACCCTTTAGAATATCATGACCAGTATTTCTTTAGTTGCTGGAATTGGAGATGGTGAATCTGAGAAAGAGCTGTCTAATCACTGCACTAGCCTTATAGTTTGCATTGCCACTTTCAACTTTAATGAGAAGCACCCTATTCAACAGAGCTTCTAATTTATTTTTGAGCAATGCATTCTTACATTGAGTTTCCAACACTTTCTCAATGTACATATTTGGTGAGATAGTATGATTAATTTTATCATTAGGTTGAAGTTGAACTATGTGAAAATCATTTGTAAATGAAATAAGAAATCATATATCCTGATTCTTGTTGTGATCAATGCATTATCCAATGGACTCAAAGCAGATTGAAAAGTAATTCAATTCAC
Organism: Dracaena cambodiana; assembly: GCA_036321105.1. Classification (NCBI taxonomy): domain Eukaryota; kingdom Viridiplantae; phylum Streptophyta; class Magnoliopsida; order Asparagales; family Asparagaceae; genus Dracaena; species Dracaena cambodiana. The sequence continues at coordinate 49,336,139 of JAYEPQ010000008.1, forward strand.
AAGGATTTGACTTTAGTCATCTTCTTCCATTAAAAGCAGTTCAATTTATTAAGGATTTTTCTTTACTCATCTTCTTCCATTTTAGTCATGTTTAAGCCCATCTCCGCGTATCCGAAGTACAAGGATAGAATGGCGTCACCTATGACTCTTGGTTACCTCTTCTCCTTTTTGGTATTTTAATCCAACCAATGATCCATATCGCAAGAGTTTATAACAAACCATGCATATTGAATGCTTCAAAATCTTTTTCAGCATGGTTTGCCTCGATACTATTTCATCACTTACAGCATTGCCGAAGGAAATAAAAATACTTTTAAGCGAGGTTTAAGCATCTTGGAATCGGAATCAGTATTGGTTGATAGTTTTTGGTATTGGAAATTGGTAATATCCGTATATCGTATTGGTAGTATGATAATAATGAATGTAAAAATATTGGTACTGGTATTTGGTACCAGCAGATACTTGAAACCTTGACTATAAGCATATCTCGTGGAACCTTTTAAAAGCATTTTTCCCTTCATACATGTGCTTTCAGTTGGATATGATTGTAAGCACTCAAGGGATAGGATGTGAAGGCCTAACTTGAACTAGATAGGTTTTGGAGCAATACAAGTGTACTACTTGCTAGAGAGGCTGGTAGTGTACGTATAATTTTTTTTTTTTTTTTTGGCTTTTGGTTGCCATAACTGTGGTGCTTGTACAGCTTTTCTAACTATGTAAGGTAGTCTTATTATTTATAGTCTTTTGCTACTATCTATTTCTATTTGTACTTTGTTTCACCTCTCCTGGGCACATCCAATCCCTTTCCTCCACTTCAAATCCATCTTGATGATGGAAGAGTTAGCTTGTCATTTTCACTGATTACTTTGTGGTCTCTAACTGTCAGAAACTTTCAAACTGAGCAGATATGCTGCTGCACCACATGAAGTTCGGTTCAACTGGGATCAGTTTACTAAAGATTACTTTCTCAACCGAGAGACTCTGGTGTCTGTATTTCTCCTTATAGATGGTAGCATCCCTGCAAAGAAAATCGATCTTGACTATGCTAGTTGGCTTGGACAGAATCAGGTATCCCCTTTTTAGTTTGCATGGTATGATCATGACCATTCAGGGATAGGATAGGGCTTAACATGCTCCTTTCAGTTGATCCAGATGGGGGTTTATACTCCACCAATATGAATAGTCCAAAACTTGGTAACTTGGAATATTGATCAGGAACATCAAAGGCTGCTTGAAAAATAATTTTTGGTGTTAAAAGAAATAATAGCCTCATTTGTGTTTTTTTAAGTTAGTATTATATTTTCAAAGAATATAGAAAATACATTTTATTTGAGATTAGTGAATTTATGCTTCGTTCCAGGTTCATCCTCCTTTTAGAGTCGCTCATTTTCACAGCAATTTCAGCTCGTAGTTAACATAGATCTGCCATAAACTTGTTTCAACAGATTCCAATGACACTAATATTCACAAAGTGTGACAAACGGAAGAAGAAGAAGAATGGGGGAAAAAGAGCCGAAGAGAATGTTGAAGATTTCCAGAACTTGATTCGTGAGTACTTCCAATCTGCCCCACCTTGGATCATGACCAGTAGTGTGACCAACCAGGGCCGCGACGAGATACTACTACATATGGCTCAGCTCAGAAATTATTGGCTAAAGCACTAGATCCTAATCAAATGCCCTAATCATTTACAGAGCTTTTTGCAGATAGACATCCAACGAAGTATTAAATTGTGTTTATCCATAGGCAGTCACTACTGCTGCAACCATAGATTGCTGCCCCTGTTTCTCCACCTGGTTTCCGAGATCATGTCTTTGTACCCGCTAGCAAGTATTTGCTTTTACAAAGTGTAACTAGAGTAAATGGAATAATCTGTCAGTTGCTGGTTATATTTTTGAGGTTAATTAAGTTCAAATGCCAGGCTATTTTCATTAAAATGTTTTGTTTCCCCCTCCACCAAGTACTTGGGATAAAAGTCTTAGTTGTTATTGGTTTCCTTTCCGTTTCTGTCATCAGAATTTAATCGAAGTTCAAATGCCAGGCTATTTTCATTAAAATGTTTTGTTTCTCCCCTCTCCCAAGTACTTGGGGTAAAAAACTTATTTGTTATTGTTTTCCCCTCTATTTCTGTCATCATTGTATTGACGTCATGATCTATGCATCCTGAGTTTGGGAAGGGAAGCATCCTGAGTTTGGTAAGGGAAGGGCATTTTGGTTGGATATTTCTATGAGTTTGGGAAGGGCATTTTGGTTAGATATTTCTTTGTATACTTCTGATTCTCAGTCGTGACATTTTGGATTTCTATGTATACTTCTGATTCTCAGTCGTGTCTGGTAACAAGATTTGTTGTAAAATCATCCAAATGCAAACGCAAGCAGATCATATGAATTCATCAGCCTGAATGGATTGTTTTTGAAATATTTTTCTATGGGATTGTTCTTTTTGCAGGTTCATATTGCATATGAGACTATTTGAATGCTCAAGAGCCAGCAGCTATCTATTGTGGAACTTTGCTCTAGCTCTCCTAATCGTTTGTTAACGAAGTACCTGTTTCAAATTTCAAGGAACACAACAGTGAATTCTCGTGTAACTGGTAATTTGAGAACTATAGAGGCAGGCTTGTAAGATCATGTACTTTGTAGCGTGCACAAGAGATCTGCGGTACTTCGTATCTTTAGGAATTTTGCTAAAAAAAAAAATTTGTCACATAAGAACAATACAATTTAAACCAGGCCAGGTTATCTTGGCTGAACCTAACAACTTCAACTTTGAACTCTAAGTAAAAGCAAATTTATCATTTTCCATTAAAATGAGCATTGTTAGATTACAATCCAAGCAACAATACTTTTCTCCTGACATTATCAAATGGCATGATATACAACCATATCTTACCTGCAAGTTGCAACCCATAAGACATCAATTTATTAAATAGCCAACAAAGACAATCAGGAAACGAAAAATATATGACCATAAATAATCGAGCTCTGATCAGTAGCTTAATGAATTCACATTGCTCATGAACAAGGATATCCGCTGTGGGTCCTTCTGAATCCCATCAGAGCCACATATACCGCTGCTAACATCAACTCCATCCGGTTGAAGAGTTGTAGCTGCCTCGCAGACATTTTCAGCATGGAGGCCTCCAGCCAACAACCACCCATGCTTGCTTCTAATATCTGGCACCTTAAACCTTTGCCAGTTGAATCCCTTACCACTGCACGCACATGAAGCAAATATAAGGCCTTTTTACATACTCCACAAGTTTATTTTGCACGATGACCTAGTAATAAGATAGCACGATAAATGTAAGTGCAGTTCATATACTTTTGCGCCATAAATTTGTAGAAATTTTTTTGCATACTAGATTATGAAAATAACAATGTAACATATTCGTCTTCCTATTTCCCTCGATGAAGGCTTTTGCACTGTCGGGCAAAGTTTTCATGGCAAATTGTGAAGTTGATAATTTAAAAATAAAGATAAGTCTTCTAACCTGCCACCCTTTGCACTATCTACCAAAACCCAGTCAACTAAAGAAGCACACTCATCAGGTACGTGGTTGAGAAGCTTCCCATTTTCATCAGCATGGAGGACATAAATAATTCTGTTCAGTTGCACGAGTTCTGGGAGAACAGCACGAGAACGATCCCCATGGAGCTGCAGAAACACTTCCAGAAGTCAGAGGAGAATAGCTTGTCATATTGAGATGCATTATATAGGAAAGATATACTGTAAGTGTTGGGATAACTAATACTTGGACAAACTCGAGGCCGGATATATCAGCAGCTTGTACTATTGTGTTCAGGTCATCATCAACGAATACTCCAACTGGCGCTGCTCCACATTCTCGTGCAACTTTTGATATTTCTTTTGCAACCTCTAGTGAAACAGAACGTTTAGAGGGGGGCCACATTATCATCCCAATAAGGTTTGCACCAGCCTCAGCAGCGAGTTCGGCATCTCTAGGAGAGGTGATACCGCACATTTTAACTTTCGGATGGATTCTTCTGGAGTCTTTTTCACAGCTTTCCACGGAGCGAGATACAGAAGCAGCCCTAATTTTCTTGAGACCTGGTGAGGTTCTTGACGACGGCTTGACTTGAGCTATGGGTAAGGCCGAAGTTACTGTGCCAGGACATTGTTAAGCAGGAAAATGAGCAATTGATATTATGCAAGTAAAGAAAAGGAAAAAGAAAAAAAAAAGAATAAATCAATTAGGAAGTGTTTCTTTATTAAAATTAAAATTGTCCACTTGGATCTAGAATTTGCATGTAAGAAATTTGGTCAATGAACAACAGCTAACATTTTCTAATTGGGCAAGTATGCTGCCAGGAAACTTAAGATGATATTTAAGTACGGTACAGAACCATATAAAATTCAAAACTAATATGAATATGATTGAGCACTCTGAAAACAACATATCTTATTGACTTCAATTATATACGGTCTAATAGATAAAATAGTTAAATACAGAAAATGCATCTACTCTGAAGAAGTAACATTGAATTTGGCTTCATATATATATTTGAGCAATTCCATCTTCTAGAAGTCAGATAATATTGACATAATAGACAATATTACTGGAGGGCATCAAGGGAATATTAGATAATATTGACATAATAGACAATATTACTGGAGGCAATCAATGGAATATTTTTGCAATCCTTTTATTGGTTACCATGACAGAGGGACCCTTTTCTATTGCTAACTGTATACCATTCAACATCAAATTTATCATATTCAGAAGATTAGATATCAAGTAGAAGGCATATATACTTGCAATACACAGACCGACTAATTTAGTTTACATATATGATATACCCATAACCAGCAAACTGACAAGCCTCATTCTGCACTAACGGGATAGTTTTGTCATAACTTAAATTCAGCAAGCATAGGGAAGATTAACATTGGACAGCAAAAAAGCCAGACAGGGAGCTCCCAAGACAGTTCCAAGAAGGGAGGGCATAGAATTCTACAGGGTGATTCTGAAGTTGTAAAGACTTGGTCCTTTCGAGTACCGTAGTGGATTTAAACTGTAGTACTTGCTCCAAGGGATTATGTTGATGCAAAAATTGGTTGAACAACACTGCTGTTTTAAAATAAAACTGCTCATCAAGCGATTAAAATTGATCCTTTGATCCATCAATCAAATAAAACAAATCTTCGCCATGATAATATCATATGAGAAGATCTAGCCAAGAACACTAGAAATAGCATCCATTTTAGGACCTGGTGCTCAAGTGACAAGATACATCGTTGCTCTAATCATTGTTATCTGGATATTTCAACGAAATGATATATAACCAATAGTTGGACAATCTGATGCTTGGTGGACATGCATCAAAATATTCTTCCGACGTACCCTTAAAATCAAAGAGCATCATAGGCATATAAAAAAATATCGCTTAAGCTTTTGAGAGAGAAGTTACAAATTAAATGTATGAATGATGGGCTTACAAATATTGTAGTAAGTTACACAAGGGTCATGCTGGTGAGTACACGAAGGGAACTTGGTAACAAGTACTAAAATTTTATCTACTTCCCAAGGCAGCTAAAGCTACTTCGGATATTACCTATTTGCTCTCAGTGCAACAAAGTCCTCTCTTACCTAGTTAGCTTGCCGTTCTTTCCCACAAGTAACTTACTTGTAGGTTAGTGCCACACTCGAAAAGTCTTAAAATAAAGAGGCTTAACATACGTGGGCTAAAAAGCTATTGTCAGAGATTGCTGATTTTCTGCAAATGCTACTGTAGTATAATGGTAAAACCTCTAAGCAAGTGTGCAGGAGGTCAGGGATAAACCTGCTTGCACCAGTCTACAACATCTAAAAAGGTGAATTGGGACAGGAACGATTACAGTCACTGCTCACCCAAAAAAAAATCATTCATTTTCTTGACATCTAACATATATGAATTCACAAATATCCTATTTCAAAAATATTAGGTTAGTTTGCCCAAATGTTCATTTATGGCATTCGGTCTGCTCTAGAACCTACTACTCCTCTCATTGATGGACTGAACCCATTATCAATATTTATATGTGACGCAGAACGGAAGCGAAATTAGGGTTAGGATTTGAGAATTAGGATTTTTTGAGAAATTGGGGAAAAATAAGAAGAACTTACAGAGGGATTTGGGAATCCACCCAGGCAAATCTACGCCCACTCTCCACGAATCCACGAGGAAAGATTTTACTCAGCGAAATCCACGCCAGAAATTTCTCAAAGTTTTCAAATATTATTCATATATTTTTTTAATACTTCATACAAAACCCATATATATAGAAAAACCCTAACAAACAAAATCCTAATAGAATCTTAAATCCTAATAAAATCAAAATCCAATCAAATATTCCAAAATCCTAACAAATCTAAATCAAACTAAATCAAATCCTATTAGATCTCAAAATCATTTCAAATCAAAAATCTGATCTCCATCAATTCTCCCCGGTTTCAAAACATTTATCCCCGATGAATGCAGAGATAAGGAATGACAAACACGTCCGGATTGAACTGATCAACATCCATGAAGTATTCTAATTGGGCCATGGTGGTGGTCAAGGAACCGTATCATATCTGAATTAAGACGGTGGAGGTGAAACTGGCTTTTTTAGTGAATCTACTCCAGATGACTGTAAATCTCACAAATTATTCTGGCCATAAATAGTAAAAGCAAACCTCTTTGAAACTTCATATGAATCTGTATGCGTAGTCGGTAATTTATTTATAATTTCTGTAACGAATCTTTCAAAAGGAACTGAAGTTTTTATCTCATCATCAATAATAACTTCTTTTCTGTCTGAAGTCTCACTTTGGATTGGAAGTTCCAGTACTCCCTGTACATCTGCAACTGATATGCAAATACTATCAGTAAACACGAATTGTCGACGAAATCTCTTACGAAACTTTAGGAGAAGTTTTTCTAAAGAAACTGTCGGTTTTACAGGCACGTGATATAGGAGAGTAGGAGGTACTTTTGTTGGCTTCTGCTCATGAATATGATCATCAGGTGCATCCTTATGCGACTAAAACTTCGCAATTGGTTCCACTGAGAGATGGTCAGAAATCTGAACTGATATTGATAAACTTCACCTAATTTTTGTCGGGCGTAACAACATTTTTGTACTGATATTGATATTTAATCAAAATATCTAAAGAAATTTTCGAGATGATTCTCCTAATATTCATAATTTTGCCGATATTCAAAACTGTAAAATATGGGTATAGTAGCATACATATCACGCTCAACTCATGATATTTTAGCATTTGTATTGATATAATGGCCATAGAATATGATTTCCATCAACTCAAAATTTTAACCTAAAAGTTTAGAAAATACCCAAGGAACACGACGGCTTGAAAACGGTTTGAATCGGAGTTGAAATGGGCTCCGAATCACCTCTTTTCCCCAAAACGGGTTTGTACTATAAACGGGTCTGCACTGCTGCACTGAATCCAATTTGAAGCTGCAAGTTAGGTATGGGTCGGATCTGAAGCTGCGGGTCGGATTTGAAGTCCAATTAAAACCAAATTGTTCTATTCCTTTTTGGATATGGATCTGAGTAATTGGATCATGCCCAATAACAAACAAATCCACACCCAACTAATCTTCCTTCTCCTGAGTTCTCTAGCTGCGGTTGCTTCTGCCACTGCTGCTATTGTTGTTGCTGGTTGCTGCTGTTTTGCTGCTGCTGCTATTCTGTTTTTTCTTTTTTTTGGTTGGGTTTGTTGGGTGTTGCAGGTAGAAAAGAAGAAAGAAGAAGAAGAGGATGAGGAAGAGGGCGAGTGCTGTTGGAGAGATGATGGAAGATTTTTTTTTTGTCTCTCTCTCTGAGAACTGAACTGAATGCCTTTCTTCTTCTTCTTTTTCTTTTTTCTTCAGATCTGTTTTTTTTTTCAAAATAAAAAAACTGAAATAAAAATAAAAGAGCATGGAGATGTGGAAAAAGAAGATGGTGCTGGAGAAGAAAATTTAGACTCTGATACCAAGTTTGATGCAGAACGAAAGTGAAATTAGGCTTAGGATTTGAAAATTAGGGTTTTTTGAGAAATTTGGGAAAACAGGAAGAAATTACAGAGGGATTTAAGAATCCACCCAGGCGAATCCACGCCCACTCTCCACGAATCCACGAGAAAAAATTTTACTCAGTGAAATTCACGTCAGAAATTTCTCAAAATTTTCAAATATTATTCATTTTTTTTTAATACTTCATACAAAGTCTATATATGTAGGAAAAACCCAACAAACAAAATCCTAATAGAATCCAAAATCCTAATAAAATCAAAATCCAATCAAATATTCCAAAATCCTAACAAATCTAAATCAAACTAAATCAAATCCTATTAGATCTCAAAATCATCTCAAATCAAAAATCTGATCTCCATCAATATGACATGCTTAACTGCTAATGGCTATCCACATAATAAGTTTATATTGACCATAACCTAACCTAGCAAATAAGTGTTAATAGGCTTTGGTGTAATCTTCGTAATTTCTACAGTAATCTATAGCTAACTGTAGATCAGAACCCCATGGTTAATTAAACTATGTAACTCAGATGGAGGTAACTACATACCTGATTGGAGATCCATTCATCCACAACATTATTTTTGGTCTTCTATATTTGTGCATTCTTTAAGAGGCCATGTGCCAGAATGTTCTATTTATCTTCGCTGAACTGTTCCCCATATTTCAGAATACAAGTAACCTAAAGTTGCCTCCCTTCAAATTTGAATCATGCCACTAAAATTCCCTTTGAAAATTTAACGGGAAAAAATAAGAGAGAATCGAAAAGAGAGAAACTTTGAACCAAGCTTACCGTATTTATCTGAATTAAAATAAACAAATTAAAGACAATAAGATAATTTACTCAAATTTTTGTTTCGTTAATTCCCGATTGACAGAACGTGGGGGCACTAACACACTCTTTATACTTACAGAAATAAGAAAATAATTTACTCAAACATAACAACTTAGAACAACAACATAACCAGAGAATGCAAACTAAAACATTGTCCAAGCATAAAGTCATTAGTTTGAAAGAATTACCACTTCGGCACAAGAAATTAGGACTAATTGCCTGTGGGCTCGCGACGTTAGCCATCTCTATTCCTGGTGAGTACTGCAGCAAAGAAAAGGAATTGGAATTATCCAACCATTGATTTCAAAGTGACATTTCAACAAACACCTTGCGTAATTTCAAGCTAATGTGAGCTTACCAAGTGAGTGAACGAATAATGCCGATTAAGGGGAGTGAAGGTACATCGACCTGCTACCAACATACATTAATCTTAATTAAATAGTGGTACAAAAATGAATATGTTTTATTTAGTAAAAAAAACAAGTGCAGAGAATGTAAAATTTTTAGAGAGTTTGTTAGCTTTTCGGATTTGGGCCGAAGAAGTTTGTTAGCTGCCTCCAAATACGAAGCTCGTACCCTTTTTGAGAGGGAGTTTGGTCTAGTTCCAAAGTTTGGCGGGGCTGACAGCAATTGGGGGTTCGGCCCGTTTCCAGTTTCGAACAGGGCTTTTCAGCTTGTTTCAAAATTGGGTTTTAGAGACCGAACCAGACTTTAGGTTTAATATTGGGTGCTGATGGGTTAGTTCAGCTCAGGCGGGTCCGGGTTTTGCGGTTTTGGGTGGGCTTGGATTTGGGATTTCAGATTCAGGTTCGAGCTGGTCGGATGGATATAGACTACGTTTTTTCCATTTTTTATCAAATAAAAAAAAAAAGATAAATACAAGATAAGCAGAAAGGAAATTGAAAGTAAACTAACTTTCATCTACTTTCAATTTTTTTTAGGAGTGAGATTATTATCCATGAGAGTGAAAAGAAAAAAAAGTTTATTATCGATTGGTATATAGCCTGTATGTGTTAATGAAAAACATAAAATGATAATCTCGCACCTTAGCTCGTTGTTCACTTGTTTGATAAAATGAACTTTCTGCTATGTATAAGTATGCATGTAAATAGACATGCATACTCATTCATATAACATAAGATGGCTAGATTAGCAAAAAAAAAACAGAGAGAGAGACTATTTGTAACTTATGAGCAACTAAATATATGTGATGCATTATACTTATTTTCTTTTTAGCTAAATATACGCATTATGTTATAATTATTTTCTTTTTTCTAAGAAGTTGCAGGAGACTTCGCGTTCGAATATTCTCAGCATCAACATGAAAGGAGATTCTTAAACAAATTTTGTAACGGTCCCAATTTATAAATTCTTGATTTTCAAAAATTCTTAAAAATTTCGACAGTATCTCTTTTGTATTTATTAGTCTGCTATAAACAATAATAACAATTTCAGCCACAATAGGCTTACTTATAATATTCACAAGATTTATTGTATCATATTATCACCAACCAATATAAAGGTCGAGAGTAATACTCTGGATGTCATCCAACACACAATAATATAGCAAGAAAAAAATCTAAATTAAGTTTTAAACTTACCATTTTATCCCAGTCCAGGTTTTTATCTAAACTACGTTACCACTAATTACCTCATAAGACTTTAGTTACATATATACATCTATCATTTACGTATACGCTACAAAACAAGACAAAAAGACAACTATTCACCATGATCTATCTGGCAACATTTCTACATCACGTAGATGGGGCTCTTGTCTTTATTAATACTTGAAAATGATAACTAAGAGTAAGCTTGACAGCCCAGTGAGCAAAGTAGAAATGGATACCAATAGAACGAATGGTATATACATATATCAATATGAAATATGTTATATCAATCAAGTAATAAGAGTCTGAAACGGAATTAAAAACAATAGTTGTGTCATGTTCAGAAAGATTTATTTTAAATCTTTAGTTCTACCTTAATTTTCAAGTATCATATTATAAGATTCTTTTATGAAAACTCTACCGATAAGATAAACATGCACCGGGCCTTACTTCCATGCACTCTGGAGTGTAATAAATATATCTATGAATCTAGTATCAATATAACACGTATTCACATGTTGGTATTAGCAATATCAACATATGCAACTTTTCATAGTTGTATAATATTATTCAATGTATTAAAATCAATATATCATGACTTACCAATACATAGCATCGTATGTCTGCCATAGATGTGCCACTTTGTTTTACTTCTCACGTATATCCTATTCTGTCACAAGCATGGTCGATATAAGTTGTGTTGTTCAACTAATCATGTCACTAATGTAATATTCAATATGCAGCACACTCATGCATGAATGCAATCCAACTCTTCCACCCCCCATAACCTTCCTTCTAATATGAAATTATAATATATGACTTTATTATTCCCTCCTCCCCCATTATGAATGCAGTTTTCCTTCACAACATAACATATTTCAAGTTGATAAGATGCACCAGGCGGTCATTATAGGTGCTAATTCCCCTACTCCCCCACAATACACACAAACATACACACACATAGTTTAATCCCCTTGCTTCTCCCATCCATTGCCTTCCTCCATGATATACGCATATAATGCATGAATACATCATTCAACAAGCACACACAAACTCAATCATCACATCAATTAAAAACATGCACATACCATCACCTATTTCTCGTTTTCATTTTCTGATTTAATTAAATATAAGATCTACTTAATTGGTGCACATAGCTTGTTTTCATGAATCAAACAATATATTCATCCCCTCTTTTATATAAATAGGTTTCATTACGAATAAATGCATGTGCTATACTTTGCAACGGATATGTGTACTTCACAGCATGATCGTGTACACATAAAGCCCATACATTTAAACATTACTGCCAATGAAATTTGAGCTCCCACATCACAAGTCTCAACTCATTTCATGTCATATTGATACATCAGGTCGTATGCATGTTCTGCTTTCATAATCTTTATTTTTCCTAACTTTTCATGTGCGTGTGTGTGTGTCAATGTGTGTGTGTGTATACATATGTGTGTGTGCGCGCGCGTGTATAGCCATATAACTTGTAAGATTTGGTGACATATAGTGCCTTTTTTGAACTAACAAACTTGCTCACCTCATCTGTCAGATAGGACTTCATAGATATAATCATGAAATAATTTGTAAGCCAATTCACATTCCATGGAGATTTTATTTATTATCCAAAGTTAATAAATGTATCTTGAGAGAATTTAAACATTCTTATAGATTTTATCCTCTAATATATATATATATATATATATATATATATATATATATATATATATATATATATATATATATATATATATATATATATATATTCATTATTAGTTTACATAAAACTTTAGATTTTTATGGAAACAAGAATAGATATAAGGAGCTTTATTTTAGTTGTCAATATCTTACGATATGCAGTAGGTATCCTACGATACGATATTATATGTAAGAAAATAGATACGTATATTATCTGTGATACTATTGAGTTACCATTGGATTATATACTTACAGTATGGGAAGCGTATTCTACGATATACGATACGTATCTTACGATATGTTTACTTATAAATATAGATTTCAAACTCATTCAAATGAACCTTTTGCGTTAAATAGGAGATACGAATTCAACAATTATAGTCTTTTAACAATATTTTTTTCCAATTAGCATATTGTATCCACATTGATATATGGGTTGATCAAATAGTTATTTATTTCACATTTCTTCTTACTATGCATCCCTCGCTCTATTAATTACATTGAACAACAAAGATCACATACATTAACATCATGACTCAAGCAAGGGAAATATGCACACACAAGATGTATCAAAATTTGGGTTCATAAGCAATTTCTTAATTTACGTATTTACTTTCAACATATTTTTCTGGCTTCATGAACTCTATAAAGTATCCATATATGCTAAAAATCACCAAGTATTTGACCATAGCATTTTTTTTCAAGAGTTAATAAAACCTATAACTAGATAATATAACATATTTTCCTCATAAGTTTGATAAGTTTAAATATATTATCCCTTGATAACATAATTTATGGATATACAATCATGAGTCAATTATTAACGAGATTAGTCACCAAGTATTTGACCATAGCATTTTTTTCAAGAGTTAATAAAACCTATAACTAGATAATATAACATATTTTCCTCATAAGTTTGATAAGTTTAAATATATTACCCCTTGATAACATAATTTATGGATATACAATCATGAGCCAATTATTAACGAGATTAGCATTCATACTAATCTTCTTTAGAATCAAACGTAGGAAGAGCCATTGCTACTATGTGTAGCCATTGCATTATTTGGTAAAATATTTTCACAAGTCATGGATACGAAGTAATATTAATCAAATTGGATGAGGCGAGTCATGGATATGAAAGAAGTGACCAAATTCAAATTTTCGTCAAAATATAGAAATATGCAAACTTTGATTTATAAAGATCCAAAGAAAGAGGAACCAAGATGACTTTACTCACAATGTGCTTCCAATCTTCAAAATTTTAATTTCAAATTCACCCCCTCTCCGCAATAGCCTAATAAATTTGGCATAGAACAAATTCTAGTAAATATCAAATTTCCTAGAAGTGAATCAGTACGAAATTGAGAGGAATTTAGGGCATAATTACTTACCTCTTTTGTTAGTAGATTGAAAATCAATTTTTTGTTCCCCCAAAAATCCCACCTTTTCCTTTTTACTCCTCTTCTCTCCCCCGCCTGGTGATGCCGTCGCTGCCGTCGCCGCACCGCCTGGCCGCCGCCGCACCGCCTAGCAGCCGCCGCACCGCCTGGCCGCCGCCGCCGCACCGCCCGGCCGCCGCATACTCACCTTCTCTCTTCCCTCTCTCTCTCTCTCTCTCTCTCTCTCAAATCTATCTCTTATCTCTCTCCTTTTCCTTCTCTTTCCTTTTTTTTCTTCTTCTGCCTTCTTTCTCTTTCTACCCTTTCGCGAGGGAAAATCTAAATGCGCGTCACATTTTGCTAGTGAGCACCGTGACAAAAGGGCGAATCAATTACAAGTGTGCTGCAATTTTTTTTTTTTGACAGAAAAAGGCATGAATATTTGCTAGTGAGCATCGTGATCCAAGAACTTTCATCGCGAGCTCTGTTTTTCCTCCCACACGAGAGGAACGAAAAAAATCCTAATTCTGTGGATTTTTTTTACTCTAGAGTAATTTCATTTGATTTCGCAGTAGATTTAGAGTTATTTTTTAGGATAAAAGGAAGGAAAAGAATTTATTGGAGTGTGAATTCTTGACGTTGAAGAAGAAGGCGATAAGTAATAGAAGTTTGGTTTTTTCGGATGATTCTCCGTATTTAGAGGTATGTAGTAAAGAAATTTCAAGTATTTGGTCTAATTTTTTGAGATCACGAATTTATTTTGTGTTTATGGAAAGATTTTAAAAAAAATTAAAATTAAGCCTTGGGTTCGCTCTGGTTTGTATGAAGTCCTAAGTAGGTCGGAGCCGTAACACTAACTAGTAATCTATTTGTTCCGGTCTTAAGACCCAGACTTATAGGCTACCAGGTCGATCCGATCAGGTTTTTTTTTTTTTATGCTTATTGTGAGATTGTTTATATGAAATTAATTTTAATTATATTGCCATTTAAGGTTGACGTATTTATACAATCAAGTAAAATTAAGTTTTTATGTTGGAGATGTTGACTATAGTTTGGACTTCAATATATGTCGGGTATGTAATAAAATATACAATATGTGGGCAAAACAGTTATACTTTTCTTGAAACTAATGTTCTTGTTGTTTATTTACAGATATTTGAGAGCAGAGATGAACTTTGTCAGTGGGTAGGAGACATAGGGAAGAAGCTTGTGTTTGTAATTATGATTTCCAAATCCGATAGTGGATGACGAAGTAGTCAGGGTAGGGTCTGGTTTAGGTGCGAGCGTGGTGGCAAGGCAAAATTTAAGAAATAACAAATGTTGATGGATATAGGAGGAGTAAGAAATGTGAGTTTCCTTTTTAATTGAAAGGTGATCAATTGACTTTGGGGAGATCAGAGTGGAGATTGAAAGTAACATGCAGTATGCATAATCACCCACCAGCAAAATATATGGAAGGGTATCCTTTTGCTGGGAGATTGTCAGAATATGAGACAGCACATGTGATTTAGATGTCGAAATGTCACGTGTGTCTCAGAGATATATAGACTTCATTGAAACAGAAGAATCCACAAAATGTTATAACGATGAAAACAATATATAATGTTCGCCACAAGCATCGAATTCTTGAGTAGGGGAGAAGATCTCAGATGTAGCACCTGTTGTTTAAAGTATCATAATCAAACTATATTGAGTGGTATCGGCGAAATGAAAATTTCGTCACCTTGACTACAACCGCAAATGACCGACCTTATACGCAATAATGCCTTATACAATACGACTGGTCATTTCTTGCTTCTCTCTTCCCCGTCAGCAACGAAAGGCTCGATTATTCCGTCAATCTTTGTATTAATTATGAGAGTTAATATTTGCATCTAAACATAATTAATATCATAAAACACTAAAAATGGGTGCCTATATGAATAACAAATCTCATCAATAATGGTAGATGATTGTTGGGGTGCATTAGTCTCCTCATGGATCACAACTGGACCAATGAAACGATGTGATATGCGAGAGTACCACACCATGTAATCATCCATGCAATCCCCAGGGTTGGAAGACTTGGCATCTCGATGTTCTTGTGCGAGAATATGATCTAGCAGTTGATCCACATTGCCTCCGTGTGTGCGTACGTTACCAAATAACTGTTACTGGTTTTCCCTTGGGTCTTACGCGTAGCTCGGAAGTGTGGAGGGGGAACTTGTTGCCGCTGACCAAATTGACACAGCATACAAACATGGTGATAAGCTTCCGCATTCTCTCGGATCTTCAGAGTACCCATATAATATGCAACTTCGTAGAGTGGGTGGTTGTCTCTAAGAGGACGGTACGGATCTCATGTTACCTGCAACATCACCGAAGGGTATAAGGAGAACTTCAAATCAAATAATAAATAGAGGTGCGACATAATATTCATTATTATATGACTTACCTCATTAGGAGTGAGGGCATCTAATCTGAAACGGATAACTCTCACGTATTCACGGTACACGTTATCTCGTCTACTCAGCCATTGACAAGCATGGGATTCTTCGGTTTTATATGACGGCATTAATGTTGGAAAATGAGAAAATATCCACACTTGCAATAGGTTAGATAGCCAGCTAATTGGGCAACGTGCGCTCTCAGTGCTAGACTAAGTTGCCAATAAAGGAAAGCTAGGCCTCCGGCACCCCCATTCGTATGTTCTAATGGCATGTATATTAGTCAACAACACCAAATAATCAACGGACACCCTTGTTCTACTCTTATTTCTAAAAATAGTATATCCTAAAAAATATAATAGATAAGCTCTCGTTGCGCACGTAATCCCAACCTCTGAATCGTTATCGGTAACGCTGCTGAAACGATCCATGAGCCAATCTAGGCATACTGAGGATCCACATTTGGTGTTTAACTCATCTCTAATTTCACTGTGACTTACGCCCAGGAAACTATTAACAAGTCAATAAGGAATGGTGGATCATTATCTTTAGGCAAATAGACAGACTTCCCAGTTACTGGCAAACTAAGAAGACACGTTACGTCACCCAGCGATACCGTTATCTCTCCGAAAGACATATGAAAAGTATTAGTTTCTGGATGCCACCTCTAAGGCTGAGATCTCGACACTGCTTATATATGGGTAGGAGCACTGAGCCAACGGGTAGAGAGAAGAGTTTTATATATTCTCAATGAAACGTGTGTTGGGTTGGATCAACCGTAACGACCATGCAACGATTTTTTGGTGTAGTTTATGCAGCGTAATGGATCTCTCTCCTGCATTAAAAATAAATTCATAAAAAAATAGAGTCAAAATAAACTAACGACGACTAGAATATATTGTTATTTACCTCATTATTACTGATAAAATAAACAACACTAATCTTAAAACTCTTAAGAACTAACAAATCTGTCGGTCTCCCATCAATAAAATGTGGAACATCTTCCTCTGCCTCTCCCACCTCAATGTTCGCCATATCATGCGACGTAACTGGCTCGTCTTGGGCTTCTTCTGTGATTGGATCGGCCGGTAGTTTTGATGCAGTTTTCTTCCGCATATACGATACTGCATGACGAATTCGTGATGACTAGGATTTTCGTGATGACTAGGATTAACCCATCAGAATTTAATAGTTTAATTAAATATTGTGATGTATAAACCATGAACTACACAACAAATTTAAGAAATAATTGTCGCATATAGAAGCCAATTGGTACAGTTCTTCTTCTTTGGTTATGAACATACATAGCTACTTGATTCCAAAATCCGCATTTACTATAAATTATACAGATAACAAGTATAATTTACTCTAACATCTTATAGGAATAATTTTATCTTCTAAAAAATTCCAAACAATAAATCAGATACATATAAAGCACCACATCTCTGAAAAAATCTTAATTTCGAATACTTCAGTGTCAACAAAATATAAAATCAAAATTTCTCTTTACTCATTTTTACTCAAAATCTTTTCACTGTGAAATAGAAAGATTGAGAGACCTATATTATTCTGCCCTAACTAACTAGGCATGTTCTTAATACAAAAATTCAAAGATTTAGAGATCTCAAAAGCATAATAATTTTTTTAAAAGAAAAACTAACTTACAATCGGATGCCCTAGGCTCGTGGTGGATTGTGACGAGGAATCGGGAGCGAAGGCGGCCAAGGCTGGCGACGGCTAATCGGCGGAGCCGTCGCTTCTGAGACGGTGAGATTTGGCGGAGATCGACAGTCGAGAGTCGTGAAGGAAACTCGAGCAGAGAAGAAAAACGATTTAGGAAATGGTGCTCACTAGGAAAAAAAGATTTGTGGGGAAGAGAAACGGTTATAAAGAGGGAAAGAATAATTTCGAAATAATCATGGTGCTCACTAGAAAAAAAGACCAGTTTTTTAGAATATCTGGCGTCACTAAGAAAATGGGCTCACTATGAAAAATGTGGTGCACATTTAGAATTACCTGTCGCGATCGCTCTCTGTCCCAATCTTTGCCCATATTTAAATATTTTTTAATAAAAGATTTTTGTGAAATTTTGATGTAAACCCTCTACAAATTTCAATTTTATACATTACATCCCTCATTACACATGTATATATAATTATAAATCCTAGTTCATGTTTGCATATATGTGCATATATGTTGCATTTATGTAAAAAATTTATGTATCATTTATTATATTCATTATTTTTAATAGATTATTTAATTAAGTAAAAAAACTATTTCGGGTGCTACAAATTTTTTCAGGGCACATAAATGTTAGCATATAATGGTCTACAGTGGTGTTAAGTTTGACTAACGGTTTTTAAAGAAATGCTCATGTTGAAGCTGCACATAGTGATTTTTTGTGTTTCGAATGAATCAGATGAGTTCTTTCTTCCAAGTTAGGAGTTTTTTTCTCTCAAAACCGGTAGATTTCTTTTTTCCCGCTTATGAGTGAAAAATATTATTATTTGCTTTCACTAGCACAGAAACTCCTCATATGCACAATCCAAGCATCAATCTGACTAAACCATTCCCATCATTACTGTTTGAAGGAGAGTTACTCGATGCGCTCTATGTTTTTTTAAGTGAGCCCCAAAAGTTAGAAGTTAGAGGGGAGAATTGTTTTTCTCTAACTTTTAGAACTCACTAAGAAAAACAAGGGGCGCATCTAGTAACTCTCTATTTAAAGACATCATATATAATATGTCAATTTTGGAGAGTTTCCAAAGGAGCACACTATTTTTTCTAGTGAGCCCATTTTATAACTGTCCGGACTTTAAGTCCGAACAAAAAAAAAAAAATACAGAGAAATGTGCTTATTGGGAAAATTGACGTGCTCCTTTGGAAACTCCCCAATTTTGTCACTCGCCCAATGTTTAATTTGTCCTAATTGAACCCAACTCCATGCCATCCATGTGCTCTCTGCTCAGATACAATCCTGTGTGCGGATTCACAGCACACTGGAATTAATGATCTCCAAAACATATGGGAGTTTCTAAAGGAGCACACCTTGTTTCCTAGTGAGCCCACTTTTTAACTGCCAAAATTATGTTATAAAGTGGGCTCACTCGGAACAGTGGTGTGCTCGTTTGGAAACTCCCCAGACATACAGCTCCCTTCTTTTGAGAGAGAAGCGAACTTAGCACATGAATCATGTATTTGTCAGAACAATTTTGGAGTTTTTCCCCCACTAATTGATAATTCAATTCATCTAGTCAAGAATTCCCTTGTATATATCCATGCTCATCTTGTTAACTTGTAAGCGATTTTTGATGAAGATGCAATCGTTCTGATCAGTGAAACAAATTAATAAGCATTTGCAATGAGGCTCTCCATAGAGTGCAATGGCTGCAAGGCCACCCTCACCTCGGGCTCCAACCTCACTCCTGTCACAACGAAGAAGGCGAAGATCAAGAAGGAGCCAAGAGATGCAGAATATGAAAAGAGCTGCAAGCCGAAGAAGAAGAAATCGCTGTCCGAGTTATTCGAGTTGAGCAGCTCATCGTCAAGCGAAGGAGAGGTGAGCAGCTTCGGCCCCTCTGAGTATTACGGGAAAATCAAGAACAGGAGCAAAAAGAAAGATAATGTTGCCGCGGCGGCAGTGAAGGTGAGCCGTGGGGTGGCCGTGGTGGAGCAGTCGAGCGACCCGTACGGAGATTTCCGACGATCGATGGTGGAGATGATACTGGCGAGGCAGAAGCTCAGTGGCGGCGATCTGAACCGTCTGCTGCGGAGCTACCTGACGCTGAACCCCCCTCAGCATCATCCAGTTATTCTCAAAGCGTTCTCTGATTTGTTCGTCGGAGCCTCTCTGTTGAACATCTGATCTCTTAGCTAGGCAAACTTTTGTATGATTGCTGTTTCAATCTTATTGTTGTATCTTGATCATGTGTTTGTTGAGTACAAATTTAGCGTTAAAGAATAGCGGATGTCTTTGTAAATATTTTCCAAAATCACCCTTCCTTGTTGTGTAAATCTAGACTAATCTTCGACTATCAGCGTGTAACACTTCTTACCGCCTAGTTTCTGTATACTAACTAAACTGAAAATGTCTAAATGAAGTATATGCAGAGGTTTAGTATATGCAGAGGTTTAGTGGAACTCATCTGGTTACATTTTTTGAAAGAATTTAACTTCGATGCATATTTCGCATATCTAGTAGCTCTAGCATGTAACCTTCTACCATTTGCTTCTGAGATGGGGTTTGCAATAATCCCATGTTTGTTTTTTTTTTTTTTTTTTATCAAAACGGGTAGTTTCTCTGTGTTCCATTGAAGAGATTTAATAAAACGAGTTACATAATACACATCAATGTTGAAAATAAAATAATGCGTTATGAAATCCGTTATATTGCTGCGTTACATAACCTAACGGAACTTCAACCGCTACGTAATAATTGGAAATAACTCAGTGCACCGTAGCAGTATATTTTTTATATTATTTTACGTTATATTACATGACGTTTTGTTAAATTACGTTATTTTACGTTATTTACAATTATTTTTTTTACTAATTTTTATATTGTTGTTGATAATTATTTTTGATTATTAGTGAATTGATGTAATTTTTTTACTTAATTAGTTGGCTTGTATGATTGCTTGTGGAATTACTAAGTTGTTTAATTTGCGATTGTTTCCTTATTAGTTTGTTATAACTCCTCTCTGATTGCTAAAATATTTTACTTGTGGATTCTATTAAATTTTTAACCGAACTGAAATCAATAATTACAAATAAAATAAATTGAATGTTACAAAATATAAATTACAACAATGATAATAATTGGAATTGAAAAAAAAAATTAGAATCTTATTTTCTTATTTAAATGATGAGTGGAATTACGATTACATACTTAATATAATTTATGAACATAAATATGAAAATTATTGTAAAACTTAATATAAAATTAGAATATATTATGTATTACAAAATAAGACATTTTAAATTTATTTTTTAATTTATAAAAATTATTTTATTTAGTTTTATATTTATTTTATTAAATAAATAGGATATTGCGTAACCTACGTTATGTGATACGTTGTATGTTACATAATCTAACAGAAACAAAACATTACATTACCATTATCGCTATTTTAAACATTGATATACATAGTTCAAGTTACAGAATACAATTAAGTTAACCTTACAAAATAAACTTCCATGCATGAAAGTAAATAACTATTACAAACTGCATCCAACTTAGGTTCTTTCTCATTAGTGCATCCGCTTCGATTGCTTTAAAGAAAGGTGCGGTTATTTGTCTCTTCCGTCTTTATCCATAAAATATATGTGAAGGCTATAAGCTTCTTTCTATGGGTCATCCATGGATTCTTTTAATTTGTTCCCATCCGAAAGTAGACCTGTCCAATCATTAATATCAGAATAGATAAAAGGGTTACATTCCTCAACTGAACGTGCAGTACTTCTAAAGATTTTGTTATTTCTTTTCTTTTCATATGTTCTAGCAAAAGGCTGCCAGAAACTGGTATGCCGTGTCTCTATCGTGTTTCCTATCAAATACCTTCTCCCATATAGCCGGCACATTGGATGATGAACCTATTGCACCATAGGATGTTTCTCAGATGGATTTAGAGAAAATACAATGGATCATAATATGATCTATTATTTCCTCCTGTTGAGCACAGAGTACACAAAAATCAAGACCTATCCATCCCGACGTTGAAGATTATCCAAGGTGAGCACTGCCTTTTTTGCTATTAGCCAATAGTCCCATGTTATTATCGACTCTTTTCATTTTTTCCCCTTTTGTTTAAAGAGAATATGTGGCACACCCACTCTTTTGTTTTTGTTTTTTTTAAATATTATTTATGTTTGCACATAATGTGGTCTAACAAATACTTTCTAATTGAAAAAGTAGAAAATAAACTAATGAATGATTTTTTTTTTTAAGTTTTGTTTAATAAATTGCAATGGACTATCAACTTAGTGCCATATTTCTAATGGCATCATCTATCTCTAATTTATAAAAGGTTATGAATTTAATTTTCTGTGAGAATCAACTTAGATAATATTGTAAAAAATATATGCATATGAGTTTGCCTAATTGAACTCAAAAATATATCTTAACCATCCTTTGCCCATACATTCTGTTCTTTAACATAGGACTTGATATAACTTTTCTTTTGAACCCGCTTGTAGTCCAATGATACTAATATTGATCAAAGTACTTTGATTCACGGGACCATAAGTATAGGGATTAGAACCTCCTGGCCCGTACAAAAACAAAAACTTTATTTTTTAAAATTCAAATTTTGAATTCGAAAGCGAAAGACTAACTCTTGAATTGGCCTACTCTTATTCCTAACTACGCGTGAATTTGTGCATTTGTTTTAAGATGGGTAGCATGCACATCTATAGAGGGGGAAAGAAGCAAAAAAAAATAGTTCTAATTTGTTTAGGAATGATAATAGACATATTTACGAGTCAAATTTTGATTCGTTTTATATAAAATTTTAAATTAAAAATAAAAATTTTATTTTTCAAATTCAAAATTTTATAAAATTTAACACCACGAAACGGAGTTTTGAGGGAGAAGTGTAGGCCCATTTTCTTGATGTCTGAGCTGCCTGCGTGTTTTTGAAAACAAGGCAGGCTTGACCCCCCCCCCATCTGAATCAATGAGTATGTCTTTGTACGAAATGATTCGCTCAGAAAAAAAATAAAAAAATTCTTATATTTATGTATTAAATTTTAAAAGAAAAAGTGTATTAAAAATTGAAGTAAGTATTATTTAATTAATTAAATAAAAATATATTTATAATATTTTGTTTTGTTTTTATGCAAAAAAGTATAACTTTTGATTGGTAATAATGATATATAAATAAAAAATTATTTTTTATCTTATTCCTATATTTCCTATAACTGCAAACTAAAAAAGTACGAGAAAAAAAAATATAAGTATGGTGTCACGTAGATGACATGTTGCCGTATAAGAGAAAACTTTCAATTTTTTTACTTTTCCTATTTCTATACAAACAAAGAAGTTTTGAATGAATGCTGATAATAATAGTTAATTTTTCTGCTTTGAAAATTTTCGTGAGAAGAAAAATTTAAGATGCTTTCCGGATTGAACATCAATGAAAACAAAGAATTTATCTTGTTTTTTGTCGAGTGCTATTATGATATTGGTTTAATTATGAAGAAACCAGAACGAATATAGCATAAAAAAGTTTGTGAAAATTTGTATTTGTTTTTTTTTTTTTTTTTAATTTAGCCAATAATTAAAATCCGGACATAGCAGCCAATACACTCGGCCCAGTCCAGCAAGACAAACCAAAAGTTTTATGGGTCAGTGGGCCTGTGTTTCTTCCCGCCCAAGCTTCAGTATAATTTCCCTCCCAAAACCCTCGCCTTTGCCGTTTCCTCTCCAATGCCCAATTTGTTAATTTTACGAAGCCATCTTCGATTAATTGATGGCAGAGCGCCTTCTTCCTATATTTCGGTATGTTTTCAAGATTTTTTTTCCTCCATTATTTCTTAATTTCTCCAACTTTTGTTTGTTATTAAAACATTTATTTTACTCAATTTCATGTGACACTTAATATCGATGCTTAACAAAAATCAAACCTTCCCCATTTTTTACTGCATGAACAAGCTACTTGTGTAATTTTTTCTTTTTTTGGAGTTTTTTTAGCAGCTAATTATTGAATTTTGTCGATGAGCCACTCCTTTATGAGGACAACTATGATTTTATCTCGAAGCTTTGGGTCGGCCGCACGAATTCTTCGACATAGATTTGAGAAATTAGAAAAATTTTTACCTTTGTTTATCTCAATGTTAACAATGTTAACAGTTTATCCAAATAGGTGGCTTCTTTAGAGAAAATCTCTTAAAATTCAAGTGGCCAAAGACGAGTTTGTTGTTTGGGACTTTATGACTGTTGGTCTATTATGTCTCGTTAATGGAATGTGAAGGCCATTTGCCAACCGTTAAGCCTTCAAAGAAACTTTACGGCTGTTGATAAAGGAGCTTGCTGTGAGAAGTTATATTTTCAGGCCAGGCTGCCGACATGTATAGATGAATTCTTTAAAAAAAATTTAATGGGGAGAGATATAGAGCATCAACTTTGGGAGCACCATCGAAACCCTTTTAATGGAATGTGGGGGTTATAGCCCATGGTTTACGCTAAGAACAATAAACTTTTGGAGTACGAAAAGGATGTCCCCTGTTGCACTCTGAATGGAGCAGAAACCTGAGATGCTACCCCTTTTCAACTCAGTTCCCACGACTAAATTGGGGAAATCGTGTCTTTAACATCAAAAACAAGTTTTTTTCTGCATTTTCAAAAAAAAAAAAGAAAAAAAAAAAGAAAAAAAAAAAACGAGTTGGCTGGCGGCGGTTCCATTTTCAAACTTCCTTTTTGTGTTTTGTGCATGCTCCCACATGAAATGTAAACGAAAACCCCTTTACCACTGAGTTACGATGCTACCCTTGTTCCACTTCCTAACATTGTCGTGCCATTCAGGCTCAACTGGACAGGCTCCAAGCTTCCTAGCATTTGGGATTTAACCAAATGCCAATCTTGACGATTCGATAAAACAGAATTATGGTCTAGTCTAGCCCAACTATTTGAACATTTTCTCTTACTTTTCTTTCTTTTCATGGAAGCACTAAAACGGTAAGAAGGATTATTCCATATGTGATTGGCACTCAGAATTAGTCCAATATGATACACAGAGCATAAAGAGCATGCATGCACTCTTAGCCAGATATGGGGAATTTGAACTCGTGTTCACGATCTCACAGTAGTGGCAGAGTCTGTGATTAGTGCTGTAGTGACTTGGCTAGAAAGGTGTTGGCTCTGATAACTCCACATTTTACTCCTAGACCTGATTAGATACCTACAACGATAGGTATTATCTCTCTCCCAAGTTGGATACTGAGCTATGAATCTCTGATTGGCAATAGCTATGATTGCTTTATAGTATATACTCTATGTTTAACATTAGATACTCTTCAATTCTGCATGCTTCAAGTACTCCCTATATTAACGTTTACTATAATGGAATGATACCTAGTGCCTTTCTATTAAAGTTATTTCTTTGTTTATAGTATTTCATCCACAGACATCTTCTTGGTAATGATTTTGGGAATTAGATCGGAGTCACAAGATATTCCTATTTGTCCTTGATATGCTGGACAAGATATAAATAATGAATGTAAGCAAATTTTTTTCACCTTTCGCTTGTGTATCCCATTGTCATCATTAGATTTATTACTACTACTAATATGATTTCTCATGAAGTCAGGGTTTGCTAATTTTTTAAACTACACAACAGTGCACCTTTTCAACCATTTCACTCATTAATATCTTTCATTTTTACTCCCTCTTGTATTCTCTTCAGAAACCAACCAGCCAAGAACATCTTAAATGGTATTGGGGTTGATAAGTTATGCAGTATAATTCTCAATGAGATGGCTTGAGAAACTGTTTACTAACTCTATGATGGTCAGCTTTATAACTTAGCATTTGACCATTTAGCTTATGGTCGGGATAGGAGCTTGCAATGAAATAAGAAAATCATTGATGATAGGGAAGTCTATATTTACCTTGTAGCTCTCTATTTACTAAATTATTTTATATTGATTTATATTTAAGAAAAAAAAATTGCGTAAGATATGTTATGCATATTCCATATCCGATGTAAATTAATGAAGACCGAGTGTTAAGGTACATATAATCGTTGTTTTCAAGTGTGCTTCTAACCTGCCCATCGCAAGCACATTCTCTGTCAGTCACCCAAATTCCTTATTATTAGCCATATTAAGTTTCAACGTCATTTTGATAAGTTTATGAAAATTATATTCTTTTATTATCATTGATATGTCTTACCAAGCATGTATTTATTCATGTGATGGTAAACTTTAAGGGATCTTATGATGATTCTACGTGTCCGTGCTCTAGAAATGTGGCTTCTTAAGTGGGAGTCATTTTTAAGTAAAATGTTTATATTATAATATGTACTTATTGTTATCCTTCCTCCATTTAACAATTCTCATGCTAGAACTTCTCTAAGATTCTCACTTAAATATAAAGTTTTCGTGGTTAAAATTGTCCAAGCACTTTCAGATATTATTCTACCAACAATTCTATTAGCAAACAAAGTGCCTTTTTCGTAGTGGTATCGCTTTTAAGAATGAGCATCAATAGCTCAAAGTCAAATACTTAATGGCAAAAGGCATAATTCTTTTTCATCTTATATTGTTTTTCTAAAATATAAATGTATTTAATTGATGAGAAAGTTAAAGGATGACAATTTGGCATAAAAAAGTTAGAATCTAAGAAAAAAGGATTCAATCATTGTCATTAATATTTTTATTTTTTTATTTTCTTTGGATAGGCACCTTTAAAAAAAATTGTTCTTGTTTTTCTTAATTTCATTTTGTTAGGCTTCATGCTTTAACAACATATTTAAGAAACATATAATTCTTTTAATTGTATTTTCATTCACCTGACATTCTTAACAACAAATAGAACTTTCGTGAATCAATTGTCACTTCTTTTTCCAAATGCTAGATTTTAGAATTTGGAATTGTTGAAATGCACAATTGTGGAGATATAGTTTCCCTTTAGGCTTTTCTTGTACCGAAATAAATTCCCTTGATTGATAGTTCTTTTCTGCTTTCGCTTAACATAGTTTTTGACATCAATTATATAATTGATGTTAATTTTCTATTATCTTTACTTGTGAATTTGTAGTCTTCGTATCATTAGAGTTTGCTTACCTATTCTTAGAGTCCCTGTCACTACATCAAAACTTTGACAATGAGGTGGCAGTTGAGGATTATTCTTTTGTATCCTAATACCTATCAAGAAAATTTTCAAAACAAGATGGAAGGATTGATCATGGGTTCAAGACCTCTTCGTCTATTGCTTTTTTATGCATAAGCACCTGCATCATGCAGATGCGCGCATACATGAACACATATATCTACATGTTAATATCGACCTCAAGTCATTTATAAAGCTTTTCATAGGAGTCCGGATGTTTGGAGGAAAGACCAATTATTCTTTCTTCTTTTCGTGGGTTAATCGTAACCATGGTTTTAAATATAGGCTAATAACGATACTATATATATCATAAATATCATGTCGGATTTTGAAGTATCTGATAAATGATATACCATATAATATCAATTTATTGCCAATATCTCTAATATTGCTGATATGATACATCCAATATTAATAGTTTTACTACCATAAATTATTGACCAATTTTCAAACCTTGGACATGACTCCCGAGTCATCTATAAGAAATAACCTTTACATTTTGGAGTTCTCCTTGATAAACCTAATGAAATATTAGGTGAAAATTTCTCTTGCCTTTGGCAAGGATTTGGGAAAATCATTGAACAAGAAAAAAATTGGATGGCTACAGTAAATTCTTTTAGATACTTGGCATTTTGGTCATTTGTGGTAACAACAATGTAGCTTCGCCCTATTTGGAATTATGAATCACGGACATAGACGCGATAAATAATTATTACATGATATAGAAATTGCGACATTACAAATTCTTAAAAGTAGGATATGGAAACATGAAACATGACTTTGTCGTCCTCAAATGGTAATAACAAAGTAGCTCTGTTCCGTTAGAACTATGAAATATGGACACAAACATGATACTTATGATACAGATATTGTGATATGGAAAACCATAAAAAGTTTGACATGGAGACACTAAAGATGGCTGTTATGTCTATGCATGTGTCTATATGCAATATACATCAGAAAGTCCTAATGATTAGGAGTTAGGACACATTTTATTAAAAGTTGAGAAAAAACTCTCAATTAATAAAAGAATCTAAAAAGTCAATCCTACTTGCTGTTTAAATTCATTAACATAGTATCCTTCTTAAATCAATATATCTTTGTTATCTTCATTTGCAATGCATGCTTATGATGCTCGACATGTGGTATGTAGAAATTTTTGGAGTCGTCGTGGCTCTGACGTGTTTATTCTAGCTTCTTCAAATTTGGCATATTGGCAGCCTTCAAGCAAACATCAGTGTCAGATTTGACGAATACTGACCCAAAACCCTCTTTGAAGTATCCTTACTTTATAGGTAGTAAGTAGTAACTGTAGGACTTAATTAATCATCTAGTTTAATCTAGCTAAAAAAACTATTATACAGTTGATCAGAAATGATTACGAGTGTTAAGTACATGATCTTCTTCAGCAGTCAAAATAGTTAACCACAAATAGCATGCATGTTTCCTTGCCTACTTCTCTGTATCAACATGTATTAAAGTTGGCCAAAGAGGCAATTATATATAGTTTACTGCACTGCGTAATTTTTCCTCACTGTTTCTCACTCTCTCTTCATTCCTTCCCTTCCACCCTCTCCTCTTGCACCTAAGCGAATAGGGGGATCCTATTAGTCCATTGAAATATTGGTATATAGAGATATGAATAGAGAAAAGTATGCCTATAGTCTCCTTAGGTTAATCTAAGAAGTCATCCCAAAATCTAACAATAGGACATTATAATGGACGACTCTCAAAGGGAGGTGCTCATTATGATGCTTGAGCAACTCATTGTAATCCCCATGTCCAAAATAGGTCTTATATAAAAAATCATGTGATTTTGACACTTCTAAGTTGTCGATAAGTAGGTCTCATTTGTTCTACTATTGAAAAATTATTCATTTTGCGACTATCACATGCAAGGTCAAAAAGTATGAAAAGTTTGAATTTTTATGTGCCACCTATAGTTATCAATATCCTATGATACGATACGATATATAGGAAAATTGATACACATTTTATCTGCGATATTATTTGGTTATGTATGCGATATGTATTTTACGATATATGATAGTTTACTATACGCTGACTTTACTTATAAATGAATTTCAAACTCATTTAAATGAATCTTTTGAGTTAAGTACGAGATATAAATCCTATACAAGTAGTCATTTAATAACAAATAGCATCAAAGTTCAAGTTGCTTATTTTAGTTGATAAGAATATTTAAACAAATAATTAAAAAAGGTAAAAAATTATTAATTTCTAATTAATATAAATTATTTAATTACTAATTCTCAATTCAAGTATCTAATGAACAAATTGATTTATACACTAAAATCTCGATAAAATAAAAAATTTATAAATATTTGAGAAGATGAAAAAAATTAAAATAAAAGTTCTTAATGATGATGATAGATATAAGGGATGATTATACATTTACTTGTTTTGTATTTTTTCGGATGCATAATGAATTTATGCTCAATGTTTTCGTTTTTTAAAAAACATACAACCAAAATTTAGGCAACAAATAAGAAAAGCGATCGGGAAAACGTATGATCTAATTTAACTATTTGATATAAAATTCAATTATGAGTGGATTTATGAGAACTAAGAACTTTACATAGTGAAAGACGTTACTTCGATAGATTTCAATGCGTGTTTTAAGTTGAAAGAGGATGGATCAATTGAAAAGAAAATAAAGAGAAGATGTATTGATAAATTTTTTATTAGTTGTTTATTCCTAATATTTAGTTTCTGATAGATTTATTTATAATTATTGGTAGGGCCTCCGAAGTTAAAAACAATTGTAAACAATAAAAATGAAAAAAAGAAAGGAAAATAAGAGTATACTAAAGGAGGTTTTTGTGTAGAGAAAAAAAGAAGAAGATGAAGAAAATGAATGTCATTTTCAGTTTCAAGTGAATTTAGCAATATATTTGATAATATAGAATAATTTGAGTTAATGGCCTCATAATAATCATACTTTGAATTTTAGTTACCTATTTATATATAATTATTGACTTATATTTAATATATTACCGACTTTATTATATATCTTTGGTTATTTGTTTACTTATACTTTAAATTTGCTAATATGTTGTTATATTATATATTGTTATGTATACTTACCTATTATACATTAATTAATGTATCTCACGATACGATATGTGATGTTACATAAGAATAATGATATACTATATGTATCCCGATTTGACAACGTTGGTGCCACCATTTTAGAGCACAAAGACCAAATTGAATGGTTTGGATCATTGGTTGGCCCATTGTTAGATTTTAGAGCTCCTGTTTAGATTATAATCTAAAGAGACACCACAAAATCTCTAGATGAAACATTAGGATTAGTGATCCGAACCACTCATCATGATCCACATTTCTAAAATAGTTGGTGTATGAAAAATTTATTGTAAGATATATAGATTGTAATGAACAGTTTGGATTATCTCTTTTGAAGTCCGATAATCCTATTATTAGATTTTATGGGAATGTGAGAGCACGGGATCACCGAAGGAATGGACGAGCTCCAATCAGGGTGGCAAGTAACGGGCCTTGGCCATGCAAACAGAGCTGGACAAATGACCATTACACACTCCCCAAATTTCCAGGTCAAAGCCCACTTCCTTAGTTTACCATCTAAGTGTGTATTTGTTTGCATAAAAGCAAAAAGGAAGTAGTAGAAGTAAAGTCACTTATATTATTTCATGTATTTGTTTATATAAGAAGTAAAGTGGAAGTTATTTTTATAATGGTGAGGTGGATCCTATATAGCATCTTTACGTCTCAACTTTACTTCACATTGATTTTAGGTGGAAGAAGAGTTAGAAGTAAAAAGTAATAATATTTTATTATTTGGTGTCTTCCTAATTTTTTCTTTCTTTCAAAAAAATAAGTATTTTATTTATCTTCCATCTCTTCTCTCTTCCATAAAGTAAAAAAACAAATACTAGAAGTATATGAAATATGATACTTCCACTTTATAATTTTTGGAAATTACTTCTAATTTTCTTCTTTACTTCCACTACTTCCAAACATCCAAACACGCCCTAAGTACACCCCGTACACACTTTTCTAAGACTACACCATGGGCCATCCCATGAGAGATCCTCTCTCTCTCTCTCTCTCTCTCTCTCTATATATATATATATATATATATAGGCTCACAAACAAAGAAGTTACCATTTAAAAAAGTTAATTTATAATTTAAGAGGTTCTATACACTTTCAGCCATACAGAAAAGTGACCTTCCAATACATGCGTGAATGGTGACGGAATGACAAATTTTTTATTTGTTAGCTTATAAGTGCAATTAGATTGATATGGATGGTTCAAATTTCTTACGGAGTAGCCCATGGTGGGTCACGAAGCTTAGTTTGAGAACCAATCTCATAGGAGCAACTCTCTCTCTATATATACACACACTCTCTGAATCAAAGCATGCGGGGGATTAACTCTTCTAAGTCATCTCTTCAAGTTCGAAGAGGTGAAAATCATCCATAATACCTTGTTTCTTATCGTATCTCCAGCCCATGGGTACGGAGCTCATTGATATCGAATATAGCGCTTGAGTATGCTTGAGTGCTTACCTACAAATTGTCCATGGACTACTGGAGTGAAATAGAAGGGAAGCAAGTTCATGACCCCTTTTTTTGTCCCTCACACCACCTCAACAACTTCAGTTCCATGACAACAAAAGATGATGCTATCAGCAGAGCGGACAGGTGTTTATGGATCCCAGGCCCCATAATTGTTGGCGCAGGCCCTTCAGGTTTGGCTGTAGCCGCATGCCTTAAGGAGAAGGGAATAAAGAGTTTGGTGCTTGAAAGGTCGAACTGCATAGCCTCTCTATGGCAGAATAAGACCTATGACCGCCTGTGTCTCCACCTCCCTAAGAAGTTCTGCGAGCTTCCCCTCATGCCATTCCCTGCAACTTTTCCCAAGTACCCTTCCAAGCAACAATTCATCACCTACCTTGAGAATTATGCAAGGCAATATGATATTCAACCACAGTTTAATGAGACAGTGGTCAGTGCTGAGTATGAAAGTGGTTTTGGTCTTTGGAGAGTGAGGACGATGGTTAGGGGTGAGAAGGGAAAAGGAGCAGAGTACGTTTGCAGGTGGTTGGTAGTGTCGACGGGGGAGAATGCAGAGGCAGTGGTGCCGGAGATTGAAGGTATGGAGGAGTTCAAGGGGCTAGTTGTTCACACGAGTTTGTACAAAAGTGGTGATTTGTTCAGGGGCAAAAGGGTGCTTGTGGTGGGGTCTGGTAATTCTGGCATGGAGGTGTGCTTGGATCTTTACCAGTATAATGCATACCCAACCATTGTCGTAAGAGATGCGGTATGTCCTTTTCTGTTCATGTTACGGTTTTATACACTCTTTACTAATCACCTCTGTTTCATCGCGGGTAACAATTATTGCCATGAATCGCTGATTGTTAGCGTATTGTTTAAGTGTTCATATCAGTGCCATGAACCTATTATTTTCAGAATAGAAAGCTTATTAAATTGTTACATACACACAAAACTCCTCTTATTTTATCTTGTGTGGCGATCAGACCCCCTGGTTGCTGCTCCAACAGCTATAACTATTCTCTATTATTCTTCCTAAGTTAACTATATTTCTTATAGTTGGTGTCTTTTTTTGTTGCCGCTACAAGTAACTGTTTGTTTCCGCAATTTTTCAATGACTGTACAGATAACTACCATCAGATTTTACAGAATAAACAGCTTCTATTATGACATTACTGTAACTGAATATTGTTTACGTAATTAACTACGAGGTTCATAATAATTATCATCATAGATTTTTTTTTATTTTTTTATTTTTTAATTTGGCTGCATGCCTTCTTTTGTTGCTTCAGTTTTCATTTCCATAGCGAATAGTAATTATTGTTATTATGTTTGCTTACTAATTGCATTTCTGCTCAGACCACTATATCTACTCTAATTTTTTCCCCTGAAACTGTTAACATTTGTTGTGTTTGGTGGTTTTTTTGGATGCTGATGCAATTTATAGTTTGTTTCTACAATTTTCAGCGGCTGTCGAGATCACAACTGTCTACTTTTACAGCATATATAGCTTCTATTGGGAGATTGTTGTATCCAAATATTCTTAGCAACATGTATTATATTAATTCTTGCTGTAGATTTTTCTTAATTTCCTACATGCTTTCTACTATTGCTTTAGTTATAATATCTGTTCCAGCATTCTTGTGCTTGTTGTTCTTTGTATTTCTGCTCAAAACTGCTATATCTACTCTATTATTTGACGACTGTTGGTATTTCTTATTATTTGTTGTTTTTTATTGATGCTGAATCATCCATTTCTGCAAAATTTTGATGCTGCATCGTTAGCGTCAATTTTTGCAGCATAAATATCTCTCGATGCTATATTATCGTAAGCCCATATTCCTAAATTCAGGGTTATTTTACTAATTCCTATCATAGATCTTTCTTATTTCGGTAATATTCTTACTGCTTCAGTTTCTTTTCTCTAGCCAATAATGACTGTTGTTCTTCTGTTTTTGTTACTTTTTGCAATCACTAGTTAAATTAAAAAGCAAAATGTACTATCAGCTCACTTGTTGTTTGCACACCTGCATTAAAATATTTTATTAGTAAGCTAGTGCTTCTAGTACATACAAAATCTTAGTTTAAAGAACTATATCAATAAGATAGTTAGTACATACAAAATCTTAGTTTAAAGATAAAGATAGATTTTTGCATACCATGAAAGAGATTCTTCATGAATAAGCCCTTTTTTTCCCATTTCCAGCCTCAGTCCACATCTTTCCTTCTCCCTTTTCATGATATTCATTAGCATGCAGAAGTCTGAAGAGCACCCATTCTCCTATATCTTTCTATATTTTATTTATTTTGTTTGTTCTTTTTTCTTCTTCTTTTGCCTACATAGCTGTACTAATGGAAGTGGTTGCCCACTCCCCACAACCAAGGAAAGGCATCCCTCATCACTTCAAACACTAACAATAGTTAGTAAATCAAAGAACATCCTACTTATGTCAATCTTTTCCAATTATGGATCATTTAATTTTAGCAAGCACTAATAAAGTACATGCTGGTGATAAAGGGCAGCATCTGATTTAGTTGCTATCCAAAGTTAATGACTTGTTCTTGGGCCCAACTTTGAGCCTATCTTGCATGCATTAGTTCATGTCTGTACCCTTTTGGTCACCCTTTTCTTAACTTTAGTTATTGTTATTCTTGCAGGTGCACATTCTGCCCAGAGAGATGCTCGGTCAGTCGACTTTCGGGCTGTCGATGTGGCTCGTCAAGTGGCTTCCAATCCGCACTGTGGATCGACTCCTCCTAATCTTAGCCCGTATCATTCTTGGTGACACAGCCCGGTTTGGCCTGCACCGGCCCCTGCTTGGGCCGCTGGAGGTGAAATCAATCTCAGGCAAGACTCCGGTCCTAGACATCGGAACCCTAGCCAGAATCAAGTCAGGAGACATTAAGGTAGTAAAACTCAAACAGTAATGTTGCACACACGTTTGAGCTTAGGACAGTGCGGACATGCGCTAACCATTTCAATCTGTCTTGCGTAATGTAGGTGCGGCCAGCAATAAGGCGACTGACGGGACACGGGGCAGAGTTTGTGGATGGGAGATCGGAGAACTTTGATGCCATTGTTCTGGCCACCGGTTACAAAAGCAATGTGCCCTCTTGGCTTAAGGTAATATGATTACAGAACACTCGCACCTGTTGCACCACCGCAATGGATCCAATTGATAGTTGATGGTATGTTTCTTGATGAATCCTTGCTGGGCTCTGACCGATGTATTTGTGATTGGGTTGGCAGGAGAGGAAGTTCTTCTCGGAGAAAGATGGACTGCCTAGGCCGTCCTCTCCCAATGGCTGGAAAGGGGAGCATGGCCTGTATGCTATTGGCTTGACGAAGCGAGGTCTAATGGGGGCATCAGCAGATGCGAAAAGGGTTGCGCATGATATCGAACAATGTTGGAACTCTGTTCCGTTGCAATGAAATGCAGAGAAGAGTTGAAATGACCCGTTCGTGAAGAGAGCGCAAGAGATTGTATCTAGCTAGCTTAGTAATATTATTTGTTTGGCTAGCTAAGCATTGTGAGCAAGCGATCGTGTATCCGTATCTGTACATATTTTATACTGTAGTTTATACAGTCCTGAAGAGGGGAACTCGGTATTTGTACAAGTTCTCCATAGTGGAGTCTCTATTTATATAGTTTCATTAGAGATTATGTCAATATTGGTGGCTTGCAGCAGCACAGAACAAATCTAAACGTGTTATCGGTACAGAAGCATATAAAGTTGCATTGTGCAATCTTGGTTCCAAACTGGTCATGCAGCTCAATGCTATATGCTTCACAAGTTACTGATGTTTTACGCGAACTCTCATTCTTTTTCAATCTGAATGATGCAGAGCAAAAATGATTTTGATGTATTTGTTTCATATAGTTTTTTTTTTCAATTTTAAGTTCCATACTTGTTGTTTTCATATACATTCATTTACGATATGTTGATATTTAAAATTTCTTTTTTTATCTTCACCCCTTTTCATTTGGTTAATTACCTCCACTGACTCTACTCCTTTTTCATTTGTTAAAATTTACCATCTATAGTTTCTCTTCATCATACTTCCATTAATATAACTTGATTCCAATATAATCTTAATTAAATCGAAACGTAATTAGGTAAAAACCAATCACTTCTTAATTTTTTGTCCTTATTTATGATAATTAGGGTTTAAGGATAGAAATAAGGGCTGCAAGACTATATTAGTTGCAGCTATATGTTGGAGGGTGTGAAAAGAACATAATAATAAACTATTTAATAATTTTTCACCTTGCAGAGACATGCATTTATCTCATTATCTCTAAAATTTTTTTAGACAGGTGCATTGTCAGGTCGGGGTTTCTCGGCGGCTGATACTTTTCATCCACCACTGATAGGCCCTCATTTGGACATCGTTAGTGAATTCCCAGAGAGTTTCGAGAGGGGGGACTTGCTATATGCACACAGGATTGTGAGGCGTGAGCAGATTGTACATCACGACATCCTACGTCTCTTAGAGATGGGATCCTTATATTTTATCTTATCAAACTGTTACTTAATTGGATACAAGCGCTTTGCTTTGTTTGCACTTTTATATTTGAACAGTCTAGACTTCTCGAGTGGGCATGAATATTGATTATGATATCTTCAAATTAATGAAATGCGAGGGACTTTACTTCCTTGTAATGAATAATAAAAAATAAAAAAAAAGCATGACATGCCGCAAAGCTAACAACGTTTTTTGCGTGCCATTTTCTAGGTTTTAGCTCAAGCATGGTAGGCTAGAGTAAAAGCTTGCTCCCCATCTACCACATTGAGATGTCATCCATCTCTTAAAATTCAGGCCAAGCCCTAGTCCACGCCATTTCCACAAACACTTTTTACTAGCTACACCTTTCCCCATAGCAATTGTCCACGAGAAAGAGATTCTGTAGTGAGCTCACATCAGAGTGAATATCCTCCTGAGGGAGGAGATATTCGATAGAAGATCCAATTAGGAGAGAGCGGCACACACGTATATGGGATTAGTATATCTAAAGCGATATAGGAGAGTTGTCTATTAAAACGCTTTAAATCTCAACATAGAAAGTGTATGTAAACGATCCGAACTATTAATTGTAATTTCCATACTTTCAATAGATAGCATATAAAAAATCATACAATTGAGACATTTATTTATCATCGATCAGGAGTATTTATTTGTTCTATTGACGAAAAAACCCTAATTTTGTACATATCCAATATACGGTCAGAATATACCTAAAATACCTAAAATGCTTTAGATATATCTAAACTGCATTTTTTTGTCAATAGAACAAATAAATTTCTAGGTATTTTAGGTATATTTTTGTACACTCAACCTTAAAAATATATCTAAAATGCATGATTTTTTGTATATCATCATTTTTTAATATGATGATGACAATTAACAGTTCGGAGGATCTTCAACAAACACGCTTCTACAGGTAACTCCTCCTAAGACATCACCTTAAGTCTCTCTCTCTCTCTCTATATATATATATATAGTTGTGTGAATGCATGCAAAATTTATCGTCAAAGGATAGTGTGTTTGTTTAGAAGTCTTTATATAGTCAACAACATGTCATGTTATCTAAGATGGTAGAGTACTTGGATCGTAAAAAAGCAAGTTACTAAATGAAAATACAATTATATTAATTAAGTAGCGGCGATATAATATTTCTTTGGTGTCGATTTCAAAAAATACTTCTTTGGTGTGTACAAAGAACTCAAAATTTTGAAATATTCATCATTTGCATCCGACCACGTTATTCTCGAGATCGAATCAAATTTGAGTGTGCGGATCTTACGTCAGTATTCTTGCTGCCCACAAACGCAGCTCACGTTCTCTGGTACCCTAACTAGTTGATGTCAATTCTTTCAGTGAATCTCGCTTGGCCTTTGCTTTCAGGTGTTCAGGTATCTTGGATACTAGACATACAAAGGCTATAGCTAGACCTAGCTCCAAAAAGAATCCCTAGGCCATTTCATACAGACAGGGGAATCATCGAAACTTGGGCTCTGATGGAACGAGAGGGCTCGCAAAAAGTCAGTGTTGGTTTGCTTTGTGGATGTGGTGGTGAGCCCACTGCATGCGCACACCTGCAAAAGGAAAAAGTTGGCAGTCTCTAGACTCTTTGGAAACCATGTTGATTAAGCTGATCATGAGATCTGCAGAAGGGAAAAGTTTGCAAATCTCCTGACTCTTTGGAAGCATACATGTTGTTTAATAAGTTGATGAGATCTTAGGAATCATTGCATAATAAAGAAGAAAGAGGGATGGAAATGTATGCGTACATGAGTTAATTATCGGTCCACCCTATACAAAATTTTCAATTAAAAATGAAGATTATATTTTTTTCTAATTCAAAAATCTGTATAGGAATAACTAAAAATTAGCTCGTTGATACGTCTATTATCATCTTTATGTGTCTTACTTTTTCTTGGTTGAGTGCTTGCACTTTTTTTTCTCCTAGGGGGCTTTGATTCTATGGATAGATCATGTCACTATAGACTAGACGAACTAGTTGAAAAACCTACCTAGTTTGGAAATGCCATTTCATGGGGCTAGCCCAGTCCAATGAGTTCATTTTCCTTACCTATTTATTTTCTGGTTATATAGGGTATACGTGTGATATTACTGGCCGTGAGAGCAAAAAAGTTTTGGTTATATATATATATATATATATATATATATATATATATATATATATATATATATATATATATATATATATATATATATATATATAGTAAATGAGCCATCGGTAAATTACGTGAATCAGTGGCGAAAAGTAATGGTTCCGTTATATTTTCCAAATTTTGTTAGGATTATGACATCAACCTCTTTAACTTCTTTAGGATCAAATTCCATATTTCTGAAATTTATTTGTCTTTTCATAAAGTGAATAAAAAATTTTGTATTCACCGAAAACTATTAATATTATTCATAGAGGGCTAGATTAAAACTAAAATCTAAGAAATTGGATATATATGAGTGAACCCAGAAGGACAAGATCATAATACAAACGATTTCTTAGAAAAAAAAATTGAGATAGTAGAAATAGAGTACAACTCATGTAACTTTTATATATATATATATATATATATATATATATATATATATATATATATATATATATATATATATATATATATATGTGTGTGTGTGTGTGTGTGTGTGTGTACACCAAAATTAAGTTGGCATGCGTATTTAAATTGGGAACCAAAATTGGAGACTCAATCACATGGGAATCGATCCTAACTATGGCGTTTTCAGGGCCCAAGCAGCCCACCACAGAGACACTTGTTATGCTCAAACGCCGACGGGCCAAACTGCCTCAGGCTCAATCGTACAGGCCAACAAAGACCATTATTAAGCAAATTCTAAGAGCACGCACCACATATCTAAGAACACACTCAAGCCTGAGTGTGTGGCCTCCACCACAGTGCGAGCGGGTTAACGTGCCCCTTAGATATTTGGGGTGCGCCTTTATAATTTCCCTGTTATTAGCTCAAATCTAACAGAAGCCATCTCCTTGTAAATCAAGTTCTGGGGCATGCAAGACCATCTTATTATGCACACCAGGCGGCAATCGCACCATACATTAGCCTCGTCATCCTGTAGGCCAGTGAGAAGAGGAACTGTTCAGATAATAAATAAATATTTCAGCCCAAATGACGGGCTAAATGCGGCCCATAACGTCCTTCATTAGATTATATATAAACATAATAAAAGAAGCCACAAATCAGACTCTAAAGAATAATGAAAAAGCCTTCGGCAATTGTTGTAATTGATGTGTCAATAGATGAAGATTTTTAGCAATAATTATAATTGAGAAAAATACTATTTTGATGTGTCAATAGATGAAGATTTTTACCTACTTGCAGTAATTATAATTGAAAAGTTAC
The DNA here is from genome assembly GCA_036321105.1 of Dracaena cambodiana. Taxonomy (NCBI): domain Eukaryota; kingdom Viridiplantae; phylum Streptophyta; class Magnoliopsida; order Asparagales; family Asparagaceae; genus Dracaena; species Dracaena cambodiana. Next base: position 49,375,425 of record JAYEPQ010000008.1, read on the forward strand.
AAGCGATTGCAGTAATTATAATTGAAAAGTTACAAGCGATTACTAAGTATGTGTTGACAGCCAAAAAAAAATAAAAAATAGAAAAAATAGAAAAAACCTACTTAGGCTGTCATCGAGAACATCGTTCTCTCTGGAAAAAAAAAAAAAAAAAAAGGAAAATGTGAACGTCACTTATATCTTCACTTGCAATATGTTTGGCTTTTTGTAGACAAAAACTCATGAGATCTATTGTTCAGTTACCCTTTCATCAAGCACATATATTAAATGAACCATTTTATGTGAATTATCATTATTTATTTTCACTTGAGGAGAGAGAAAATAATCTCTAGAATCTATTTTTTTTGTTCTTAAAAACATAAGAATATACCAGATGAATGTAAATGAGTTGGAAGAACTTGTAATTGAAAAAAAAAAAAAAAAAAAAATCTAATTTTCTCAACTAGTCAAGGAAAACTTTCTATTACTATCTGCGCCATATACATTAGTCTAAAGTCATACTAGGTGTATAACAAAATTAACCATCTCTAGGTTAGAATAAGTCTAATCATGATCAAAGAAGGATTACATGCAGAGTGTTTACCAACTTAAGTTAAGTGTATAAAGTAGTTGCAATTGCAATCATTTTTATTACAAGTGACACTTTTCGCTATTTGGTTGCATATGCGGTTGCGGCTGTAGGTGTAAAATTTTTTGACTGTAATTATAATCATTTACGCACTTGCAGTAATTGCAGTTTCAGAAAAAATTGCGTAAAACACTTTTCCTCTCTCCTTTACAAATTGTAATTATAAACATTTTTAAAATAAAAAATTAATATTTAAAAATTTTACACGGGCACACCACTGGTCTCCCTTATTATATTTTTTCTGAATCGGGATTAGTCCGGACGATCTTCAATCCATTATGAGATTAGCCCTGTTTTAAAAATATTCAAAAATTAATTTCGACAAGAGCAAAAAATAAAGCAAAATGTAAGGCCAAAAATGAAGTTTCTAAACGAGTGGTGTGCTCATTTAGAAACTCCCTTCTCCAGGGAGGCGTGGGGGAGTTTCTAGATGGGCACATCATATTTCCCCACTTTAAAAGTTCATGTTTTTTACCACTTTGCTATTTTTTTTTGTCAAAACTATCCTTCCTTCATCTCCTCCTTCATCCTCCCAGCCCCTCTTCTCGTTTTCCCGCGTGAAAGCAGAGCAACAGCAGAAGCACAACAGAGGTAGAGAAAAAGAGGGAAAATAATTTCATTTCAGAGAATCCAAACTCCATTCCTCTTTATTTATAACTCATTTTAGGAAAAAAAAATACGAAAATTAAAGTATATATTTAGTTTAAATCGGTTCTCTCCTTGTGAAACCCTAGAAAATAGAAAAAAAAAAATTGTGGACTCTGACACACTGTCCGGACTAGCCAGCCCGAACCAGTGCAATTGATCCGGACTAGCAGACCCGAACAGTGTGCACTGGTCCGGACTGGCTAGCCCAGACAGGGGGTCAGAGATGATCCGGGCTAAACAGCCCTGATCTGTGCTCACTGTCCGGGACTGCTAGCTCAGATGGGGAGGCTTCATCCGGACTGGCTAACCTAGATCAGGGAGGCCATCTCAAAGACGCAGATAGAGAAGACTGCTATGATAGAGACTATTTCTGGTCTGAGGGACCATTCTAACCTGCTTAAGAATCAGTTGGAGTCTTCCAAGGTTAGTTTTCTGTAGTGCTAAATAGTATATTCTAACAGTTTGTTTTATGTATTTAAACTGTCATCTCATTACATTTTAAAAAATTATTGTCTTAATTTGTTCCATTAATTGGGTTGAAATTTGGGTTGCTTGTAAAGTTTATCTGCAAGTGCCAGGTTAGCTTTAAGATAGGAAGAATTTGTACCAGTTAGGCATCACACATCTGCTAATCAACAATTTGCTTTAAAATGTCCTCAGCATTTGGTTCTGCATAACCCCCCTGTATTAATCTACACATGACCACGAGTGATTCTTTTCCTCCAGCAGCATTCGTTCACTTCAAATGAACGAATCATTTCTATTGACCTAATTATTTATGGGTATGTAGCCCTAGCATCAGCCATGTGTAAGCTGCATGCATGCTGTTAGTTACTGAAACTGCATGCATACTGTTGTACAAGTGTTGCTTTGAGCAATCAGCAAAACTTTCTTGTAGTGGTTTATTAGGAAAATTAATGAGCATTTGATACTGGGAATTGGCACCTACAATAAGCTTTCTTGTTGAAAATATGTCGGTGCATCTGATTCTGTTTTGTATCATAGACTTCAGAATTCTATAAGTTAGTGCTGGTATTGTTCCTGAGATTGTTAAGCTCTATCTTTGTAGCTTTCACTACAAATTGTAAAACATTGCTTTGTATCGTTGATTGAGTATTGTATTTATATTGTTTACGTTTGTTGAGCAAGTATTATGTTTCTTTTGGCTCTGGATTGTACAGGAAACAACAAGCCTCCCCATCCGGGCTAGCAGCCTCGGACAGTGAGCACTGGTCCGGGCTGGTTAGCCCGGATCAGAGGGTGATTCTAGCCCCCTATCCGGGCTAGTCAGTCCAGACTAGTGCAGTTGATCCGGCTACAAAAATTCAACTAATCGTTTATAGTTTCAAACACAAAGAACAATGGCAACAAAAATTCTATGTATCAACAAATCATTCGTAGTTTCAAAGATTTAATTAAAAAGTGATATCCAAGATTACAACTTAATATATATAATATGTTTCTTGACTACAACTTCATTTAAATAAAACGACAAATTAAAAGCATTATATATTCCATACTAACATCTTCATTTTTATGTTGACATGAACAATCCTTGTTTGAGTTTGAGACTCAATTAAAAAAAACCAACAAATTCTAGATTCTTCGAGACTTCCGAGCGGGTTGCTTCCTAGTGGGTTGACGGCGTCTTGCAGAGCTAGGACCTTCGGTGGAGGACTGTGCAACGGGTTATAATACTGTATCAACATCAGTTTGTGTGCACCCAGTCAGAACCGATTTTATCTTAACAAGGATATTATAGAGCAAACTCGGACACCTCTTACTTGCGGTCTCGCCTTACTCTAAGAAGGGATCAATAATTGTTATAGTTTCATGAATTCTCTGCATATATTATGACAAAAGCATTTATAAGTTTGATTATACTTGATTAATTCACAAAGAATTAAAAAACCAATTATTATCTCTTCATAATTTGCCCATCTTGCGCCCCCTCTTGATTTGAGGCATGGGTGGACGGACCAATAAAATATCGAGATATCTTCTCAAACCACGCCATATAATCATGCGTGCACTCTCCTGGGGTACTTGCCTCTACGCCTCGATGCTCCTGTGCAAGTACATGATCTAACCAACTTAGCCACATTTCCTCAACATGTCCATATGTCACCGAATAGTTTTTGTTCGTAAGTCCACGTTTTTCTCGTATAGGACTGAATGGTGGAGGTGGAATCTAATCCAAGCACAAAAAAAAAAAAAAAAACCAACTAATATTTACAATATAAATTTTGTACTTAACTATTACAAATTCCAACTATCATTAATCGATAACAATAATAAAATCTAAAATATTTAAACCAATGAAGACTTTAATTTCACCATAACAAAATATAAAGAAATTATTTTATTGTAATACCCCAAAAATTCGAGCTATCTATATTGCTTTTTCTAGACCAGTGGTGCCGAATAAGTTAACCGAAATCAATTTTAGACACCGAAATAACTTTCGGTTAACATAACTTTAAATCCACAAATCCAAATGACATTCGGTCGTCGAGAGTATTAGTTTTGTAATATTTAGGATTTTTGGAGATTTTTCTTACGAGGCCGAAAAATACTCCCAAAATTGTTAATTTAATAAAATAAAAATTATCCTTCTAATTATTTCAGAATTTCAGTTCATTTATTCCGGACATCGAAATAACAAACGGATAATTTTGTAGTGTTTCCCTCATCGAGCACTACGTCCTGCATAAATTTGGTAGTATTTGGAGAATGTTAAACGAAACCAAAATTATTAAATTATTAAATAAATAAATAAATTAAAATAAATATAACGTGAATGTGTGGTGCTGTCGTGATTACGAAGCGGAGTGGCAGCTGCGGCTAGGTGGCAAACCCATGTCAACATTGGAAAGATAAAAAAAATAATAAAAAAAAAAAAAATAACCTTATCTCTGTCTCACTCTCTCCCTTATCTCTGTCTCACTCTCTCCCTCCCTCACTTTTCCTTTGTTTTCTTCTCGGTCAAACCAGCAGCAGAGGAGCCGAGGAAAGAAAAGAGAGAGGAGAAAAAAAAATAAAAAAAATAAAATAAAATAAAAGAAAAAGAAAAGGAAAAATCAAACCGAATCTAGGATTTGAACCGAATATTCGAGATCAAGCCGATGCAAGTAATACTGTTCATTTCGTTATTTTATTTATATCTATTTCCGTTAATTTCGTTATTTAATTTACATTTGTATATGTAATTTATTTATTTTTAAATGATCGGTTAATATTTTGGATTATTAATTGACATTGAGAACTGAATTGTATTAGTAGGTTAATTTTGATATATAAAATTATTATTATATTTGATATTTTTTTTGTTTAGAAAAAAAAAAAAAAAATACCTACTAGCTAAAGTTAAATTCATAGGCATGCAAAATAAAAGTTACATGCAAAAATAAAAAAAATAATAATAATAATAATTTTGCATGCAAAGGGCCGGATTGAAAAAGATAAGGAAAAGAAAAAAAAAATAATACAGAGAGAGAGATCTTGGGCCGAGAAAAAAAAAAGAAAAAGAAAAAAAAAATGAATAATTGGGCCTGGCCCAGCCCAGAAGGAAAAAAAGAAAAGAGAAAAAAACGTGGAACTGGGCCTGGCCCAGCCCAGAAGAAGAAAAAAAACAGAGAACGAGAAAAAGTTTAGAAATAGGGAGTGGGCCTGGCCCAGCCCATGAAAAATTAAAAGGAAAAGAAAAAGGAAGATGGGCTGGCTTTAACTAGGGCCAGAAAAAAAAAATATATAAAAAAAATATATTAATAATAGACCGGGCCGGCCAGCCCAGCCCAGTAAAAGAAAAAGAAAAAGAAAATAAAAATGAGTGGGCTTGGATCTGGGCTGGACAGAAAAGAAAAGGAAAAAAAATAAAATTAAAATAAAATTATGAAAAAGTGGAAATTTAGTAGGCTTGGGCTTAATGGATTAAATAATTGAACGATTTGAATTGGACTTGGCTTGGATTAATTGGACATAATTGATAAATTATTAATAGTAATAAATTAGATTTTAATTAAAAGAGAAATGCATATTAATATATATGATTGAGCCTAGAAATGTAATAGATACATACGTTGGGTTTAAAAATAATGCAGTATTATTATATGATTCATTTAATTTTCAAATTGGGTTATTAATTGACACTGAGAATGAAACCAGATTATTGTAATAATTTTGATGATATGCATTGTGTTACAATTGTGTATTAACATCTATCATGCTACAAGTCATGTGCCTTGATATTACAAATCATGTGTACCAATATATCATGAGTTAATTGATATCTACCCAGAGTGGTAAGTCCGTCACTGTAATACAGTACGGAACGTGATTGAGTGCCTAGCGGCATGTCATGGTTCAACGCCATGAATATTGGGGCCGGGTCCCGGGTATGCACGGGCACTTATACGACAATGGAGAATAGCGCTATCTTATCCATTAATACAGTTTCAAAATTTAATTGGACGATGACTGAGACCAATAGCATATATGATTGAATAGATAGAGTAATTATTGTCATGCTTATTTATATATGCATTTATTTATGCTTGCCTTCATGTTAATTTATATGTTGCCTTCATATTAATTTAATGTTGTCTTCATATTAATTTATATGCACACAAACAACACTGACATAAACATGCTCATGCACACTGATATTCCTGTACTATGATAGTACACAAATTCTCTTTTTAAATGTATTACTTGTCGGGTTTAATCCCTTGGGTTTTGAACCCAGATTTGGAACGTGAAGAAGGGGATCCAGCCCCAGTTGAAGACCCGTACTTTGTTGGACAGATCGAGTGACAATAGGCTAGCGAAGTACCCTTGGAGAATTTTTGTATATCTTGTTTATATTTGATTTTGTCTGGGCACTACTTTTCTCTTCGACTCTTTTATGTTCATATTTAAATCAATGTGCCATTTTATGTAATGAACTCTTTGTATAAATGAAATCATTTCAGTTTCAGACATGTTATTTATTCATCTGATTGTGACAGTAGTTACGGTTATTTCAAGATTCTGTGACTGTTGGGATGTCTAGTGCAAGTAATAAGTAACGTCGTCCGTTTTGGGAAGCAGCTGAAAATTATGGGCGTTACATTTATCCCCAATCTCTTTGCCCCTCAACTAAATCTACTCTCATCATCACTCATTTTCAAATTTTTCCTAAGTCAAAATACAAAAAATAACACAAAAATTAGGGTTTCATTTTTACCTTCAAATCAAGAAAACCACCAACTCCTCTTTTCTTTTAAATCCGCTCTTGTGGCGGAGTGTCGGTCGTTAGCAGCGGGGTCGATCGGGACGCGGGCTGCTGGAGCGAGCGGAGCGGCCGGAGAGGCGGGAAGCAGTGGGTGGTCCGACGAAGCCTTAGGAGAGATGATGGAAAAGAAATTTGGGGTTCTTGGGAGAGAGTGAAAAGGAGATTTGGATTTTATAAAGGAAGAGAAGGTGTGAGAGATGGGTTGGGAGAGAGAGGAGTTAGGTGTTAAGGAGATGGGTTTGGGAACGTGAGAGAGAGAAGAGGAGATGGTGGAGGACAATTCGGATATATAGGTGTGTTCACTAGGAAAAACTAAGTTTTTTTAAAAGAAAAGATGTGCGCACTAGAAAAAGTGGGCTCACCAGAAAAAAAAAAAAAAAAAAAAAAAAAAACTGTGCCATCTAGGAACTCCCGAGGCGTGGCCGCATGGGCACGCCCCCCTTTGACGTGGATTTGCTCTCTCTCTCTCTCTCATCCCGCTACAAGGATTTGTTCTCTCTCATGCCTTTCAAAGGCCAACCCCTTTCTCCCTCTACAATATAAGTGTCGCAGTCTTATATGGACACGTGTCTCCAACTTCTCAACCTTTTTCTCAACTGGCTCCAAACTTCATCCTCAGCTGATAGGGAATAGGAATCACGGGTCCTAATCTTTTTTTTCTTTTTTTCATTTCGTTCTCTCTCTCTCTCTCTCTCTCTCTCTCTCTCTCTCTCTCTCTCTCTCTCTCTATATATATATATATATATATATATATATATATATATATATATATATATATATATATATATATATATATATATATATTTATTTATTTATACGAGAAAACCGGAAATACACCGTTTCCTTCACCGCCGCCGCTTAGGTGGCCCAATAAAATTATTACACCTAGTGTCATTTAAGAGAATTCATTTATTTGTTATCTTGAATGACGCCACGTGTTATAATTTTTTTGGGTCATCTAAGCGGCGGTGAAGGAATTCCCCCGGCGGTGAAGGGAGTTCCTTCACTGCTGCTTAGGTGGCCCAATAAAATTTTTACACGTGGCGCCAATTAAAATAACAAATAAAATAACTCTCTTAAATACCCCTTAAGTAGTGTCACATGTAATAATTTTATTGGACCACTTAAGCGACGGTGAAGGAACTCCCTTCACCGCCGGTGTATTTCCCGTTTACTATATATATATATATATATATATATATATATATATATATATATATATATATATATATATACACACACACACACACACTTGAAATGCAAGAATAACCTACCAGCTGGACTAAGATTGCCTAAATTGCATTTTAAAATATCTATGGATTTTCTCTACAGTAATTAAAATTCCAAGTTCATGTTAACCGGAGCTTTATCTTTCTTCTTGCACAAGTGATAAGCATATTCATATTCGAAGCTATGTCTAAAATGAGGTAGACCAATCCTTTCGATTTCAATATCATTACTAGATACAGAGGTAAATAGAGATATCGATCTTGAAGGTGCATATTTGGATTTGACAAGTGATGATGTCGAGTGACATGTACATTTTCACGAAACGGCTAACAATCAACTCAAGAAAGGACTTGGTACAAAGCATATTGACTAGATGCAATAAATCATAGCCAGAGAAAGATGCGAGGGTGACAATCATGGCTTAGGCTAAAACTAGATGACTAAGACTCTATAGCAAGAGTGATATATCAACAATCTAAGGATCATTATGAAGAACAGAATCACAGTCTTCCAACAAGGTAAATCACAACAAAAGAAGCCATACTTCATCAAAATAGTCTTCCAATCTTGCTGACGTGACTAAGGGTGTGTTTGTTTGCATGGAAGTATAGTGGAAATAACTACTTTTTTTTTTTTCTTCCTCTCATTTTTTATTTAAAGAGCTCTTCGAAGTTCAAAAAACTAGATAAAATATTATATTTTGTTTAACTCTAATTATTACTTTAAGTGCATGAAACAACTAGAATATTACTATTATAATAATTTAATTAATAATAAAATAATAATTTTTCTAATTTCTAATTTATTTCTCACTTCAAAAAATTAACACACAAACACTAGAGTTTTATTGAAAATTGTTCTTCCTAAACTTCCATTTTGGAAGCAACTTTTAGTTTTCTTCCTTGTTTCTTCTACTTCCAATATCCAAACAACACCTAAATCTCCGACAAATTTTGAATAGTTTTCTCAATGCAAATGATATGATCGAGAAATTGTTTTAATAAGGAAATTAGCCAGGGTTGAGATCTACATCTATGAGGTTAGTAGAAACAAGAACTTTCTAAGGATATGCTTTCGAAGTCAACGAATATTATTGGGAGTTAATTTCGAGAAAGTGGGAGGCCTAGACGCTAGAATCCACTTGGACGAGGAAAGGTCATGAGAAGAGAGGAGCTTTGAAAGTGATGGTGGTGTGTCTGTTAGAGTCCTAAAGAGCGTTTGAGATCGTTTGATCAAATGTTTACGTACGTTTGTTTGTTGGAGAAAGTAATGCATATATGTTGCCAGCAATACAAATCATTTTCCTACGCTAATACTAAAAACATCATTTATAACCAAATATTTAAGCTTGTAAACACTTTCAGAAACAAATTTAAGAATATTTAATTTAAGTGAATATAAAATGTTGTATTTATAGAAAATTACTCATTTTATGGGAGGACATATGAATCCTAAAATACTTGATTATATATAATATTTTAAACGGGATGCACACATCCATCATTCCCTTTGGTTATGTAAACATCCAAGCTAATTTTTGCGAACAAGTTCAAAGAAATTCGATTATGTACTCTAATATAAAAAGAGGTGCTACCGACATATTATTATAGCCGCTGACACACTCTCTCTCAACGCCCAAGTCTCTCTGCAAGTTGAACCACTCTTTTGGGTTTGGGTACATCGGTTAGGTTAATTAAATGTCAGAGTGTTAGGATCGGACCAAAAACGTTTCCACCAACCGATCAGTTCTCATGGCCAAGACTCATGTTCTGCAATAGAAAATCAACAAGTTTGCTTCACCGCATCTCTCCTACATAAATAATAGGGTTAAGTACAGTCAAATTCCCTATAGTATTGGGAGTATTACATAAATAATAGCGTTAAGTACAGTCAAATCCTCTATAGTATTGGGAGTATGTCACTTAATATTCATGAAGTTTGAAACTCTCAAAAAACCTCTTGGACTTAGTTATTTTCACTCTCATTTTTTACTAAAGTACACTCTTGCCTTTCAAATTCCTATTCTACTCTCATCTCTCCTTTTAACCAACAATAAGAATTTGAGAAATGAGGATAGAATAGAAATTTTAAGAGACAAAAGTGCAATTTAATAAAAAAAAAATTGAAAATAAATAAGTCCAAATTTTTTTTTGAGAGTTTCAAACTTAGGAGGATTAAGTGACACACCTCAATACTACAGGGGTCTAATTATAATTAATTCTAAATAATAAGCCGACTAAAATAGCCATTCAATTATTGCTCGAAGATAAAAGTGCAAAAGAGAAGCGACAATCATAGTTTCAAACAACCAAAAATTTAAAAATAAAAATAAAAATAAAAATAAAGGAAGTAAACTAGAAGAAAACATGGCCCAACAATGAGAAGGGATAAGCTACTGCACTCGTCTCCGGCCCTCCAAACTCCGGCAACAAAACCACCTGATTCCCCAATCCAATTTGGCCGTTGTTACATTCTTCCATCTGATCAATATGCTTTCGACAAATATCGTCGCTATTATCTTTGATGTTCGGACTCCACCATTCAAATGACGACTGAGGAAGCGGAGCAAGCGAATGACTGGAATAATCCAACAATCTCCGCTTCTTCATATCTTTAGCCAACTGCTGCCGCTGCTTCTGCTGCTCCTTCTTCGTAAGAATCAGCCGAGGGAGCAGCTCAGGGTCCTCCGCGACTTTCACTAGGAACGAAATCATCTGGTGTGGCCTTTGTTCGGTGACCTGAAGTCGCTTGTTCATTCCTTCTAGCTCCTCCTCCAGTGCCTTCTGCTCTCTCCGCAGGCGACCAACTTCTTCCATCAGCACCTCCCCATCCTCTTCCTCGTCCTCGTTGTCGACTTTCTTGTCAGTGTTGTCGTCTGTTTTCTTCTTTCGCCGGACAATCAGCGGCAGCAGATGCGTCTGCCCTCGGAGGAAGGATTCGTGTGCGAACTCCCAGCAGTCAGGGTCGACCTTTCTGAAGCCCTGAATGAGCGAACCAAGAAGATGAACTTCATTGAGCAACTGAATGAACATGAACACAAAATATAATTCTCTCACACATTTATAAGAATATGATGATACTGACATAAGTGTTGAGCTGGCGGACAAAGCTAGAGAAGTTGCCGTGCTTGAAGAAAGCGGGAAGGAGGAGCAGAGAGAAGTCGGAGGGGTCGACCACCAAGAAGCTGTTGCTGTTCCTCCCCCACCGGATGAGGGCGTCCGTCCTGGGGTCGCTGACCATCTCGTACGTCTTCGCCACAAAAGGCGCAACCTGCACTTGAACGCTTTGGCCCCTGCTCGTGCTGCTTGTGCTTACTTCCATTGACACAAACAGAGAAAGAAAAGGCAAAACAAGTTGCGGATAGGATAACATATGCTCATGCTCTTGCTCTCTTTGGCTGAACACATACTACTTATATATACATGTGTGTATGTGTGAGTTGAGGTTATACTGCAAAGGCAAGATCCATTATAGTCGGTCATTTTTGTGTTATCTCAATCAAAAGGTCCATCGTTTTTCCTCTCTAAAAAAAATATTTCTGTACTGTTATTGTTGGACCCTAGCTTGTTAATTGTCACATATAAGGCCAATTCAACTTGACACCCTCGTTGAACAAATACAAATCTTATTGGAGTGACCCACATGCAAGCAGGGCACTCTGAGCCATTCTCATATAGGGAGGTTGAAACCAAAAAATCAATCCTATTTACATTTTTATTCCCTCTCCCTAATGTGCAGCCTGCCCTCCCGCATGCATGCAGAACTCTGATGAAATTCAAACTTATGCAGGACTTTGATTATTGAGCAAGCCCTTCAAGTGTTTTCCTGTTGATCCCTCTATCTATTAAGTCAAGGGATAGCTTTAATAATAGTTCTCAGGCCTAAGTCGTATAACTAAACTAGTAATTCTCACCAACAAAATAAGCGATTGAGAAAACATTCAATTGTCAAAAAACAATCATTTGCAACTTTTTAATGACTGAGCGAACGATCTTTTAGAATACATAATCTCATATATGGTTTAAAATGTCTATGTATCCATGAACGTTACAGACTGCTCAAATTTTATAGGCGACATACACAATATAGTTGATGTGTGTAACTAGTTATTATGTCCTAGGAGTACTGCATGAATACATTATGTGTTCATACATGTTTTGTGAAAACATTTACATCATTTATTGGATATAATTATGTGAAAACCTAAAAAATCTCAAGAATAATATAGAAAGGGATGATACATCGTACTTATAGGGGGCACCTTTCAGATATGAACCTTTTTGTTCAAGGGCTTAGTCGACAATCAAAGTCCATCAAAGGGGGATAAATTGCATTTTTCTTAGTGAATAAGCCCAGGGTAATCAAGAAAAGAAAGGAAGCAGACAAAGCAAAGTGGGAAGGACATCACGCGTCCGCTTTAGGATTTTAATAACAAGGATTAAGTCCTTGACGTGGAGACTTGAATTAATAAATCTTATCCCCATTTCAACACCTGTCCTTGTGTCTCCTAATTATCAAAGCTACTAAATCTCAGATTAAAAAAGATATATAATAATAATTTTGAACTTTTGTTCAAATGTAAACTCAACTATAATAATAATTTGGGACTGTAGCCTGGATTCGGTCTTGGGGCGCACCAGATTTGATGGCTCCTTTTGCGGCTTTTCTTGTGAATTCTGAGCAAGCTTCATTGATGGCAAAGAGGCTGCAATTTTCATTTTTAAAAATAAAATGAGAAACATTGACACTGTTCTTCATTAAAATATGAAAATGATCACTGAGGGAAACATCCTTCTTCTTCAAAACCTCATAAAAAGCTCCTCTAGTCATGAGATAAGAGAGAGAATAATAATATCAACCAATGTTTAAAATAGCTATAACAGTAATGTAACGTTTTGCCTTTGTTAGGTTATGTCGCAAATAGCGTAACGCATAACGTAGGTTATGCAATTTTCTATTTATTTAATAAAAATAAATATAAAATTATATAAAATAATTAAAATAAATTTAAAATATCTAAAAATATATAAAATTATTTTGTAATACATAATCTATTCAAATGTTATATTAAGTTTTACAATAATTTTCATATATTTTTATAAATTATATTAAGTCTGCAACCGTAATTCCAATCATCATTTAAATAAAAAAAAGCAAGATTCCAATTTTTTATTTCGATTCCAATTATTATCATTGTTGTAATTTATATTTTGTAATGTTCAATTTATTTTATTTATGATTGTTGATTTCAGTTCAATTAAAAATTCAATAAAATCAACAAGTAAAATATTTTAGCAACCGGACGAGAAATACAACAAGTGAATAAAGAAACAAACTTAAATTATCAAGTTAGAAATTCCAAAAGTAATCAAACAAGCCAACAATTAATTAAGAAAATTACAGCAATTCGCTAATAATCAAAATAATAATCAACAACAATATATGAATTACTAAAAAGAATAATTGTAAATAACGTAGCATAACGTAATTTAACGTAATGTTATGTAATATAACGTAAAATAACGTAAAAAACGTACTGTTACAGTGCACTGAGTTATTTTCAGTTGTTACGTAGCGTTGGAATTCCGTTAGGTTACGTAATGCAAATAACGGGTTTCATAACGCGTTATTTTCAACAATGATATCAACGTAAACCAAATACAAGTAATAACTAATAATATGGAATGTTAGAAAAATACCAAAAAAGAAAAAATTATCAACAGTTATAATTTTCAGCTAAAAGTAATAGGTTTGTAGATCTTTAAGAGGAAGGCAGCCTCGGAGTCCTAGATACTCATACTTTCATTTTGGAGTTGACGTCCAAATGACGGTGGAAGATTATCAGCTACCTCTCTTTCCACCATCAGCTACCTCCAGGAACATTCCAACACTTGCTTCTGTCTAAATGCCGGCAGGAAATGATCATGAGAGTTAAATCTTGCAACTCTTCCAACAACTCTACCTTTTGGAAGGGGTTCAAAGTGCCCAAAGAAAATCTTTGGTCTGGGGTGTCTGTCAAACTAGGTTATTGTAATAGTATTTCTTCTGAAAACGACCGGCGGTGCACGCAAACCCTGCTTCCCTCCTTGTTTCCTTGGGTTTATGACCTTGCTATGGACAACAGGACAAGGATGTTGTTGAGATAGATTACTAGCATCATAACAGATGGAGGTTCAATCTTCACAACAATAATCACCCGGATACACGCATAACTTACTTTCCAAGGTTGCTCCTTCTAAAGAGTGACAACGTCCCCATTTGGAGATGGGAGGTCAATCTGTACACCATGGCTTTGACAATGTGGATTGCTGACTAGCTCATGCAGAGGTTACGTGGGGTGTTCGTTGTATCCTATAAAGGTTAGATTTTTTTTCTTCTTTCTTTTTTTTGCCCCTTTGGCTCATTGCCAAGAATGCTTTCCTGATATGGAATTACCTCCAAAGGAGAGGTATTACCTCCAAAGGAGAGGGTGGATCAAACATGACATAAGCTCTCTGCGGCCATGATAGCGGGTGAATACCCAATAAGATGGAGTCAATATCAAACATGTGATGGCAACTACCATTTGATGGATATTTGAAAAGAACGTAACAGTCACATTTTTCGTGACACAGTACACATTGTTGACAAATGTCTATCAGATATACATCCTGACTATAACTTATGGACATGCATACTCTCCAATGGAGTTGACATCCGCGGACAAGACGACCACAAAGCCAAGGAGAGAACTTTTCACCAGCTAGCCTAACGGACACAATAAGTGCAACCGTCAATGAGGGGGGGGGGGGACATGCAGAAGGATCCTCTTCGAGACGAGTGATCTGTCGACCTTTCTTCAGGGCAGCCGACTTGTTTGGTTTGCTTTGGCCTCGATCTACGTACTTTGATATCTGTACCATGCTATATATAGTCGTCACTGGTTTTGGCTATTACAACCGTTTTCTTGTACTAATACTCTATAGTTTCTAATGTTAAGTATATTTAATGAAATGAGGAGGGATGATCCACCGTAACAACTTTGAAAAAAATAATTTTCAACTGACTGTAAGACATATATTTCTATTTCTCTTCTTTTAGAACAGTTCAAGTTTATGCTTTCGCAGAGGAAGAGAACTACATTTTGTCAGAGAGACCTCCGAAAAAAGAACAGCTTTATACTGTGAAAGAGAAGGTCCCTTTCATGATATGCTGATTCTGCTCAGAATATAGAATATTGATTTAAGATCACAACAAGTCTTCATAAATATGCATCATACATTGTAGACTTAAATATTGCATGATACATAAAGTGTTAGTTTTAAAAATCCTACGATAACTACAGAATATGACAATAAAAAACACTATGTTTTTTGAAGAAATAAAGTGTTATAGTATACTAGCTAAGTTTAAAGGTAAGGTTACAATGCAGACATGATAGTGTTGTAGTGTATTGGGTCTTAATCACCACCCCCCCCCCCCCCCCCCCCCCCCCCCCCCACCCCCCCAATAATTGGAATTGGGTCTCCGGCAAGGGAACATAGTTGCACTGAGGAGGCGGTTATGCTGTAGGATCCCAAGAGACGAGCTATCTCGTGCTCAACAGAACTGCATATATGAGATGGAGACGAAACAGTGGTGTTACCTATTTCCACCCATGTCGCCAGCTAGCTGTGAATCAAATATGCTGGGGGTCCATGTCCACGTGCTCTTACTTTTTCTTATAAGAGTCACATGAACATTTGAAATAAATATCTAGAAAAACTAGATAAAATAAATGACTGCCTTTAGATTGTGGTGGGTGCTCCTAAATGAGATTCAACTTAGATACGGTTTCAGACATTCATAATGATATTTTTACTATTGATTTGTCGAGTACATAAATCATGCTCATTGATTTGTGGGGAAGTCAAACAGATAAGGTAACTCTGTGATCTTTTATTTTCTTGATACCACCGGTGAAAACCATATGGTCTGCGGATGATTTCCTAAGATAATTGTTGACAAAAGATTTGTTTATCTCATTTCAAGCGACTCTCAATTTCTCATGCTTGAAATTTTAAATATCCTAACTCATAGAGATGAGAATGGGTAGGGACGAACTGAGCCAGCCAGATGCATTTCATGTCAACTAAAACTAAGCAATTTAAAATACTATAATAAATATAACATATCACAATAATTAAATTAACATTATATTTTATGAAAAGTACGCTACTGAGGTAACGGTTGGTACACTAGTGGTTAGTAAAGCGGTTAGCGAAAAAAGACTTGAAATGCTTCTCTCCCATATGTATCTCTGAATTCAAATACCAAGCGATTTACCTGAAGCTGGTAATAAGATAATGGGAACCCCAAAGCCGATTTCCCTATTTACAAGGGGAAAAAAAATGCATAAGTAATCACAAGTACAAGTAAACTTTAAAAGCATTCTGATTGGGCAGAAGAACATCAGAAAACTGAAATGTTACATTTGTTCATAAGGAGCCAAAGGCAAATCCCATCAGAAAACCAATAACAAAGTAGTACATCAGTAATTACCAATAAAGAGAGAGAGAGAGGATCAAATTCTCATAAGTTGCAATTAAGAACAAATTGATTGATTTTGGTTCAAATTTAATGTTGCCTCGAAAACCATCGGGAAAGAGATATGAAGATACAACATCAGAAGGTCTACGTGTGTGGCCATAATAAACAACAATCACAGTATGCTCCAACCATGTTCTAGCTATGACAGAAGGATTGCGCACCAGAAATTCTGGTGCTACTCTGCCATCAAAATGACGCGAGCACTCAATGCCGTCAGATAAGGTCTTCTAAATGAGCATTACACCAATGCTTAAATCAAGTATATCCATCTATGGCAGCATTACACTGTCTATGATGGATACTATAGGACTTCAATGCTTATATGACAAGCCTTGGACACATGTTGGACACACCACAAGAATGTACCAAAACTAAACCAAAGTCTACCAGGAAATATACATCCATATATAATACCAGAAAAAGTTAATGTTGTCAACTCAATTCAGGTTCATATTACAATGAAGTTCTCCTGCAACGTGTGGAACCATAGGCTGACAAATAAGCTTCTTTTGACCTATAGACTGTAGCTTTTTTTTTCTACTGTTTAAATTTTCTTGAAGAAGAGAAGTACTCGCAAGCATGCCTCAAAACTATATAGAAGTAGACTTATATAATGTGTTCATATTAATTAACCAAAAAACTGGCGAGCATGCCCTTAAATGGACCTGTTCCAAATATGATTTTCAAATAGCGAGATTGTGCAAATATGCAGTACCAACTATAACAAAAGTCAGTGGCCAGACAGATTAAGATAGAACTATTTACATGGAATACTATTAGCAGGTAAGACAAAAGGTACCAAAAGCTATGGAAAGTAGAGTAAGAAAGATATACAATCTCGGGGGCATTGACATTCGTACGATGATCTTCAACCACACTTCACTATCCTTTTAAATTTTCACCTATAAAGCATCATAGAAAATTGGACCAAAGGAACATGTATCCACACTTGCTAATTTCCATCAGATTAGGAAATCCATTCAAATGACAAGTGCGTGTTGCAAATGTTAATTAATATCAATTTATAAGTACGTCAAAAGAGAAATCTGCAAAGCTTCGACAATAAGAACAAAATAGAACACATCAAGACCGCACAACAATTTCTCTATTTATGTGTGAAGTTCTAAAAGTTCTAGGAAAATTTAAAAATGCAGCTGTCAAGTTTACCAATCTAGTTAAGCTCATCAAAATGAGTTTACAAGGAAAATCACACTGAAGAACACTGTTTAGCGAAATAGTGTGAGGAGGGGCATCACTTTCCATCATTATCAACAACAATTTAAGACCCTTTCACATCAAGGTAGTAGCAGGAACTGAATGTAGATTCCGTACTAGAACCAGGAGGAGTTATTAGCCAGAAGCAAAGCCAAAGTCATTTTAGAACATAATATAGATTTAAAGATTAAGGTATTGATTGCTTTCTAGGAGTTGATTGCTTGAAAAAAAATCAAACACGTAAATTGACTTACCTTGACCACAAAAATGCCCAAGATTTGTTCTGAAGGTTATTGAAGTAATTGTCCAGCTCACGTGCTATCTCCTTCGTTGACGGCATAGACGAAGTTTTCTTCTTTACAATGGGAGATTATGGTTCAATTGCTTGCAAAATTCACCAGAAAGAAGTGATAACAAGAGATGGTCTTGTCACACAGAGATCACTTGCTACGGCATGTCCCTCTAACGTGATGGCAGCTGGAGCAGATTAGTTACACAATTTTGATTTTTATTTAATTAGCAACTTCAATATAACTTCTAATTCAGTTTATTTTGATAGTCAGGTCCATTAACTAAAACACATCAGCTATCCTATCCCTAGAGTCCAAAGCAGTCACCATTATGGTTTATTAATTGAATTGCTTGAGCAATTTAACCAGTAATGTCAACAGCAGTAGCAAGACCATACAAGAATCATATATAACGTTAATCCCCAAGGAAGAAATCACTTTTTTAATTCCGAAAGCTGAAAAAAGAAAAGATTAAGAAGGGAATTGGGGGATTGCAATTCTTAAAAAAATCCCTTTTTTCACATTTCAGGTGCAATAACAGAGAAATAGTGATTACTTATAGCTTATACTGGATGATTCAACAAAGTGGAAGATAAATTTCTGAAAAAGAAAAAAAAAAATCATTTTTAAGAGAATCGTGAGAAAAAAACTGATTTTTTGTTTTTTCAGCATGTTACCTCAAAATGTGAAATATGAGTTGTTATAGTTCGACCAGCGTGAAGCTGAGGTGGGAAAGGTTACTAGGTGGAGACAGAGGGAAAGAAAGTGATGGGAACCGAAGGCGATGAGATATAAGATAACGGGCACTTTCTCTTTCTTAAGGATTCCAACATATACTGAAAAAAAAACCAAATATCATGATAAATAAAGGAGAAAAAATGGGATTCCACAAAGACACAAAAACCATATTATGTATCAATTGATTTTAAATGGGTAAGAACTTTCTAGTGACAGCTGAATTAGGATATATGCAACTAGTTGACAAGATCACAACTTCCACCAGATAACATCTTTCATGATAAAAAAGGTTATGGTTTCAGCTATTAAGGCTAGAAAATAAATAAAGAGCAAAAATCAAGAGGAAATCCCAAACCGAAAATAAATCATGGCAATTTCAGGGGAGAAATAATTTCCTAATACATAAAAGACTTTAAAACAAAAGCTTACATCTTTCAGGGTCAAGGCTTTAACTGATTCTCATTTCAAAACCACAAATCAACAATACCTACAGCATTCAAATGAGTGAAAATGGGGCTACAGAAGGAACCTAGAAGCTTCGGAAGAGAGGAAATTGGGGAAGTATTGATATATTATTTTAAAATGTCAAAAGGGAATAGTAGCATATAGTGTTATTATATATAAACTACACAAAAGCAATATAACAAAATGAAATGACTTAATTGAAGAATAAAATTTGAAAAGTAAATGGAAATATTTAACAATGGATTGGAGAAAAATAATAATTGATAAAATAAATTGATTTACAGTAATTAAACAATCTTAAATTAATGAATCCACAGAAAATATTTCAATACAGCTAAATTGAGATAAAAAATACTAATAAAATTTGTAAACTAACTAGTAACATAATGAAAATGAATATTGATGAGTAAATAATCCAGCCTAGAATTCCAGTTGTTATGATCACGTAACATTACAAAAATGAAGCCTATATATGAAGCAATTTAATATGGAAACATCACTGTCGTAAAAAGATTAGGCCCTTCATCAAAAAAAATTGTTAGGCCAATCAGAACAAAAAGGTGGGACGTCTGTTAGGCCAATCAGGCCAAACATCACTGCTGTACAATTATTCATGATGTCTTTTTTTGGGCAGATATATCTCCGGACGAGGAGAGGATTCAGTTTTCAGGTGGGACGTCTAGAGATGAAGTCAGTGATAATCCTCCATCTCCGGCCCCGACTTGATCATCGGCTTCTGAGAACCTTATGGTGATTCTTGGAGGACTTTCAGAAGAGCATGTGGAGCTTGTGATATACTGTTTAGATTTCGTTGTTGTCATTTGAATACTTATCCGTACTCTTTCTCTACTTTCTCCTAGCTAGTTTTTATGTTTTCTTCTATGTACTTTTGCTTTGAACTTTTATAGTTCTATTATCAGCTTGTTAATGGAACGCGGAGGGTTTCTACCCGCCATTTTCTTCTATGTACTTTTTCTTTGAACTTTTGTAGTTCTATTATTAGCTTGTTAATGGAACACGGAGGGTTTCTACCCGCCGGTTTTGCTAAAAAAAAAAAAATCAGAACAAAAAGGTTCTAATATAACAAAATTAATCTATAAAGGTTGCTCATCAATTAAATTTAGTCAAACCAACAACTACACCATTATAAGACAGTAATTTATGAAATCATCATGTAAATTTGTTGGCAAGGATGTATCGGAGTGGAATCACGAACCCAAATCATGTATCGGTTAACCATTCCATCAAATACATTAAGACACGTATAGTTTATTCCTCGATAACCATATAAGAATGTAACAGTTAAAAAAGGCATGGCAAAAAGAGATATCATGTCAACTAAAATAGGCATGTGTCAATAAACTTCAGTTAACCATTCCATCAAATATATTCACACATGTATAGTTTAATTCCTCCATAACCATAACAGAATGTAACAGTTAAAATGGCAAAAATATCATGTCAACTAAAATAGGCATGTGTCAATAAACTTCATGAAGCAAAATCATGCAATAGTTAAGTACATAAGTAGAGAGAGAATGATAATCGCAGCAACAAGGCCAGAACCAAAAAATCACCGGACAATATTATTCCCCAATGCAGAAATCATTAAAAAAAAAAATTTGCCCTCAATTCGTTCTCGCACTAGTGACTAAACAAAAGAAAACAGAAAAAGAAAAAAGAAAAAAAAAGAAAGAAACATAAATTCTGAAAGAAAGCAAAAAGATTATTTTCTTT
The DNA here is from genome assembly GCA_036321105.1 of Dracaena cambodiana. Classification (NCBI taxonomy): domain Eukaryota; kingdom Viridiplantae; phylum Streptophyta; class Magnoliopsida; order Asparagales; family Asparagaceae; genus Dracaena; species Dracaena cambodiana. Next base: position 49,396,213 of record JAYEPQ010000008.1, read on the forward strand.
TTTAAGACCATCACCTGAGAGAACGCAAAAATTGAAAACCTCGTAGATTTTAGATAGTAACAGCATTATGATCACCCATCAGTTGATAAGAACGCAGGTCCCCAAGGTAACACCTTTCAGGCCAAAACGTTAGGGTTTCGGCTATTAAGACTTAAACAAACTAAATTGAAAAGAAAGCATCACCATTTTTGTGGAGAAAAGCTCTAATAATACATAATAAGACTTAGAAAAGGCACATGCCATATTTAAGGTTCAATTCGTTACGATTCTCATCTTTCGCTGTGCTGATGGCCAAAATCCAAAAGAAATTCGATGATTGCTTGAACAATTGAAATTGGGGCTGCAGAAGAAACTCTAAGAACTTTAAGAGAGAATCAAAATAGAAAAGATCAATAAAGGGGAAAATCTTACCGTAATTTGAGAGATTATTAGGTCTTAATTTTGGGCGCCTTGGCCTTGATCGCTAGCCTCTGCTCCTCTCTCTCCCCGCTTTCTTGGATATTTGAAACAGGGGACAGCGGAGGGAGACCCTGGGCCTTGAGTACAATGTCCATCCGCGTTTTCAGAAAAAGCGTGGCCGTCAGGGGGCCCAAAAAAAACACCACTGGCAAAACCGTAAAATCTCCTCCGCCAATGGTGAACGGTAAGCGGGAAAATTCTAAAGGAGCACACCACTTAAATAAGTGAGCACCATTTTCCATTTTGGTGCTCACAAAGTTAAGTGGTGTGCATTTAGAATATCCCGATAAGCGGGGAAATTTTATTCACGCACACTGTTTTGTTCGCTGGGCATAAAAAATTATAAAAAATTTTATTAACGCACACTGGTTGTTAGATCCATGAAATGCAAATTAACCCTGGTTGTTGGATCCATGAAATGCAAATTAATTTCTTTTTTTTTTTTTTTTTGTTAGGAGGGGTAAATCAAAGGGTAATAAATATTGCGATGTCCCAAAGCAGAAACCCCCCTTCGAAGAGTGAACGCGCGTTATTCGCCCATGGGAGATAGCTAGTGTTCTTGCTGGGTGTCCACCAAAAGCATGAGACCTCTGATTGATTTGGAATTCATCAGGATGTTTATATATATATTTATACATATATGAAACGGAAAAAACTATGCCATAGAAGGGGCTCTCTCTTATGACGTTTAGGTGGACGAATAGTATATTACATGTTAAGAGTTTTTGAAAAAAAGACTGTTGTTTTTTTAAAAAAAACCCTCCACTTAATATTTTTCTTTTCAAAAAAAACCCTGCACTTATGAAGATGTTATTGATCTATCTAAGCGTCATAGGAGGTACCCCTCCTAATTTTCTATAACATATTTTTTCCCATTTCCTATATATATATATATATAACTTGCTATTGTGAATATTTTTCCAATCTAATGAGTATTTGGAGTGACAGTTACGAAATGGTAATGGACACGCCTATAAATTAATTTTTTGACTCGTGACCTCCCCCTGCTCCCCTTTAACGCCTGCCCCTCTCCCTTCTTTCCTTCCTCGCCTCCATCAATCCCCACTATTTGGCAGGCACCATCAAAATAAAAAAATATAAATAATAAACCTTTTATTTTTGGTTCTTTTTTTTTTGTATTTTTGAATCAAAAATGAAGGTGATCAATAGAATCGAGCAATCTCTCGCCTCCGACGACGGCAACATCATCTTCTCCTTCGAGTACTTCACACCGAAGCCCGGGCACGGCACGGCGGAGGCCTTCCTCTCCACCGTCTCCGCCATGTCGGCCCACGGGCCGTCCTTCTGCGACATCACGTGGCGGCCCCGCGAGCCCTACCCGGCCGTGACCCTCGACCTCGCCGGCCGCATGCAGGCCGACCTCGGCATCGACACCATGATGCACCTCACGTGCGTCGGCATGCCCCGCGACAAGATCGACCACGCCCTCGACACCGCACGTGCCAAGGGCGTGCACAACATCCTGGCCCTGCGGGGGGACTTCTTGCCCGGGATGGACGCCAGCGGGGACGCCGACGGGTTCAGCTCCGGGCTCGACCTCGTCAAGTATATACGGGCGAAGCACGGGGATTATTTCGGCATTTGTGTCGCGGGGTATCCCGGTCGGCCTCTTGCTTTCTTGATCATCTTCATGGGGTTTAATTTTATTTTTATTTTTATTTTTTTTAGCATAAACAGTGTAGCTCTTTGTATTATATTAATTAGTGATTAACGAAACAGCTTACAAAAGTAAACATCTTGTAGTACGTAAATTGTAATAATAGATTTAGTAAGCTCGCACACTAATTAATTAGCTAATTTCTATGACCTTATCTCTCTCTAGAGTCCAAGATTCAAATATCAACAGACAACAATCTGTTGCTTGCTCAGTTGCTTAGTTTTCTCATTTTCTTTGCGGGCGCCGCCGCCTCCGCCGCCACCGACCAACCCCAAATTCCAAAGCACGCCCACCGTCGGCGCCTTATATTACCTAAAATTTCAATTAGTCCAAGCTGAATTTTACCTTGATATCATCTTCATGGGCCTTTTTATTTAATATGTTTTGGGACTTTTTTTTTTAAGAGTATTAATACATTTTTTTGCCTCAATTAATAATTGTTTTTCTCTCAACAATTTTGGAATTACAAAATTTTAGTTTTTTTTCTTTTTTTTTTTTATCTCAAGTAATATTTTTTTCGTATCGACTCCATTCATATTTTTTTTATGATATTTCTTACTTTATCCATATTTTTTTTATGATATTTCTTGTGCTCTTTTAGGTTAGTCTACATTAAAATACTTCACTCGTAGAAATTGATGTATTTGTTAGTTTACGTCGTACATAACCAAATTATTGTTAGCACTTTTCTCATATCTTCTCTTATATAGGGATCACGTCTGTCTTAATACAAATATACTTATTTTTTTTTAAGTTTTATCTTTCTTAGTATTACAGCACATCTAACGAAATATGTACATCTTTACTATATTTATTTTATGTAAATAATATCTCTTTATAATCCAGCATTTCATAACGTACAATAAAACTAGTCTTACAGCATTACTATAAAATTTAGGAAGTATGTAATTGCTGAAATTTCAGTCATTTTTTAACCAAATTTGCTTACGACAATATGTTGGAATAATTTAATTCTGAAAATTATATATGAAAAAAAAAAATCTAATAATAGTTCTAAACTCTATCAGAGAGTTGAAAATTTAAATTCAACAAATTCCTTCAGTTCTCTCATCCAAAATAAAATTCCTGTATATATCTGGCAGAAGCGCATCCGTCGCAGATCCCCGACGGCAGCGAGACCGCGACGGAGGAGGGATACGAGGCCGACCTGCACTACCTCAAAAGGAAAGTAGACGCAGGTGCCGACTTCATCATCACCCAGCTCTTCTTCGACGCAGAAGTCTTCGTCAAGTTCATCAAAGACTGCCGCCGCATCGGCATCAAATGCCCGATCATCCCCGGCATCATGCCCATCGCCACCTACCGAAATTTCAAGTTCATGACCGAGACATGCAAGACCAAGGTGCCCAAACAAGTTCGTGCAGCAGTTGAGGCATCGAAGAATGATGAAGCTAAACTTGGAGCTTACGGAGTCGAGCTAGCGACAGATATCTGTCGCAAGGTATTGAAGGAGACTGGAGTCAGAGCGCTGCACTTCTACACGATGAATAGGGAGGCGCCGACGGTGGGTGTGCTTTGGAATTTGGGGTTGGTCGGTGGCGGCGGAGGCGGCGGCGCCCGCAAAGAAAATGAGAAAACTAAGCAACTGAGCAAGCAACAGATTGTTGTCTGTTGATATTTGAATCTTGGACTCTAGAGAGAGATAAGGTCATAGAAATTAGCTAATTAATTAGTGTGCGAGCTTACTAAATCTATTATTACAATTTACGTACTACAAGATGTTTACTTTTGTAAGCTGTTTCGTTAATCACTAATTAATATAATACAAAGAGCTACACTGTTTATGCTAAAAAAGTTGTTTACTTTGTATTTCTCTAGAAAGTTGTTACATTATCAATGTCAGTGACTTGATTACTAGCCGTTGTTGTATTTTGTTCATGTACCAACTTGAATTTTTTCTTCTATACGAAAATTATAGGATTAATTACAATAAGTATTTATGTATTACTGGGAGTGTATTACAAATACCCATAAAGAAATATTTTTAGTAGAGAGAGTCCATTGTAGGAGTATAAGAATAACATAAATTGTGCACTTATTATCCTTATCAAGGGTTTTCTTTGTGAATTTTTTTTTTTTTTATAAGGAGATATTTTTAGGATATATTCGGTAATTAATCCTTTTATTCTTTTATTTTTCTCATTAATGGAAAGGATGCTATATCCCATTTCTCTCCGGAGAAATAAAACACAAGTTTCACACTAGAATTTGATTAAGCATATATATATATATATATATATATATGAGAATATTCGTGCTAAGTTAGGTGTATTCCTCATCGAAGAGAAGATACAAGAAAATTGCTTACGATGATATGGTCATATGCAACATAGATTTATAAATGTGTCAGTTCAACATAGGAAGCTCATCAACGTAGAGCAATTTAAAAGAGTGAATAACAGACCGAATGAACTATGGATAAAAGTAACACGAAAATATATGGATTCTATTGGTTTAAATGAAAACAAATTGCTTGATAGGAATGAGTGGAGAAGAATCAGCCACGTGATCGGCTCGGCGTGATTCTCTTTTGGTTCATATAGCATACCCCAAATATTTGAAATAAAATATTTAATTGTTGTTGTATTTTTTTTTTCTTTTGAACATGATGTAACCATACATTCAAAATTTTACCAACTTTTGGCATTAACTGTATTTTTTTTTTTCCCTAGAACTTTTAATACTTTAAAATTTCCTTTATACTCTGCACGTGCAGGCACGTTGAGAAACCAACAATGGTAAATAACATACCTATTATGATTATTAAATAGTTAATTTTTATATGAGATCAAGATAGAAATGGTCAAAATAAATTGTTAGAGATATTTAAAGTATATCAGATAGTTATCCATAAACAATTAAACTTTATCAAACGTTCTAAAACTTAAATGTTTGTAAAAGCAGTTAATCAAGCTATATCCATATTATTAAGATAAAAAAAAAATCACAAAAAATTTCTAGGAGCATCCAATTTAAACTTATTACTAACTGCATCTCTAATGAGAAACTACAATTAGCTGTACCAGTAAAAACTTTTTGACATAGACGAAAAATGGTGGGACCTCAAAATTTGGTCTCGTTCTCCTCCGACAGTGACTTGGGGCTAGGATGGTAAACGTAGGTGATCACGGGTTAAATTTTGACTCTTCTTATATAAAATTTTGAAAATTTTTATTTTTAATTTAAAATTTTGTATAGAACGAGCTAAATTTGGTCTGTGTGTGCGTCCATTGCCATCCCTACCTAGGGCTCGAACAGCTTGAGTGAAATTAGCAATGGAAAAGAATTTCACTAATAATTCTTACACAAGAATTCATTGTTTACAGGTGGTTAATTACAGTAAGATTATATTTTATTATTCCTGAACTTTAAAACTCTCATTTTGGTTCCTGAAAGAATAAACGGAGTGAGTTCCTGAAAGAATAAACGGAGTGAGGCCAAAGTTCTCTGTTGATAGGTAATCGACAAACATGCATATATTCTCTTCTTCTCTTTTTATCAAGAATCTGAAAAAGTTTAATAATTGAACCTTTTATACTAGTGGGATGAAAATTCTTGCTCTCATTCTAAGTGTTGTTGGTCGTATTGATTCTTTCCTTCTGGTACCAAGTTGGCAACTTTTTGCAATTGGGCCTACTCCGCCTTTATATCATTAGATAACACGCAAGGAGAAATAATTCAATATACTGCAGAAATACAAGATGAAAATTGGATTTAAGTTGAGGATACAAGTGAGGGAACAGAGAGTACTCTGGAGTTGCAATTATGACATCAATACACAGTTGAATTAACATCATTATAATTTCGGGAACAAAATGAGAGTTTTAAAGTTTTAGTAGCTCTTGGCAGTTTACCAATCAATAATCTCATGACCATGCCTCAATGTGGAATCTACCAGCCCTCTCCAGCAACTTGAGCCACCTAGTTGCCGATTCCTTTGAAACACCACTTTCTTCAGAAATAACCTCTTCCAGTGCTGCTGTCACATCAGCTGGCATTTTAGTAGAGGACCCTGCTATGTACACTGCAGCTCCTGCACTCAGCAGATTCCAAATCCTTTTGCTCTGCTCCTTCATCTTATGCTGCACATACACCTTCTGCGGCTGATCTCTCGAGAACGCAACAAAGAAGCCTCCGCCTCTTTCTGGTGACAGCACCCCTTGATCGTGGGCGTGAGATAGCCAGAAGTCCTCGTACAAAAAATCACTTCTCTCGTTCCTACAACCGAAAAAAAACAGAATGGGGCCTGCTGGCGCGACCACACTTTGCGCTGCCCTTTGTTGTACGAATGCACGGAATGGGGCACAACCTGTTCCCGGACCAATCAGAATGAGAGGCAGTTCTGGCAGGGGAGGAGGAAGGGAGCCATGATGGATCCACGCAGGAATATGGACTCCTGTTGATAATGAAATCCGTCAAAATTTGAATTTCATTTATACAGCATGTTCCACAGCAACTTCCTCATACCTTGACTGTTATGAGGATCGATTCCAGCTAGCCATGATGAGCATAGTCCATGGCGCTTCCGTTTAAAAGGAGTGGTCCATGATACTTTGTTCACAGTCAGGTGCAATTGGTTTGGGTGAGTCAAAGGAGAAGAAGAGATTGAAAATGCCCGTGTCGTTAGAGGAGGAACCAACTGCACTAACCATTCAAATGGAAGCTGCACAGACGGAAAGTCTTCCAGTACCTGCAATCATTGTTCTAAATATCAGCCCATGTCAACCGTTGTGGACGATATATCAGCAGATATATCATTTTGGAGGGTTTACTAATACGATACAAAAGCCCAGTATTGGCTAATATTCTTGATATTTTGTTCGATATCCTGGCATCCAATATGAAAATGTCCCATCCATTATGAACGGGATAACTGGATATCTGATATGATATCAGATATTTAGAACCTTGCCTGCAATACATGCCAAATCATTTCCTTGTGAACTTTTTTAGCCTAGAAGGAAACATACAATGAAACCTATGCTTAACCTCATTAAGCAGAGTATAGGCAAAATTGCTATTTTCAGCATTTCCATCTGAAATCACACAAGGAGATATTCAGCATATTTGAAGATAATATTGAAATTTTGAAAACTCACCTCTAAAACAGTTCTTCGTTCCTTCTGATTGTACTGATATAAATCATCCCTTCCTTCAGGAGAAGCAAAATACTGAAGCCTTTCTCTTTCATGTTCAGCTGTTGCATAAAAGCTCATCACCTGAAATGCATTGCTACTCTGTTATATGAAAACTTAATAGTTAATTTAGAATAAATATTAGCAGTTCTCTGTTCAGATTTATGGATGTCAGTTTGGAAATTAGATGATGTGGTTGTAGAGTTTGGAAGATGGCATTTTCCCCAAAAAAAAAATCAGCCTTGCTTCCCTCTATGATCATTCGCAGTAACTACATCCCCTACATGATCTTTCGCTACAACTACACCTGTATCCTTTGTCATTTTCCCAAAAAAAATTAGCCTTGCTTCCCTCTATGATCATTCGCAGTAACTATATCCCCTACATGATCTTTCACTACAACTACACCTGTATCCTTTGTCATAGACGAGCTCTGGATTTAAGACTAAAAAGAAACAGATAGTCTCTTTGAATTAATGTTTTGTTAAAGAGAGTGCTCCGACAACTTAAAGTTCTTATCATTTTGGCTGCAAGAGTGTCAAATTTCTAACATCAAAGTTCATATAATCAAGAAGCAACCAACCAAATACCCCCAGACAACAAAAGAAAAGGAAGAATTAGTGAACACTCATACTTGAAAATGGATGAAGGAAAAATACTCTCTCAAAAAATTATAAAAACTTGAATGAGAGTTTCGAATTATGAACAAATACTAATTAACTACATTGCTCAAGCTTAAACAGAAATGTAGTAACTTATGACTATCTTGCCTCAAAGAAATACCGTCGAGGTGATGCTGATGCTACATCCATTGTCAGTTCCACAAAGGTTTTCAATTTGACAGAATCCATGGAACCATTCACTTGATAATCAGAAGGTTGCCTCTTGTTAGCCCCTGGTTGGACCTGGAAATAATAGCTATTTGATGATTCTTGATATCATTGGATAACCATATAATAAAAAGAAGAAAATAACAATTGAATTGAAATTCCTAGCTCATGATGGAACTTAAAAACAAGGAGACAACCACTGAGAAAAGAAATGGTTCCATTCTAGAATGACTAGTTGAAATTCCTGCATAACATTTACCTTAACAATAATAAATTCAATATGTGTCTTTTGCACATAACAACGGCATCAAATACCATATCCAGTAAATTTACTTGACAAATTTATTGCTATATTCTGGAACTAGCTAGGCTTTCACAGGTACTAAGTTCTTATGGTGTATCACTGACCAACATTGTCCGAATCACAAAGCCAAAACAAGGAATACTTGGTGTCTGATGGACATTACAAATTGTTATTCACATAAGAAAGAACCTAAACAGTAACATGTGGATAAGACGATTTTCTTTTATTGAAAGGCATAATATACTTCATCTTGTTAACATTTCATGAAGTGAATAACGGTTTACATATTTTTGAGTGTTAGACATGGACAGGCAATTGTGTCATGTCCAGATGTGTAGGCACACCAATTTTGGTTAGATTAAGTATACTACACATCGTAGGAAAAAGGGTTGGAACAGGAACAAGTTGATGACCTGCAGCTAGGCAAAAGGAACACAAGGGTATCTTGTATTGCCAGCTGGAGAAAGATGCTTAAGGAATTAAAGCAGTAACTGTGAATTGGGATTTGAGGACCAGAGAGAGCAGCTTCCCTTGTTCAGTTAACAAGTAGCTTGTTCGGTTAACTGGTTTGCTTTTTCATCAACATTGTGCATCGTCTCAGCAGTCCCTTTACAAGTTAATGATCATGTAGGAAATTGTTATGAGAAGGCTAGGGTAGTTGCATATGCTTATTATTAGGACAAACAAAGAAGAAATTTGAGGAAACTTGGATGCTTGCTGTGGTACCAGTAATAACAGAATGTATGAGTTATAGGGAAACAAAGACAGAATCGAGGACTTCTTAATGGAGGGAAATTGTGGTTTTCATGATGACTATCCTGCATGTGTCTGTGGTTTCATGATGGCTGCCAAACATGTGAGCAGGATTCAACAGAGTAGAATAAGAGAGAAGTAGAGAACTTTCAACTAGACTGAACTTCTTCAGTAATCAGTTCAATCTTATTATGATCTCTTCATTCAGCCATAATTATAGGATTTGCATGTTAAAAGGGAAGAACAAAAACCCAATCATCATTACCTAGCAACCAACTAATTTTTTAAAAACCAAAAATAACTAGTAAATCTGTTCACAATTTCACATGGTTACTAGTTTCCTGGAACATCAATAGTAAGTCACCTTGTCCTTTAACCTTTCAAATAAACTTCAGATACTCTGCATCTAATCTAAATGTGCACCATTTGTAAAAGAGCCCCAAATAACCAAAATTAGAAAAAAAACAACAACCCGAAGTACTTGGGTAGGCTACATGATTCTCTTTTGGTTCATGTAGCCTACCCCAAGTACTTGGGATAAAAGGCTTAGTTGTTGTTATTGTTTACTTTCCACCCATCCCTCCTCCCCAAACACCCCTGAAAGAAAATAAAAATATAAAAAAAAAATTGAGTAATTAATTTTATTCTGATAAAGACCAGGACTGCAACGCCATATAATTCACTGTTGCCTCACACCCCCCCCCCCCCCCCCCCCCCCTCTGTCCCCCGCCAAAAACAAAGGAAAAAGTGAAAAAAGAATACAACAAAAAAAATGAAGAAAATGTAAATGAAGCAATGCAGAAAACAATATGATTTCAAATTAAAATAAGGCACAATGATTGAAGGACTACATTATTGATGAAAGCATTGTTGAAAATAACGCGTTATGAAACCCGTTATATTGCGTTACGTAGCCTAACGGAAACCCAATGCTACGTAACAACTGAAAATAACTAGTGCACCGTAACAATACATTTTTTATATTATTTTACATTATATTACATAACATTACGTTAAATTACGTTATGTTACGTTATTTACAATTATTTTTTTAGTAATTTATATATTATTGTTGATTATTATTTTGATTATTAACGAATTGCTGTAATTTTCTTACTTAATTAGTTATTCGCTTGTTTGATTGATTTTGAAATTGCTAACTTATTAATTTAAGTTTGTTCCTTGTTCACTTATTTTACTTCTCGTCTGGTTGTTGAAATTTACTTGTTGATTCTATTGAATTTTTAACTTAACTGAAATCAACAATTATAAATAAGATAAATTGAACATTATAAAATATAAATTACAACAATGATAATAACTGGAACTTAAATAAAAAATTGAAATCTTGCTTTCTTATTTAAATGATAACTGGAATAACAGTTGCAGACTTGATATAATTTATGAAGATATGTAAAAATTACTGTAAAACTTAATATAACATTTGAATAGATTATGTATTACAAAATGATTTTATATTCTTTTTTTAGATATTTTAAATTTTTTTTTCAATTTAATAAAAGTTATTTTATATAATTTTATATTTATTTTTATTAAATAAATAGGAAATTGCATAACCTACGTTATGCGTTACGCTACATGCGACATAACCTAACAAAGACAAAACGTTACGTTACCGTTATCGCTAGTTTAAACATTGGATGAAAGGGCTGAAATATACCGAGTTAACCATGGAATGATCAAACCACATATAATATAACTCAAATTTGTTGTACTACAAGTGAAGAAACTGAAAACCTGACAAAGAATAAGTTTGAGCAAGCATGTGTGTGTCTACTCACGTATACAATTCTGACTAATAAATATGCTATCAACTGCTTGCATGAATGACTAACATAAAAAAGTCATGTTGACTCAGAAGAAAAAAAATGAACATACAGTAATGTAACAATCTGGGTCTAGGTTGCAACGACGTATGAATGCATCAACAGCAATGGGATCTTGACTTGGGAGAATCTCAAGAACATCTCCTGCTTGATACCTAATGTCCTAAATTGCATTGCAAACAATAGTTCATCAACATCCAAAATAGAAATATAACCAAATCTGAATAATGGTTTAGAACATAATATTCAGAACCAAGTCTACTTAGTAACTTACAGATGAAATGGCTTCAAATTCGAAGTGGCGCACATCCCTATCGCCAACTTTGGTCAAACACTTGTTTGTTATCTAATAATATAGAGTAATGATTAGAGATGATAAAAGCAGAAATAAAATATTATCTTTTCCTCTTCTATGTAATGGAAATGCTATCTGCCCCATTCGATGGTTTTTATAGAGCCCTAGAGTTGAAAGCAATTTCCCATGGTAAATGTATCATCTTTTCATCCTAAAGTGTTTCATAGTCTACGGCCTAAGCCAATTTAAGAGAATTCCTCCTAGGTTGCATATGCTTAAATCTTAAAAGTGATAAGTTAGGCTTCTCTGTCCTCCAACTAGCCTTCAAAAATTAATAGCAAGGCACTATCCTTTCAGCTGTTAACAATTACCTAGACAACAAATTTGGAACCTACTTAGAAGCGTGACATCATGTTGTCAGCCGGTCTACAGTCTACAGATTCCAAGCATCTTTTTATTGCATAGCAGACTCCAATTTCATGTGAGAAGACTTACATGTCCATGATGAGCAGAATGTGAAACAAAATGGTAGTGTATGCCACAGGAATACAAAGAAAAAACAATCAAAAGTTTTATCCAATTTTTCCATTTGCCTCCCTCCAATACTTTTAGTTCCAGTGTTTTTCTTGTTTTCTATTAGTTGGACTTGCTGGGTATAGTAACACATCCACGGCCATGGCAGAAAACATCCCACCTCTTTCTTCAATGTCCATGCTCCATACTCTAAATTAATATGGCATTATCTTTGGACTCCTAGAACACCCACTTTGTTTCTTTATGTGTTAGGTGTTGGAGGTTGGGGGTGGTGGTGGAAGGAGAAGGAAGAGAGGGAAAAAAAAAAAAAAGAAGTTAGAAGGTGGAAAGAAAGGAAGAGAGAAAAAAAGAAACAAAGTTAGGGAGGCTTGGGAAAGAGTTGTAGGCAATATCCTCTGGAAGTTGTGGAAGGAGAGAAATAGAATAGCTCTCATGGGTAAATCTTGCCTGATTATCAACACCTTCAAAGAATGGACCATCTCCAATCCCTAGCATTACTGGGGATGGTGGGTACAATTATTTTGAATCTAATACTTCTCGAGCATTTCTTGCCCCCTTACGCGACTTCATAACAATGTCATACGGAGTAAGCTTGTCAATGCCAAATACATAGAACAAATAAATTACCAAAGAAATAATTCATACCATTTGTAAGAAGTAATGTGGCCTAATATCATCATTCCGATGTTGTGCAGGGGACATTAAGCGAGCTCTCTGAATCATCTGCTTAAGACTATTCAAATCTGACAAGTAAGATGGACCAAATCTTCCGTCAAACAAAAAAAAGAGTGAAACAATTTCACAAATCAAGATACAAAGGTATAAATCCTTACAAACATGTCTATAAGAGCACAAGCTTATGAGAGAATGAAAATGAACGTGGTACTGTAAATATTAACAAAACCACACACAATATGTTTCACCCATTGGGCAAGCAGGTTGGAGTGATAATGGCCATGCTCATATAAAACCGACTCATGAGAGTTTCTAGATATCTACCCCATGTACCACAGCCATGCATTGACAGTTCCTCTCAAATAGGCAAGTTCTTAAAAGATGTATTACCAACATGATATCTCCTACAATATATGCATCTGACTTACTAAGAGCAATAGCTCATCCTACCTAATCACACCAAAAGAGTACTATCATCATAAGAATAGGGTTGTAGCTGTCATAGTGTAAACTATATATGCATCCAGCACTTCAGTGGGAAAGTATCTCCAAAAAACAATGCACCATATGAGAATCACCCGTCCAGCTTGTTACTCACCAATAAGTTAGGTTGGTTTCCTACCACTGGTGCCCTCTATTTGTTTACCCCATCAAGCCACTCCCTTTCGATGCACAAAGGACTGCTTTCCTAAATAGACCCTTTGTCAAGAGGTCTGCAAGGCTTTTTCCTGGCTTTACAAAGTCTAGAGTCACATATTTACTAATAAGCTTTGCATAGATTTAAAATCTGACTTGCAAGTGTATTCAATTTCACGTAATAGTGTTCCATAATAACAATGCAATTTGTTGATCCAGAATCAATATGTAAGAAAATAGCATAAAATAGTTCAGAAATGATAATAAGTTCAGAGAAGATTTTTCAACCATTCAGCTTCCTAGCAACTGGTGTCAACTTAGATTCCATGGTGCTTCGAGCAATCACAGTTTGCTCCAAGATACAGCTACACCACCAGGCATAAGACAAAGACGGTAGTGGACTTTGCACTATCGGACTCAGTTACCCAATTGGCATCACTATGTACTAAATTACTTCTAGATATCTTGTATATGTCCAGTTATAACCAACAATACCCTTCAGATATCTATAAACTCTCTCTAAGGCCTTCCAATGCTATTGACTAAGGTTAATAGTAAATTTACTTAGTCTTCCTACAACAAAGGTAATAGCAGGCTAGCCTATTGGACACATATAAGAGGGATCCAATCAATTGTGAATATTCTGAGGCACAAAATTACCATTATTCTTTTCTCAAGGCAAATATAGAGCTATAGGGTGTGGCCAAGGCATGATGTTTGTCATAGTCAAAATTCTTCAACATCTTCTTAATATTATGAGGTAAACTCAAGATTATTCACTTAGGGTTCTAGATACTTTCATCTCAAAAATCATGTCAGTCTCTCCTAAATCTTTCATATAAAATTTTTTAACAAATAACTCTTATGAATGGTATCAAGAAATTGGTACCCATGGTATCAAGAAATTTGGTATGAAAGTTATATATCAAATGAGGTAAATAGCTCTCTTAAAATCTTTCATATCAATGTTATGAGGAAACACTTTTTTGTTTATATCTCTTGGATGACAAATCTAGCTTTATATTTCTCAATAGAACTATCTGCTCTTCTTCTTAAAGATCCATTTACATCCTGTAGGTTTACGACTAAGTTGGTTAAAATCCAAGTCAATTATAGATTTCATTTCGCTTTCGATAGCTTCTTTCCAGACAAGTATTCTCACACTATTAACATTCCATTAGCTTATCATGCCCTGATTTAATTCATATTGAATTCTTGGACATAGCTGATTTGCAGTACATAATTAAATTGCTCCCAGTTATTAAAATAGAAAAGGAAAATATTTTACTTTCATTTCAGTCTGGTTCTAGCTTATATATTATGTGCTTAGAGAATTCTTCAATAAATGAAGAAGCTGTAGAAAGAGCACCGAGAATAAGAAAATACATCGCCTATACAATAGAAAGATAAATATATTGTCAATCTTTCAAAGTTCAATTCATATAACTGACAGAATGATGATAAAATACCGATTTTGGAGAATATTTACTAAAACATTCCTATAAATCTGAAGACTAGTATGAAATTGCATATCTTTAAAAGGAAGGCGTAACTAATCAGATAACTAGTCAAAAATGGCAAAAGTTGAAGTTTCACAAAAAAAAAATGTAAAATGAATACATATGCCTATTACCCTTTAGATATTATTCATAGATGAATGTTATAAGGAACTCGTAATAGGAACTACCAATAGAATATTGTTACAGGCTCATACTTTTTTTATCACAAGATTGATTAAAGACGAATTACCTTGAGTAGTTGGAAAGGGCTGTTGCGACTCATCAACAAAAGGGTAACTGATCTGAAACTTCGGAGTATCCAAACTTCGTATTTGAGCATCCTGAATGTCTGAAACTCTTGGTAACATTGCTGGCTTCAGTTGATTCAGCATGTTCCATAAAGAGACCAGCCAAGGGTCAAAAGCACCTTCGTATCTATAAAAGGGAAGTTCAGGAATCATATTCACTTATTTTGAAGGCAGTTTACAAGTTAGTTCCAGGTAAAATATTAAAATATTCAATTAACTAAGACAACTCAGAAATTTGCACCAATTTATAAGTGATTCACAAATTAGGAAGTGGAGGAGAATGAGAGAAGATATACACGTAAACATATAAAAGCTCCCTTGTTGTGTCAAGTCTATATACTAACCAATATGATAGAAATGACATCATTAATACAAAAAAAACTAAAAGGAAGAGCATAGTAGTGAAAAAAAGAAAAGAAAAGAGAGATAAAATAAGCAGTGCAATAGTAAGAGCATATACAAAGTCTTCATTAATATATGTGCAGAATAGGCCTTAACTATAGCATACCCTGAACGATGTTGATCATCTCCCAAACCTTTTTCAACAATAGGTTTAGCCCCAAGATCAGAAAGCCTTTTGTCCAGTTTTTTTGCAGCAAACTACAAAAAATAATTCAACAATATTGAGAAACAATAGGCATAATAATTTAAAAGACTTCGGTTGTTCCAACTTCTTTTCATAAACACCAACAAAATGGGATGAGAGAGGGGGTAAAAAACTTGATCTGCACTAAGATCCTGGAGGACATGCTACTTCGAATAGATATGTCTCAACATAGTTGCAGCAAAATTCCTACATGCAAGCTCCCTATGGCTAGGATTCCAGCCCCGGCAGAAAATATAAAAAAGAATTGTAACCCTACTTGGGTGAGGAGTCTTGACTAGTACAAAAAGAGTATTCCACCTCTTTAAATAGACAGGAGCCCATTATTATAATAAACTATTGAATCAATACTTTCTTTTGAGAACTATCGTAACAAACTAGATGAAGGAAAATCACCAACTTTAGAAAGACACCAAGAGCAGGATTTACCCCACACTACAAAGTCATGGTAATTGTGAAATCAACAAAGAGGTGAGCAAAAGAATTGAAAGGAGAAAATGTCATCCACAATTATAATCAGATTTTATTTTTAATTCCAGCACAAAAAGAAAGAGAAAAAAGGGGATTTTCTACTCTAAAATCCACATAATGTACTTATGGTGTCTTTGGCTAGGGGCAGTTGTATTAGGTACTTGCATTTGAAAGGAGGGAGATCATGAAATTTTGGAGGGAATTCTTGATTCCCATGCAAACTTGTGGTTGTAATTGAACCAATTTCGAAATTTTGAATGAAATTAGGAATTCCCATAAAATCAAAAAAATACCTCCTTCCAAATGTAATTACCAAGTACAACAATAATACATCCAACCAAACACACCCTTACAGAGTTCAAATGAATTTGAGGGAGTGATCAGTTTGTTACATGTTTGGATAATGCGCCATGTTAGAAAAGAATTCATATCAGTGAAAAATCCAACTCAACAACAAAAAATGGTTGAGTTGATCACTCTTATCTTGAACTGTAATTAAAAATGTGGTCCACTTTCATAATTTTAAACTAGTTAGGCAGGCAATAATGAGTGAAAAACTGATTTACCGTATATGATTTATAAAGGAGATCAGGCTGTGAGTAAAACACAGAAAAGAAAAAATAAATAATAATAAATAAAAATATACATAAGATATTCCATTTTTCAATCAATCACATCCAGAGACAAAAACATATTTCGTAGCAATTTTCAGTTTAAAATGTAGGGAGCAACTGCTTTTCGCAGCACTAATTCCCTTAAAGTGTATAAAATAATTGCATATTTTTGTCTTAATATTAAATATCATTTTCTTTTCT
Source organism: Dracaena cambodiana (assembly GCA_036321105.1). NCBI lineage: Eukaryota > Viridiplantae > Streptophyta > Magnoliopsida > Asparagales > Asparagaceae > Dracaena > Dracaena cambodiana. Next base: position 49,413,077 of record JAYEPQ010000008.1, read on the forward strand.
AGCTTACCTCCACTAACAAAAAATGGTACTGATAATCATAAAAAAGGATAAATATACCCTTGCTTTGTTCACAAGTCTAGCAACAAAGCAGTTCCACAGGCCTTACCAAACATCGAGTTTTAAACAACTTGGTACCCTAATAGAACTCTAACAGATGCTGCGAATCAAACCAAAGAAATGTCGTTCGTGGTCTTTGGAACTAGCAGCGTAACATAATTTATTTCCTTTTCAGTCTGATAGAACACAGGTGTTGATCTCCACATTATGTAAATTCCTTTTATTCTGAAACAACTTACTGGAAGCTCTGACGATAGTAACCTATCAGGCCATCCCATTTTAGAAACCATTGGTTCACTATTAACATGCAGAATTAATGCATTAAATCTAAAAGCTAAAAGAACTGTCCAAGAGACGCAATTTGAACAGTGGTGATGGAATAAGCTCTAAATTAAAACACAACAACGAAGCACATAATTGTCTGAAAGTCTTAAACATCATGGATAAACTCAAGCATGAAATCAAATACTTTGAAATTCATATCCATTATATACCTGTAGCATCCGAATACTTAAAATAGCCAAAACTGCTACCCTGAGAACAAATTCAAGGAACAGAAGCGAAAAGAATGGCAAATTAAGAACTCATACAGACTTACATGTGATGTAACAAGGTTTAAAATATCAGAATCAACATTGATATCTGCCATATGAATTCATATATGATATTGAAATCGGAAACATCAGCAATATTGAAGATTTCGGCAACATCGGACTGACTGATATTATATGATACATTACTATATCAGGTACTTCAAAAAGTCAAAAACCAATATGATATATAGGATTGCTTGATATTTAAAACCTTGGATATCGCCTTAGCCATGATTAATATGGCATTCATGCAGGGCAAAATATAAATTCTACTATGGGAGGCAGCCCCTTAAATACTATAAGCATAGTGCCACAGTAACAAATGGTTCAAAACATCATCTGGATGAAATGTACTACGTACTACGCTTTCACATGTGCTGATAGATAGTCGACAGTGAACTTATATACCATCTAATAAAAAGATAAATGCTGGTTCAACAGCATTATACTGGAGAAATAATTAATAAGCAATCTTAAATGGGAGAAGATTCAGCATCCAAATGAGAATATTAATGATTTGTAAACTTATTACATTATATTTCTGGTAGCTGGAGTCACCTAACCCAAAAACTGCATACTGAAGCCCCTGTAGCCATTGACGGCTCAAATTCTTCTGCAAAAGAAACCTCCAAAATGCCTGCAAAAACAATAATTAAATCGATAAATGCACAAGAAACTCCCTTGGGAAAAAAAAAAGAAGATTGTAATAAAACCGACCTTCATGGAGTCTGGTGCATCTCCCTGGCCAGTCGTTGAAACGACAAAAACGACCGCACTTTCATCAGGTAAGTTACGCTGATATCAACATCAAACAATTAGCTTGTCAAATACCACCAAAGATTGAAACTTTGAGAAACTAATTATCATTGAAGAATGAAAGAGGAGAAGAAGTTGACTTACAGGATCGAAGGTGTCCATGGAGAGGACGTCAACAGAAGGACAGCCGCCGCGCTCGGCCTCTCGCCCCACCCGCTCCGCCGCGTCCGCTGCGGTGCCTGTCTGCGATGCATAGAGCACCAGCAGGCGATCCTGCTTCTCGGCCCCCATCGAAATTATTTACTAGCGGAATAGAAATGACTAACAGTCACTTAGGCATTTGTACAAACAAGTAGAGGGCACAATCACTGATTACATCCTTCATAATATAAAGTTTGGGTATATGAATTAGAGACTAAACTTACTTGTAATTGGCCCTGAAAGAAGTGAAGAAATTTGGGAAGAAGTTTGGGGGTGGGTGGGTGGGGAGACGAGGGTTTTTAGGCGACGAGAAAGAGAAGAGAGGAGAAGGGAAAGGGAGAGGGTTGGCTGGTTTGGGTTTGGATTTGGGTAGAGTCAAGCCCGCACCGTAGTTACCGGGTCGGAGGTTGGGGACGCATGTGGATATTTTAACTCGGGCCCAATAATCAGGCCTCGCCAATTGATCAACGGGAGTTTCTAAAGGGCACGCCATTTTTCCCAGTGAACCCACTTTAAAAGTTTAAATTTGCCAATATAATAAGATTGTCCCTGAGCCAAATTACCCTCTCTTTCAATCTCAGCTCTCCCTCCCTCCTGCACGAATAGATGCAGATTTTTTTCTTTTTTTTGAAAATTCAAATTCAATCCATTTGACTTGAGAGGAGAGGAAGAAGATCTGAAGTAAGTTGAGAGGAGTTGGCCGGCTCTAGAGAAGATGAGAGGAATTTCTATGGTAGATAGGGAGTTGGGTTTTAGGAGAAGTGGGTGAGAGAATATATGGAGGGTATTTTAGATATTTTTGGTGTGCTCACTAGGAAAAACTCTCTTTTCAAAAGAGAGGGTTGGCTTATCAGTAAAACCTAAAACCCAAAACTATTCTATCAAATCTTCTCATATATTAAATTATCTCACAAATTAAATTTAAAAATTGATTTTATTAGGTTTTTTCACTTACTCAAAAACCCTAGAAACTGTGCGAATTGAAAATATTATGAACCCAAAAAAACTCAAAGTCCGGACTGAGAGTCCGGACAGTCCAATATCCGTCCGGACTTTCAGTCCGGACTGTTATAAATAGATTTTTTTTCGTTTTATTATTCATGAAGTCATTGTAGCATACTGGTGAGTATCCTTATATCACATGTGAGCGTTTCAAGTTTGATTTCTGTCAACAGCAAATCCCTTCGTATTTTATTTTATTTTTCCAAATAAATATATTTTCTTGTATAACTATTACAAATGTAACTATTAAATTTCGGGCTCAAACATTTTTTTTTTCCTTAGTCACTATTTCATTCCAATTAAAAGATAAATTAGATGAAACATTTAATGATATGTTTTCTTGTGCATTTTCTTTATTTGCATTTTCTTTTTTACTTTATTTTATTTTTCCCAATAAATATATTTTCTTGTACAACTCCATATCAATATGATTTCTAATCAAATAATTAAACATTAAAATAAAAATTATTAATTCAATTGCAGTACAAATATACATAATAAGTCATGGACATCCAATCATAGAAATCAATTCGATTGCAGTACAAATATACATAATAAGTCATGGACATCCAAGAATAGAAAATTTTGATCGAGTAGAAGCAAAAAACAAACCCGTATCAAAATATCATAAAGTATGACAAAAAACACTGTCACTCTTCTTCTTGAAAGTCAGTTAATATTGTTTACGAGTTTCTTACAATATCTATAAAGATACATGATAGAAGTTGAACATTAAATTTACGGGCTCTAATAAAAATTTAGAGATATCATTGCACCTAGAATCTAAACTAATCACTGTCTCCGTATCTTCCTTGAGGGTTGATGTTGACGTGTGGTTCGAGTCGTTCTCGTTGTATCGGGTACATCAGGAGTGGCTTGTTCCTCTACTTGTTCCTTTGGTTGTTCCTGAGTGCAACCAGTTTGCACGGCTTTAATTTTCGCAAGTTTGAGGGAGATCGGTCGTTTGAGATTGCTAGGTTGCTAGAGATAGGCCATAACTTCATCTATATTCTGAAGTTGTGCTCTACCTTCTTCCATGTGCATGCGAGGTTGTTGATGGTGTAAAATTATTTTAACCACTCTGATATCTGTTCTGCCAATACAAAATAAAATTCATATCAGTAAACACATTATGCTTTATAATTAAGCCACTAATATAATAATCGCGCTAGACAAACTGAACTACAAATTGACAATATACATATGTAAACACGACTGTGAAATTAGCGTTTCACTAATATAAGCATGACAGTTAAAATAATATTATAACAATCAAGATACTGCAGTATCAGACTTCAAAAAATAGATGAACTCAAAAAAAAGTAGACCAAGATTGGAACTTAGACTATATAATTTTGTTTTTCTGCAGTTTGTGTTTCTTGTTCCATGTGTAATACTCTAACTAATGAAATTTTTTAAAAATACATATTATAACTAAACCAAGGTTTTAAATATCAGTCATTACTGATATGCATCATGAACATTGTATCAAATTATGATACAATATAGACCATATAATATCATTATTAATATTTACAATGTAACATCCCCAATACTAAGTCTCCTCCAAGTCCCCCTTCAATATCAGTCCAAAATTCAAACAAGAAAAACTTGAAATATAGTATCAATATTAATATAAAATAAAATCTTAACACACCCATGAACATGAGTAAGTGGCATGCTTGAATTTTAATTCACTCATCTTGAACAAATTCTAACTTCAGTAACCGATAATAGGCATCGTATTCAATCTTACATTCAATAAACAAGATGTCCATATCTAATCAGAGCTTACGAACCCAAATATAACCATAAATTTCAACAAAAAATAGAATTAGCAAGCTATCTTATCATTTACATTGGCGCCTTTTAGCCTCTGTGTGTAGATGAATCGTCCTAGAAAGACAATATACTAAATTAACTAATAAAATTTAATATTAACGTCCATGATTAGAAAAATAATTAAATTTCGGATATTTTACAACTAGGATTACAATATTAATTTTTTTTAATAATTATAATCTAAATATTAAAAAAAATAACAAAAAAATGCTACAACCAAATTTGCTATCTCCTCCCTTCTTCCTCCTCTTCAACCCAACAAAATCACAAAACCTTAATATTGAAGAGTTGTTTGATCCAAAAATAAAAAAAAATCTAAATTTAAAAAAAATATTACTAGATTAGTGTTGGCAGTGAAAATTTCTAAGTTAAAAGGATTTTCCACAATAGAACGCGGAGCTAATTCAATAGCCCCGCGGTTGGTTACATTAGCCCCGCGTTTGGTTACATTAACCCTGCGTTTGAATAAAACGCGGAGATATTTAATAGCTCCGCGTTGATTCCGCAGTCTGGCTTATATTAGCCTCGCGTTTTGGTTATTTAGCGTCGCGTTTTGATGGGATTAAAGCTCCGCGTAAGCAGATAACCAGAATCTCATATTGATTGAGATTTTGATTCTGGGCTTATCCAAATACCCGAATCAAGTCTAATCAGAATTCCATCAAAACTAAGATATTTGATTGGAATCCTTGATGAATGCGAGTTCTATTTAGATAGAAACTCTTGCATTAACCTGGGGCTATAAATACCTTCCTGGTGAAACCCTAGAGGTCTTCTTCTTCTTTTTGGCATTGGAAGCCTCCTATCGATCCTTTGGCAATTCAAGTACGCGAGAGAGCCTTGAAGCCTTTGCTGATCATCTTCTGAAATCTTGGAGAATTCAAGTTACGCATAGAGCCTTGAGTTCGTGAAGATCAGAGAAAATCACCATCTTCTTTCTGGAGTTCTTGAGAAGTTCGAGTTACGCTAGAGAGCCTTGAACAAATCAAAGCCAGAGAAGATCGTCTATAATCGGCCGATATTTTTAAAAGAGAAGATTTCAACGTACCGATCGTCCAAAGGAACTGCTTGACAGATCCCATCGCCACAGATCCCACAACTATTGTAAAAGAGAGAGATTGAAGTATAAAATCCTCTCGTTTGTTCTTTTTATATCTTGTTCACTTTCGTTGTAATTTAAGTTAATTCAATGGGAGGAAGCGAAGAAACTTTTGCGACGAACAAACTGACGACCACAGTGGGAGCCATCTCTTTCACTGATGAAGAGATTGTGGCGCAATCGGATGTTGACTTGATCGGATCCGAAGTAGACACGCTGGTCGTTGAAATCGACCAGCAGAAGTATGAGGAGTTCCTCTCCTTCGGATCAGGTGACTTGGATGAGACACGGCACTATCGCCGTATGTACTCCAATGCCCGAGTGACGGGTAGAAAGGTATCCACCGAGAGACGGGGATCCTTGGAGACTACGGTTATAACGCCGGAGTCCACACAAGAAATCCTAACCGAGGAAGAGCTTCCGATTGCCGAAGAAGACATGGGAACTGGATTGACCAGGACCCAACTCCGGAACAGGAACCGGAAGCGAGGCGTAGAGCCCTCAAAGCCCGCCTTGGACGCGGAGCTAACTCTAGAGGACGCGAGGCTATGGTCCCTCGCAAATTGGCTCGCGCTACCCGCGAGACCAATCTCTACCGCGTTAAACGCGAAGATACAACTTGCCTTAAAAGCAAGAAAAGCCAGCGTGTGATTTTCCACGCGAGGCTGGTAATACTGGCGAGTTACGCAAGATTCCCAACACTCGCGAGTTACGCGAGTATAAAAATTATTCAAAGCCAGCATGTGATTCTCCACGCGAGGCTATTACTGTGCTTAGCGAGAGACGCAAAGCCAGTAAGGGTTGCGCTAGTCGCAGAATACCCAACACTCGCGAGTTACGCGAGTATAAAAATTATTCAAAACCAGCGTGTGATTCTCCACGCGGGGCTATTACTGTGCCTAGCGAGAGACGCGAAGCCAGTGATACTTGCAATAAACGCAAGACTTCTGACACCCGCAAGGAACGGGAAGATGATTGGCAGATAGTTGTCAGTCGTAAAAACCGCGCTAAGCGCGAAGCTATGATCTGCGTCAATCGCGAAGATAAGCCAGCGTGCAAGAACCTCCCTTCACGCGGGGCTATTATTCCAGAAGCTAAACTTCCAAGGACACACCAAGCCAGCGAGAAACGCGAGGCTAGTATGAATAAGCGCGGAGCTATTCTTCAGGCCCGCAATATGAAACGCGAGGCTATTCCTAAGCCACGCAAGGATCGGTTCGACCCCAAAGTCAGGGTTGATCAATCAAAGAAGCTTCAGTGGATTCCTAAACACTCTCAAGAGTTGAATGGACCTCTTGATTTCATGGCTAGAGGCACTGACCTCAGGGAGCATCTTTCTAAGAAGAGAGGCATAGACCAACTTCAAGTTGAACATAGTTGCCATTGCCAGCAACTTATGACAACAGTATCAGCCGTGATGAATAACTGTGGCTGCAGCAAGAACATGATATCTGTGTTCGACCGATTAAATGAGTCAAACCAGAATCCTGCTAAGAAGATAAGAACCACTCCCCTGAAACAAGGGAGAGCTGTAACTTCCAACATGGTAGGAAAAGGAAAGAAAATTGCAGAGACGGATGATGATTCAGAATCGAGCGATGATGAACCTCATCGTATTACTCGACTAAGATCAGGAGCCGTCCCGCCCCGAAATTATAAGAAGCTTGCAGGGGGTTCTTACGACGAGGACAGCGATAATTCCGCTATAGCCTCGCCTCCATCCTCTACATCATCTCGACTGCAGAAGTCAGCATCGCACATGGCAGATAAATCTGGTGATATCAATCAGAGATTTGAGGCTCAAGAAAGAATGATTCGAGAGCAACAGAAAACGATTGAAGACCTTAAGATGCTACTTTTAAAAGTTGTTGAAGATAATGCTAAACAGGGCAAGAAGACTCCAAATGAAGAAGAACAGGAGGAGAAAGCCCACTCGATGCATGAGGAAGAGGATAGATTTTCTTTCCATGATCCGCATGAAGAAAAGCTTGAAAAGTTACAGAATCAACTCGAAGCCTTGATGCGTAAAAAAGAGTTGAAGGAGTCAGGAGTCTCTAGACCATATCCAGCAGAATGGGATGTGGTACCCTATCCTCCAAAGTATAAGCCGCTCAAGTTGGAGCCCTATGAAGGGAAGGGATCACCCAGTCAGCACATCTATTATTTCTTGTCCCAAGCAGGATACTTAATGAGTAATGATCCCATCATGACCAAAGTATTTGCAAGTACTTTGCGAGGGTCTGCCTTTACTTGGTTCATGCAGCTGCCCCCAGGTACTATTAATACCTGGTTAGATGTTGAGAAATTATTTCTCTCACGTTTCTTCGAGGATGACACCGAGATTACGGTTCATTCCCTCCTTGCAACTAGGCAGGGGGAACAAGAAGCGGTTAAAGATTTCATAGAAAGGTTCCGGGAGAAGTCCGTACATTGTAAACACGGAATGATCCAGGAAACTCTAGTCGAGACATGTCGACATAACCTTAAGACCAATGTGCTCCTAAAAATGGGGGCCGTAGAGTCTAAGACGTGGAGGGACCTGCTCAAACAAGGAGAGCAAGCTGAAGACTTGATTCGCCGAGTTGAAGAGTCCCGCGGGCCAAGAAGTGCTGGGGGTAGTAAATCATATACCCAAAACAACAGCAACAAGAATAAAGGGAAAGCAGTAATGTCATCAGAAACTGCTCCTCAGAAAACCAGTCCTCCGCCAGAGCCGAAATCTCAAGGTCAGCGAGGGTCAAGGCAAATTAGACCGCAGCAAGAAAGGAATTACACTTTCAAAGCTGAACAGACACCAGTCCTCTTTCACCTGCTCCAAAAGAAGGGAATGCTAAAACTTCCGGAGAATAAGAAGCCAGAAGATGCGGGTAAGACTAAAGACCCAAATTACTGTCTTTATCACCGGAATGTTGGGCACCCTACCAGGGATTGTTTTCCCCTCAAGAACAGAATCCAAGCACTAATAGAGGCTGGAGTTCTGACGCTTAAGGAAGAGCAGAAGAAAGTCACTGCCAATATGGCAACCATAGTGGTTGGAACCCACGAGTTCCCCGCAGGAGTGACCCCAATCCCAAAGGGTGAGGCAGTTACGAAGAATCTTGATCCGCACAACAAAGCCCAAGAGGGACTTGTCCCCGTAACAACCCAAAAGGGGGAAGTTATGTGGGTTCACCCTGATTTGCTGGAAGATGAACAATAGACTACTTCAAGAGGTCCAGAGAAGAAACGGGCTGTCAATGTCATTTCTGCGGATATAAAGGGAGAATATATAGCTTCAGGCGCCTTCACAAGTTCTGAAGAAGAACCCGAAACTATGGCCACCCGTCAAGATGGGGCAGGCCCTTCCAGTACTCGATCTGGAAAGACATATCTTAAGGACTACACTAGAGTGGATCCAAAAGATATCTATGCAGAACTTGCAAAGCCTGCGAAGCAGAAAAGACTTCGTTTCCAGAAGAATTCTACCAGAGATGAAGGAGCCAAAGAAACTCCCTTCGAATTTGACATAATCGCGCAGTTGGCTAATATCCCAGCACGAGTGACGCTTTATAAATTGTTGAGATTATCAAAATCAACACGTGGGGCTCTAAGAGAGGCCTTGGCAGACTCTGAGTCGTTCCTAGCTCAGATTGTCGAGCCGGCCATCGAAGAGCGGGACTCTTACCCCCACTGTCATCAAGTGAGGAGGCAGGTCCCACAAATTATCTTCTCTCCAGAAGACATGCAGGTGAGAAATATAAAGCATAATAGGCCTTTATATTTCACTGGATATGTCGGGTCCACAAAAGTGGACCGAATTCAGATTGATCCAGGTTCTGCACTCAGCGTCGTGCCCAGTAGATTGATGCAGCTGTTGGGGATTTTCCTTCATCGATTGACACCTACACACACTACCATCTATGGATTCAACGCCAATAATAGCCATCCTCTTGGTAAGATCCGATTGCGGTGTCAAATTGGAGACTTGAAAACGGAGGTTACATGCTACGTAATTGATGTTGATACCTCCTACAATATTTTATTGGGGCGACCTTGGATTCACTCTCATATGATAGTTCCGTCAACTCTTCACCAGTGCATGAAATATTGCGATTAGGAAGGAGAGGTCCGGACACTAATTGCTGACAAGCAGCCATTCAAAGGGTTGGAAAATTACTTCACAGATGCTGCACTCTACAAGCCAGCACATGAAGCCTCCAATGACGGTCTTAGCAAGTCTCCAAAGCCCAACGACAGTGGCAATGAAGCCGACACTGAGTACGAGCTCCTTGGAGAAGATGACGGGGGTGATTACGAAATCAACCCTCACCTAGATCTTAGCTTAGGTCTTGATAATATAGTGGATGTAATAGAAAGTGAATGGGTTATTAATGAAAATGTAAAGTTAGTCTACGAGCATGCTGTAGCTACTGAGTCTGGGCCCTCTTGTACCTCCACCGAAGCGGATGGCCTGACTGAACTTGAAGTTCTGGCGGAATACCATTTGCCCCTCAGGTCTTCCCTCCTTTCTCAATTAAAAATTACCGAGGATCAAGGGCACTTCTTTGAAGTGCCTCCCCGACAGAAGTCCCAAAGGCCGATCATGTTCGGCAAAGTGGCCACGTCACCTCGACAGAGACAAAGTAGTGAAAGTGATGAACAAACATCACCTCAATTTCACTTATATGAGCAAAGGTCCCGACAGATGATGGAGAAAATGAGATATAATTTTACCCAGAAGCCGGGATTAAACTTCGGAAAAGGAAGACGGAATCTCATACCCTCGTTTAAACCGAGAGGAAAGAGCCCTGATTATTATCAGAAGACCCGCAGGGGGTTGGGTTATGTATCTACTCCACCTTCGTCACCATCAAAGGATGAAGAGAATTCTTCGGATAAAGAAGAAACATCTTCACCAGATTATGATTCAGATATAAGCACCGGTGCTTGGTTTCAATCTTTGACGATTAATATGGTTTCGACCACGCCAGAAAGCGACGAGGAACCAATTGACGTCCAAGATGATGCTTGGGCCAGGCATATGGACACTCTCTGGGATGTCCGCTTTGAACAGCGTGATCCGCCCACGGAAGACAAATTAATACAGGTTAACATGGGAACAGAAGAAAACCCGAAACCCATTTTCATAAGCGACACACTAACTCCTTTAGAAAATGACGAACTTATATCTCTTATCAAAGAGTATATAGATGTGTTCGCATGGAGGTATGAAGATATGCCTGGGCTTGACCCTCAAATTGCCACACACCGGTTAAATATAAAAGAAGATGTCAAACCTGTTAAACAGCAACAGAGGCGTTTTCGACCGGAATTGATGGAGGCAATAGTTGTTGAGGTCAACAAGCTTATAAAATCCGGGTTTATCCGAGAAGAACAGCATCCTGACTGGGTGGCAAACATAGTGCCAGTTCGCAAAAAGAATGGCAAAATCCGGATATGCATTGACTTTCGAGATCTGAACGCTGCATGTCCCAAAGATGAATTTCCACTCCCCATCACCAACGTAATAATCGATAATACTTGCGGTTATGAGAGGATGTCCTTTATGGATGGCTTCTCAGGTTATAACCAAATCAAGATGCACCCGGATGATAAAAAGCATACAGCTTTCAGAACGCCACAGGGGGTATACTGTTATACGGTGATGCCATTCGGATTAAAGAATGCAGGTGCCACTTACCAACGCGCAATGAGCGCCATATTTAAAGAACACCGACGCAGAACAGTAGAGTGCTATGTGGATGACTTAGCAGTTAAAAGTAAAGACAAAGAAGATCATCTTCATGATTTAAGAGTGGTCTTTGATCTTATGCGGAAACATCACTTGAAGATGAATCCTACCAAGTCATTCATGGGGGTATCCAGCGGGAAGTTTTTAGGGTTCGTAATAACTTCAAAAGGAATTTTCCTTGACCCTGAAAAGGTAAAAGCGATAAGCGAAATGCCGCCTCCCCGCAATCTTAAAGAATTAAGGGGATTACAAGGAAAGCTCGCTTATATTCGGCGCTTCATATCCAACTTATCTGGACAATGCCAACCATTCTCAAAACTTATGAAGAAGGGAGTGTCTTTCATATGGGATGAGGTATGTCAGCAGGCATTTGATGACCTCAAGGAGTACCTTACTAAGCCTCTTGTACTAATGGCACCAGCCCCTGGACAGCCCTTTCTTATATATGTAAGGGCCATGGATAATGCTTTAGGAGCACTACTTGCTCAATATAATGAGCACGGCCATGAACATGCCCTCTACTATTTAAGTAGAACAATGATTGGGGCCGAACAGCGATATACCCCGATTGAAAAAGAATATTTAGCCCTAGTGTTTGCTGTTCAGAAAATGCAACACTACTTTTCGGGGCAAACAATTCATGTCATATCACGGGTTAATCCCTTGAAGATTCTAATGACCAAACCGGGATCCTTAAATGGCCGATTGGCAAAATGGGCGCTCTTACTATCGCCCTATGATATACATTTTGTCCCTCAAAAGGCCATGAAGGGACATGCAATCGCTGATTTCCTTGCAGACCATCCAATTTGGTCCAAATTAAAGCAGACATCAGAAGTCAATACAGTTACCAAAGAACAGCCTTGGCAAATATTCTTTGATGGTGCCGCGAGACGATCTGCTGCTGGAGTGGGGGTTGTGCTAATATCCCCACATAAACATATATTGCCTAACGGATACTCATTAACAGAACCGTGCACTAATAATGTAGCGGAGTATAACGCGCTCATTATCGGCTTAAAGATAGCTCTGCAACTGGGGGTGAACCATCTAGAGGCATATGGAGATTCTAAGCTCATTGTCAATCAGATGACAGGTGAGTATGAAGTCAGACATGAAGCCCTCATCCCCTATCATCAGCTAGCTATTGAGCTAGCAGGATATTTTGAACAATTCTACATATATCATGTATCTCGAAACGAGAACATTTATGCAGATGCTCTTGCCGCATTAGCCGCAACGCTGGCAATCCCGCCAGGTGAAGCTAAAAGCATCACCATTGGTAGCAGAGAACTCCTCCACCCAGATGTGGTATCTCAAACCGAAGAGGTATGCCAGATTGGCTTAAACTTAGAGCCCCGTGATTGGCGATTTCCGTTTGTGGATTATGCTTTGCATGGGATATTACCAGAAAATCCTAAGGAAGCCACCTCAATAAAGAGGAAGGCCCAAAGATTTTATTATGACCATAAACTTCAGACTTTGTATAGAAAGTCAAGAGGTGGTCTATTGCTACGCTGCATATCGAAAGCAGAAGCAGAACAAGTGCTGAAAGAAACACATGATGGAATATGTGGAGCTCATCAGCCCGGTCCCAAACTTGGAGACCGTATAAGAAGGCTGGGGTACTACTGGCCGAGCATGGTTACGGAAGCAATGACATACGCTAAACGATGTCATGCATGCCAAATACATGCCAATTTTATTCATCAACCCCAAGAATACTTGCACAATACCGTCGCAAACTGGCCATTTGAAGCCTGGGGAATGGACATTGTGGGGCCAATAACTCCCCCGTCATCCAGAGGACATCGATTTATTCTTGCAATAACCGATTATTTTTCAAAATGGGCCGAAGCCGTGCCCATGAAAGAGGTGAAGACGACAGATGTGATCAAGTTCGTCAAGCATCATGTCATTTACCGATTTGGCGTCCCCCGACGGATTATTCATGATAATGATCCGCAATTCATCAGTCAGGGATTCTCCAGATTCTGCAATAAATTCAGAATCAAAGATATCGCTTCTACACCATATAACCCTGCGGCTAATGGGTTGGCCGAAACTTTCAACAAGACGATCATCAAACTCCTTCGGAAGTTCGTCTCCTCCAATAAACGAGATTGGGATGGAAAGTTGGGAGAATGTTTGTGGGCCTATCGCACCACCGTTCGCACCCCGACTAAATCTACCCCGTTTTCTTTGGTTTATGGAAGTGAGGCTGTCTTGCCTCTTGAAATCCAGATACCATCATTAAGAGTGGCTTTAGCCACAAAGATGACGACAGAAGAGCGCCATCAGCAAAGATTGCAAGAACTAGAGGCGTTAGATGAAAAACGTCTCAGGGCTCAACAACAAATTGAGTTGTATCAAACCCGAATATCTCAAACGTTCAATAAGAACGTTAAACCAAGGACCTTTAAACAAGGAGACTTGGTTCTGGCTGTTAAAAGGCCAATGGTGCTAACCCACAAGACTAAGGGTAAGTTTGAACCCAAGTGGGAAGGACCGTTCATTGTGGAGACAGTCTACTCCAGTGGAGCTTATCGCTTAATGAATCAAGACGGCGATAGGATGATGATACCGATCAATGGTAAATTTCTGAAGAAATACTATGCTTAATATCTCTGGGAGTATAAGCCTCCAATTTATCCAAGTTACGCAGATGAGCACTTGGACTTCTTCTATTCTGGTGATTTTAACCCACTAAACCTGGTGCGTTTGGTCCTCAAGTTTGAACCACCTCCAGTCTTTTTCTAGGCATGCGCATTGTGCGCCTCTGACCTAAACCCTGGCGTGTCTGGTTCTCAAGTTTTGAACCACCTCCAGTCTTTTTTTAGGCATGCGCAGTTTGGCGCCTCTGACCTAAACCCTGGCGTGTCTGGTTCTCAAGTTTTGAACCACCTCCAGTCTTTTTTTAGGCATGCGCAGTTTGACGCCTCTGACCTAAACCCTGGCGTGTCTGGTTCTCAAGTTTGAACCACCTCCAGTCTTTTTCTAGGCATGCGCATTGTGCGCCTCTGACCTAAACCTGGTGTGTTTGGAGTACCCAGTTCGAGTTACGCGAGAGAGCTTTGAACCGCCTCCAGTTTGGTTCTCAAGTTTGAACCACCATCAGTCTTTTCTTGGGCATGCGCATTGTGCGCCTCTGACCCAAACCTGGTGTTCTCAGTTCTCAAGTTTGAATAGCCCCCAATCTTTCTTTTAGGCATGTGTAATTAAGCGCCTCTGACCTAAAAGATATGAATTGCCCAACGCTTCTATAGCAATGGGAAGAGGAGATTAAATTCCTCGCCAACCCATCATACTGGGGTAAAAGTATGAATTGCCCAACGCCGACTAGGCTATGAGAAGAGAACAAGTTTCTCGCCAACCCATCATACTGGGGTAAAAGTATGAATTGCCCAACGCCGACTAGGCTATGGGAAGAGAACAAGTTTCTCGTCAACCCATCATACTGGGGTAAAAGTATGAATTGCCCAACGCCAACTAGGCAATGGGAAGAGGAGATTAAATTTCTCGCCAACCCATCATACTGGGGTAAAAGTATGAATTGCCCAACGCCAACTAGGTAATGGGAAGAGAACTAGTTTCTCGCCAACCCATCATGCTGGGGTAAAAGTATGAGTTGCCCAACGCCAACTAGGCAATGGGAAGAGAACGAGTTTCTCGCCAACCCATCATACTGGGGTAAAAGTATGAATTGCCCAACGCTTCTATAGCAATGGGAAGAGAACAAGTTTCTCGCTAACCCATCATACTGGGGTAAAAGTATGAATTGCCCAACGCTTCTATAGCAATGGGAAGAGAACAAGTTTCTCGCCAACCCATCATACTGGGGTAAAAGTATGAATTGCCCAACGCCGACTAAGCTATGGGAAGAGAACAAGTTTCTCGCCAACCCATCATACTGGGGTAAAAGTATGAATTACCCAACGCCGACTAGGCTATGGGAAGAGAACAAGTTTCTCGCCAACCCATCATACTGGGGTAAAAGTATGAATTACCCAACGCTTCTATAGCAATGGGAAGAGGAAATGAATTCCTCGACAACTCATCATGTTGAGGGAAATAACATGGCTAGCCTAACTCAAACGGTATTTGGTAAAGGCTAATCAAATCCGTTAATAGCTGGGGGTTTGCTAAAAATCCCATATTAAACTTTAATTGTTATTTCGGTTCAAGAAATTGAGCATAAAACGGTACCGAGATAAATCATTTTGACGATAGGTTATTTGTTGGACAAGCAAATCTGTTTTGAAGCCGACAAATAAAAGAGTCAAAAGAATCATCTTTATTAAGGTGAAGATACAAAAAGAATTTCAAAGAAACATAGTAAAGTAATCTCTCTCCTGTTTACAAAGTTCTTATTACAAGGAAGATAAAAGTGTAAAGAGAGATGAAACTATTGGCCTCCCAGAAGTCTCAATTGGTTTATTGTCTCGTCCAAATTTCTACGATGAGAAGCCTCAACGGTTTGCTGAGCTTGCCTACGCAACTCATCATCACTTATTGAAAGTTGTTGCTGACGAGATTCTTCTATGGCACGATTCCTGGCCATCTCTTCCTGCTGAATCTGCTCCTGCTGGACAAGCAACATCTCCCGTTTCTTGACAGATTCTCCTAATCGGAGTTCATTTTCTATCAAGGTGGCCCGAGCTCTCGCAATCGTCTCCTGGGCTTTAGAGATGGCCGTCTGACTTTCCTCAATTCCAAAGTTTACCCTTTGCAGGTCACCAATAACGGACTCCCGACTGGCCTGGAGCTCTGTCAGCTCCTGAGACCATCTCTCCTCCTGCTGCCTTAAAATATTTCTTCGAGATAAGGATTCTGCCCGAAGCCGCGCCAGCTCTATCTCAGTGATCGCCTCCACATCCGCCTGACGGAGTGTGTGTAGCGTGGTCACCTGCTCTTCTAAAGCTGCAAGGCGGGCCCGGTATGGAGCTGCTCGATCTTGTCCACCGAATTCTTCGATATTTTCTAAATACCGGAGTAACAGTGGACGTGCGAAGTTGAAGGAATCATGGCCAGCAAGAACCATCTCGACACATCTTCTTAACAAATACATAAAATCCTCGACAGTGAAGCCGAAAAGTCTTTCAAGAGGATTTGCAGTGTCGGTAGGCAAAGTAGGCAATGCCAAAAGGGGTGTCGTGAGCAAGGGAGCAGTAGTGGCTGGGATTGGAGAAGAGGAAGTCCGTCCCTGCATTAAATTCATGATCTGAGGGACCAGTAGAGCCAGTGCAGATCTGGAAGAACTGGAGACCCCAGACGAAGTACCGTCGGTACAGATCACTTGGGTACCCCCACCAACAGGAAGAGAAGATGGGACCACTTCGCCTGAAACTCCTTCGGTGGGAGAAGCATCTTCGAACGAGAATTTCAAATTATTCTCCTCCCCTGCTGGAAGGCTTGGAGTCGGAAGAGTTGCAGGTATCTCAGCAGCCACGACAACAGACGACGTTAAAATCACTGACTGAGAAGGCACTCCAACGACCGTGGGAAATATCTCAGAAGAGCAAACGGGTGTTGGAGATGGCATGCTAGGAGAAGGTGTAGCCTCATTAGCAGCAGCTGCAATAATAATCTCAGTTCTCTCGTCACTTCCCAATTCGTCAATTGGGGGAATTGAAGAGGAAACAGAGGCAGGAGCCGGTGTGGAATAATCAGCCGCAAACTCACTAACAAAGCTACCTACACCACCAATAGAGCCAGAATGGTCCATTCTATCGTCAGACTCTACTTGGGTAGTTGAGTGCATTGGCGAAAGAAGTTGATCACCTACATTTCAGAATACCAGAAAAGCAGTGTTACGTTAAAATAATAACGGGCAAAAGATAAAATGCTAAAGGCCATACCAGGCGATACAAGTCCAGTTGTCGGACTTGAAGGGGGAGCCATTGTTGTTTCCAGCAGTGTACCCGTCTCGCTACCCGTTAGTTGCGCCCCAGGTTCTGCCACAGGCTCTACGGCCGAAGGAGCTGAAATCTCAGCAACACTTGGAGCTTTGGCAGGTTCATCCTCCCTTGCCAACGCTGGGGGTACAGCTGAAGCTAACAAGTTGGAAGCAAGTTTGATAGCCACTTCTTGGGGGGCTATCAAAGTTTCCTGTGCCAGTTTTTGCTTCTTACTCAGCCTTTTCTTTAAAGTGCCGCGGCGTTTGAGAGTTGGACTCAGGGAACGACTGACAATAGGCTGAGGAACTCCACCAGCACCAGCATCATCATCATCATCACCGGCATCATCGTCTGATTCGCTGATGTCCGAAGGCTCAGCCGCAGCGCCAAGGAATTCTTCCATTCCTTTTATCCTTATCCTAGAAGCACCCTGACGGCTAATATAGAGGGCTTCAATCTCTTTGCAACAGCTGCGATTGAGAGAGAAGCCGGGCACGTCAGCATTCGCAATGTTGAACCAATTGCAGGAGCTGAGGGTCATGGCCAATTCTGGCACCTTCTGGGGCAAGGAGAATTCAGCTTCGGTCCCGCCCGCTGCAAAATGGAACCAGCCACGAGCACCTTCATATAAATTCCCCTCATAAGCGAGATCTTTATTTGGATTACCCACATAAAGTTGAGAATATCCAAACTGGCGAGCAAAGCGACTCAGAGTATATGGCTCAATCTGACACCTGAGATCTTGACGATACACCAAGTGTCCGGGACGGATGTTGAGAAGCCACCAGAACGCTCCTGCAGATAAAGTAGTGAACTTATCTGCTCCCATGGCATCCTTTAGCCTCGTCCCATATCCTCCGCCGGGAAAGTCAGAAAAATACCGGAAGATCTCGTAATTCTGAAAGCTACGAAGAGTCTTCCGAATCTGGGACATATAATTCTGCCTCCATGAAGAACGTTCATACAGTTCTACGAGGAAGCACTTTTCGCCCAAACGACGCTCTGGTGCACTCATTAAGGAGGGACAGTGCAAGACAAGCCACACCATCAAGTAGGTGTAGGGCATCTCCACCCTAGGATTTGGAGTTTTCGGTTGGGCAGTCTCTTTCGACTTGCCCTTTCCTTTCCCCTTGACCTTAATAGTGGGGAGGAAATCACGACAGAATACCCTCAGTCCATATTGCAAATTGCATACCATAGCGGGAAGGAGTCTAAGGGGTCGGCCGTATGCAAGAAGAACCGCTGGATATACCACGGTCACTGCAATCGCTTCCTTGGGCAATGACGGCACGACGCATCTTTTGAGCCACAGCATCAGAAACCCGGCAATGAGACCTCTGTTGGAGATCGGAAACTGGGCTTGATAGTGATAGCTCTTAAATGAAGTACCGGGACCGTATCCATTCTCATTGGATTCCGTAGTATAGAATAAACGGTAATGGCTCCTGGCTACACGTTGGTCGATCTCTGAAATGGGGACAGGAGAATGACCATGGATAGTGGCCGAGCTATCCTTAGAATTTAGGTTGGCAAAAAGGTATTCGGCCCACTTCTTATGGCCAATACCGTGATTACGTGCACCTGTCTGGTCAGCGCAGATATGATAATGGCACATCATCTCCCAGTACGTGACATAAATACGCTCATCCCTCGCCAATAGCATGTTCAACTCATCAGTGGTGGGGATATACTCCTCGTAAGGGACTTCGCCCATCGAGAGCCCAGAAACTTCAAACATCTCGTGAAGAGCGAACCCTAGCTCACCCACTGGAGTAAAGAAAGTACAGGTTTTAGGGTTATACATCTCCAAGAGACAGTAAAAGTGATAAGCACTCTGGGAAAATCCGAATTGGACATTCCTGATGGCTTTATACAAGCCAATATCCTTTAAAATGGGCTCGTGGAAATCCAGCATGTACTGAACAAGGCGTGCCCACAACATATTGTTAGAAGAATGAACCCAGCCAGGCATCCTGAAGTCGCTAGCCGGGTACTGACCATCCTTCGCCAAGAACTCACTTAAGAAAGTTCGGGCACGAGATGGGACTTCTCCCACTGGAAGCTCCTTGCCAAATCGGCCTGGAAGCAAGCCAGTAATGCATCTGGGGGAACCGTCTTGATAAACCCCTTTTGCACCAAATTTGCCTGTTGGGACGCCATCTTGCTCTTGAGTCAATCCCCACTTTAATTCCCGAGGTATCGCCAGTCTCTGAAGATAGACCAGAGGATAGTTACGATCCATTCTAGGCAGAAACATCAGCATTTCGCCTGAGTTATATAACCAAACATGCTCCTCTTCAGAAAGGATCTCATCTGAGTGATCCATCTGGTCTCCAAAGAGGAAAGCGGGTTTCTCCATCGCCCTTCTGTTCACATCTTCAAAAGCCGCGTCAGTTATGATTTCTCACGCAGTAGTGGGGTGGTACTTGATCAGCTTCTCCTTGCGTTCCTTCGGGTCTGGCTTGTATGAGGGCAGGATGGTAGTGAAACGGAATTGGCCTGAGGGATCAGAACCCCCAGCAAAGCCGAAGTAGTTCTTGTGGGGAAGAGATTCCATCGAATACCCTACTGCACAAAGAAACACCAGAGTGAGAGAAGTTTCTATGAGACAGAAAAATTCTCTAAGTATGGACGCGCGAAGCTAAAAATTAGACCGCGCAGAACTTAAAAGAGCCTCGCGTTTTCAGCGCGACTGCTACTTAAAAATAGCCTCATGTTTCAGCGCGACTGCTACTTAAAAATAGCCTCGCGTTTCAGCGCGACTGCTACTTAAAAATAGCCTCGCGTTTTCAGCGCGACTGCTACTTAAAAATAGCCTCGCGTTTCAGCGCGACTGCTACTTAAAAATAGCCTCGCATTTTCAGCGCGACTGCTACTTAAAAATAGCCTCGCGTTTTCAGCGCGACTGTTACTTAAAATAGCCTCGCGCTTTAAACGCGAGGATGACGCGATAACTTCGCGTAAGAAGGCAGTCAGAGACTTTTCTTCTTCTCCAAGCCTTACGGCAGGAGTACGGCGATCTCGCCGGTAAAGGAGTTGATTGATCAGTTAAAATTAAGCCAAATCACTCTAGAAATGTTCTAGAGAGTCTCTATGGAGAGATTCTTACCCCCGATAGGCGAAATGTGGGCTGGCGCGTCGCTGCCTTGGCCGCCGCCACCACTGCTTGCGCCAGTCGCCGAAGATGGGCCACTCGAGAAGTAGCACGAGTTTTGGGTGCCATTGCTGAGAAAAATCGACTGAAAATTTGGAGAAACTCGGTCGGAAGAAGATTGGGTCGTCTGAACTCTGATCGCCTGAATCTCTAAGTTTCTGAAAAATTCTCAAATAGAGTGAGAAGGATAAGAAATAGAGATTTCTTTTAAATGGAAGGAACCGCCTCTTGGAATTCGGCGCGAGTTTCGGAGAAAATGACTGGTCAGTTACTCTCTAAAACGCAAAGCTATTAGCCTCGCGCGACTAAGAAAAAGCGAGGTTGATTAACTCCGCGCAACTATACAAAACGCGAGGATAGCCTGTGCCTTAGCTTCGCGTTTTCATGGAAAAAACTTAGATTTTTGACGAGTGCAATTAGGCGCTTCCATCTAAGTTAAAGCGATCCTTATCCGATCATCTAAGTTGCGCAGAAGTACCTTAGACTATTTTACCAAAATTATTGACCATCTGTTTGTTGAGCAAGCAAGTTTATTGAAGCCAACAGATAGAGAGGAAAATAATAACTATATATTCATAAAAGAAGAGATTACAAAGAAGGAGTTATAGCTCTCCCAAAAGATTTTACATGATCAACTCATCAAATAACCAAACAGTAAGATTTCTCTACGGGGTGTTGAAGCTTAGTTCCCTGGTTCACATGTAAAAGAACTCAAGATTTCTCTACGGGGTGTTGAAGTTCAGTTCCCTGGTTCACATGCAAAAGATCTCCTCTGCAAATGTCAATTAGGATCTGTCATCCGAAATGAAGCACGAGAGGAAAGGAAAGTGCTGCACTGAAGCGCAATTCTGAACTGCAAGTGCTGCAATTCTGCACTGCAAGTGCTGCAGCTCCTTATTTACAGCCCCTTCAGGAGTTTATCTCTCGGAGCCAGAGCTTGAAACTTGCAACTATGTTGTAAAGTATATGCTTCTGACCTCCTTAGAGTTACTTTTGCTGATGAAGATCGATGGACCCACATACATTCCTCTTCAGAAAGGACTGGACTTACTGCAAAAGGAACAGAGTGAAAACGCGGAGCTAAGCTAACTCCGCGCACAGTTGAAGAAATAGCCTCGTGCTTTAAACGCAGAGGATGATGCGATAACTTCGCGTAAAGGGGGACAAGATTTCTTTCCGCTCTTTCCTTCTCTTTCAATTCATAGCGACTGCTAATCAAGGATAGCCTCGCAATTCATAGCGACTGCTAATCAAGGATAGCCTCGCAATTCATAGCGACTGCTAATCAAAGATAGCCTCGCAATTCATAGCGACTGCTAATCAAAGATAGCCTCGCAATTCATCGCGACTGCTAATCAAAGATAGCCTCGCAATTCATCGCGACTGCTAATCAAGGATAGCCTCGCGGATTCATTGAGACTACTAGTAAAGCCCCGCGTTTCAAGCGTAGGGACGACACAATAAAACGGCGATCTCGCCAACAAGACAAAGCAATCATCCAGATTAAAATCAAGCCAAAATATCTCAGAATGGTTCTTAGAAAACCAAGAGATGAGGTTTTTACCTTCGGAAGACGCTGCATAGACTGGTTCGCCGTCGCGTCTACCTTCACGGCTGCTGCCATCAACACCGGCCAACTTGCGAAAAGCCAAACTCCTCTGGAGAGACATCCTATGGAGAGTTGAACGAAGATCAGTTGGAGATCATTCGTGAATCACTCGAGTTCTCAGAAAATCTTCGGATGAGATGAAGAAGAAGATGAGCCGGGAGCTCTATTTAAACAGAATTTCCGTCGCTTGGTATTCGGCGTGGAAACTCGGGGTAATTAATGACGTAATTACTCATTTCACTAAAGACGAAGTGAAGCTGATTAGCTCCGCGTAAGTGAGCGTAACGCGAGATAGACTTGGTATTCTAACTCCGCGTTTCAGTTTAGATATCCAAAGTATTTCAAAATCTGCTGAAGTCTAAGCCATTTTGAAAACTTTGGAGGGGGTTCTGTTGGCAGTGAAAATTTCTAAGTTAAAAGGATTTTCCACAATAGAACGCGGAGCTAATTCAATAGCCCCGCGGTTGGTTACATTAGCCCCGCGTTTGGTTACATTAACCCTGCGTTTGAATAAAACGCGGAGATGTTTAATAGCTCAGCGTTGATTCCGCAGTCTGGCTTATATTAGCCTCGCGTTTTGGTTATTTAGCGTCGCGTTTTGATGCGATTAAAGCTCCGCGTAAGCAGATAACCAGAATCTCATATTGATTGAGATTTTGATTCTGGGCTTATCCAAATACCCGAATCAAGTCTAATCAGAATTCCATCAAAACTAAGATATTTGATTGGAATCCTTGATGAATGCGAGTTCTATTTAGATAGAAACTCTTGCATTAACCTGGGGCTATAAATACCTTCTTGGTGAAACCCTAGGGGTCTTCTTCTTCTTTTTGGCATCGGAAGCCTCCTATCGATCCTTTGGCAATTCAAGTACGCGAGAGAGCCTTGAAGCCTTTGCTGATCATCTTCTGAAATCTTGGAGAATTCAAGTTACGCATAGAGCCTTGAGTTCGTGAAGATCAGAGAAAATCACCATCTTCTTTCTGGAGTTCTTGAGAAGTTCGAGTTACGCGAGAGAGCCTTGAACAAATCAAAGCCAGAGAAGATCGTCTATAATCGGCCGATATCTTTAAAAGAGAAGATTTCAACGTACCGATCGTCCAAAGGAACTGCTTGACAGATCCCATCGCCACAGATCCCACAACTATTGTAAAAGAGAGAGATTGAAGTATAAAATCCTCTCGTTTGTTCTTTTTATATCTTGTTCACTTTCATTGTAATTTAAGTTAATTCAATGGAAGGAAGCGAAGAAACTTTTGCGACGAACAATTAGGAAATCTTACCTACCAATGGCGGGAAGGTGACGGCGGCGGCAGGAGAACGGCGGCGGTAACGACCATAGGTCTACGGCGGCGGCGTCCGAACAACGGCGGCGATGGCGGGGGCAGCGGCGACGGCTTTAGGAATGGGAGAGAGAGAGAGATTTCGAAGGAGAAGGAGATAGAGAAGGGGAAAGAGAGGATTAGAGAAAGTGGGAGGGGAAAGAAGAAGTTAGGTTTAGGTTTTTTTTTTTTTTTTTGGGTTTAGGCTATTAGAGAGGAAAATGGAAGAGAAGAGGGAGAGGAGGATGATAAATAGAGGTGAAGGGTAATTTTAGAATATTTAGTGTGCTCACTAGGAAAATTCTCCATTTACTAAATTCTATGTGGGCTCACTAGGAAATCTGGGCTCACTAGGAAAAATGGTGTGCTCCTTTGGAAGCTCCCCTTGCTGATTGATCAACGGGAGTTTCTAAAGGGGCAAGCCTTTTTTCCTAGCGAACCCACTTTAAAAGTTTTAATTTGTCAATATAATAAGATTGTCGCTAAATTTTTAGGGCCAAATTACCTTCTCTTTCAACCTCAGCTCTCCCTCCCTCCTGCACGATTAGCTGTAGAATTTTTTTTTTTTTTTTTTTTTTGAAAATTCAAATTCAATCCATTTGACTTGAGAGGAGAGGAAGGAGATTTGAAGTAGGTTGAGAGGAGTTGGCCGGCTCTAGAGAGGATGAGATGAATTTCTAGGGTAGATAGGGAGTTGGGTTTTAGAAGAAATGAGTGAGAGAATATATGGAGGGCATTTTAGACATTTTCGGTGTGCTCACTAGGAAAGACTCTCTTTTCAAAAGAGATGGTGAGCTCACCAGGAAAACTTGGCCCACCGGGGAAAATGGTGTGCCACTTTAGAAACTCCCTTGATCTACCTGGGCTCTTTGGGCTGATTCTTTCTCGCCCTTAAGGCCATGAACTAATATTTTTTTTTAAAAAAAAGAAGTACAAAATTAAAATTTTAGTAGAAAATACTAGAAAATAAGAAAACTATTACTACTAATACTACTTAATATTGTTTGGATCTCAAAAACAAAATGTTTTGGATTGTTTTTATAGTGTGTAATTTGGAGTATTTTGATGATATATATAGAATTTAGAGTGTTCAGGTATGAATATGAAAGTTTAGCTTTTAGTGAATCTTCATAGATTTTATAAACATATAAAAAGATAAAACATATAAAAAGATAAATACATGCCTTTTTGGGGAAAAAAGAATGCCGGAGAAAGTTGAAAGTTGAAACGAGAAAAGGAGATGGAGCATTTTTAAATAAAAAAATTTCTAAAAACTCCAAAATAAGTGATAGAATACATTATCATGTCTCCTCGCCATTCTTTGCCTTCGAATTATACTAAAGTTAGGGATTACTATTAGGGATGTGAACAATCTCTTTCAGTTATTAGTTTTTTAATCAAAAGTGGGGAACCCATACCATTTCACCAAGGAGCATGCTATGGATTATTATTATTATTATTATTATTATTATTATTATTATTATATATATATATATATATATATATATATATATATATATATATATATATATATATATATATATATATATTGGGATTACTGTAAGTGAGCCGCCAGCTCAAGAAAAGTTACGTGAGCTAACGGCAAAACTATAATCATCCAATGATTTTTCTTCAATTTTTTTAATAATTACTATCTCTACCTTCTTAACTTCTTTAGGATTAAATTTCATAAATTTTGGAGTTTTTTTACCCTTTCATCAAGTGGATACAAAATATTTTATTCATTGAAAACCGTTAATCTTGTATTAACTTGATGGATGACCAAATCAAAACTAAAACCCAAGAAATTTGGTATGAGTGAACCCTAAGGGGTCGAGTTCATAATTCAAAAGAAAATTTTTAAAAAAAATTATTGGAGATATTGGAAATGAACTGCAGCTCAGGTAACTTGCGTGAGCTGTCAGCTCATTTTCATTTTTCTCATATATATATATATATATATAGAGAGAGAGAGAGAACGGGAAATTCACCGGCGGTGAAGGGGATTTCTTCACTAGCAGTTAGGTGGTCCAGTAATTGTATTACACGTGGCGCCACTAAAAATAACAAATAAAAGAACTTACTAAACCGTCCTTTGAGTGGTACCACGTGAATTTTCTGTTTTCTCATATATATATATATATATATATATATATATATATATATATATATATATATATATATATATATATATATATATATATATATATATATATATATATATATATATACACACACACGTGAGAGAGAGAGAGAGAGAGAGGGCTTACTAACTTCAAATGTAATTTTATAACATTTATATGTTTAGTAAGGTATCGATCCTTCGTATGTGAGAAAGTAAGAGAATATCCGAGACTAATAAAAAATCGTCTATAAAAGTAGTGAACGGTATGAAATTGCACTGTTATTATGCAATCTGCATGGCCAAACATTTGTTTGTTTTTGTTTTTTTTTTTGTTTGCATTTTGTTAGTGAAAATCATGCAATCTGGTAACATCTGAATTCAGACTCATAAATCTTGTAATACTTTTGACTCGGTAATCTCATATTATATATGAAATAAGAGTTAGAGTGATTTATAATGATTTCTAAATAATCGTAACTAGTATTTTTGTAAAGAATTTATAGTTAATTATAAAATATTTTAATTTATTATATGTACTCGCATATAATGTATCTAAAGGGGAGTGTAACACATCTTAAATCCAAATAGAAAGAATCCATAAGGGAGGCACAAACAATACTAAATATAGAAGTGGACCTCCAAATTAAAATAAATTTCAGTGACCCAAAGTACCTTTGATGGACGCATGCATGTAATCAGAATCACCCTCATCAAGTGAGTAAAAATCTTAGATTTTAAAATTGAGAGTGGACTCAAAGAGTAAAGGAATCCGAATCGTACATCATTAGGTGAGTAAAAATCTTAAATCTCAAAAGTGATGGAAAGCTCAAAAAAGTAAGGTGGTAGAAAAGCAAACTGGTGTGCTTAAATAGAATTATCCAATAAGTACTTTATAAGATTAATTAACAAATTTATAGCTCGTTGGAAAATAGAGATGAGCACGACCACCGATTCTGACTAATTTCGAACGGAAGAACTTTTCGACGATGATTATAATTTTCTATCGTCAGATCTAATTGGAAATTTTTGATCTCCTATCGGTCGACTGATTGAAATATCCCTATTGAAAAATAATTACAGGACATTTGAGAGAATATATTACTGTCATGATGTGGCGACATTCACGTCGCTTAATTTCTACTCCAATAATTTTCAAGTCCAGTTTAACAAATGGATGATAATGACTAAATACAATTTTATAATTAGAAGGGGGGGGCATCCTAATGTTATTTGTAGCCTTTCGTAGGGGACGATGCCCCTTGTGGACTTTTCGAGGGAGTGGTGGGGCCCAATAGATATGGCGAGCGAGGGCGCCGTATCCTGCGCACTCGCGTCCCTGTAGAGAAGAGACTCAAAAAAGTACTGTTTTTACGCGGTTTCCTCGTTCCAAAAATCAAAATTTTCCGCACATTTCAATTTACAAACGGTATGAGTGCGACCGCAGCCACATATTCAACGGAGAAAGAGTCATGGGGGCGGTGGCAACTTGCAAGGTCACATATATTTAACGTAGACGCACGGAAAATTTAGATAATGTTATCGCAATTAATGGTCAATGCATCATTGCTTTCTGATCCATGGCAACTGATTGCATCACTCTTATGTGTCTCCCATGTCATAGTCCCATGAGCATGGACAGCTCAAAAGGCTAATTATTAAATTGTTATATTCAAAATTTTTAATTAGATTAATAAAAAATTTATTTTTAATTCAAGTTTTATATAAAGCTGATCAAGAATAAACCCTTGGACTTACCTGCTCTCATCCCTCCACACCCAACTAACCTAAATATTGTTACGGAATAATGTGCTTAAGATGTCTCTACATAAAGTTATTTATGGATGCGACATTTCTATATAAAGTTATTTGAGCAATCTGAACCGTTTACTGTGATTTTTATTTTCTAAATAAGTGGTATTATAAAAAAAAAAATCATATAAGTAAGAAACTCTTTTATCATCTATCAAAGGTCTTATTTATTCTACTGTTGAAAAATCGTCTATTATGTACGTATATTTGTATGATTCTTTTCGCACCATTATTATATAGCATTGGAATCATAATTAACTGTTTAGATCGTTCACATGCGCTCTTTGTGCTGGAATTTAGAGATGTCTCCATAAGTAGCTTCATATGATACACATTAGGTGCACTTTTTCTATAATACAAGAAAATAGAGCTACAGTGACGAGTTCTTAATGACAATCGGTAAAGTTGTTACTGAAAGTGAGCATTTGTAACAAAAATTAAAAGTTGTCACAAATGATGAGTTTTCAGTGATCGATGGAAATAAATAATTGTCATTAAAACAAATTCTTCAGTGACGATAGATAAAAACTTGTTACTAAAACATAAGTTCAGTGACTAGAAATAAAAATCGTCACTAAAACATAAATTTTTTAATGACGATGAAAAAATTTGTCACTAAATTATAGTTTTCCGTGACGATAACTAAAAATTATCACTAAAACATAATATTTTTTCAGTGATAACTAAAGTGTCTCCGTAGAGAATATTTTATAGAAGCGACCCTAAGTCTCAACTTGAAAGATGTAAATGAAAATTCCGAACCTTTAGTTATTATATCCAAGCGGTACAAAAAAAAAAAAAAAAAAATTCAGGGCAATTTAGACACCTATTTATCGCGAATCAAAAGGTCTCATAATTTGTTATATTGTTGAGAAACCATTAATTCTATTCGCATACTCTAATCTCTTCGGTCGACATTTTAAAGCACTTCAAGCATAGTATACTCTTCTTGTACATATATATGCAAAAAGTAGCATCCTATCCAATGTTTCAAGATACATTGCTTTGTTTTATTAATTTCTGACTAATTAAACATGGGCTTGATCTCACCAGTTATACTTTAAAAAAAAAATACTTTTAGTACGGAAAAAAAATTGTACCAATATAATTTCAAAGGTGTTGACCAAAGCCAACAAATATCTATATAATATCAAGAACCTTTCTGATTCCTTTGAAGCAACCAATTTTTTTCTAAACAAAATATCCTAATTTATTCAGTCAATTTAGACCAAACAGCTTGCAACTTCAACTTCTTGCGCATGCCCGCACGCTCTCTCAATCGTCGGCAGCAACTAGCAACAACTATTGTTTATCCATTCAATCTAATTTGTATGTGAACGAGTGTAGCCATGACGAGCTACTCGTGGAAATGTGCGCATACAAGTTGCCGTACTAGATAGTTACGTACATATCGACAACACGTTAGAGAGAGAGAGAGAGAGAGAGAGAGAGAGGTTGCAGCTCATCCTCTCACTTTCTCGCTCCGTTGACATTTTCACTAGTCAATTAAAAAGGCTAATCTTAGGCGAAAAAGTCCCACTTAGATTTTGGAAATCCAATGCCCATTGCGTTGCGGCATTTGCCCACTCTCTCCACCACAATCGCCATTAGCTCACATAGCCTAAGCCCCACCTAGTCCACCAAACTCACAGTATATAAGTTCCATGACTCGGTGCTTTCTCTTTATGTCCAAATCCCTCGCCCACAAACTTTAAAAAACAGTCAGCGCCTCACCATCTTAGCTTCATCAATAATGAAATGGTGGTCTTCATCGATGAAGGATACCAACAACAACTGGGATTTACATGCAGTTGTCAGAGGCTGCAGTGGGAATGCAAGTGCAGCGTTAGACCCATTCTGTTCGTTTGTCGATAGTTTCCTCAATGAGGCGGCAGCGGCAGCGGCAGAAGGAGTTGAAGATGGTAACACGTTCTTTCCTTGTCTCGAAACGACCAGGAACGGTATTCATGAGCTTGAGGAGCTCTGCGAACCGTCCTTCTCAAGCTCTCAGCACCAGCTCTCGGGCCACCAGCAGCCTGCACAGGAGACTCAACGGCGAGTTTCACAGAATCCCCGCTCCAAAAGAAGGTAGGCTCCAACTCCCGCATGACCCCTTTTTCTTAGATTTTGTGAATTCTATTGATGACGTATAAATCGAAAATTTATAGGAAGATCCAGCAGAAGAAGGTGGTGTGCCAGGCTCCCGCCGACGGCCTCTCTTGTGACGAGTGGGCGTGGCGCAAATACGGGCAGAAACCTATCAAGGGCTCCCCTTACCCTCGGTTAGTTTGTAGCTCGTCCGTTTCTAAAAATTCAATATTGTCCAACTACGTCGAAAAATTCGCTAAGATTTATGTTTGAATTTAGTGCAGAGGGTATTACAGGTGCAGCAGTTCGAAAGGGTGCTTGGCGAGGAAGCACGTGGAACGTAGCGCGACGGACCCAACGACGCTCATCATAACTTACACGGCCGAGCACAACCACCCCGTGCCCACCCACCGCAACTCCCTAGCCGGAACTATACGCAGCAAGTTCCCCCCTCTCCACTCCAGAGACAATTCCGACAGAAGTTTGGCTTCCAACAACAGATCTTCATCTTCCTTGTCGACGACAATGACCATGACCGGCTTCTCGCCCACCACTCCGCTTGCGGCCTCAATGGAGGAGGAGCTACTCATGCTAAAAGAGGACGTTCAAGAGGAGAACGGTGATGAGGCGGAAGAGGATATGGTCTCCATGGATTCGGATGAATTTGGTGGTGACGACGAAGAATTTCTAAAAAAGTTCTTCTCCGATATATGACAAGTTGAGAATAGAATAGTTGAACTGTCCTCTTTATAATTTTAAATTTAAAAAATAAAAATTATTTTTAGATTTACAATTTTGAAAAGGACATGTCAAGATTTGGCTCTTAAACTCGTTAATTCTCATCTATAGTGGCAGATCTATAGTGGCAGATCTCGATATTTTTCTTTTTTATTTCCCATCCCGGGCGAGTAATGAGAGAAAGAACAGGGGATGCTCTTTTTGATTTATTACAATGTATAAAAGGAGAAGATATTATATGCAACGGAGAGGATACTGTGCAGGCGAATTACTTGGGTTCAGTGTGATGTTCAGTGGCTGGGATGTGTGCCATGGCCCTCATGTCAAGGCCTGCATGCACATCTCCAAGTGTAGCTATTTGTGCTAAAATTTGCTCTCTCAACCCAAACTCTTAAGCTTATTGTGATTTACTATCATGCAGGAGAGCTTAGAAGGTGAGATAAGTGGGTGGCAGGTAAAGGATAGAGGAATAAACTAAAGGCACAAAAACACACACACACAAAAAAAAATGTACCTATTTCTAACCAAAAAACTAAAATAAAAATTGATGGGGGGTAAAATACGAGAATAAATTTTTCGAACCACTTTATAAAGGTCATGAATTACCGGTTCATGAATTTTGATACCATATCAGAAAATCACTTTGCCCAAAATAAATTGTAGATCAACATAAAAAAAATGGTTAATTACACTCAGACTCCCTGTAGAATATCAGAGAAGTTCAGACGAAAATATTTTTTCTACGGTTCGGAGATCTAAATGAGAGTTTAAAACTTTAAGGTGATAAATTATAAACCCCTCATACTACAGCGAGTTTGAGTTTGAGTGTAATTAACCCTAAAATAAAAAGTGATATTCACATGGCAACAATGGTAATGCTTCCATTTGCCTGGAGACTGGTGAATTAGTTTTTTCGTTTTTTTGCTAGCCAAACCCACATACATATTTTCGGCACTATCAGAAATCGAATTCAAAACCTTTCACAAATTGAAGAAGGGTGGCATCACTTGAATCAAAGCTTATTGGCGACTGGTGAATTAGTTGGATCTTAAAAATAGCTTTTCCGTTCTTTAAAAATGGTAGTTGGAGTATAGTGAAGCGTGGGATCTCAATAAAGAGATTGAGCTGGATACAACTCTCGACTGCGCATCATGTGGCATGGGTCTTGTGCTCTAAATTCATACTAGTACGCAAAATCCTTCTATCCTGAGAGGAAAGGTCACTACGGTAATGCGAAGTCTCAGAAAAGGGATCTTCCAAAGGATATTGATGATTATAAGAAAATCCAAGTATCCAGGCCGCTTAGTGCGAGTGTTGACAGCCATCTGCATGCTTGACGATCGGTAAAATATTTTGGATATTTATAAACAAGATAATATTATGTAGATGTAAATGAATCAAATATAACGTATTTCCATGAGATGACAAACTTGAGGAGGAGGACAAACACCATCACCTCTCTCTTTTCTGAAGAGGCCAGGGTCAATTCATGGGTATTGAGCCAACTGCGAACACATTCATAAACACTCGAAGAAGCTATTTGGTGGCTCGTCCACCCACCTGCAGTTAAATCTACTCCCTGATTCTTGGGACAACAAGATCGATCTCAGTGGCCTAACGGAGTCAGAAGATAGAGATCAGACAACAAGATCGATCTCAGTGGCCTGGCCTAACGGAGTCAGAAGATAGAGATCAAACGTGCAGTTTGGGAACTGGGTCCAAATCATTTGGGCCCGACTTCAGGTTTTTGTGGGATGTTGTTATATTTGACTCTTGAGTTTTTTCTAGGAACTTGATTGGAATGAAACTAGACTGGACAACATAAATTTTTTCCAAATACTTCTTATCCCAAAGATCATATCTCCATCTTCCACATGTCACTTTAGACTAATTGTCCTACTTAGCACTTGTTTTATTTTGTAATTTTTATACTATTAGTAGCTTTTGTTTGTTTTGTTAAGACTCTTTAATGGAATGCGGAGTCCTTCCCATTATCAAGACTTCAAAAGGAGCTTCAATTTGACAAGTTCCCTTTTTCTTTCTTTCGACTTCTTTTTTATTTCTTTTAAGAATTCTCAATCTTTCGTTATTATTTCTCTGCAACCTAGAACGCGACTGTTCCAAAATGGGATGAAGGTCGTCAACAGGAATAATCTCTCTGATTCGATATTTAATACTTAAATTCTAGACTGGGCCATTTCAAAACAGCAAAAATGTCCTCAATATTGATTCAACGCAGCAAGGGGACTACAATCTTCTCAAATTTAAATCTTAACTCTAAGATCTGTACTGTTTAGTATGCATTAAATTGCACCAAGTAAATAATGAACTAAAAGATGGACATGCAAAGATTCTATAGACACATTAAAACTAAACAGTTCACAAAAAAGTATTGATCAGAAACTATGTATAACTTGCACATGACATGAAAATTGAAGTTACAGAAAGTAAGGAGCTAGAAATTCTATGGAGAGAGAACGATAAATGGTCCTGAGGTTCGCGGGACTGACTAACATGCATGTACTCCTAGAATTTAGGTTCAAGATGGAGCGTAAGTTCAGGGATTAACTTGAAAAATGGTTTCGGTACGTGGGACTGATTAAGATGAATTCATGATGTATATTATTAGCCAATACCTAGTTTCGAGCATTTGGGTAAAGTGATTGCTAGATATAACAGGCTGATATATCCTACTCTTCTCCTTACATAGTAGGATATATCCTACTCATATCATGCATTAGGCAGATATATCCTACTCATATGCACTAGACAAATATATCCTACTCTTATAAGTGAATCGATACTCCCACATGAAGAACTGGCAGATCAAAAGATAGGAATGGCCTCAGGGAACGAGAGAATTGGAACCCTGAAATAATTATCATGCATGAACGCCCCTCCGTGATGTCATGCTGATACTGATCTATGGCGAGCGAGCAGGCAAATAAGTCGCTAGAGAGCAGGTACGACTTGCTCTCATAAGAACAAAATCCTTTTTCCCACACCATCCAAGTTGTTGATAAGGCTACTTGATCATCGAGCTATAGTTGGCAGGACCACTTTGACAAGTGAGCGTCTTGGCATTCTTTTTTTATGATTTTGTTTCACGACTTAGTCTTGGGAGAAAGTAATATATTCTTGTATTAGAGATGAGAGCATAAGGTTGCTTGAACTACACCAATGCCCAACAAGGTTAATGGTGATATTTTTTAATACAAGCAATAATTTCAGAGTTTGAATCATTCTCTACAAGCAACATATACAGCTGTATTGGATGGCACCAATAATCAACACGTTAATATATAATATAATTCCATGGTCATATTTATGTACAGCCTGCAGTAATTACATACGAGTATTTGTTAACCTTACTGAAGCAACTTGTCAACAAATTTCTGATAGTAAATCAACTCCAACTGCAGTATATCTAGGTTCCCATAATTTCAGTATATCGTTGCAACGGTGAGTTTCCTTCTTAAGAATCCCCACAACTCCTAGCCTAAAATGAGTTTCTACCTTACCTGTTTCCGATGTAAGGTATATGAGTAAGCACAATATGTACCAGCAATATATTCAGTTTAAATATGCTAAGTCTGTGGCAGAATACAGATCTCCTTCAAAAAGTCTCCTTCGTATCCACGTTAATGTTTCCCCAAGTGATGTAAAATTCTAGTGGCATCAGAGAGCACGATGTGGAATTCATAGAAATCATATATATGAGGAAAAATCATCATATACATAAGGATTTACAGAGGAATATATCATGTGAAGCAAGGAGAATTATGTCATTTCTTAGGATTTTAAAATAAAGTAACAAATTTTGGAAATCCAAAAATAATATTAGGACCACAACAGAAGGTAAGTGTACTTTGATTACAGTAAGAATATCATGTGTAACAATTGTTACGCAACTTAGTTTAATTGCGTTGGAAGGTGATACTCTGGATATTCTGGAACTGATAACTAGATAGCTACTTTTCTAAATTTAGTGTTTTTCACACATGGTGGGAATGTAATATGTATACTGATTTGGTAGCAAGTAGGAGTAGATATTGGATAATGAGATTCATACTTAGTGGGAAGGCATTATGTATACCGATTTTGCAGCAAGTGAGGGTACCAGACTAGATACTAAAATTGTTTGGTAGGATAATTTTTCTTAACCGCTGTTGAAACTCGTAATTAAGGATGTTTCAAGTTTCTAGGATGAGTGTTTTTAGTAGCTGAAGAAACGTCTTTCAGCGAAGTAGAGCTTATTTAGTTTTAGTTGTGACTCTTGAGGATCCACTGACCAGTACTCATCGAGAGCATGGATTTGATTCGTGGGCCGCAGTAATTCAAACATGGGATAATTGGCTTTCGTGGGCCAACAGTGTCAGGGGCCTATAAAAGTTCCCCGAGACAACAGACGTCTTCTAAAGATAATTCGTAAACTAATGAAAATAAAAATATATTAATTTTTGATTTTTCGAGAGAAGCACTGGTTGGCATATTTTATTAGGGATTTTGGTAGGAATTTTAAATCCGGGCTAAGACCACACGTTTCATAAGAGACTGAACTGTCACACGGTTCACAAGTGGGGAAGGTTTCTTTAGGTGAACGACACGTAATCCATGTCATTTCCTTCTTATTATAATTTCTTCTCTTGTTGTCCAAATTATATACTTATCGTTTAGTTTTCTATTAATTGAAAATTAACGAAATAAAACAATAATATAATTAATACATATCTAGGTCAGTCCACTGACAAGTGAATCACAAATACATAACATTGTAGTTGTTATTTGCACTCAATTCTTTTTATTTGCATAGACTCGAAAATATTTATTATTATCTATAATTTATTACAAAATTTATTTGTGTGTTACATTATATTGCATAAATAAGAATTGCATTTCCTCGCATATAGCAACTTTCAGATATTAGGATATCTTATTTCATCATATAGTCAAGTATTTAGTTTTGGTGTTTAGAATTTTGCATATTTATCTGTATGCTTTATTGCAACTGCATATAAATAATTATTTTATGCTTCGTAGTGGTAAAAATTTTAGAGAAGTTATGGATTCCACTAAAATTTTGAGTAAATTAAACAAAATAATGGACACTAATAAAATACTTCGAAATGATTTAGATGTAATAAATATACGTTTAGATAATTTAGAAATACAAGTCAATGAACAAAAACCCGCTGAACATAATAAAAAAAAAATAAGAGCAGATTAGAAAGACATCATAATACTGGAAGAAATAATAATGTTGACAATACTGTAACTAATCATAGTTGACTCAACTGTGAAAGCCAGGTAAACATGTATCAGGTTGAATCTTTACAGTTGAGGAGTTTAAAGTTCTCTTAGAAACTAGTAAAGTGAAAATATACGCATTTCGTTTCAAAACAAGAGTCAAGGGGACTGTCACCACAATTTCAGAGAGAAAATAGATGTACCGTTGCTAAAGCATTTTGATCTACATTACTATAAAATATACAGACCATTTATTCTTCACATCATTCAATTAAAGAAGAAAAACAACAACAACAACAACACCTTTTCATTTTCGTTGATATACTTTGTTAATAAGGAGGGCTTACGCTCACCGGTTTAACCTAAAAAATAACAACTACAGCAATTTCTAAACGCCAAGCATCAAACACGGTGTGCGGATATAACTTAGACTTGGTGTGTGGTAAGACCAAGAGGACTCAGGCTCTAACGTACTTCCCTAAAGGCCAAGCATGAAGGTGTCAAGTAACTTTACGAATCAAAGTTTGTAACCTTCTGAAGCTGATCCTATGAAACAATTTAATTTAATCATACTAGGCGAACCTTTTTAAATTCTAATGATCAATCATTCCACCTTTTATACTCAATAATAATAATAAACGGAAAATTTATCGGCGGTGAAGGGAGTTCTTTCACCGCCACTTAGATGGTCCAATACAATTATTACACGTTGCGTCATTCAAAGGGCGGTTAAAAGAGTTTTTTTTATTTGTTAATTTAAATTGTGCCATGCATAATAATTGTATTAGGCCATTTAAGTGGCGGTAAAGGAATTCTATCAACCCTGGTAAACTCCCCGTTTTCTCTAATAATAATAATTCTGATGATCTAGTTGACCTAAAAAGTCATCAAGAACTCCTCCGCATATGAAACAGGAATTTGCTTCTCAAAATAAAGATGAAAGGGATAAAAAAGGTTAAGGAAAAATTATATAGCAGTGTTACTGTTTCTAAAGTCAAGACGGCAATTAACCTCCTTGGTTGAAAAATTCTCAGGCTTTTAATGAACAGTTGGGTAGCAGAGGTAACCACTTGAATCTACCTCTAAAGGTCTTTATCAAGGATTCCTCAATCAATCCTTTTATATATACTAGGTTAATATCTAATAGAATTGCGTGGGTACTTCAATTAGTAACACTAATGGATTAAGCAAACAAGAGAGAGAGAGATTATTATATTCATTAACCCTGTCTCCAGTTAAACAATAACTTATTCTTGTGCCACGCTTGCTTGCATGCATGCATGCATGCATAGATATTATCAACGCTTAACCAGTCAAACACGGACTAATTAAACTAATTTGCACTGGTATGGACGTGGAACTGAGCCATGCTTCAGTGAATGACAAGCTAATTACTCTCTGATCCTGTCGTCTCTAAGGATCAGTGAGCGTTCTGGGCAGTTGAACAGAAAGAAAGGAGTTAGTTGGGATGTTGTTGGTTCTCCTCACTTCTCTCTTTTCTGGAAAAAAATCCACTTCTACCCACCATTTGGAACTACTTTAATTATAAACCCTCTCTAGTTTCAAATATACCAAATAAACTATAGTGTATCATTATACATCATATTATCATTAAATTCAGGGCTCAGTCTTTTCCTCTCTAATCAATATTAAGAGCAATCTGTTGAACTAGTATTACTTATATTCTAGTGATATTTAGGCTATGTTTGATTTGAAATTAAGAAAATGTCCAAAAAAACAAGGGAGAGAAATGGAAAAGGAAAAAGAAGAAGAAAAAAGAAAAGAAAAATAAAGGTGAATTTTAATAAAAATAAAAATAAAAATACAAAATTAAGAAAAAAAAAACACTTTCTCCAAACTCCATAGAATCTCCTACCTCGATTCTATGAGATCAATAAAATCTAGAGAAAAAGAGAGAGAGTATTTTATAACTTATTTTCTCTTACTTTTTTCGACTTTCTTTTCTTCTAAATTTTCTTCCAAACCGAAACTATGGAAACAAACTTTTTATTTTATTTTCCTTTCTTTTCTTTTCCTTTCCTTCGTTTTCTAGAAAACCAAACAAAGCCTTAATATTTTTTGTAACTAAGTGGGCTTAAAAAATAAATCAATTCCAAACACTGGGTAGCACAGTAATTTCTCCTCTTGTTTTAGCATGGAAATATTTACTCTTCATCCAGTCTTCGTTCAGTACTGTTACATAACACTGTACTAGTTGTCAAATTCCAACCTCTTCTCACCTAATTCTCTCGCATCTACCTCCGCTTATAAATCGTCCACCACCTCCTCTTCAAACCAATATTGGTGCATGTTCATCTCATCTCATGGAGCCCTTCGACGTCTCCTCCTCTTCGCTCTCATCCCTCGGCGCCTCCCACTACTACCAACAACAACCTGACCAGCAGCAGCAGCAACAACTGCAGCAGCATGATCCTTCTTTGGTCTTCGGTGGAGGGGTTGTCTCCCCAGGGATCGTCGACTGGGAGTCTCTGTTGCTTCAGGGAGCGAATGGGGTCGTGGGGGGAGCGCAGGCGATGCAGGCCGCGGGGGCCGTGGATGGGAGCTGTGTTAGCAGTACGAGCGGAAGTAGCAGGGATTGTAAGGAGAAGGGGATGAAGGTTGGAGGAGGGAGGGGGAAGAAGGTGACCAGGCCGAGGTTTGCGTTCCAGACGCGGAGCGAGAACGATATTCTCGACGACGGGTATCGGTGGAGGAAGTACGGGCAGAAGGCCGTGAAGAACAGTGCTTATCCCAGGTAAAAGTTCTTGGTCCATAACTAACTTATTCACTACATAGACATAAACCCCATGTATGTGTTAATGTGAGGATATGTAAGCTTGAGCATTGCAAATATTTTTTAGCATAACTAGTGGGCACGTAAAGTTCCTTGTGTTCCATTAATTAAGAAAATTGTGACATGATATTGATTTGGTTAAGGATGTTGATATAATTGTTTTGCTTCTTTATTGAAATTAATGATGAATGCTATATAGAGCACTTTGAATATTATTACGTTTTCTTAATAATAATGTCAAAGATTTTGGAAAACAAAATGCTATGATTTTTTAGAATATTGTTACATTTTTTAACTTCTTATTTGAGTTTAAAAGAAAAATTATCTTTTTCTCTTAAAAATAAAAGAAAATTGTCTTTATTATTTAATATTTCAACATGATTACCATTTTTTTTTTAATCTTGTAACATGTCTGAAACTTGTTAGGTGTATATGAAACTAAATATAGAAAAATCAATAAAAATATTTATCTAAAATATTATTGTTGTATCTTCATTTTCAAATGCACCAACAAATTAATGACTTATAGGTAGTATTAAGAAGAGAGAAACTAAATTGGTTATAGTAAGATATCAGTTGGACAAAAGTTCCAATTGGCTAAAACAACCATTTAACAAAAGTACTTACATAAAAAATATTAACAAAAATACATCTTTCCACAGTAATGGAAAGCCGAGGGCCATTGCTCACTGTAACGACTTAAAAAAACAAAACAAAAACAAAACCACCCCTTCCATCAATATATATGTCTCATTGATTGACATAGTAAATGTATTTGGAAATTCCAAGTCTATGATATAGAATCTGAATGTTAGAGGACTAGTTAACAGCTTCTTGTTTCTATCAGATTCACTTTTGTTTTCATTTTCCTTTTTTTTCCCCTTTACCCAATTAGTCTTGAGCGCACATATTTTAAAGGGAAAATAATGGACTAGTAGAGGTAGAAATTAATGAAATAACAACTCTCCATGTCATGCATATAAGATATAGTTTTTTTTTTTTTTTTTTTTCCCTCTTGTAGGGGAGTTTGATTTATGACTTTGGTGAAACATTCATAAACTATGTTGTATTTCATATAGGACTCTAATGAAGTTATTGGATATAGGAGAATACATGGACAAGGTTAAAAAAGAAAAATTAAAAAGTAATAATATAAGACAAGAACTGAGATATTCCGTGAATGTCAAAAAATTTAGAAAATGCAAAGATATGCCGATAAAAATATCACTAAGGCTCGCAATGGGAATTAGCCTTGGGTGGTAATTGGTGTATGTTGGGCTGAAAGGTATATAAGTTTCATCCAATTTCTCAAAAAAAAAAAAAAAAAAGATAAAAAAGAGAAAAAAAAATATTTTAGAAATTAGAAATAATTTAGAATAATCAAAGAGGCTAAGTTCATAAAAGTTATCGGGTACTTACGTTTCTATCTCAACATCTTCTTCATTATCATGTTTGCACCAAAAAATCATCATATTATCTTTATTTTTCCTAAAACATTGAAACATGAATGAGTCTACTCGTCT